>JARHVA010001224.1:0-1200000 GCA_037957365.1 Torreya grandis | reverse complement strand
ATTTACAAAATTATAGTGGAAACATACCTCCCCCTAAACACTTTACAACCCAATACATCTAGTGGGGACACGGGTTATGTATTTAAACCTTTATTTCTTAAAATTACTCTTACTACATCTATCATGGAATTACTTATTATTTTAGAATAACTACCCATTTCATTAGCTATTACTACTAAAAATATGTTTACATTCCCTTTAGTGACTACTCAACTTGATAATCTAAATCCCATTGGGTCTATAGTTTAATTACTCCTTCAAATTATAAACACCTTAGAGAAAAAAGTTACAAACATAGAACAAAAACCTTTAAAATATCATGCTATAGATTCTCAAGATGTGTTACATAAGCCTCTTGCACTTGATATATATTTTCACCCTTTTCCAATTGGATTTGTTGCACCTAAGTTCACATTTTATGATGGTAAGGGTGATCCTAAACGACATCTTCTAACCTTCTATGTGGCATGTCTTGACTATGCCTCCAACAATAAACTTTTGACCAAATTATTTCCAAGAAGCCTTAAGGACTATACTTTGATGTTGTTTTATGATGTGCCTCTCTAATCCATGAAAGAATTCAAACCTCTTGTAGACCAATTATTATCACACTTTTCCATTAATATTTTCAAAAATGTTTCATATGCCCAAATTGCCAAAATAAAACAAGAAACCAATGAACCTATTAATGAATATGTCCTGAGATATAAGATAATGCTAGCCAAAATGACCAATCTTATGGCAGATAAGGAGTTGCAAGACATATTCAAGAAAATTTTGCTTTCTCTATTATATGAGTCCATTTTTTTTTTAAATCAAATCTTTTGATGACTTATGCCATGTTTTATAAGATTATGAAATGAAGCTTATGTCATTGAATAAGATCAAGTATGTAGCAAACACATCAACTGCATCTATATCTAGTACCAAATTTTCAATCAAACCAAGCTATAAATTAAAACCTTCTAGGACTAAAAAGGAAACAACCACCACAATTAACATAGTTTCACAACAACCTAATCGACTTGACTTATCTAATGCACCTAGGAGATAATTTACATGTTTACTTGAGGCTCTTGGAGAGATTGACTTACTTTTATAGGTTGGTCCCTCACATGTGGTTACTACCTTTTTAGTTATCCTTCCACAAGTATCTTTGATATTCTATTTGGAATACCTTGGATACACACTCTTTGATCAATACCTTATATAGTGCATGGATGTGTTAAATATATTCATGTTAATCAAGAAATTATAGTTTCTAGAATTCCATATGAGTATCCTCTTGAACAAGAAAAACATAAACCCATATAAATAGATATTAATCCTACTAAGGCTAATTCACTACAAAAGGGTAAGCAATAGGAAATCCCCTTTACTAGGTGGCCAATACTTGAGAGACCATTACATCAGAGACATATATTGGATTCCATGGAATCCCAAATCTTCTATTACACACCATGTTTAGATATCTAGAGCACCTCAAAATGTATATATTAATTTTATACCAAATAAACAAAAAAACACTCAATGATGGATTTCAAGAAACCCTACTCCTATTACTCCTACTATTGATTCACCACCACATATTCATATTTTACATATATGCACAGCACCATTGATACCATAATGATAGATATTTCGCTTATGCATATTCCTCAGTAGCATAAATAGATTATTACACCAGGTTCATAGTGGGGATACATATATAAACATCTATTGGATGAAATAATAGGATGCTCTTTCCTCTTCAAAAATTCCAAAAATACCAAAAAAAATAAAAAACATTCAAAAATCCAAAAACATTTTCAGCACCTACATGTTTTATTGGCCCCTTGGAATCTATGTGTTAGTTCCATGTTGATGGATGACATACTTGTTTACTCCTACATACACACATGTGTGTCACACTTTTACTTGAGTATGATATATGCATACACAAATACATGATCTATTCATATTTTGGATGTTGTGCTTTCCCTCTACTCATGTCATGTAGACATTAAAAGTATTCGCTTCTTTGATCTTGATACACATAGTTTATATGGTTTGATGATCATATTTCATTATCATGTTTGAGCTTACACATGTACTTACACATGACTTAATCCATGTTTATATCTTACACAAGGTACTTGATATGCTATACACTAGACAATTTTTTTCCTAACACATTCGATCCATGGGATACTATGATATGTTTATGTTGGTTGTTTATGCTTTCCTTATGCACTTCCTTGAGTATCTTTCCTTGCTATTATATTCCCTATTCAAGAATTTTAATATGCCCCTTTGCTTATGACCCTCATGCCTATTTATTATTGATTTGACATTTTCATATGTCATTGTTTGTTGTATGGGCATATTAATATGTCATCCTTGCTTTTTTGGACATTTGACTAATCCATGTTCCTTTAATTGTGCAGAATTTGAACATGACCCTTGTTTTAAATCTCCTTAGACCATTGCATTTTGAATTGATTTTGATTGCTCTTGTGTGTGTGATTAGTTTCTTATCGATCTTGTATTATTAATATCTAATTGTTTACATGATCCTTATCATTCATCTTAGGCCTTAAAATGATCACATTGGTTCTATACACTTCAATGTTATATCTACCTAGACATATTAATTATATATGTTACATGATTACATTCATAGATTATATAATTATCTTATCCATTTTAATTAAGGTAATGACCAGTTCCTATATTTTCCTCACCTCAAATGGGGGGCATATTAATGGGGATATGTCATAAAGACATGTTCTCCACACTTGGCACAATTTTTAGATTTAGTGGGGACATGTTTTGGCTTTTCCACACTCATTTAGTATATGGTACTTATATCAATTTTTATATTTAGTGGGGGCATGTCATATAGGCATGGATTCCACACATTCTCAATTCTCATATTCAATTGGGACATGATTTGAAAGCATGTTCTCCACATCTATTAAGTATTCAGCATCTCTAATTTATAGTAGGGGCATGTTTTAGAAACATGTTCTCCACATTGGTACTTATATCAATTTTTATATTTCTCCATATATAATGGGGGCATGCTTTGGAAGCATGTTCTCCACACTTAGATAGTTTTCTAACTTATCTAAATCTTATAATTAAATGATTCAAATTCATATTTGTGGTAGAATTCTATACATTGGTACCATTATTATAAATAGTTTTAGCATGAGACATATCTAAGGTGCATATGATATGAAATGTGCACCTAATATTGCAAAATACAAATCAATTTTAGATTTTAAAACACTTTTTTGGACTATTATCACACCATAGAATTTTTGGTATTGATACCCCATAGAATTTTATGGATTTTATTGATCCAATTTAATGCCATAGTTGGTACATTTTTTGGTATTGTTGAGGTGATAAAATCACTCAATCTTTACAAGTTTTTAGGTTGGACTTGATTGTATCATATAGCCTCACTAGGTGATAAGTAGCATTGGGTTACATAGTTGAGATAATCTTAACTACCATGTGATAATTCACTTTTGCTCCTCTCTCTCTCTCTCTCTCTCTCTCTCTCTCTCTCTCTCTCTCTCTCTCTCTCTCTCTCTCTCTCTCTCTCTCTCTCTCTCTCTCTCTCTCCTTTTCAATATATATGATTTTAAAATATTTATCTATATTCTTCCTAATCTTAGGTTCAAAGCCTTACAATGATACATCTTTTTCAAATCAACTTTCCAATAGGCAAGGCAGTTGAATCGACACACAAGTGTATTCCTAAACCTTGTTTTTTCAATTCCAATCCATTTCAATTACTTTCAACTCAGATTATATGCACTAATTATACACTATAATATTCTCTTGATTATAAGTCAGTCACTAAAAAAGCACTCAAGTTGGGCACATGTAAAGATAAGGTGTTCATACACACCCAAGTATGCACTCCTTTCCTTTAAACTAGAAATTTAAATAATATATTAAAGGGGGGGGAATGTAGACACTATTTTATGATTATATATCACCTCAGTATTTTATATTTGGTAAACTTATACCTTGGTTTTTACTCTTAGTTCTAGACCTTTCCTACTTCTATAAGTCTCACATCTACTCTATCTTGTGCCCCTTAGCCTATATATCTTGGTCTAACCAATATTATGTTAATGATACAGACCTTTTTTCTTACCTAGAATGCTTAAGATGCACTTATCTTCCATCTCTATGTGTTCTAAACCTATACCTACTTTTTTCTCCCTTGATACTAATGTTTGGGATAAATACTAGCATCAGCATTAGTATCCTAACCCGATGTAAGTGTCGAGTGCCCTAAATTCATATAATTTACAAATAAAATGTGTCATAATGGTCAAATTAAGTTATTTAATGTGAATTATTACTCCAACAGTATTGATAAAATATAATACAAATGCTCATTTATTTTTCACCTAGATCCACCTAGAAAAATACCAAAGAGACCAAGGCACTTATCAAAACCACTCTATCAAGCATTAAATTGAATAAATCTTCCCTATTTCCACACCAATCATAGGCACAACACATCTACAAGTCTATATCACTAAAGGAGTATCCCAAGAACTTGATTTTCCAAGTTAAAAGCTAGGTCATTGTTATACTTGCTTTCCATAGATTACATGATTCACACAATTTAATATGTAGGAGAGAAATACATGAGTTGAAGGCTCTCTTCTAGAGTATTGTCTATGAAGATATCTCCCACTAATAGCAGGGTCTTTGGGGTCATCTCCACACTGTGTGCCCACTAATCCATTTTTCCCAAGGTAATAATGAAGATAAAGAGTTAGGGTTTTTCCATTTCACAAGGAGTTACAGTTAATGACCTAGACCTGAATGTACCAAAGTAATAATAAAGCAAAACCTAAAATCATCTTGGTGGTCACATAATTTTATAATAGGTATTCCATATAAGAAACTTGTGTCGAACCCAGATAATAGCATTGACTCAACCATCCTAGGCTAATGTTAGTGTCCAAAGTGATAGAAGCATCAGATCTAGAATACAATAATTATTCCAAAAATATCTTCTAGCCTTCTTGTTTGTTTCAAATATATCACTATGTCTGCATCAAAATTAGCTAATTATATTACTTCCTTGTAATTTAAATACATAACTTAGTTGTACTTTTTATATCTAGACTATATCATCTTGTTATATTGCATACTTTACTTTCATTTATTTCAAACAACATCTAATAGTAGATATATTATTTTGGTTAGACCTATAGCCTACCAAACCCAATATCTACCACTTTTAGCATGTTTTCATCCAAATATTTGATTTGGAGTATATAATAGCACATTATGTCATAACAGTTCTCGATCACTTTAGGCTATTTGAAAACATTTAATTGTTGTTTACTTTCTTGTTATGCCACCTTGTTAGGATTTATAAAATCATCCGCATTTTTGCATGTACAAAATCCTAACCTTATAAGTTGATCTTGCATGAAAATACATTTTTATACCACCAAGCATGAGAATGATTCATATTTAGGCATGCCCAATATGGATCATTAGTGTATGAAAGGTCAATTAAAATCAAGAGTATTTACTAAAAAACACATATAACCTTGTTTGACAATATATTTTCTCATCTTAGTGCATGACCATTTGAACTCATCCATCCCTTCATCAATAATTATAATTCTCCCACTCATAATCTCAAATTTTATTTATATTCTTGAATAATATCTACATTTTATAGGTTTTTCCATTATCTCTCAAAATCCCTACTTTCTTATAACCATTCGTCCTCCATGACTACCTTATATTATTCAAGTATTGGATCCCTAAGTTGAGTTTTAATCCCTTCCCTTAATATTTTTAAAACTTTTAGGACATGTCATTCTTCACGTCCTATGAAAAAAGATGGCCAAAATAAGTGTAAAAGCATTTAATCAAGTGGTTCCAAATATTTGAGTCATTCAGTAGATTATGGGTGGTTAAGAATATTTTAGGTTATAAGTATTTTAGATGTTTTTTAATGAATCAATGTGTTTTGATGTTGGTATACATCTACATACACCCTCCATGCCAATTTAATACATGTTGATAAATAATGTCTCTCTAGGTATTTTAGGCAAACACCAATGACATGTTTGTGGAAACATACTTTACTCCATTTCAAGAAAAGAGATTTTTAACTCTTCCCTAACCCATTTCCATTTGAAATATTTTATAATCCTATTGTCTTAAGTAAAAAAACTTAAAGTGGGGCTTTCACTACGGAAAACATATAAATAAGAAAATCCTAAATGACTAATTCAATCAACACAATTCTTCTTGGCAAACTTATCAAAATATTTCACTTTTTAAAAAGCAAGTCTTCCCCTGAACTTATCTAGCACTCCTTATACAAATAGGTATTCCTAAATACTTACTATATTAGGATTCTATATTGAATCCTAAATAATTTATTAGTCGACATTGATTTCTAACATTAATATTATAAAAAATAAAATGAACTTATTATTTTTAACTATCATAAAGTTGTCAAATAAGAGTGATAATATGCTTTGAAATTATATGTTTATAAAAATCTACTTCACATAATAACATCTTACCCATGAATTTTATTTAAGAGATAACTTCTTCATCATCGCATGTGATCCTCAATTCATTTATGTAGTTGTATTATTTTTTATAACTAAGGAATTAAATTATGCCCAAATTTCCCCAAAAATAATTAAGATATGGGGATTCAATATCCCCTTTCCTTATTCCAATTTTTTTTTGAATAATCTTATAAAATTTCCATATATCAAGATCAAAAAATGAGGGCCCAAACTATAATTTTCACTCCAATCACACCATTCATTGGATTTGAAAATTTTAATAACTATTTGAAAAAATGCCTATTAAGATGACCAAAGGTCCTACTTATATACAACTTTATGATCATTACTTTTATCCCTCTACCTTACAGAAATTAAGTAATTCATGAGTTATAACAATACTATATATTATTTTCGTTCTTTGTGAAAATCTACTCTAATCACATGAAATGACAAAGGGAAGGTACTCTTTAACCTTTTATACATAACATTTATGATAGTATTGTATGCCATATTACACAATGTTATGTGTTTGAAATTACTATTTTTTGGGTTTGGAGTTATTTTGAATTAATGCAAATAAAGTACAAGTCAATTCCTTAAATATATTCCTAGACTTTGTGTCATCATTAACTATTGTATTAATTTATTTGCTCATAAGTTTTTTAAATTATTGAAAGAATATTTTAAAAAATACATCTTTCTTTGGAGATCTTCTTTTAATTTTTTAATACCACAATATAGATATCCTTTTCACCAAAAGGCTCTGTCAATGCTTTATTCTAATTCTTTGAAATACACATTGAAATGTACTAGATCATGGGGTTCCTCCTACATTTCTAAAACTGCTTAACCCCACTCCAAAATTAATATTTGAAATAAATATATGCCTTCCCCACTAATTTATTCAAGGTCCTCCAATACCATACCCTAATTCCTTGATATTGTATATTGATTAAAAAGTTTAGAGTTTGAATCTCCCTTCTTCAACTAAATTTAAGTATATTTTTCTTCATTTTTAAGTTGTTCAATAATTAGAATTAAGGTGGTGTATACTCATGATTTATTTCAATTGAGGTGACACATTTATGTAATAATTAATGTTGCATAGGCTAACATAGATGTCTAGCTTAGTATCACATGCTAACATGGACACTAAGGTCTTACACTCTAATATGGAATCTAAGATAACATAAACTAACATGTCATTTGAGTTAAAGTTTTAGTTAAAGTGGAATATATGATTTTTTAATTTAAACTACATAAACTATTTGGTAGTTAAGTTAAGAATTCAAAGTTGGAAATGAAAAAAAACATAAGCTAATGATATAGTTGTCATGATGTGTGTCGATAGTTATGGAGGTGACACATGGTAAGGAAGCAATTATGTTGAGGTGATACGTGTCAGCATGACACTTAGTAAATGCTAACAAAGTAAACATTACTTGGTTTTTTTTAATTAAATAGGATAGAGGGCCTAATAGTTGAGAGGGGTCCATTAGTTTTGATAGGACATAGAGAGGGGAGCATTACTTATGATAGGACATGTGTATATAAATACCAACTTTAAAATAAAAGAGGAATAATAGTTATTATATAATAATTATATTGTAGTACAACTTGTATTCAATTATAGTTTTTAAGATTCAATCCAAACATGCCACATACGATGTACAATAATTGGTCACTTATTCATAATTTTAGGTCCAACTTCTTTTGTCATAAACTAATTTAAATTTTGATTTTGTCTTCACGTGCAAAAGGAAAATAGTAATATAAGATTCATATGCTACATGATTGAATAGATTCTATATACCAACTAAGAACTTATAAGTGAAATTAGGGTGCAAAACTACTATTTGATCTCTCCTCTTAACTTTTGATTAATGTAAATTCAATTCAATAAGGCTTGAATAAGTTATCATATCCCCCTATTTTCAGCCTAGATAGGAATGTGAAAGGAATTATTTTCCTTAGTAAGCTCCATAAAAAGATTAATTATGTCATTGGTGGAAATATTAAAGACATGTCTATATTAATTATGCTTGGTGTTAGGATTATTGTGTTCTTAGTAAATTAATTAGATAATTTGATGTTGGATTAAATAATTCCACATGTAAAGGGATGTTCCTATTTTTGTTCATCATTCTTATATTAAAAACTAATAAATGGTTGTATGAAGGTTTTCTAGCTATGATATATCTTTCGAATGTCTATGATTTCATTAAAAGATCATCTTTACCATCATCTTGGTTATGAATTTTGTTGTTAAGTTTTAAATATAGTATTTTGTTGTTAAGTTTTAAATATAGTATTTTGTTCATGATATCTAACCAATTGTGCCTATTATTTTTTCATGACTATTTTGAAATGACATGGTAATCAATCACTGAAAAGGATGATGTTAGGACATTCAATTTTAACATCATCTTGTTTTAACCATAAAAGGATCTAGAAATTTGATTAAATCATATCTCTAGTAGGTGATGGCTATTATAATTATTAATTCATGAGCATTTTAACTTGAAAATGATCAATCTTGAAACATGGTGATAGTCAAGAGGCCTTATGTTGCTTAGCTTACTCTGATGTGTTATTTTATTACCAGCCCTTATTTGGCAAAGAGATCAATTATGCCTTTAAACCAATGTTGAAATATTTTTTGGGATTGGATCAAGCCCTATAATGGATTATTTATCATGAATTAAAAGACCTATCTAGTGTGTATAGGTATACTCTTGTTCTAATTAATTAACTCATTTACCACAATTATTTTTGAAGGCACCATTGGTTTATGGCTTGGTATCTTTAGTCCACAGGATGTTAAATTTTGACATAATGTCAATTTGGTTTCTAACTTGGTCAATAATGTGATAAAATCATAATGGGCTCAAGAATTAATTATCTAAGTAGACTTTGGGGACATTTTGGAATTGGGAATAATAATTAAATGATTATTATTTTGGAATCAATTAGCCATGTTAACTTGGGAAAACTCTAAAAGTTTTAGGAATGGCTTTTATAAGACATTATAAGCAAACACTATGAATTCCAAGTTGTTGATTCTATTTTCTCTTGGTAAGGTGCATTTTGGGCATGACAGCAACCAAGCAAAAGAATGCATGACAAATTATGGAAAAATAAAGGAGTAGTTCACAATAGTTGGTCATTTATAAATTTATAACTCCTTCATAGTGCATAGCTTCATGGAAAATTGTAAAGAGATAAAGGTGCATGTATAAAATCCTTTTGGGGTGAAATGGATGTTGAGGTTTCTCCAAGGGTGTTATTATAATCTCTTTGAATAGATGGACACAAAATCTAGGCAAGTTGCATTTCCTCTCTATTAATTATTATTACATTTCAACTTGAATAACATTATGGAAAACAACTAAGGTTTCAATATGATATGGGATATTATATGAATATGCATGTATTTATATATGATCCCATAACATATATGAGATGAATGTGTTTGCATAAATGTTACTTAACCAGTATTAGTGGTTGATTCTTCTACTTGGTAGTGGTGACTAGAACCTGTAATTATTTCCCCTTTTACATTTGGTTGTATAAGTTTATAGGTATGTTGAAATGTGTTGTTTTAAATGAAGAAATATGCATTTGGATTTGTTACTCTGAACCCTTATATATTATAGATCATGGATCTCTAATTCGTGATTATGGGTTTCATTTATGGACTGCTTCTAATTTGATTAATGGCTTGGCCTCTTTTGTGGGTTGGATTGGAAAAGGGAATTTTTAGTTTATTTATCTTGTTATTAAAAGTAGCACAGGGTTTGGAAATAGTATTTTATGTTTTTGAAGCTCAGTTTTGAGCAAGGTGTTTAGGTCACATTTTGTCTCAGATATGGGGACCCTAAAAAGGGTGATGCTAGTATTTTAGTCTTAAATAATTGATTTGTATAACTGCTTGATTTTCTTGTAACCTACAATTATTTTTATTTCTATGTTATCCAATTTAGGCAAATAGATGGTCAAGTTATCACATTATTCGTGTTTCCTTTTGATATTTTTGTGTTTGACAAAGTTCATGGGATCATTGAAAATAAAATAGGTTCAATCTGACATAGCCATATCAAATTTAAGAATCTAGCATGTTTGGAAAGTCATACTGACTTGTTAGTCAGTTCATTTCATTCATTTGTTGCTGTTTTAAATCTTGATACTATTTTGGTTTTAATCTTGGTATTTTACTACTTTTATTCTTGGAGTCATAATATATATGAAGTTATAATTGGTTGTGCATGAAGTTTTATAATGAAGTTTTTGTATAGTTTTTTACTTATGGAAGTTCATTGGGTTGTAACTCCTATTTCCTCAACTTGAGGTGTTATCTAGAATTGTTAGATTGATTGTTTTATGTTGAATCTTCCATTAAATTCATGTAAGTGATGGGATAAATGCATACTAATTAATTATGTTGGGTTATTAATGCTTTATTATGATCAAAAAGATATTTTTGTAGAATGTATCATTTTATTTACCTACTGGTTTGCATATTATGAGTTATCATGTGACTCAAAATCATGTAGTATGTAGATATTATTAATTTTCAACATGAGTTTAATCCTTGTTTTATCATAATTTTCCATTTTTGAAATTTGTTTATGTTTAGAATTTTAGCACTGGGCTTGTTGCAATGATAAATACAAGGTATATACCTTACTACTTTCATCATATTAAGGTTATTGTTTTGAATAATTACATTCACTTTGAAATAATGGATTCACTTGGAAGATGACTATTTAACGCTATTTTTTTATTGGTTTACTCCAAATTAACCATTCATGACTGTACTCTTTTTTGGAAAAAACGTGAATAATGTTGATCATTATTGCATTGTTTTAAGTTGGTAAATTTTGTCATTGGGATGAGTTACAACTTAAATGGTAAGTGAATACATTATTTAAGTGTGTTTAGATCATATTTTGAATAATTGTATATTTTTTAAATAATATGTCTTAACCAGTGTAAGTGGCTAAGTTGATTAGGTGTGTGTTGGGTTACTTTGGTAATTTTTTTAGATTTTGGCCCTTGCAAGTTGTCATGTTGTTATTCTAATTTTTGTGTATGAGTACTTAATAGAAAGGAAAGTAACTTGCCAGCTTAGGCTGACCTATTTATTTTACAATCATTATAGGTACATGTTATAACCCTCTTAATGCCTGGCTATTGTGGATTTAGTTATTCTCATTATTGGTTTTTGATCCAATCCGGATGTCTAAATTAATGAACTATTTATTGTAAACTATAGTTTATATTTAGATATCAATTATTTACTTGAGAATATTGTACCTTATCATTTAAATAAAATGTTTTCATTGGATATTATACCAGGGGAAGAATACTCTTTATATTTTAATTCTGAAATTACATCCTTAAAGGATGCTAATAGTATCTTTTAGCTATCAGGATCTTAATCTTAATTACATAATCTAAATATGTTTTATGTATCCTCGTATCATGTTTAGAACTATGTATTGACCTTGGTGCATTTATATATTGAGTACATATTAAATATGATTGTGTGCATGTGGAAGATAGTAGTTGAGGTTATATAGTGCTTACTCCTCTTGAAACTCAGAGTATAAGTTAATATCACTCAAATTCACTAGTTCTAGTTTATTTGAGAACTATATAACAAGACATATGATTATACTAGGTTGTGTAATATGGAATATGAATCTTGGATAGATTTATAGCATACCATTATAGTAATGATCTACCTTATGACTATGTTGTCTTCTTGCTTCATTATGTTATAGATTTTATTTCTCAATATGATCTTCTAGTTGAACATTGTGAGGTATGTCATATTGATAAATAAATTAGATGAAGCATTCAAAGGTCTTCATTTTAAGGGCTAATTTTTACCTCAACAAAATTCCTAAAGTTCTTCTCATATGTTATCTTGTCATATTTCTTAACTCTTATAACTATTACTTACTCCTTCATGAATAAATCTTTAGTAGGAATTATTTGTGAGATGAACTCATTAACTAATTATGAAAAGAAAAAAAGATTGGATATATAAATCCATTTGTGGTTTGTGTTATTATTGGATTAGTAATTGTGTATTTTCACTCTTAAGGCTTGAGAAGCCAATGTTATATAGTCATAGTGTAATTTTCTTAAGTAAGATAAGGAATTGCATGCTAAGATTTGATTTCATTTGGAAGGCAAATTTATATGGGGTTTGGTAGTATACTCAGCGTTATGGGTGATTCTTAACCGTATAGTCTTGAAACTATATATACCTTTCATAATGAAATCAAAATTTTAGTGACTCTTATAACCTAATATACATTCATGAAGTCGGGGTTGATCATAAGATAATTAATTTCCTATGAAGGTATTACCACCAATGGTTGGATGACCCTTTGAAACTCTTGGGATAGAAAGTGATTTTTCCTTCAAAGCATAAAATTAACCAGATAGCATTCATTATAAATAATTATAAAGAATCTAATGATAATAAATTGGAAGGTATGAGGAAGAAATGGATAACCATTTGCATTGGATAAATATTATATATTTGCAACTAGGATATATGATAGAATAATTTTTTTTTAACTTTGTTCCATTGGTTCAAATGAATAAAATATGAATTGCATTACTAGAGGACAAATGAACTTATGGAAGAGGATCATTCTTTTCAATCTATTAAGAAAGTATCATTTAAAAGGTGAACTCATCTTACATTGTTTACTCTTGGTTAATTTATATTTATAATGCCCTGAGAGAAATCCATTCAAGTACATTGTTGGGAATTATGTAGTGTAAGTACAAATGGAAAAAAAAACCCTTGTTTTTTTTTAAAAAAAGATTGCAATTGAATTAGGTTCATTTCATAAGTCTAATGGTGAGAAACATTAAATTTGAATGGATAAAGAGTAGGGTTGGGATAAGTAAGAACCTGTTGAGAAACCTAAGTGAAACCAAGGTCATCCAACACACTTAAGCATCTCACCCAAATTTGATCAACTGAAACTAATTATTATTATACTCCTTTATATACATTAATTTGTTGCTAACACGTTTCTATAATGAATTATTGATAAATTAAATTAGTAGGATGTTTTTTATATGCACACTTTTATGTGGCCTTATTACTCTCAAACTCCTTTGGGAGGTTTGATTATCTCAAGTACACCCAGATTGAAATATTGTGTGTTTGATCTCAATTTTCATTAGCATCATCATATGGCTTATATTTCCACTTGGATACCTAAGCTTATGATACCCACTACAAATTTTTTTTACTCCTTTATATACATCAATTTATTGATAACATATCTTTGTAGTGAATTATTTCTAAATTAATTCAATGGGGTGCTTATTATATGTACACTCTTATGTGGCCTTCTTACTCTACAATATCTTTCAGGAAGTTGGATTATCTCAAGTACACCCAGATTGAAATCTTGTATGTTTGGTCTTAATTTTCCATTAACATCATCATATGGCTTATGTTTCCACTTGGATACCTAATTTTATGATACCCACTTGGATACATGACTTGTACACGTGAACCAAAGGAAATATTGATACCAAATGCTACAATTTTAGTTTTTTTTGCATAATTTAATGTTTTTTAAGTATTTTTATTTTTTTAAATGAACTTGATTCTAGTTTACAAATGGCTTATTCATTATTTTTGAATTAGTCAAAATAAAAATACAATTATTATTCCCTTAAGGGAATATTCTCTATTAAAAAAATTATGCTTTTAATTGAAATAACATGGCATACAAGTAATTAAAATTATCTTATGAACAACTTTTCAACTTCCCATGTGGTCCATTTTGATTTTAAGACACATTTCCATGTATGGGCATTGTATTTTGGCTTATTCCAAGTCAAATCTCCATGTAACAATCAATACAATTGCCAAGGTGCCTTCCTTTCAACTCCATGTAAGTCTGCAATAGGTTGGAAGCAACCAACAACATTTCAATGAATGAACGTGTAGTCAAAACACCTTTTTATCAAACCAAACTTGAAAAACATTAACAAGTGATTAGTCTATTATCAAATAAACAACTAAAAATAACCATACATAGTCAAATAATTAGTAAATACTCATTTTTAATAGTTATATGCCATCTAGAATAGGTGAAACACCATATGATTAGTTTAAAAATGCCTTTTTGTAGTAGCCACATAGTCTTGAACCATATAAAAACTATGTTAGAATACTTTAATTAGATAGAAATGAATATGCAGTAGGAAGGATGATTGGAGGAAGAAAAAAATTAATGAAGTACAAGCTTTAATACTAATGTCAAGGTAATAATTGTGCATGATAAATAATATAGAATTTTGTAGCAAACCAAAGAAATTGTATTAATTAAATGAAGAGAGATTACATTATTTATAACTAAACAAATAACTATTCACTTTGTCTTCCAATTAAACTATTTAACTTCTTATGTAGACTATCCATCTACCACTATGAGAAAAAATATCTCCTGTAATCACTCCTAAGATCAATAATATTATATTCCATAATATTACATTCCCCTTGTAGAGAGGCCATGAGGGACCCTTGCTAAGGATGTTGAAATGTATTTATATTACACTAATAAATTTGTATAATGAGGGCTTAGGTTCACATATTGTTTCTAGTATATTAGATTATATTAGGGCTTACATTTTTATGTGCATTCATATTTTTCATATGGGAATTAATAATTCATGAATAGTACATCTATAAGCCTTCTCTTTTTATTTCAAAATATAAAAACTGTTAGATCCTATGGTTGAATTCAGGTTATTTTTATCTTTTTATATTACATACTTTGATGTCATTTATTGCAAGTAACATATAATAGTAGATATATTATTGTTGGTTAGATCTATAGCCTTCTAAACCCAATATCTACCTCTTTTTTATACGTTTCCATTCAAATATTTGGTCAAGAGTATACAATGGCACACTTTGTCATAAGAGCTCTCAATTGCTTTAGGATATGTGAAAACCTTTAATTGTTGTTTACATGCTTTTTATGCAACCTTGTTAGGATATATATAATCATCCACATTTTTGCATCTACAAAATACAAACCTTATAAGTTAATATTGCATTAAAATATAATTTTGTACCACTAAGCATGAGAATGCTTCATCTTTAGGCATGCCTGACTTGGATCATTAGTGTTTGAAAGGTCTATTAAAATCAAGAGTGTTTACTAAAAGACAACCTGTAAACTTGTTTTACAATTTATTTTCCCATCTTGGTCCACAACCATTTCAACTCATATATCCTTTTAGCAATAGCGATAATTTTCCCACTCATAATCTAAAATTTTATTTATATTCTTGAGTAATATCTACATTTTAAATATTTCTCCATTATTTCTTAGAATCCCTACTTTCCTTTAACCATTGTTCCTTCATGACTACCTTAGCTTTTTCAATTATTGGATCCTCAACATGAGGTTTAATCCCTTCCTTGTAATATTTTTAAAACTTTAAGAACATGTCATTCTTCACTTCCTATGCAAAAAAATAAATATCCAAATTGTAATGCATCTAAGTGGTTCTAAATATTTGACTCATTCTCTATTATGGGCAGTCAAGAATATTTTAAGTTCTCAGTAGTTTATATGTTTTTTCATGAAACAACATGTTTTGAGGTTGGTTTTCATCTACATATGCCCTCTATTCCAATTTAGTACATGTTGATAAATTATGTATCTCTAGGTATTTTAGTTAAACACCAATGTGATGTTTGGGGAGACAAACTTTACTCCATTTCAAGAAAAGACATTTTTTACTCTTCCCTAACCCTTTTCCATTTGAAATATTTTATAATCCTATTGGCTTAAGTAAAAAAATTTAAAGTGGTGACTTAACTACTAAAAACATATAAATAATAAAATCCCCAAGGACTAATTCAATCAACATAATTCTTCCCATCAAACTTAACAAAATGTTTCTCTTTTTAAAAATAAAGTATTTGGGTGAACTTCTCAAGCACTTCCTATACAAATAGGTATTCATAAATGCTTGCCAGAGTTGGATTATATATTTAATTATAAATAGTCTATAGGTTGGCATTAATTTCCAACATTATTATTGTAAAAAAAAAAACTTGACATCATTAACTACTTGTAATAAAGTTATCGGATAAGATTTGATAGTATGCTTTGGTAATATATATTTTTACAACTCTACCACCCATAATACCAATGTGTCACCCATGAATTTTCTTTAAGAGAGAATTTCTTCTTCATCATCCCATGTGATCGTCAATCCATTTATACGGTTGTATTATTTTTCATAACTAATAAATCAAGTTAAGCCCAAATTTCCTCAACATAATGAAGATACAGGGATGCATGATCCCATTTCCTTATTTCTAAATTTCTTTAAAGAATCTTACAAAGTTGTCATTTATCAAGATGAGAAATGTGGGCCTAAGATAAAAAATTTACACCATTCCTTAGATACTAAAATGTTAATAAATATTTAATAAAATAACTATTGACATGACCGAAGGTCTTACTTATATCCAACTTTATAATCATTCCTTTTATCCCACTAACCTTTGAGAAATGAATTAATTAATGAGTTATAGCAATAGTGTATATGATTCTCATTCTTTGTGAGAATTTGCCTTGCTCACATGAAATGACAAAGGGAAGAAGTAACTTTAACCTTTTATCTATAACATTTAAGATAATATTATACACCATATTACACATTGTTATGTGTTTTAAATTACTTTTTTTTTTGAGGTTGGACTTTTTTGGAATCAATGAAAAGAAAGTACAATTCAATTCCTTAAATATATTCCTAGATTTTGTGTCATCATTAACTATTATTGGAATTTATTTACTCATGAGTTTCAAAAAATCCTAAAATAATATTACCAAAAATCTATCTTGATTTGGAACCCTTAATTTTACATTTTGAATACCACAATATAAATCTATTTTCACTAAAAGGATCCATCAATGTTTATTCTTAATTCTCTAAAATAAAAGTTAAAATATACTAGATTGGGGGGTCCTCTTACATTTATAAATTTGGTTCACCCCACTCCAAAATTAATATTTGAAATAAAAATATGTCTTCCCTCCTAAGTTATTCAAGGTCCTATAATACCCTCCCCTCATGCCTTGCTACTATATATTGATTAAAAAAATTTGAGTTTGAACCCTCCTTCAACTAAATTTAAGTATATTTTTCTTCATTTTTAAGTTGTTCAATAAATATAATTAAGGTGACATATGTAGACATCTAAATTTAGCCACAACTAGATTCCAATTGGACTTTATACTGATTTCTATCAACCATTACAAATTAAGCCTAAAAATCATTAAACGTCCCAAATTTGCTTGTGCATCATTCATCAAAGATCATAATCATGTTGAGACATCCCTAATTGGGGTATTTTATCATATGCAATAATAACCTCTCATGGATCCATCCCTAATCACCTTGTGGCATAACAACTGTCAATTTAGCCTATGGACCTATTAAGTGGGGCACTTACTCACTTGATCAAATCTTAAAAGATCTAAAGGCTAATATAAATCAATTAATAAACTAAACAATATTAAATGCCTAGTTGAATTATCCATTTACAATTAATAAATATCTAAAAATGGAAATTCAAAATATCAAATCCTTTCATCATTGCCTTTATGAGCTGTAAAGTTCTTTGAAAATATCCTAAAATATCTAATTTGAAATAATTACAAATCATATTTACTTGACAACTATTAACTCAAGTGGAGTTAGTTTTAACTCACGAAGGGTTATTTTTAACCCATTTCAAGCCTAAACTCAACCTTGACTCACCTTGGGTGAAAATTAATTCCTAAGGCTATAAATACAAGGCCATACCTCTTCATAAAAACTCTTGGATATTATAGAGTTATTATGTAGGATTTGCTCCATAAAACTCATGCAAGTAGTGTTACCATGCCCAAATCTTAATCCAAGCAACATCAAAGCCAAGGTTCCAAGGAGAGAAGGAGCCAAGAAACCTCCATTGATGAAGACTTCTTAATGTATAAGCTGAACAAGCCATTCAAAAAAACCATTTGGAGTTATAAAGAACGTAAAAGAGTTGTTTTTTTTATATTTTTGTTGTGATTTTATTTAATTTTGTTACCTAAGCTCTCCCTAGTGTCTAGGATAGAGGTTTTAGGATTTTAATGTGTTCATTTCATTTGTTTTATGAGACTAACATAAGACTAACCTCCCCTCTATGTCAAATTCCTAGTTCACATGTTGACACACTTGGTGGGATAAAAAATGATCCCATATAACCAAGGAGGATGATATGATACTTTTATGTTTGATAATGGATGCTTTAAAATATTTAAAAGTTGATTTTTAACTTTATTTTTCACATTTTTCATTTTTTAGAAACTCACAGGTTGTAGGGACCAACGTCATTTTATTTCAACATTGGTAGGGATCAACATCGATTCTCCAAGATTAACATCGATTACCAAAATTGGCCATAATCTGTATGTGAAAAAAATAGAACGTGATAGAAACATGACTAATGAGGGTTTTACTTGAGTTTTTTATGTTCATTTTATGTTTTGGGACCTGCATATTATTTGTTTAAACATTTTCTTGTAGGATCCAATGAAATATTTTGGTTTTGAGCTCATTTTATTAACGCTATTGTTTGTGAAAAAAAACTTGTGTTTTTCAATGTTTTTTCAAGAAACATTGATCTTTGTGGACCGATGTCGATCTTTGTGGATTGACATTGATCCCTATGTGAATCAATGACGATCCATCTCTGAGACAAAAAGTAGGAAACCTGAGAGCTAAATCCTAAATGTTATTTTTTCACTTACTTTTGGGTTTCTAATTAGGAAAACCCTCTAACAATTTGTAGGTCTTGAGGTGGAAAAAGTCAAGTTTGAACATGATAAAATATTGCACACTTTATCTTTGGTGCTTAAAATGAACTTAGTTCTTTTCATGCCTTAGTTTTTTTTTAAGTTTTTTGCAAATTTTTCAAAAAAATAATGCCAAGGGGCTCAAATTTCACAACATACTTTGTTTTGGTGCACTAAAATGAACTTTCACATTTAGTTACATACTCCTAAGAGTTGTTCATTTTATGTTTATTTGTTGAAATTTGTTTGTTTCTAGCAAACCAAGTGATGCATGTATGCTCTCCCTCATCCCCTGTAGGGAACTCAGGTGACCAAAAATGTTCATTATTTGCCTTTGTTGCTTTAGTCTAAAAATATGAAAATAAAGTCGCTAGGCCATCCCCAACTTCGTATGGTTTGGGTGACCCCAAATGACCCTAAAGTCTTTTTACATGTCTTTATTTTTCATGCATTTTGGCTTGTGAGTGGGAGTTCATCACCTCCTCATGGTTTTTCTAGGGAAGCATTAAATTGAGAATTCATCTCCCAACATCATTTCAATCCCACTCCATGGTTGGGTATATAAATTGAGTTGGTGAATCATTGTAATGGTAGTTTGAGTGGTTAAACTACCTCTATTAGTGACTACTACCCTCAGAGCATATGATCAACTTGAACATTGCACTACACTAAGAAAGTGATAGATGTAGTGGATGTGAAAATGACAAGACCTTTTCTTAATAATTTGGTTGATGTGGATCCAATTGACATGAGCATCTCTTATGTTATCCACACTTGGGACCATCTAAAAATGAACAAAATTGATAGTTTAGAATAACCCCACTTACAATAGACATATTATTGATGTAAGGTAGTAGCCTAAAGTTCCATGTCATAGTATAAACTCTTGAGATAAGATGGGGCCTAAAAACACCACTTTTCATATGCTTTTACTTTTTGGATTAAATAATTAAAATCCTCTCAAGAGCGAGTATATTGACAAAAGTTGACAATATTATGTAACCTTGTTAGTTTTAGGATTTTAGGACGTTACACATAGCTATTTGTGTCATTTTATCCTTTCATGTTTGGTTTTGATTTAAAATCTCTATATTTACTTACCATACCATGTCAAAATAATTTTTTTTATACATTACTCCTTTATTTGAGGAGGCATTACACTACCCATTTAACATCGTGCATGTGCCTTAAACTTTTTATCAAACCTTTATGTGTGTCACTTGTTTGAAAAGGATGTCATTATGATGCCTAATTCATTTTGAGTTTTGTGCCTCAGAGTCTTGAAACAAGAATTAACAACATCTTTAGAGCATGATAACATATTTAGGCTACTCAAATCATTTCAAAGACTTGTTTACCTTGTGTCCAAATTTCATTTTCAGAACCAAAGCCATGTGTGCCTTTTAGATATATACTTAATGTCATTATATTGTTCATTCTTATTTATCTTGTTGTCTATTTTAAGAATCCTAATTTTCCTAGTTGAGTTTAATTAGCCTTGAAATTTTCAAATCCAAACATTGATTGATTTCTACCTATACCTTTTGTAATTTTGGCCTAGACATCGACCTTTCTCTTTTGGGTTATGTAACCTAGGTTGATTCTTTATTCAATTTGAAAACTATTGTTTGTGTCTAGATTTTAGGGGAAGTATTCTATCTTCCATATGCCTAGAGTTTCATTCCTTATACCAATTGACCAAGTTCATGTTTAATTCTAAATTCTTAGTTTATGCCAAAGTGTTTCAAATTTGTTAGATTAATTCTCTTACCTTGTTTTGTTTAAAGTCTAGATCTTATGCCTTTTCCAAAAGATCTATCACATGCCTATTTTGAGCATAGCTTTTGTGCCTTCTTTGAAAGACCTAGCAACTTTTGTTTTCTTTATATTAGACTTGTTTAGAATTATTTGTACCTAAATTTTGGCATTTCAGTTTTTGTTCATCTACTTGACATTTTTGTGTGAGATATTTGACATTAGATTATTTTATATCAATTTTTATCACACATACTGTTTTGGAGATATAGCTCCACTTTTTGACCAATTTAGACCAAGTTTGGACCATTTGTCCTTTGTACATTATTTTTAAGAGTTTATATGACTCTAGTCCTTTTCAAGAAACATTCGTCATTGATTTGAATATGTCTCACTATACTCGTAGTGGAGCCATATACAATCCAAGATATGATAATGTGGCTGCACAAGATGACTTTGTTCAAGACCCCTATAGTGATGATGTAGTTTGTGATAAGGATCCCTATCCTCTTTACAATTATCCATATAGGAAACAAAGCCAAGATCCTCTAGCTTACGATTTGTTTAGCACACCTCCATACTCAAAGTAGGACTAAGAACAAATAACACAATATCTAGCTAACATACCATTAGTTGTAGCCTAAGCTCAATAATAACCTTACTATGTTATGATTCCATTGACATATGATCCCTATTTTTTTTATCATCACTTGACCTTAAAAATAAGGAAGAAGTTTTAATCAGATCCACAGAGGTAGGGGCCAAGTTTTCAATAGACTTGCCCCATGAAAACTTGCCTAGTCTAGTTAGAGTGCCTTCAACTATGCCTTACAACCAAACCATCAAACATGCCTCTAATATCAATCCTCAAGTGCTTGTGTTGATGTTGCACCAAGATCCAACTATGTGTGTTACAAGAAAGGGCCTCATGGAGGTCCACTTTATATAAATGCAGATAGCATATCAGACCTATTTGAATTTAGCATGTAATTTTAATAACATGGCCATGTCAAATACTCCTCTTATAAATTTATCTCCTTTAATAGGATTATTAATTCAATTGATAGGCCAAGGGAATTTAAGTATCAACCCATTCATGCAAATTAATTTAGTTGGAGACATGTTCAATACCTCATCTATCAAAGAAGTGTCTACTAATTTTATATAGACAAATGTGCTTAAGATAGTGGATAACATGCAAGTGTCATCCAACCCAAACCAAAGTGGTTTAACTACATAAATAACTAGTACACAATAAGTGCCTTTAGTTAACACCATTATTGGCCCACAATAGTAGGGGTAGTAACACTACCTCCCAACCACAATAAGCTACCTTTAATCCTCAACCAACTGCTTCATCAAACACACAATCACAAGGATTAAGTAGTTAAGTAACAACTAGTGACTTACCTCAACAAAATGTAATGAATTTTATTCCACTATAATAGGTAATGACTATCATTCCAAAATAATAGGCATAGTCTAGTTTATCAATGCCACAGAGATCAAACATCCTGCCACCTCAATAGGGGCAACTAATGTTTCACCTCATCAAGTAGTGACAAGTATACCTCTTCGATTACAGACCAACATTCCTTTATAAATGTTGTCTAATCAATAATTTATGTTTAGTGGTCACTAATAAATGTATACTTTATAACAAGTGTTTGTAAACTAATGAGGTACTGATATCCCATAAGTACCAATCAGGGAATAGTTACCTTTTAGTCTAAACATGTCATAAATTTAATGACATGGACTTATTTCATAATAAGTTCCCCTTATTTATCTAGGTTTGACTAGTCAAAAGCAAGTACCTACTCAACCTCAGTAGGCATATTAATTTACGTCGAGCCATATCCTTCCATCTCAACCATAATTCCCTCAAAACTAGGCCTATGTATCAAATTCAAACCAAAATATCATACCTCAATACATGTAGTTTCAATAAGCTCATCCCAATCTACAAATTCATATTCCTAGTTAATTTCCTAACCAAACCAACATTTCACAAAAAAACATGCCTCCATTTTACCTAGGTTAAGGTAATCCACCTTTGACAACCAACCTCCACCTCAAGCCAATATTCCATTCAGTTTCCTAGCACAAGAACTTCTACAAATGATGCCATTGTCACCATTTAAGTCAGGAAGTAGACCAAGAAGTTTAAGTTGGATGATGTGTGTTCCTACCCATTAAACATGAAGTATCTATAAATACCATTTCCTCTAGGTTACGAACCATCAAATTTTGATAAATATAAGGGTAAAGGAGACCCTAAGGCCTATATAATAGAATTCTTTATTACTTATTAGCTAGTGGCTTACACTAAAATATACTTCATACTGTTGTTTCCTCAGATTTTATCAGGATAATCTTTGGAATGGTTCCTAAAATATCAAAGAACCCAGTATTAGATTTTGATGACCTTTCAGACAAGTTTGTGTAGCATTTCTCTTATAATCTCGAGCATGATATTTTGTTGGTAGATTTGACTCAAGCCATATAAAAATCTAGTGAAAGTTTTGTAAGCTATATATAGTAATGGATAGCACTTGCTATCCACTTCACCCATAACTTACTAGATAAATAATCAGTCATTATGTTTACCAAAAAAAATTATAGCAAGATATTTTACCATCTAGAGCTGTAGTGTGTACACACTTCAAGAAGATCATTGATAAATATTTACTGATCAAAAAGTCCTTTATTAACAAAGGAATTATCAAGCTTACCTCATTGAATCAAAATTAGAACCAAAACCAAGGAAATGGTCAAAATCATAATCATAACCAAGTATAAGCATAAGCATCAATACCAACCCAAGCTAGTAATTATGAAAAATCTAAATAGTTTAACTATAAAAAGAATGTCATTGGAAATAGAGTAACTGAATCACAACATGTCCAAATGGTGAAAACGCCATCTTCTTAGTGAATGTTACAAATGAAAATTACTCTTCACCAACAACTTATTCATCAATACATCATTCACAATAGCCTAAACTATCTCAATAAGCATAACAACCTTTGCCTTTGCAAACCCCTCCTCTAAAGAGAAATGTACCTACTCCTCATGTCTTTAGTGACCTTAGAGAGCCCAATAAAGTTGTGTTTTACAAGTTATCTGTTGTTAATATTATTAGTTGGCCAATTCTAAAGTACTATCCTGAGGGCATTCCTTATCCAGATTGGTATAGATAAAATGAAATTTGTGAATACCATCGAGTTAATGGAAATAATTTATGCCATTGTGTGAAGATCAAGCGCTGTATTAAAAATATGTTGGAAAATAGGGAGATAACTTTGGATAATAGAGATTCTATATCCAATAAAAACTTGGGTATTTATCAAAACCCTTTTCCACAACATAATAACAACCAACAATAACAACAACAACCAAGGTTAGAAGAGCAACATAAATAGTATCAATAATCAAGACAAAAATAGTAATACCAGTACCAAAAACAATAACAAAATCAACTAAATAAATGGAACTAAGAATAGAATGATGTCAATACCCAATAGACTTACCATGCAATTGCATATGACTATAATAAATTTATAGGTAATCTTGCAATAAGTCACATTTCCACCATTACCATTATTTCAAGATTAAGTGATAATCGAACAAGACCATTGTTAACCAATTTCAATCAACCAACCTATGTCAGTGATCCTTCCTTGACCTAAGACCACATATAGTCATATCATTAATATGGGATTACTACTTTTGGACCTTATATCAATAACTTACCATTTCACCATGATCATATGTAAGTGCACTGACAATCGAGACTTATCTTATTTGGCCCCTCACCACCATCATTTGATAGAAACAATGGTCATGTATCTAATCCCAAGTGAGCCATCACAACTTGACAGTCAAAGATTATGATTCCTGGACCACAACCATTTGTCACTACACCCATTCAACCCACTTTTATGGCTAGGAAAAATCCATATACTACTATAAAGGAAAAGACATTTGATATTGTGGATCAACTTGAGAAGACACTCACACAAATTTCCATTTTGGATTTGTTACATATGTCTACCACCACAAGAACATATTAACAAAGTTTCCAGGCCAATCACATTTTACAAATTACATAATCCTAGAAAAATTCCAAGCTTTGGTCAAACGTCTATCTCTAGGCTAACAGTTAACCTTTGACCAAAGTGATATGTCATCCCTTGGCCCTCTCCATAACAATATGTTATGCATTAAAGTTGTCATAATGTGGCACAAAGTGAAACATGTCCTCATAGATAATAGATCGATCCTAAATATTGTGTCTCTAAAGCTCATCAAACATCTCTAATACACAATAGTTGATCTCCAACTAGAAATTATCACTATCAAGGCCTACAACAATGAAGAGTGATAACCACTAGGCACCATCATCTTGTCAGTTATTGTTGGGCCTTTAACCTAGATACATTATGTCATGTGTTAGACTTTGATTTATCAAACAATTTACTTTTAGGTAGACCTTGGATACAGGAAATTTGTGAAATCCCTTTAACATTGCATTAGTGTCTCAAGTTCTCTCATTCTCATATGAAGGCCACCATTCATAGAGATTTGTAGTCCTACAAACATTGCAAGCATTTAGAGGTTGAGTACAAAAGCTATAAATACCATTTTGGCTTGGATCTAATCCCAAAAAGGATAAGGGGAAATAAACTCTTGTTGATTTACCAGAGGCCAATTACATTGACCCAAATAGCCTCGATTCATCTTCCCATGTGCCACCTCCTCAAATGTCCAATCACTTTACCATCATAGCGAATGGCCTAGAAGAATATTATACCCATGATACATTGCACATTTTCATGCTTCCATAGAACCCCAAGTCTTATAGAAGACCTAAATCCAAGCCACCTTGCATGGAATGGCAACAAAAAGGAAAAGGCAAATTCCATAGTCTAGTTCCTATCATTTTCACACTGAGGACCCACTTGTAAATAATGAATCATGGTTATACAATGACAAATAAGTTGATTATTAAAAAAATGACAAATACCCCATTCCTAATAGGATCATGGAGAATCAAGCCTATGAAGGAGGAGGACTTGGGCCAAATTAATAGGGTACACTTGAACCAATCTCCATCACTCAGTACAAATGAACCTATGGTTGTAGATTTAAACCACCTGGGGTGACCCCGCATATCTTATTCATGTTCCAACACTAACGAATAGTGATGATGATGCCAAAAATGAAGTAGAGTTTGATCATAGACTTTATAAAGACATGGCCAATACCAATATGTTTTAAACCCATGCTATTTTTACCCTTAGCCCAATTAACTAACATAATCTATTTCTTATATATCACCCTCAACTTATAGCCTAGGACCAACAAGAATCCATAGTGCTTATAAATGAGTTTAATAATTATGAGGCCTTTTGTGATTTTATAAGCTAAAGAGACAATGTTCCATTGGGAGACCATAAATAAGGGTTCTCAATTAAACTAGATCTTGTAGCCTATTTTGGAGAATGGGTGAACAACCTTAGCCATAAATAAATAAATAAAACATTAAGGTCTGAAAGTGAAAACCTCTTTGAGGCACTCTTGGACTAGTGTAAAAGTAAATAAAAAGGTCAATCTTCTGGTGAAAACCTATTTTAGGAACCATTAGACGAGGGTGCTTACCTTTCCTCAAAGATAGCTCAGGGAACCACCAATAATAAACTTGCCTATGGGTTTGACTTCAATTCTAAATAATAACATGTCTTCGACCAAATCATTCAATAGTTTTCAATAGTGTTTATTACATGGCCATACTTACCATTGGGAGATTTTGATTTTTCTTGCTTAGGGGAACTTGAAGAGCCAGTCCAAACAAAGAACTTTACTATTATAGGCCAATTTTAATCATTACCAACCATTTTGGAAGATGGTTTGACTCCTCTTATGGAGGACACTACAAAAGTCAACACTAAGACTCTAGACAACCCAAAATAGATCAAATCAAGTGCGTACCTCATTAAGGAGGAATGTTACATCTTTACATCCCTTTTCAGGTTTTTGACATATTTGTTTGGGCATACTCTGACATGCTAGGTTTAGACCCCACCTTAGTTGTACACCACCTTGTTATACATCCTGATGCCAAACCTGTGAATTAAAAACTACACAAAATGCATCCTCACATTATTTTATTAGGAAAAAAAGAGTTGTAAAAACTCTTAAAAGTGATATTTATTTTACCAATCAACTATTCAAAGTGGATCTTAAATATTGTGATAGTACGTAAAAAGCCAAAAGGAATCACAATTTGCATTGATTTCAAAAATATAAACAAGGCCTACCCAAAAGATGAATTTACTCTATCAAATATTAACATGATAGTTGACTTCATAGCTTGCTCTAAAATGATTTCACTGATGGATGGATTTTTAGGATACAACCAGATCAAGATTTTACTAGAAGACCAACATAAAATAGTGTTCACCACTCCATGGGGAATGTTTTATTATCATGTTATACCATTTGGTTTCAAAAATGTTGGGGCCACATACCAAAGAGCCAAGACCATTATATTTCATGATATGATGCATGACATTTTTGAAGACTACATTGATGATATACTAGGAAAATCAAAGACCAGGTTTGATTATCCAGCAGCACTACAAAGAACATTTGAGAGACTGTGTGAATACATGGTCAAAAACAATTCTAAAAAATGTGTTTTTTGAGTTACTTCAATAAAATTAATTGGATTCATTGTGTCTCATAAATCCATTGAATTTGATCAAACCAAAGTATAATCCATTACATAGATGCCACCACCTTCCAATTTGAAGCAGCTTTGTAGTTTGCAGGGCAAGATTCAGTCTATCATATGTTTCATTTCTTGTTTGGCCAATAAATTACATCCATTTACACACTTTTGAAGAAAGGTGTCACATTTTATTGGTATGACAAATGCTAGAAATATTTTCAGCATTTAAAGGACTATCTTGCAAATCCACCTATTTTATTACCACCTATGCCAAGAAAGGCATTCCTAATATACCTTTCAACCATAGAAAAATCCTGGGGGAACTTCTAGATCAACATGAAAATAATGAAAAATAATATGTCTTGTATTATCTAATTCATACACTAGTTGCATATAAACATAATTATACACCCATTAAAAAACCCTGTTTAGCTATGGAATTTACAGCTTATAAATTATGACATTACATGTTAAATAACAAGACCATAGTTATTTCAAAAGTAGATCCACTCAAGTATCTACTATCCAAGATAGCTTTATAAGGATGCATGGCTAAATGGATCATGGTTCTCAGCATGTTTGAGATAGACTATGTCAACCAGAAGGCATTCAAGGGATAACTACTTGTAGATCAGCTTACTAAAGCTCCCCTTCTAGATACAGAACCTCTAACTTTTATGTTCTCAAATGAGTCCATTATGACCATCATTGAAACACCTCTTATGGAGAAAAATTGGAAGCTATATGTTGATGGATCATTCACAGCACATGCATTGTGGGTAGACCTATTATTTATTACACCACAAGGGGGTCTTATCCCTAAATCATTTTGTATCAGCATTCCTTGTACTAACAACATGGCTGAATATGAAGCACTTGTTTTAGGGCTTATATAGGGAGTACAATTGAATATTTAGTATCTCAAGGTTTATGGTGATTCTTGATTAATCATCAATCAGGTTACAAACCACTTTTAGACCAAAGATGACAAGCTAGTACCATACAAGGCCATGATCAACATTCTCAAATAGTAGATTGCCAACATACAGTTTGAACACATTTCAAGGGCCATTAATATAATAGTGGATACCATGGCCACCATTAGATATTTGATTCATCATACTGATAAGGAGAAAAAATATAAATTCATCATTGAAAATCTTCTAGCACCTTCTCATGAACCTTCAACCATCATAATGATGTATGATATTGTTTGTCCTAGCTCTATATGGTATTCATACCTTTTTACCTACCTTCATGAACATATTATGCCACCATACCAATCATGTAAATAAATCAAGGCTTTTATCCACCATGTCATATGATATACCTTACTTGGACCAAACCTGTACCATCGTAGCTTTAATGGAACTCTATTTCATTATTTAAATTTGGTAGAATCAACATTAGTGTTATAAGAAGTTAATGAAGGATTCTATGGATCCCACACCAATGGGGCCATCCTAGCCAAAAACTTCCTAAGTACCAACTATTGTTAGCCAACTATGGATGCAAATGCAGTTGCTTACATCAAAAGGTGTGACAAATGTCAAAGGCATGCCAATCTAATTCATGACCCAACCAAGAATCTAAAGTCAATGCTTACACCATGGTTATTTTCTACATGATTCCTCGATCTCATTGGGAATATTAACCCAACCTGATCTAATGGCCATAAACATGTCCTCACCACTACCAAATATTTCACTAAGTGGGTTAAAGTTATACCCCTCACTTACGTGACTGGAAAATAAATTTCCAAATTCATCTTTAACCATCTCATCTATGATTATGGTATCCCATTTGACATTATATCTGATAATAATGGATCATTTAATAATAAGGATGTCAAATCATTGTGTCAAGTATAACATTACTCAACATTTTTCTACCACCTATTACCCATAAGGTAATGGCCAAGTAGAAACATATAACAAAACCATTGTCAACATCCTTAAAAATATTATCAATGATGTCGGTCGTGATTGGCACCTCCAAAATTTCCATGCCTTTTGGGCATACTGTACTAATTACCATACCCCAATAAGAGCCACTCCATATTCTTTGGTTTGTGGAACTAAGGCCATTTTTCCCATTGAGGTCAAGTTACCTTCTCTATGTATTTTGTTAAAGCATGTCATGGATGATAAGATTACCAAATAGCTTACCTACAAGAGCTAGAGTTACTTGATGAAAAATGCATGGCCATTTTCAACAACCTTCAAGCATACCAAAATAGACTCTGTGGCCACTATAACTGATGAATCAAACATTGAGAGTTTGAACTTGATGATCTTGTTCTTAAAGAAAACCAATATAATACCATGGCTAAGAAAAAACACAAAGGTAAGTTCAAACCTAATTGGATATACCTCTATATCATTGTTGCAAATTATGACTCTAGAGCATACAAGTTCACTACATTAGATGGGGATGAACTTGATGAGCTAATGAACATTATACATGTCAAGTGCTACTTCGCTTGAGAGACGTAAAGTATTATCTATACAACCCATTTTCATTGTACCATATCATGATTTTATTTATACCATACCATATACCATTCTACCATACCTTCTATTTTGACCATAGTTGTTTTGACCCTCCCTACCTAACCCATTTGACGTTGGTTCCATTCTATTGGTTCTTTGGGCACCTTCAATGAGGGGATTCAAATCAAATTTTAGTAGTTGATTCAACATTCTAGATAGCGACCATTTTTGGAGTAGTATGACAGTGGTTTGGTAGTTTCATCCTTCATTCCTTGTTTCATTCCATTCATGTACTACTAATTATAACCACCTTTGGTCAAATCAAAGTACCAACATCATGATATTAATTATAAATGCCTATGGAAAAATTAGGAATAACACCTTTATCATGCCTTGAAGTACCACCTTTCCATTCCTATGACCTACTATGCCATTTGCCTGATTTGCCTAGTTTATGAATTTGTTGCCACCTAGTCAGATTCCTCCACTGTAAGGCAAAATTATAATGACTTGAAGTCTTATCTTGGAATTGTGTAGTTAGCACTTGATTCCTGTTGAGGTCAATTCAATCATCTTTTACCATGCTCTCATCATTTTATGATCAATTCAAGTTTGAATTCTCTTGTCATTTGTTGAGTCAAACTTTTTATTATCTCAGCATTCTCTGATTGAGTTGAGATACATAAAAAAATTCTAAAAGCATTTGTAAACATGTCTAGAAAATCCTAAACATCGACCACTTCTTTACCTTAAAGATTTTGGGATCCCTATCTATTTCACAAGAAACCACTTGTCATTTATTTTCATCACCCTTACTGGCCTAACATCCCATGCACTCACCATTTTGTGAGACCTTTCCCATATTTCCTATACACCACATCATGTTTTCTTGTCATCATTTTTTCTTCTATCCCATATCTTGGGAGAACTACATTGGGCCTTAATTTTATGTTGGACATTACATCAATCAAATTATGTAGGTGGCATGCACTTGCCTAGTGCATCTAGAGTCAGCTCGAATACCTCTTAACTTTTTTTCTATTCCCCTATTTTGTTTGTTTGTTTCGTTGTATTCTATCACCTAGGGGTAATGATCATCATCTTGTTTGTCCTCTATTTATGATAACATTGTACTTAACCATTACTTATTTTTGTTTCATTTTATTATCTTTGTTTTGTTTTATTCTTTCTTTTCTTAGTGTTTTATTTGTTTGATTACTTGTTTGCCTTTTTGTTTGCTTTCTTGTTGTGCCTTGATTCAGTCTAGGTGAATTAATTGGGTGATTCATTATGCATTATTCTTGAATTCATCCATATTCATTCACCAACATGTTCATCCTATTTTTCATCATTGATGCATTGTTTTCAATTGAGTATTATATCGTGTGTTAGTTCTTATGCATATTTTGACTAAGTTTTCATGGCATTTTATATCATGATGCCTACTATCACATGATATAGGAAAAATATGCTCGGTAAGTCTTATAATCAATGTGTCCATGATATATCTCCTTAGTACCTTAAAAATTCCTGATATATCTGAATCATATCACATATAGAGTAACTAAATCATGATAGAATTTTAATCCTTACTATTTAGGATGTGAATCTCCATTTTAATAGGTTGCCCAAATTCATCTTTCTCCTTTGTACCACTTTGCCATCATACTCTCATCATTCTACTACTGATTATAACCACCTCTAGGTTAATCATTGTATCTTGTCCTATTTACAATCTCAATAATTTTAACCATCTTTGGGCAAATCATTATGTATCATCCCACCCACTAAGCTAATGGTTATAACCGTATGTGGGAAAATCATTATGGTTTGATCTATCAGGAGGTTAATGATTGTAATCACCTTTGGGCAAATAAATATCTTTCTTCTGCCCAACTATGACACATTCTCATTGTGATAATTTTTATAACCACCTTTGGGAAAACCATTATCTATATCTGCCCAACTAGGGCATGTTTTTATTCTAGTAATGATTATAACTATCTATGGGAAAATCATTGTTTTCCCTTTCATGATTATAACCACCTTTGGGAAAATCATTCTCTTGTTAACCTAATCCTTTTTTCAATGGTTATAACCATCTTTGGGCAAATCATCACCTTTTTATCCCATCTATGCCAATGATTATAACCACATGTGGGAAAATCATCTTATTTGTCTTCTCAACTAGGGAAGCTCCATATGCCATTGATTATAATTTCCTATGGGCAAATCAATCTTTTCCACCCCATTTTATCCTTTTGGTCCCATTGTGTCCTTTTGAGGACCACTTGTTGCCCCTTTTAACTAACTGCTCCCTCAAGGGGGAATCCATAGCTCATCTATTACCATTGAAGTAGTAGGCATACAAGACCTTTTCATTTTTTAAGAATAAGTTACCATGATTATAGCTTATAATGCCTTTCCAAATAGGGCAAATTGTAGACATTTAAATTTGGCCTCAACTAGATTTTAGCCAAACTTCATATTGATTCCTACCAACCATTACAAATTAAGCCTAAGCATCACTTAACATCCCAAATTTACTTTTGCATTATTCATCAAATCTCATAATCATGTTGAGACATCCCTAATTAGGTTATTCTATCATATGCAATAATATTCTCTCACAGATTCATCCCTAATCACCTTGTGGCATAACAACTATTAATTTGGATTATGGATCTATTAAATGGGGCACTTACTCGATCAAATCTTAAAAGAGCTAAAAGGCTAATCTAAATCAATTAAAAAACTAAACAAGATTAAATGCCTAGTTGAATTATCTATTTTTAATTAGTGAATATCTAAAAATGGAAATTCTAAAAATCAAAATATCAAAGACTTTCATAATTGCCTTTATGAGTTGTCAAGCTCTTTGAAAATATCCTAAAATATGTAATTTAATATCCATGCCTAGTAATTGCAAATCATAATTACTTGATAACTATTGACTCAATCAGAGTTATTTTTAACTCACCAAGGGTTAGTTTGAATCCATTCCAAACCTAAACTCAACCTTGACTCACTTTGGGTGAGAGTTAATTCCTATGGTTATAAATACAAGGCCATACCTCTTCATAAAAAATATTAGATATTGTAGAGTTATTATGCAATATTTTCTCCATAAGACTCATGCAAGTAGTGTTACCATGCCCAAATCTTAAGCTAAGCAACATCAAAACCAAGGTGCCAAGGAGAGAAGGAACCAAGCAAACTCCATTGATGAAGACTTCTTGATTCAAAATTTGAGCAAGCCATTCAACAAAGCCATTTGGAGCTCCAAAGAAGGTAAAAGAATTGTTTCTTTTATGTTTTCATTTAGTTTTGTTATCTAAGCCCTAGTATCTAAGATAGAGGTGTTAGGATTTTAATGTGTTCATTTAATTTTTTTTATGAGACTAACACAAGACTAACCTCCCCTCTATATCAAATTCCTAGTTAAAAATATATACATATGTGTTAATTCAATTGAAATGACACATATTAATGTAATAAATAATGTTACATAGGCTAACATGGATGTCTAACTTAGGTAGAACATGCTAACATGGACATTGGGATTTTGAATTTTAATATAGAAGCTAAGATAACACAAATTAACATGTTATTTGAGTTAAGGTTGTAGTTGAAGTGGCATATGTGATGTGTCAATTTAAGAGACATAATTGTAGAGAAGTTAAGAATTCAAGGTCATAAATTAAAAAAACATAAGAAAATGATATAGTTGGCATTACATGTGTCGATAGTTTTGGAGGTGACACATGGTAAATAAAAAGTTAGGTTGAGGTGGTACATGTCAGTGTGACACTTAGTAAATACTAACAAAGTAAACATAAATGTTTTTTTTTAGAAAGTAACTAGGAGAGAGCTTAACAGTTGAGAGGGGTCCATTAGTTATGATAGGACATGTGTTATTATAGAATCATTATAGTATAGTACAACTTGTACTCAATAATAGTTTTTAAGAACCAATCACAACATAACACATAAGATGCACAATAATTGGTCGCCTATTCACAATTTTTAGATCCAACTTATTTTGCCATATGTCAATTTAAAATTTTATTTTTTCTTCACATGCCAAAATAAAATAGTAATATAGGATTCATATGCAACATAATTTAATTGATTGCATATACCAACTAGGCACTTGAAAGGTTTTATACATAAGTGAAATTAAGGTGCACAACTACTATTCCATCTCCTTTGTCAACTTTTGATAAATGTAATTTCAATTCAATATTACATGAATAAGCCTAATGGTCAAAACATTAAATTTGAATGGAGAAAGGATTAGGGTTATGATCAACAAGTGCCTATTGAGAAACTTGAGTGAAACTAGGGTCATCCAACACACTTAACATCTCACCCATATTTGATTGATCAAAACTAACCATTGTTATACTCCTTCATATACATTAATTTATTGTTAACATGTCTCTATAGTGAATATTGATAAATTAACTCAGTAAGATGCTTGTTACATGTACTCTCTTTTTTGGCCTTCTTACTCTACAACCTCCTCTAGGAGGTTGGATTATCTCAGGTATGCCCAGATTGAAATCTTATGTGTTTGGTCTTATTTTTCCATTTATGACATCATATGGCTTATGTTTCCACTTGGATACCTAAGCTTACAATATCCACTAGGGAATTGGTGTACTCTTTTATATACATTGATTTTTTGCTAGCATGTATTTGTAGTGTGTTGGGTAAATATTTTGTCGACCAACTAACTGGTGAGCAAAATAGTTCCTATCACCACAGCATAGGGAGATTGGTCATCTAGGTGTGCAGTATTACTACATCAACAGGGGACAAATATCTCCTCTCATCAAGGGGAGGTTCCCTATTAAATATACAGAGGCTATATACTATATATATAAGTATAAAGTAAGACACAGGGGTGGGATAAACCATCCATCTCTCTTTTTTCAGAGATGATGCTAACAAATAGAGGAGAAATCCTAGGTGATTGGTGAAGGTACTTCTCTTCTTTCAAAAGTAACATTCAGATAAGAGCTAGATCCCTTCTTAGATAGTATAAATCTCGATGAAGCAACAGAAGGCACTTCTCTTCTTTCAGAAGTGCTTGTTCTTGCAAACAATAGGAATCTTTCTGGTAGTGACAAGTAACTGGTAACTGAGTACAGAGTGACCAACAATCTAAGGTGTAGCACAAAGTCTCCACCTTGAATACCCAAGAGTGAAGTACGAAGAACAATGGGGGCACAAAGTCATCCCAAGGTCCTTTACACAAAAACAAAAAATAAACACACACTAAAGACAATTGTGGGGGCACAAAGTCTCTCCACAGTTGGCTTCATGACACTTTCCTAATTACTTCCACTAGTTTTGCTTGTTAGATCAAATAAATAAGAACACATTCAAAAGATAGAAATAAGAACAATCTCCTAAAATTATACAAGCTATAATAGCACAAAGTCTGCAAGTCACTTGCTTTTTCATTCAAATAAAATAATATGAACAACAATCCAAGCTCAAAGTCTCAGTATTCAAATTTCAATTTGGGTAGAGTTTTGCTTCTGGTAATGGGAAGATCTCCCTAAAACAATAAAAGAGATTAAAATATATAGCCACCAAGCAAGGCTTGTCACTATCTCCCATGGGACAGCCCATGCTGCAGTCAATGCCTTCAATGCACCTTCAGTTCTATCTAGAGGGACCATGCCTAAAATAGTGTGTTTCTTTAACTATGGCATGTCTATTCATCTAATATGTCTTTTCCTGGGTCTAGATCATTTGGTCTATCCCCTCTGATGTTTGCGCAGTTGTCCATTTTGTCTCTACTCCAAAGGAGACTAACAGGTCATGCCTTCAATGTTTGCAAGCTCTTAAAATCTATTTTGTAGACTGTTCTAGCTACTAGAACAACTTTTGAATAAATATTTTTGGTCTTTTCCTCTTTTTGCTTTTGTCCTTTCTAGCTTTGTCTCTTCTTAGAATTTAAGCTTCTAAGCTATCTTTTCCCCTTTTCAATTTTGTCTTTTCCTAGAATTTGAGCCCTTGGGGCTATATTCCTAACTTTGCTAGCTCTTTCGGCTCCTTCTTCAGTTGGTCACTGAGTTTGTTTTTAGGTTTCATGCCACATTCAAAACTTAGCAGATATTTCATTACCTTAAATTTGATGTCCACAGGGATGTCATTGGTTGATTATTTCAATGGTTCAGGCAGCCTTCTCAGCTCCTTGGTTCAATAACTTTCTTGCTTTGATCGCTTTATTGGTTTAATCACTTCTTTCCTTTGATCTTTGAACCAATGTTCCCTGCCTTCCGCAAGGGAACTTGGTCTTTTTGCTTTGGGGCACTACCTTGAACCTGCCGATTGAACCGATCGATTGAACCAACTTTGGTTCAATAGTTCAACGGTTCAATCAATTTAATCCCTTTATTTGGCTAAGTCCTTTGTCCACTTGAACCAACAGTGCATCGAACCTTTAAACCATTAAACCTATTGAACCTTTGAACCAAAATAGTTCAATGGTTTAATGGTTCAAGTCTTCTTCTCTTTGATAAGTGTTTTGAAGCCATTGAACCTTGAAGTGGTTGAACTTTGAACCTTGACAAATGTGCTTAACTCTTGCTGATGATGTTGAACCTTTGATCCCATTGAACCCTTGAACCTTTTTGGTTTAAGGTTCAACGGTTCTATGGTTCAATATTTGCTTAGAATCTTGTCATTGAACCAACTTTGTAATTGCCTAAGTGTTGAGAGCTTACTTCTTTCCTATAGAGTCTATAGAAATCAACCGGTGAAGCCCATATAACTTGGCTTGCAGAGTCCGTAGATTTTTTTCCTACAGAGTCTATAGATTCAAGCCTGCAAAGTCCATATAAATGATCCTGTAGAGTCTATAGTTTTAAGCCTATGGAGTCCATAATTTTAAGCCTGCAAAGTCCATAGATTTCTGAAAAGCTTAAAGAATGGAGAATTAGAATGCACATAACAATTTTTGAAAAGGGAAGAGACAATTTTGGTCTTGCAGGACCAAAATACTTCATATGTTGTCCCAAAAATGAGTGATATTTTTGGGGACAATAGGTGGCTCCAGTTGGAGAACTTCCTTCAGTTGAAAACTTGGAATAGTTGAGGGGAGAAGAAACTAGAATCTTCAATGCCTTGAAGTATGCCATTGGGCTATGGAGTAACGCTACCCAAAAAAAAGGCTCCAAAAAATGAAAACAAACAACACAAAGTAAAAACAAAGACTATACATATATACATATGTATAGGTAAACTTATCTGACACATCAGGAATTGAAGTGCTTTAGATGCTACCCATTGTGAGATAATGAAAATGGCATTCCATCTTGATAAACCAGTAGGAAACTATTTTGTCCCTAGAATCGGTGACAGACGAATGGAACTCTCCACCAAGAATCACATTTTCTGTGCACTCCTTTTGGCTCTCTCTTCTTGCTCCATGTCAATACATGATCTTTAATTTGAAAACCATAAATCCTTGCTCTCTTGGCAAAGAGTACCTTTTGCTAACTTTGGAGTACAGCAGTATGGTCCACTACCATATCTTGTTGTTTTGTTGGTTCAGTCCAGCACATGTTTTGATTGTTAGCATCAAACTCCTGACAAATAATCAGCTCAGCATCTCCTTTAGTGTGAAGGAGTTTGATATCTTCATCCTGAGCAGTCTTCAATCTGAGCAATAGAGATTTGCATCAAGTTGTGTTGTTGGCATTGCTAAACTGTAACTTGCATGAAGGAAAAATATCTCCTTGAGGAGATATCAACACAGTCTCGACTCCAGCATTGGTAGAAGAATTGCTGCCATCAGATTCTAAGATCCAAGCATCATCAGTAGCTGATCTTCTATCAAGTTTCTCTTCATTAGAGATGGAAGATCCTTCTTCATTTGTACTATGCCCTACAATTCTTCTAATGTCTCATTTGGATCAATTTCTAGATTGTCAACTACAAGACTTTCATCTACATAAATATGAACACCCTCTGTGGTCAAAAAATAATTACCCCTACCTGAAGACTCAAATAGAATTTGAGCTGCAGGGGCTGACATTTGGGTGACCACGTATTTTGCCTCTTTTTTAGGGAGCAATCTCTTCATTACACCTTCGACAGGGCTCCTTGCCTTAGATAGGTCCATACTTAGTTCTCCACCAATGTCCAACTGCTCAGGGTTGGCTTGTAAGAATTCAAATTTAGTCATTTGAATTTTAGATTTCTTGACATGATCAATTATGTCAAATGATTGAAATGGACTAAGAAGAGAGAATGGGAGTTCATCCTTTTGCTTTTTGGGAGGGGAAAGACTGGCCTACAAATTTAAAGTTAAAGGTGCAGAAATGTTTGGGGTACTTATTTTTTTAGCAACCATCAGGTCCTTTGGCTGGAAAGGCAGAGTGGTTCCACACTTAGCAATTGAGATAGTTGGTTGAGGTCACTCCTCTGTCTTCTCTTTATCAGTTAGTTAGGCTAACTAATTTTTGGACTGGGTGAACACAGCATATGATCCCTCATTTGCTTCATCTTTACTTCTGGGTTCATCCTGGTAACTCAAGAAACTAATGTAAGAGTCACTAGCTAACTCTTCTTGATCCTCTATGAAGAGATCAATATCATTTTCTTACTCAAACTTAGGTTGGAAAGAGAAATCATGTTTTATTTCTAGATATCCAACTACTGAGTTAGTTGGAGTTGCTTCAAGGGCAAGGTTCCTCTATGGGAGAGGAAGATGATTTGGTTGCCCTTGATTCCTAGTGGCATTGCCTTGATATGGCTAATTCTAAAATGCCTTCCTTGGCATATCTTGATTAGGAGGAGTAGCCATACTTTGGGCCATTTACCTTTTCAAAGCTAGCAGTTTATTTGCCAACTTTTGCACCATCTAATCTGTGGTGCCTGTAGATGGATACTCAGAAGATGAAGAGGGTTTACCTCTATTTGGGTCTCTCCTTATCTTTTTTGCCAAGATAAGGTCATCTTCTAGCTCAATAGCCAAGTCTTGAGCAGTAGCAAGTTCTATGTGTCTAGTTTGTCTCAGCAAAAAACCTACTTCCAGCAGTTGTGAGTTGATGAAGAAACACTTGAGATTCTGAGGTGTCAGTTGGGTGATCATGGGAATCCTATGCCTCAATTTGTCAAACCTGACAATAAAATTCCTCATAAATTCATGGGGCTCCTTTTTCATCTATGTGAGTTGGGCCAGCAAGGCATGTGCATCTTCTATAGACTTGAACCTGGCTTCAAACTTAGCTTTTAGGGTATTCCAGTCTATCACTGATCTAGCCTACAGATGGTAGAACCACTCTATAGCAGCACCTTGTAGGGTCTCCACAAAAATCTTGACTACCACATCTTCAAATTTCACCCCTATCACACAACAGGCTATGATGAAGGCTAAAATGTGTTCATCAAGGTGAACTCTCCCATCTCCAAAGAATTTGGAGAAGTTCTTTCTTGAGTTGCATGGAAGTTCATGCAGAGGTGGAGTCAAGTTGAGTGGGCCAAAAGAGTTACCCCAGGGGCCTCAAACTGCCATAATTTAATTATGAAAAATTGGGATAACAAATCTGGGTGGAGTGGCTAGATTGTAGAATAAAAATAGAAAAGAACTGGCCCTGCTTCAGCTTGAGGCTTGAGGCTTCAAACTACGCACTCTTTTCCAGCAGCTTTGGTTTTGCAGACTAGATAAAATAATGGAGATGGAGGAAAATGGTAAGGCTATAATGACAATGGGTAAGACACAAAATACAGTCACCAGAGTCTATAATGGATAAGGGTAGGGACTGATTTAATCTAAAACTTGAGGCTTCAGACTGCGCGTTCATCCCCAGTGGAGTCACCAAAAACTGTTGGGTGAATATTTTATCAACTAACTAATTGGTGAGCAAAATAGTTCCTATCACCACAACATAGGGAGATTGGTCAACCAGGTGTGTAGTTTTACTACATTAATAGGGGACAAATCTCTCCTCTCATCAAGGAGAGGTTCCTTATTAAATATACAGAGGCTATATACTATATATATAAGCAAAAAGTCAGACACAGGGGTGGGATAAACCATCCATCTCTATTTTTTCAAAGATGATGCTAACAAATAGAGGAGAATTCCTAGGTGATTGGTGAAGGTACTTTTCTTCTTTCAAAATTAGCATTCAGCCAAGAGTCAGATCCCTTCTTGGATAGTAGAAATCCTAGTGAAGCAACAAAAGGCACTTCTCTTCTTTTAGAAGTGCTTATTCTTGCAAACAATGGGAATCTTTGTGGTAGTGACAAGTAATTGGTAACCGAGTACAGAGCGACCAGTAATCTAAGGTTTAGCACAAAGTCTCCACCTTGACTACCCAAGAGTGAGGTATGAATAATAATGAGGGCACAAAGTCATCCTAAGGTCCTTTACATAGAAACAAAAAATAAACACACACTAAAGACAATTGTGGGGGCACAAAGTCTCTCCATAGTTGGCTTCAGGACACCTTCTTAATTACTTCCACTAGTTTTGCTTGTTAGATCAAACAAACAAGAATATATCTAGAAGATAGACATAAGAACAATCTCCTAAAATGATACAAAATATAACAGCATAAAGTTTGCAAGTCACTTGCTTTCTCATTCAAATAAAATAATATGAACAACAATCTAAGCTCAAAGTCTCAGTATTCAACTTCCAATTTGGGCAGAGTTTTGCTTTTGGTAATGGGAAGATCTCCCTAAAAAAATAAAAGAGATTACAATATATAGCCACCAAGCAAGGCTTGGCGCTATCTCCCATGGGGTGGCCCATGCTACAAAGTTTTGTTTGGAGGGACCATGCTTGGAATAGTGCATTACTTTAACTATGGCATGTCTATTCATCTAATATGTCTTTTCCTAGGTTTGGATCATCTAGTCTATCCCCTCTAACATCTGCATAGCTATCCATTTTGTCTCTACTCCAAAGGAGACTAACAGGTCATGCCTTCAATGTTTGCAAGCTCAAAAATCTATTCTACAGATTGTTTTAGCTATCAGAATAACTTTTGCATAGATATTTCTAGTCTTCTCCTCTTTATACTTTTGTCCTTTCCAACTTTGTCTCTTCCTAGAATTTAAGCTCTTGGGCTATCTTTTCCCCTTTTTGGTTTTGTCTTTTCCTAGAATTTGAGCCTTCGAGGCTATATTCCTAGCTTTGTCAACTCTTTCGACTCCTTCTTCAGCTGGTCGCTGAGTTTTTTTTTAGGTTTCATGCCACATTCAAAACTTAGTAGATATTTCATTACCTTAAATTTGACATCTACGGGGACGTCATTGGTTGACTGTTTCAATAGTTTGGGTGGCCTTCTCAGCTTCTTGGTTCAATTACTTTCTTGTTTCGATCACTTTATTGGTTCAACCACTTTATTGGTTCAATCGCTTCTTTCCTTTTATGTTTGAACTAATGTTCTCTACCTTTTGTAAGGGCACTTGGTCTTTTCACTTTGGGGCACTACCTTAAACCTATCGATTGAACCAACTGATTGAACTAACTTTGGTTTAACAGTTCAATGGTTCAATTAGTACAATCCTTTTATTTGGCTAAGTCCTTTGTCTTTTTGAACCAACTGTGTGTTGAACCTTTGAACCATTGAACCCATTGAACCTTTGAACCAGAATGGTTCAATGGTTCAAGCCTTCTTCTCTTTGATAAGTGTTTTAAATTCGTTGAACCTTGAAGTGGTTGAACTTTAAACCTTGACAAATGCACTTAGCTCTTGTTGATGATGTTGAACCTTTGAACCCATTGAACCCTTGAACTTTTTTGGTTCAAGGTTCAACAGTTCAATGGTTCAATGTTTAATCCTTGCTTAGAAGCTTGCCATTGAACCAACTTTGAAATTGCCTAAGTGTTGAGAGCTTGCTTCTTTCCTGCAAAGTTCGTAAAAATCAACCTGTGAAGCTCGTATAACTTGGGTTGCAAGGTCCATGGATTTTCTTTCTACAAAGTCCATAAATTCAAGCCTACAGAGTCCATAGAAATGAGCCTACAGAGTCCATAGTTTTAATCCTACAGAGTCCATAGTTTTAAGGCTGTAGAGTCTGTAGATTTCTAAAAAGCTTGAAGAATGGAGAATTAGAATGCACAGAACAATTTTTGAAAAGGGAAGAGATAATTTTGGTCTTATAGGACCAAAATAGTTCATATATTGTCCCAAAAATGAGTGATATTTTTGAGGACAATAGTTGGCTCCAGTTGGGGAACTTCTATCAGTTGAAAACTTGGAAGAGCTGAGGGGAGTAGAAACTAGAATCTCCAATGCTTTGAAGTATGCCATTGGGCTATGGAGTCATGCTACCCACAAAAAAAGTCTCCAAAAAATGAAAACGAACAACACAAAGTAGAAACAAAGACTATACATATATACATATGTATAGGTGAACTTATCTAACACTTCAGGAATTGAAGTGCTTCAGATGTTGCCCATTATGAGACAATGAAAATGGCATTTCATCTTGATAAACTAGTAGGAAACCATTTTGTCCCTAGAATTGGTGATAGGCGAATGGAACTCTCCACTAGGAATCACATTTTCTATGCACTCCTTTTGGCTCTCTCTTCTTACTCCATGGCAAGACATGATCTTTAATTTGAAAATCATAAATCCTTGCTCTCTTAGAAAAGAGTACCTTTTACTAACTTTGGAGTAAAGTAGTATGGTCCACTACCATAGCTTGGTGTTTTACTGGTTCAGTCCAGCACATGTTTTGATTGTCAGCATCAAACTCTTGACAAATCATCAGCTCAGCATCTCCTTTAGTGTGAAAGAGTTTAATATCTTCATCCTGAGTAGTCTTCAATATGAGCAATAGAGATTTGCATCTAGTTGTGTTGTTGGTGTTTCTAAACTGAAACTTACATGAAGGAAATATATCTCCTTGAGGAGATATCAACACAGTCTTCACTCCAACATTGATAGAATAATTACTGCCATCGGATTCCAAGATCCAAGCATCATCAAAAGATGATCTTTTATCAGGTTTCTCTTCATTAGAGATGAAAGATCCTTCTTCATTTGTACTTTGCCCTACCAATTCTTCTAATGTCTCATTTAGATCAATTTTTGGACTGCCAGCTATAGCACTTTCATCTACAGAAATATGAACACCCTCTGTGGTCAAAAAATAATTACCCCTACTTGAAGACTCAAATAGAATTTGAGTTGTAAGGGCTAACATTTGGGTGACCACATATTTTTCCTCCTTTTTAGGGAGCAATCTCTTCATTACACCCTTGACAGGGCTCCTTGCCTCAGACAAGTCCATACTTAGTTCTCCACCAACATCCAACTGCTCAGGGTTGGCTTGTATAAATTCAAATTCAGTCATTTGAATTTTGGATTTCTTGACATGATCAATTATGTCAAATGACTGAAATGGACTAGGAAGAGAGGATGGGAGTTCATCCTTTTGATTTTTGGGAGGGGGAGGACTGGCCTACGAATTTAAAGTTGAAGGTGCAAAAATGTTTGGGGTACTTACTTTTTTAGCAACCATCGGGTCCTTTGGCTGGAAAGGTAGAGTGGTTCCATGCTTAGCAATTAAGATTACTAGTTGAGGTCGCTCCTCTATCTTCTCTTTATCAGTTGGTTAGGCTGACTGATTTTTGGATTGGGTGAACACAGCATATGATCCCTCATTTGGTTCACTTTTACTTTTGGGTTCATCCTAGTAACTCAAGACACCAATGTGGGAGTCACTAGCTGACTCTTCTTGATCCTTTGTGAAGAGATCAACGTCATTTTCTTACTCAAACTCAGGTTGGAAAGAGAAATCATGTTCTATTTCTAGATGTCTAACTATTGAGTTGGTTGGAGGTGCTTCAAAGGCAAGGTTCCTCTGTGGGGGAGGAAGATGATTTGGCTACCCTTGATTTCTAGCGGCATTGCCTTGATATGGTTGATTCTGAAATGCCATCCTTGGCATATCTTGATTAGGAGGAGCAGCCATACTTTGGGCCATTTGCATTTTCAAGGCTAGTAATTCATTTGCCAACTTTTGCACCATCTAATTTGTGGTGCCTGTAGATGGATACTCAAAAGATGAAGAGGGTTTACCTCTATTTGAGTCTCTCCTTATCTTTCTTGCCAAGATAAGGTCATCTTCTAGCTCAATAGCTAAGTCCTGAGCAGTAGCAAGGTCTATGTGTCTAGCTCGTCTCAGCAAAAAACTCACTTCAAGCAGCTATGAGTTGATGAAGAAAAACTTGAGATTTTGAGGTGTTGGCTAGGTGATCATGGGAATCCTATGCCTCAGTTTGTCAAACCTAGCAATGAAGTCCCTCATAAGTTCATGGGGCTCCTTATTCATCTATGTGAGCTGGGCTAACAAGGCATGTGAATCTTCTACAAGCTTGAACCTAGCTTTGAACTTAGCTTTTAGGGTATTCTAGTCTGTCACTGATTTAGCCTACAGATGGTAGAACCAATCTATAGTAGCACCTTGTAGGGTTTCAACAAAAAGCCTGAGTACCACATCTTCAAATTCCACCCCTATCACACCATAGTCTATGCTGAAGGCTGCAATGTGTTTATCAGGGTGAACTCTCCCATCTCCAAAAAATTTGCGAAAGTTTTTCCTTGAGCTATGTGGAAGTTCATGTAGAGCTGGAGTCAAGTTCAGTGGGCCAAAAGAGTTACCCTAGGGGCCTCGAACTGCCATGATTTAATTATGAAAAATAGGGATAACAAATCTGGGTGGAGTGGCCAAATTGCAAAACAAAAATGGAAAAGAATTGGCCCTGCTTTAGCTTGAGGCTTCAAACTACGCACTCTTTTCCAATAGATCTGGTTTTGCAGACCAGATAAAATAATGAAGATGGAGGAAAATGGTAAGGTTATAATGATAATGGGTAAGACACATAATGGAGTCACCAGAGTCTATAATGGATAAGGGTAGGGACTACTTCAATCTAAAACTTGAGGCTTCACACTGCACGTTCATCCCTAGTAGAGTCACCAAAAATTGTTGAGTGAATATTTTATCAACCAACTAACCGGTGAGCAAAATAGTTCCTATCACTATAACATAGGAAGATTGGTCATCCAGGTGTGTAGTTTTACTACATCAACAAGGGACAAATCTATCCTCTCATCAAGGAGAGGTTTCTTATTAAATATATAGAGGCTATATACTATATATATAACTAGAAAGTAAGACACAGGGGTGGGATAAACCATCCATCTCTCTTTTTTCAGAGATGATGCTAACAAATAGAGAAGAAATCTTAGGTTATTGGTGAAGGTACTTCTCTTCTTTTAGAAATAACATTCAGCCAAGAGTTAGATCCCTTCTTGGATAGTAGAAATCTTGGTGAAGTGACAGAAGGCCTTTCTCTTCTTTTAGAAGTGCTTATTCTTGCAAACAACAGGAATCTTTCTGGTAGTGACAAGTAATTGGTAACCGAGTACAGAGTGACCAATAATCTAAGGTGTAGCACAAAGTCTCCACCTTGACTACCCAAGAGTGAGGTATGAAGAATAATGGAGGCACAAAGTCATCCCAAGGTCCTTTACATAGAAACAAAAAATAAACACACACTAAAGACAACTATGGGGCACAAAGTCTCTCCACAATTGGCTTCAAGACACCTTCCTGATTACTTCCACTAGTTCTACTTGTTAGATTAAATAAACAAGAACACACTCAAAAGATAGACATAAGAACAATCTCTTAAAATGATACAAGCTATAACAGCATAAAGTCTATAAGTCACTTGCTTTCTCATTCAAATAAAATAATATGAACAACAATCTAAGCTCAAAGTCTCAGTATTCACCTTCTAACTTGGGCAGAGTTTTGCTTTTGGTAATGGGAAGATCTCCCTAAAAAAATAAAAGAGATTACAATATATAGCCACCAAGCAAGGCTTGGCGCTATCTCCCATGGGATGGCCCATGCTGCAATCAATGCCTTCAATGTGCCTTCAGATCTGTCTAAAGGGACCATGCCTGAAATAGTGCATTACTTTAACTATGACATGTTTATTCATCTAATATGTCTTTTCCTAGGTCTAGATTATCTAGTCTATCCCCTCTGATGTCTGCGTAGCTATCCATTTTGTCTCTACTCCAAAGGAGACTAACAAGCTACGCCATCAATGTTTACAAGCTCAAAAATCTATTCTGCAAACTATTTTAGCTACTGAAATAACTTCTGTGTAAATATTTCTAGTCTTCTCCTCTTTCTACTTTTGTCCTTTCCAGCTTTGTCTCTTCTTAGAATTTAAGCTCCTAGGCTATCTTTTCCCCTTTTCAGTTTTGTCTTTTCGTAGAATCTGAGCCCTCGGGGTTAAATTCCTAGCTTTGTTGGCTCTTTCAGCTCCTTCAGCTGGTCGCTAAGTTTGTTTTTAAGTTTCATGCCACATTCAAAACTTAGCAGATATTTCATTACCTTAAATTTGACATCCACGGGGATGTCATTGGTTGATTGTTTCAACAGTTTGGGTGGCCCTCTCAGATTCTTAGTTCAATTGCTTTCCTGCTTCGATCACTTTATTGGTTCAATCACTTTATTGGTTCAATCGCTTCTTTCCTTTTATCTTTGAACTAATGTTCCCTGCCTTCTATAAGGGCACTTGGTCTTTTCACTTTGGGGCACTCCCTTGAACCTGTCGATTGAACCGACTGATTGAACCAACTTTGGTTCAACGGTTCAATCGATTCAATCCCTTTATTTGGCTAAGTCTTTTGTCTGCTTGAACTAACCGCGTGTTGAACCTTTGAACCATTGAACCCATTGAACCTTTGAACCAAAATGGTTCAATGGTTCAAGCCTTCTTCTCTTTGATAAGTGTTTTGAATTCATTGAACCCTAAAGTGGTTAAACTTTGAACCTTAACAAATGCGCTTAACTCATGTTGATGATGTTGAACCTTTGAACCCATTGAACCCTTGAACCTTTTTGGTTTAAAGTTCAATGGTTCAATCTTTGCTTAGAAGCTTTCCATTGAACCAACTTTGAAATTGCCTAAGTGTTGAGAGCTTGCTTCTTTCTTGTAGAGTTCATGGAAATCAACCTGTGAAGCCCGTATAACTTGGCTTGCAGAGTCCATATATTTTCTTTCTATAAAGTCCGTAGATTCAAGCCTACAGAGTCCATAGAAATGAGCCTACATAGTCCATAGTTTTAAGCCTACAGAGTCCATAGTTTTAAGGTTGTAGAGTCTGTAGATTTCTGAAAAGCTTGAAGAATAGAGAATTAGAATGCACAGAATAATTTTTGAAAATGGAAGAGACAATTTTGGTCTTGCAGGACCAAAATAGTTCATATGTTGTCTCAAAAATGACTGATATATTTGGGGACAATAGCTGGCTCTAGTTGGGGAACTTTCATCAGTTGAAAACTTGGAATAGCTGAGGGGAGTAGAAACCAAAATCTCCAATGCCTTGAAGTATGCCATTGGGCTATAGAGTCATGCTACCCAAAAAAAAGGCTCCAAAAAATGAAAATGAACAACACAAAGTAGAAAGAAAGACTATATAGATATACATATGTACAGGTGAACTTATCTAACACTTCAGGAATTGAAGTGCTTCAAATGCTACCCATTATGAGATAATAAAAATGGCATTTCATCTTGATAAACTATTAGGAAACCATTTTGTCCTTAGAATCGGTGACAGGCGAATGGAACTCTCCACCAAGAATCACATTTTCTATGCACTCCTTTTGGCTCTCTCTTCTTGCTCCATGGCAAGACGTGATCTTCAATTTGAAAACCATAAATCCTTGCCTCTTGGCAAAAAATACATTTTGCTAGCTTTGGAGTACAATAGTATGGTCCATTACCATAGCTTGTTGTTCTGTTGGTTCAATCCAGCACATGTTTTGATTGTCAGCATCAAACTCTTGACAAACCATCAGCTCAGCATCTCTTTTAGTGTGAAGGAGTTTTATATCTCCATCCTAAGCAGTCTTCAATATGAGCAATAGAGATTTGCATCTAGCTGTGTTGTTGGTGTTACTAAATTATAACTTGTATGAAGGAAAAATATCTCCTTGAGGAGATATCAACACAGTCCCAGCTCTAGCATTGGTAGAAGAATTGTTGCCATCAGATTCCAAGATCCAAGCATCATCAAAAGCAAATCTTCTATCAAGTTTCTCTTCATTAGAGATGGAAGATCCTTCTTCATTTGTATTGTGCCCTACCAATTCTTCTAATGTCTCATTTAGATCAATTTTTGGATTTTCAGCTACAGGACTTTTATCTGCAAAAACATGAACACCCTCTATGGTCAAAAAATAATTACCCCTACCTGAAGACTCAAATAGAATTTGACCTGTAGGGGTTGACATTTGGGTGACCACATATTTTTTCTCCTTTTTAGGGAGCAATCTCTTCATTACGCCCTTGACAGGGCTCCTTGCCTCAGACAGGTCCATACTTAGTTCTCCACCAACGTCCAACTGCTCAGGGTTGGCTTATAGGAATTCAAATTTAGTCATTTGAATTTTGGATTTCTTGACATGATCAATTATGTCAAATGACTGAAATGGACTAGGAAGAGAGGATGGGAGTTCATTCTTTTGCTTTTTGGGAGGGGGAGGACTGGCCTATGAAATTAAAGTTGAAGGTGAAGAAATGTTTGGGGTACTTACTTTTTTAGCAACCATCGGGTCTTTTGGCTAGAAAGGCAGAGTGGTTCCACACTTATCAATTGAGATTACTAGTTGAGGTCGCTCTTCTGTCTTCTCTTTATCAGCTAGTTGGGCTGACTAATTTTTGGACTGGGTGAACACAACATATGATCCCTCATTTACTTCACTTTTACTTATGGGTTCATCCTGGTAACTCAAGAAACCAATGTGGGAGTCACTAGCTGACTCTTCTTGATCCTCTGTGAAGAGATCAGCATCATTTTCTTGCTCAAACTCAGGTTGGAAAGAGAAATCATGTTCTATTTCTAGATATCCAACTACTAAGTTGGTTGGAGGTGCTTCAAAGGGAAGGTTCCTCTGTGGGGGAGGAAGATGATTTGGCTGCCCTTGATTCCTAGCGGCATTGCCTTCATATGGTTGATTCTGAAATGCCATCCTTGGCATATCCTGATTAGGAGGAGCAGCCATTCTTTGGGCCATTTGCCTTTTCAAGGCTAGTAGTTCATTTGCCAACTTTTGCATCATCTGATATGTGGTGCCTGTAGATGGATACTCAGAAGATGAAGAGGCTTTACCTCTATTTGGGTCTCTCTTTATCTTTCTTGCCAAGATAAGGTCATCTTCTAGCTCAATAGCTAAGTTTGAGCAGTAGTAAGGTCTATGTGTCTAGCCCGTCTCAGCAAAAATCTCACTTCAAACAGCTGTGAGTCGATGAAGAAACACTTGAGATTCTGAGGTGTCAGCTAGGTGATCATGGGAATCCTATGCCTCAATTTGTCAAACCTGGCAATGAAGTCCCTCATAATTTCATGGGGCTCCTTCTTTATCTATGTGAGCTAGGCTAGCAAGGCATGTGCATCTTCTATAGGCTTGAACCTGGCTTCAAACTTAGCTTTAGGGTATTCCAGTCTGTCACTGATCTAGCCTACAGATGGTAGAACCACTCTACAGCAGCACCTTGTAGGGTCTCTACAAAAAGCTTGACTACCACGTCTTCAAATTCCATCCCTATCACACCACAGTCTATGCTAAAGGCTGCAATGTGTTTATCAGGGTGAACTCTCCCATCTCCAAAGAATTTGGGGAAGTTCTTTCTTGAGCTGCATGTAAGTTCACGCAGAGGTGGAGTCAAGTTGAGTGGGCCAAAAGAGTTACCCCAGGGGCCTCAAACTACCATGATTTAATTATGAAAAATAAGGATAACAAATCTGGGTGGAGTGGCCAGATTACAGAATAAAAATAGAAAAGAACTGACCCTACTTCAGCTTGAGGCTTGAGGCTTCAAATTACACACTCTTTTCCAGCAGCTCTGGTTTTGTAGACTAGATAAAATAATGAAGATGGAGAAAAATGGTAAGGCTATAATGATAATAAGTAAGACACAAAATGGAGTCACCAGATTCTATAATGGATAAGGGCAGAGACTGCTTTAATCTAAAACTTGAGGCTTCAGACTGCATGTTCATCCCCAGTAGAGTCACCAAAAACTGTTAGGTGAATATTTTATCAACCAACTAATTGGTGAGCAAAATAGTTCCTATCACTACAACATAGGGATATTGGTCATCCAGGTGTGTAGTTTTACTACATCAACAGGGGATAAATCTATCCTCTCATCAAAGAGGGGTTTCTTATTAAATATATAGAGGCTATATATATATATATAAAGCAAAAAGTAAGACACAGGGGTGGGATAAACCATCCATCTCCCTTTTTTCAAAGATGATGCTAAAAAATAGAGGAGAAATCCTAGGTGATTGTTGAAGGTACTTCTCTTCTTTTAGAAGTAACATTCAACCAAAATTTAGATCCCTTTCTGGATAGTAAAAATCTTGGTGAAGTGACAGAAGGCACTTCTCTTCTTTCAGAAGTGCTTATTTTTGCAAACAACAGGAATCTTTTTGGTAGTGACAAGTAATAGGTAACCGAGTACAGAGTGACCAGTAATCTAAGGTGTAGCACAAAGTCTCCACCTTGAGTACCCAAGAGTGAGGTATGAAGAATAATAGGGGCACAAAGTCATCCCAAGGTCCTTTACATAGAAACAAAAAATAAACACACACTAATGACAATTGTGGGGGCACAAAGTCTCTCCACAATTGGCTTCATGACACCTTCCTGATTACTTCCACTAGTTCTACTTGTTAGATCAAATAAACAAGAACACACTCAGAAGGCAGACATAAGAACAATCTTCTAAAATGATACAAGCTATAACAGCACAAAGTCTGCAAGTCACTTGCTTTCTCATTCAAATAAAATAATATGAACAATAATCTAAGCTCAAAGTCTCAGTATTCACCTTTCAACTTGGGCAGAGTTTTGCTTCTGGTAATGGGAAGATCTCCCAAAAAAATAAAAGAGATTACAATATATAGCCACCAAGCAAGGCTTGGCGCTATATCCCATGGGACGGCCCATGCTAAAATCAATGCCTTCAATGTGCCTTTAGATCTGTCTAGAGGGACCATGCCTGAAACAGTGCATTACCTTAACTATGGCATATCTATTCATATAATATGTCTTTTCCTGGGTCTAGATCATTTGGTCTATCCCCTTTGACATCTGCATAGCTATCCATTTTGTCTCTACTCCAAAGGAGACTAACAGGTTGCACTGTCAATGTTTGCAAGCTCAAAAATCTATTCTGTAGACTGTTCTAACTACCGAAATAACTTCTGCATAGATATTTCTAGTCTTCTCCTCTTTCTACTTTTGTCCTTTCCAGCTTTGTCTCTTCCTAGAATTTAAGCTCCTGGGCTATCTTTTCCCCTTTTTGGTTTTGTCTTTTCCTAAAATCTGAACCCTCGAGGCTATATTCCTAACTTTATCAGCTCTTTCGGCTCCTTCTTTAGCTGGTCACTAAGTTTGTTTTTAGGTTTTGTGCCACATTCAAAACTTAGCAGATATTTCATTACCTTAAATTTGACATCCACGGGGACGTCATTGGTTGACTATTTCAACAGTTTGGGTGGCCTTCTCAGATTCTTGGCTCAAATGCTTTCTTGCTTCGATCACTTTATTGGTTCAATTGCTTTATTGGTTCAATCACTTCTTTCCTTTTATCTTTGAACTAATGTTCTCTGCCTTCTACAAGGGCACTTGGTCTTTTCGCTTTGGGGCACTACCTTGAACCTATTGATTGAACCAATTTTGGTTCAATGGTTCAATGGTTCAATCAGTTCAATCCCTTTATTTTGCTAAGTCCTTTGTTCGCTTGAATCAACCGCATGTTGAACCTTTGAACCATTGAACCCATTGAACCTTTGAACTAAAATGGTTCAATGGTTCAAGCCTTCTTCTCTTTGATAATTGTTTTGAAGCTGTTGAACCTTGAAGTGGTTGAACTTTGAACCTTGACAAATGTGCTTAACTCTTGTTGATGATGTTGAACCTTTGAACCCATTGAACCCTTGAACCTTTTTGGTTCAAGGTTCAACGGTTCAATGGTTCGATCTTTGCTTAGAAGCTTGCCATTGAACCAACTTTGAAATTTCCTAAGTGTTGAGAGCTTGCTTCTTTCCTACAGAGTCCGTAGAAATCAACCTGTGAAGCCCGTATAACTTGGCTTGTAGAGTCCATAGATTTTCTTCCTATAGAGTCTGTAGATTCAAGCTTATAGAGTCCGTAGAAATGAGCCTATAGAGTCTGTAATTTTAAGCCTACGGAGTCCATAGTTTTAAGCCTGTAGAGTCCGTAGATTTTTGAAAAGCTTGAAGAATGGAGAATTAAAATGCACAGAATAATTTTTGAAAATGGAAGAGACAATTTTGGTCTTGCAGGACCAAAATAGTTCATATGTTGTCCAAAAAATGAGTGATATTTTTGGGGACAACACAGTGAATTATTGATAAATTAACTCAGCAAGATGTTTGTTACATGTACACTCTTTTGTGGCCTTATTACTCTACAGCCTCCTCTGAGAGGTTGTATTATCTCAAGTACACCCAAATTTAAATCTTGTGTGTTTGGTCTTATTTTTTTGTTAACAGCATATGGCTTATGTTTTCACTTGAATACCTAAGCTTAAGATACCCTCTTGGATACATGACTCATAAACATGAATCAAAGGGACTATTGATGCCAAACACTACAATTTTATTTTCGTTTACATAATTTAAAGTTTTTTAAAAATGTTTTGCTTAATTTATGAAAAACAAACTTGGTTCTAGTTTGAAAATTACTTATTTATTATTTTTGAATCAGTCAAAATAAAAAAATATATTTATTATTCCCTTATGGGAATATATTCTATTAAAAAAATTATGCTTTTAATTGAAATAAAATGCATAAAAGGAATTTTATGGTTGAATAATTTGTCGATCAGTGTACTGATAAACAAAATAGGTCTGATCAGCCAAAGTAGGAAGGTTGGTCATCCAAATGTGTATGTTCACCACATCAAAAAGGGACTAATCTCTTCTCTCATCAAGGGGAGGTTCCCTATAGATATGTTATATATGTATATATATATATATATATATATAGAAAATAATACTCAAGGGTAGAACAAACCATCCATCTCTCTTTCTTTAGAGATGATGCGTGCAAATCAATGGAAAAATCTCAAGGGAAATGACAGAAAGCACTCCTCTGCTTTCAGAAGTACTATTCAACAAACCACAAGAATACTCCTAGTAGTAAATGCAAAATGTAACTAAGGACGTAGTAACTAGCAAATTGAGATGTAGCACAAAGTCTCCACATGAATTTGCCTAAGAGTGAGATACGAAGGATAATGAGGGAACAAAGTCGCGCCAAGGTCCTTTACACAGAAATAAAAAGAAAACACACTAAAGGCAATTATGGGGGCACAAAGTCTCTCCACAGTTGACTTTAGGGCACCTTCCTGACTACTTTCACTAATTCTACTTGTTGAATTAAAGGAATAGAAAATATATTAAGGAAAAATACATAAGAACAGTTTCCCCAACAACAAAGATATCACAGCACAAAGTCTGAAAAGTCACTTGCTTTCTTATTCCAATAACAAAATATGATCAACAATATAAGCTCAAAGTCTCAGTAATGCCTTCCAATTTGGGCAAATTTTTATTTTTGATTGTCAGAGAGAGATGCTTTTATAATAACAAGAGAGTCCCTTATATAGCCTCTTCAAAAAGGACTTGGGAATAGTAACACATCATGTTGCATTGAAATTTGTTAAGAAGACACGCTAGAATTTAGGGGCATTTACCCATTTCCTTTTCTCAATGTAGAGAAATGGGTCATGCTATTGAAAGTTTACATCTTTCAATATCCACTTAGTGGTCTACTTCTAGAAACATATTTGATGCGCAAATGTTTCTGGTCCATCATCATCATTCCTCCTTTTTTGGTTAATTGAATCAGGTCCTTGATTCAATTTGATACTCTGTTCCTTAGTCGCTTCTTATTGATCTTGGCCTTAAAGCCTTTGAATGCATTCGAGTCCATAGATTTAAACCTACAAGGATCAATGGCTATTTCATTGTCATAACTTTAACGTCCACGGGCACGTCACTTTCCTCGGCGAGTCCTTCATCTTTGTCATTTGATGTTTCCCAGAGGTGACTTGCCCTTCGGGGCCTTGAGAAATGGTCTACTTTGGGTCAGGAAGAGCCCCCCGTAAGGGTATCTACCCTTCGGGTGATCTTTGAATGGCCTTCGGGCTTCTTTCTTTTGGTGGGTCGCTAAGTTCTTTGGCTCTTCTTTAAGGCTTTTCAAAATCAATGGCTATTTTACAAACCTTGAAATTGACATTCACGTACCCATCACTATGTTGGAATTTCCAATAGCTAGCTCATCATTCTTGACTTTGACATCTTCGGGTGCATCACCCCTTGGCCTTTCTTCAGCTTTCTCTTGATTCGGCCTTTTCTGCTACTTGCTTCCTTCATATTGTTTTGCATCCTCCCAAAGGGAAGGTGACCCTTCAGCTTTGGGGAAGTGTCCTTTAATTTGGCAGCTAAGAGTCCCCTGCAAGGGCACCTGCCCTTCAGGGTCCTTCAGTGGCCTTTTGTCTTCAGAGTCCTTCAGAGCTTTCATACAGACATTTTCTCACAGACTTTTTTCCACAGACAAAAAGTTTACAAGAATTGTTTCCGCTGGCTTTGTCTTTGGCCTTCGGAAATTCTTTCAGGATTTTCTCCCATGGACTTTCCTAAATTTCTTTAGACTTTTTGTTTGAAGGAATTCCTTTGGATAAAAATATGAACGAATTCATTTCTTGCCTTGGTCTTTGCGGGAGTTTCGTTTGCAGCATTTTCGAATTCCTTCGGGCTTTTTGTCTAAAGGAATTCCTTCAGACAAAAAGTTTGAAGAAATTATGCCTTTGTCTTTTGACTGCCTTAAACAAAATTTTGAAAGAACTTACCTTTGTGGCTTCCTTGAAAAAGACCCTTCTAAAGGGTGCTTCTGTCAACCAAGTGCCCTCTGCAAGGGCACTTGTCCTTTGGGAGGCTCTCTTGAACTTTTGCATTGAACCGCTCCTTTGAACCAACCGTTGAACCAAGTTTTAAACCAAGCTTTGAACCAAGTTTTGAGCCAAGCTTTGAACCAACCATTGAACCAACTTTGGTTCAATGGTTCATTCCCTTTGATTTGGCTAAGTCCTTTTGATCCTCGTTGAACCAAACGCATTGAACCTATTGAACCTTGAACCCAAGTGGTTCAAGGGTTCAATGGTTCAATGGTTCAAGCCTTAGAAACTTGTTCTTTTGATTGAACCTACTTGTAGAAGCCTTTGAACCTAACTGTAGAAGCCTTTGATCTTGGAAGTGGTTAAACTCTTGCTGTTGATGTTGAACCTTTGAACCTAGAAGCGATTGAACTCTTGCTACTGATGTTGAACCTTTGAACCTGTTGAGCCCGTTGAACCAAAATGGTTTAAGGTTCAATCGTTCAATCCTTGCTTAGAAGCTTGCCGATGAACTCTTTTGGTTAAACCTAGTCATTGAACCAACTTTGAGATCGCCTAAGTGTTGAAAGCTTGCTTCTTTCCTGTAGAGTTTGTAGAAATCAACCTGTGAAGCCCATTAAACTTGGCCTGCAGAGTTCGTAGATTTTATTTTCCTGCAGAGTTCATGATTTCTCTTCCTATAGAGTCCGTAGATTCAAGCCTGCAGAGTCCATAGATTCAAGCCTACAGAGTCTGTAGATTTCTAAGAAGCTTGAAAAATGAGGAATTTGAATGCCCAAGACAAATTTTGAAAAGGGAAGAGACAATTTTGGTAGGACCAAAATAGTTCAAACGTTGTCCCAAAAATGAGTGATATTTTTGCGAGACAATAACTGGCTCCAGTTGGGGAACTTCTATCAATTGTAAAAATAATTAGAGTAAAATCCAAAATCTCCAGTGTCTTCATGTGTACCATTGGGCTATAGAGTCATGTTACCCAAAAATGGAAGGCATCAAAAATAAAAACAAACAAAACAAAATAGAATTAAAAACTATACATATATACAGATGCAATGATTTGATACTTCAAGAGTTGAAGTGTTTCAGATGCTACCCATTGTGAGGTAGAGAAAAGAGTGTGCCATCTTGATATTTAAGCAGAAAGCTATTTTCACCATTATGTTGATGAATTATAAATGGGCCTCTCCAAAGGGAGTCAAAATTTCCATGCATCCCCTTTAGTTTTCTCCTTTTATCCCATAGCAGGACTTGATCCTCAATCTAGAAATCATGATTTTTAGCCTTCTGTTCAAAGAATTTTTTTACCAGACTTTGATGAGCAGCAATTCGGTCCACCACCATGGTTCTCTGTTCATCCAACTCAATCAGGCACATGATTCTCTTATCAAGAGAGCTTTCATATGTCTGATCTTCAATTGCCTTTGCCAATTTCAAGGCTGGCAATTCTAAGATGATTGGTATTTCAGCATTGATACCATTAAGAAGTTGAAAAGGAGACATACCAATTTCTCTCTTTGGTGTGATTCTATCTGCCCATAGAGCATCAATCAATGCTTTATGCCATGTCCTTTGATTGTCATATGCTAGCTTCTTAATGATAGTTACCAGGTTCTTATTGCTTGATTCAGCTTGTCCATTCTCTTATAGAAAATAATCAGAAGAATGAGAGAGTGTAATTCCATAATAGAAATAGAATTGTGTAATCTCCTGAGAGGTGAAATAAGTTGCATTGTCAGTAACAATTTTGGTTGAAACTCCAAACTTGGAAATGATATTCTCTTTGAAAAAATTGCATACAACTTCTGAAGTAGCATGCTTAGTTGGGATTACTTCTACCCACTTGGTGAAATAGTCAATTGTTGTAATGACATAATCATGTTAAATGTTTGAATATGGATTTATAGTCCCAATAAAATTAATCTCTCATTGCTGGAAAGGTTCTTCTATAATCATCAGCTTGAGAGGCAAGATAGCTAACTTGGGTCTTCCAACAAATTGCTTGAAAAGTTCACATTTTCTCACCCACTTATATGCATCTTGGAAAAGATTTGGCTAGTAATATCTAGCTCGCAAAATCTTGTGAGCAGTTACAGGAGCAAAAAAAGTCCTCCACAGGATAGATTGTGAAAAAATTTTAAAAGTTGGCTTTGTTGTTCTTTGTCTACACAGCGAAGAAATACTCCATCTATGCTTCTCTTGTACAAGCCGTTGTCCCAAAGGACAAAATTAGTAGCTTTCAACTTGATAGTCCTCCTTTCTTTATAAGACAAATGAGTAGGACATTCATCATAAGAAAGAAAATGAGCAATACTTAAATACCACTCATTGGTAGTGGAGAAAAAAAAGACTGTTGGTGTATCTTCCACTTCAGCTTCTTCATGCTATGTATCTTCTGGCTTATTGTCAGTAATTAATTGGCATAGGCCTTTTTTTTTTACCATCTTTTTTGGCTTAATGTCTATATCAAACTCTTGGATCTTTGTAATCCAATTGCCTCTTTTTGTGTCAAACTCCTACTGAGTTAATATGGACTTGACTGTGGTGTCAGAAACTAAGGTAGTAGTATGTGAATTTAGGATATAAAAGTGGAAATGTTTGACTACTTTCACCAATGCATAAGCATGCTTCTCTACATTTGAATACTTCATCTCATGGGTTTTGAGAGGGTAACTCATGAAATAAATAGGAGATTCCATACCTTCCTTGTCCTGTTGAACAAGAATTACTGAAAGTATGTGCTCAAAAGCATAGTTGTATATGATGAAATCTTTGTTGTAATCTGGACAAACCAAGGTAGGGGCATAGGCAATGGTAGTCTTGATATCTTAAAATTCTGACTTGCCTTCTTTAGTCCAGCTGAAGGTGGTCTTCCCTTTCATCATGTTCACAATGTGTCTAGTCTTCTCAGCAAATTTGGAATGAATCTCCGTAAAAAATTCACATTTTCAAAGAAAGAGTGAACAACATTTTTACTTATAGACAAATTAAGCTCTTGAATAGACTTGACTCTGTTTGATTCAATCTTTATGTCTTCTTTAGACACAATGTGTCTGAGGAGTTTCCTCTCTATTACTCTAATAACAAACTTCTTGGGGTTCAAAGAAATACCATTCTAGCGGCAGTGCTCTAGCACTTGTTGCAAGTGGCGTACATGATCAGAATGGCACTTTGAAAATATGGTTAAGTCATCATGGTATACCACTATAAATCTACCTATCTCATCTTTGAAATCCAGGTCCATTGCTCTCTGAAAGGTGGCACAAGCATTTATCAAGCTAAAAGGCATTCGTCTATATGCAAATGTACCCTAAGGTGTGGTGAATGCAGTCTTGTGTTGGTCTGCTTCACCAACTTCAATTTGATTATATCCTGGAAAGCCATCTAGCATTGATAACATTTCTAAACTTGTCACTATTTGAAGCACTTGATCCATAATTGGCAAAGGATAATTATCTTTCAAAGATGACTGATTCAAATTTTTGAAATCTACACAAATGCAAATTTTGCCACTCTTCTTCCTTACAGGCACTATGTTTGCAATCCATGTGGAATGATGGATTGGGAAGATGATTCTAGCATTTAACATTTTTTGTATTTCAGATAAAATAGTACCTGATATTTTTAGATTATACTACCTGGATTTTTGCTTATAGGGCATTGAGTCAGCCTTGAGAGGAATGTCATGGTAGATTTCATCAAGTCTGAGAGACTTCAAATCTTCATAAGAATATGCTAAGACATCCATGTATTGATGGAGTAAAGTGGTGAACTTGAATCTTTCTTCAGGGGTGCAGCACTTACCAATGTTAACCATCTTGAGATTTTCTTTAGTAGTCAGATTTACTTGATCGAATCCCTAAAAAAAATTTGAATCTATTTGTTGTTGTTTGATGAATCTATCATGCTTGTCAAACAGTTTCTCAAGAGAAACCAAGCCTTTTAGAATTTGATTTCCTTTTAGCTGTAAGAATTCTTCATTTATATTTAAACTAGATTAAGAGGTTGATTCATACTTCTGAGATTCAATGCCTTCAAAACGTAGTTGTTTAAAATTGTTTTTTCATTCCAGGAAGGCAATGATTTGATGATCATCATTGAATACTTGCCAATGATTAGCATTGTCATAAACACTTGGTCTACAGACTAGCTCAATAGTATATATGTCTTCTTTGAAATCTGAGTGAGGAACTAAAAGAGTCCCTGAAATAATAAGTGCATCAGCTCTGTCATTAGATTCCCTATGTATGGTAAAAATGTTGAAAGCATCAAAGTTTTCAATTTGGTCCCAAACTAGGTTGTGATAGTGGTGTAATCTTTCATTCTTGGTTTGGTATAAGTGTTTCACTTGACAAACCACTAATTCAGTGTCCTCTTTGGCATGAAGAAATCTGATGCCTTTTTCTTGAGCAGCCTTCAATCTAAGCAATAGATATTCATATTCATCTGTATTGTTGGTGTTGCTAAAATGTAATTTGTAAGATGAAGGAAACATATCTCTTTAAGGAGATATCAACGTAATCCCAGCTCCTGAATTGGTAGAGGAATATCTGCCATCAAATTCTAGAGTCCACATCTCATCAGATACTGATTTTTCTTTAGACTTTCCTTCATTAGAGAGGGAGGGTCCTTCTTCATTTGTATTACAACCTACTAGTTCTTCTACTATTTTAGTTGAACTAATTTTTGGGTTGACACTTTCAAAAATTTTATCAAGTGTTTCATGTACTTCATTTGTAGATAGAAAGTAGTTACCCATACCTGAGGATTCAAAAAAAAATTGAGCTTCAAAGGCTGATGTTTGGGTGACCACATATTTTGCCTCCTTTTCAGGGAGCAACCTCTTCATTACGCCTTGGACAAGGATCCTTGCCTCAGACAGGTCCATGCTTAGTTCTCCTCCCATGTCCTTGCAAAAATTTCATCCAAGCAAAATGACATAAGATGTTGGGACTTTAGCCACCAAGATAGTCATCTAAATTCTCTTGTCTAGAAAGGTTGTAAATGCAAATTGGGCATCTTTGATTTGCCCCAGCAATGGTACTTGCTTATTTTTCATAGAGAAACATCTCTCAAATGTCTTGGTAAGTGTGAAGCCAATAGATTCAGCTACTTTATCAGGCATGACATTATCAGATGTGCCTGAGTCTATAATACAATTACTTAATTTGTGACCATTTATTAATAAGAAAACATAGAAAGGTTCTATTTTTCTAGGGGCAGCTAGAGGAGTAATGACAAGATTATTCAGAATGGGCATGTTCTTTGGTGAATCAAGATTTACCTTTTTAGCTTCTTGTCCTACAAAGATGGTTTGGTTTTTGACATATTAGACCAACTTATCTAATTGATCAGGATTGGACTGCAAATATTTAAATTCAGACATTTGTATTTTTGTCTTTTTGACATGATCAATTATGTCAAATAGCTGAATTGAGCTAGCTATAGAGGAAGCTATTTCAACTTTTTGAGTTTTAGGAGAGATGGGAGGAGGGCTGGTTTGCGAAATTGAAGTGAAAGGTGAAAGTGAAATTGATGTACTTGTCTTTTGGGTGATCACCGGATCTTTTGACTAGAAAGGCAGAGTGGCTCCATGCTTAGCAATTGTAATTATTGGTTGAAGTTATTCCTCTATCTTCCCTTTATCAGCTTATTAGACTAATTGGTTATTAGACCTGGTAAACACTACATATGATCCATCAATATCTTCTCCTTTGCTTTTGGGTTCATCTTGGTAGTTTAGGAAACTAATGTGAGAGTCGCCAGCTAATTTTTTTGATTTTCTACAAGGAAATCAGCATCATTTTCTTGATTCAATTCAAGCTGGAAAGAGAACTCTAATTCTGCTTCAAGATATTCCATTGTTGAATTGGTTGGAGGAGCTTCCAGGGCAAGTTTCCCTTGTGGGGGAGGAAGATGATTTTGTTACCCTAGATTCCTATCACCATTGCCCTGATATGACTAATTTGAAAATGTCCTTCTTGGCATATCTCTATATGAAGGAGTAGAAGACATTTCCTACGCCATTTGCTTTTTGAGAGCAAGCAATTCATTTGCCAACTTCTGCACCATTGGATCTATGGTGCTTGTAGATGAATATTTAGAAGATGATGAAGGTTTATTTCTATTTGAATCTCTTCTTATCTTCCTTGCTAAGATGAGATCATCTTCTACCTCAGTGGCCAAATGTTGAGCTGTAGCAAGATCTATTTGACCAGCATGTCTCAAAAGAAAACATATTTCAAATAACTAAGAATTAATGAAGAAGCATTTGAGATTCTTAGTTATAAGTCGAGCAATTATAGAGATTTTATTCCTCAGTTTTTCAAACTTGGCTATGAAGTCCCTTATTGGTTCATGAGTTTTTTTTCATCTATGTAAGTTGAGCCAAAAGTGCATGTGCATCTTCTACAAGTTTGAATCTGGCTTCAAACTTATCTTTGAGGGTATTCCAATCAGTTACTAACCAAGCCTGTAGATGATAAAACCAATCTACAGCAACACCTTATAATGTTTCTACAAATAACTTGACTGCTACATCTTCAAATTCTACTCCAATTACACCACAAGCTATGTTGAAGGCTGCAATGTGTTCATTAAGATGAACTTTCCCATCACCATAGAATTTGGGGAAATTCTTTTTTCAACTGCATGGAAGCTCATGTAGAGGTGGAGTAAGATTGAGAGGACCAAAAGCATTACCCCAGGGGCCTTGAACTGCCATCATATGACTATGAAAAGGAGGAATAACAAATCTCAGAGGGGTAATTATTAGCAAAGCTTTATCAATAGCAGAAGTGGATACTTTGTTTGGCAATGGAGATCTAACTTTAGTAGGAGGAAAGCTCTTGGTTTGTTGGAGATGAGATGGTGAAGGAAACATATCAAAATTACTTTGTTATACCAATTCGAATACAGGGTCAAAAATACATTTAGCCCTTTGGCTTCATGTATACCTTGAATCTATCAAATTTTGAAATAAAAATGGAAAAGAATTGACCTTGCTTCAGTTTGAAGCTTGAGGCTTTAAACTGCACATTCTTTCCCGGTTAGTGTGGAGGTAAATGGTAAGGTTATAATAATAATGGGTAAAACACAGAAATGGAATGGAGTCTATAATGGATAATAGTAGAGACTAATTTCATCTGAAACTTGAGGTTTTAGAATGCACATAACTATATCCCCAACGGAGTCACCAAAAACTATTGGTTGAATATTTTGTCGATTAGCATATTGATAAACAAAATAGGTCTGATCAGCCAAAGTAGGAAGATTGGTCATCCAAATATATAGGTTCACCACATCAAAAGAGGACTAATCTCTTCTCTCATCAAGGGGAGGTTCTATATATATATATATATATATATATATATATACATAGAAAACAATACTCAAGGGTAGAACAAACCATCCATCTCTCTTTCTTCAGAGATGATGCATGAAAATCAAAGGAAAAATCTCAAGGGAAATGACAGAAAGCACTCCTCTTCTTTCAGAAGTACTATTCAGTAAACCACAAGAATGCCCCTGATAGTAAATGCAAAATGTAACTAAGGATGTAGTAACTACAAAAATTGAGATGTAGCACAAAGTCTCCACATGAATTTGCTCAAAAGTGAGATACGAAGGATAATTAGGGCACAAAGTCACCCCAAGGTCATTTACACAGAAATAAAAAGAAAACACACTAAAGGCAATTATGGGGGCACAAAGTCTCTCCACAGATGACTTTAAGACACCTTCTTGACTACTTTCACTAATTCTACTTGTTGAATTAAAGGAACAGAAAATATATTAAGAAAAAAGACATAAGAACAGTTTCCCCAACAAAAAAGATATCACAACACAAAGTCTGAAAAGTCACTTGCTTTCTTATTTTGATAATAAAATATGATCAACAATCTGAGCTCAGAGTCTCAGTAATGCCTTCCAATTTGGGTAGAGTTTTGTTTCTGATTGTCAGAGAGAGATGCTTTTACAATAACAAGAGAGTCCCTTATATAGCCTCTTCAAGAAGGACTTGGGAATAGTAACACATCATGTTGCATTGAATTTTTTTAAGAAAACACACTGGAATTTAGGGGCATTTACCCATTTGCTTTTCTCAATGCAGAGAAATGGGTCACGCTATTGAAAGTTTGCATCTTTCAATATCCACCTGGTGGTCTACTTCTAGAAACATATTTGATGTGCAAATGTTTTTGATCCTTCCTCATCGTTCCTCCTTTTTTGGTTAATTGAATCGGACCTTTTTTGGTTAATTAAATCGGGTCCTTGATTCAATTTGATACTCTGTTCCTTAGTCACTTTCTACTGATCTTGGCCTTAAAGCCTTTGAATGCATTCAAGTCTGTAGATTTAAACCTATAAGGATCAACAGCTATTTCATTGTCATAACTCTGACATCTGCAGGCATGTCACTTTCCTCAGCAATTCCTTTGTCTTTGTCATTTTATCTTTCCTGGAGGTGACCTACCCTTTAGGGCCTTGAGAAATGGTCTGATTTGGGCTGGGAAGAGCCCCCCATAAGGGTATTTGCCCTTCAGGTGATCTTCGAATGGCCTTCAGGCTTCTTTCTTCTGGCAGGTCACTAAGTTCTTCGGCTCTTCTTTAAGGCTTTTCAAAATCAATAGCTATTTTATGAACCTTGAAATTGACGTTCACATACTCATCACTACATTTGAATTTTCAACAGCTAGTTCACAATTCTTGACTTTGACGTCTTCGGGCTCATCACCCCTTGGCCTTTCTTCGGCTTTCTCTTGATTTAGCCTTTTCTGCTACTTGCTTCCTTCAGATTGTTTTGCATCCTCTCGAAGGGAAGGTGACCCTTCGACTTTGGGGAAGTGTCCTTTAATTTGGTAGCTGAGAGTCCCCGCAAGGGCACCTACCCTTTAGGGTCCTTTGGCGGCCTTTCGTCTTCAAATTCCTTCGAAGCTTTCTCACAGACTTATTCTCGCGAACAAAAAGTCCACAAGAATTGTTTCTGCTGGCTTTGTCTTTGGCCTTCAAAAATTCTTTCAAACTTTTCTCCCACAGACTTTCCCAAATTTCTTCAGACTTTTTGTCCAAAAGAATTTGTTTCTTGCTTTGGTCTTTGCAGGAGTTTCGTTTGCAGCATTTTCGAATTCCTTTGGGCTTTTTGTTCGAATGAATTCCTTCATACAAAAAGTTTGAAGGAATTATGCCTTTGTCTTTCGACTACCTTAAAAAAAAATTCAAAAGAACTTACCTTTGTGGCTTCCTTGAAAATGACTCTTCTGAAGGGTGCTTTTGTTGACCAAGTGCCCTCCATAAGGGCACTTGTCCTTCGGGAGGCTCTCTTGAACTTTTACATTGAACCGCTCCTTTGAACCAACCGTTGAACCAAACTTTGAACCAAGCTTTGAACCAAGCTTTGAACCAAGTTTTGAACCAAGCTTTAAACCAACCATTGAACCAACTTTGGTTCAACGATTCAATGGTTCATTCCCTTTGATTTGGCTAAGTCTTTTTGATCCTCGTTGAACCAAATGCATTGAACATGTTGAACCTTGAACCCGAGTGGTTCAATGGTTCAATGGTTCAAGCCTTAGAAACTTGTTATTTTGATTGAACATGCTTGTAGAAGCCTTTGAACCTGACTGTAGAAGCCTTTGAACTTGACTGTAGAAGCCTTTAAACCTGACTGTAGAAGCCTTTGAACCTGGAAGCGGTTGAACTCTTGCTGCTGATGTTGAACCTTTAAACCTGGAAGCGGTTGAACTCTTGTTGCTGATGTTCAACCTTTGAACCTGTTGAGCCCATTGAACCAAAATGGTTCAAGGTTCAACGGTTCAATCCTTTCTTAGAAGCTTGCCGATGAACTCTTTTGGTTGAACCTGGTCATTAAACCAACTTTGAGATTGCCTAAGTGTTGAAAGCTTGCTTCTTTCCTGCAAAGTCTGTAGAAATCAACCTGTGAAGCCCATTGAACTTGGCCTATAGAGTCTGTAGATTTTCTTTTCCTGTAGAGTTCGTAGATTTCTCTCCTTGCAGAGTCCATAGATTCAAGCCTACAAAGTCTGTAGATTCAAGCCTTCAGAGTTCGTAGATTTTTGAGAAGCTTGAAAAATGGGGAATTTGAATGCTCGGGACAAATTTCGAAAAGGGAAGAGACAATTTTAGTCTGTAGGACCAAAATAGTTCAAATGTTGTCCCAAAAATGAGTGATATTTTTGGGGGACAACAAAATTAAACTTATCTTATGAAAAAAATTAAACTTCTCATGTGGATCTATTTTGAGTTTAATGCACATTTCCATTTACGAGTACTATATTTTGGCTTATTTCAAGTCAAATATCCATGTAGAAATCAATACAATTGCCAAGGCACCTTCCTTTTAGCTCCACATAGGTCTACAACAATTTGGAAGCAACCAATAATGTTTCAATGAATGAAGGTGCTATCAAAACACCTTTTCATCAATCCAAACTTGGAAAATGCTTAAAAGTGCACAATCTATTAGCAAATAAAAAACCATACACAGTCAAATAATTAGTAAAAAAACTCATTTTTAATAGTTGTATACCATCCAAAATAGGTGAAGCACTTATGATCAGTCCAAAAATGCCTTTTCTATAGTAGCCATGCAGTCTTGAACCTTAGAAAAACTAAGGTCAAATATATTTAATTGGATAGAAATGAATATCAACATGGAGGATGATTGGAGGAAGAAAAAAATTTATGAAGTCCAAGCTATGATACCAATGTCAAGACAGGAATTATGCATGACAAATAAAATAGGAATTTAGTGAAAACCAAATTTATTTCATTAGTTGAATGAAGAGATATTACATTATTTATAGCCAAATAAATAACTGTTCATTTCATCTTTGAATAAAACTATTCCGCTTTCTATGTAGGCTATCCATATACCACTACGAGATAAAATCTCTCCTAAAATTACTCCTAAGATTACAATAATATTACATGCACCTTGTAGAGAAGCCATGAGGGACACTTACTAAGTATGGTGAAATGTATTTTTATTACACACTAATAACTTTATATACTAAGGGTGGTCAATAATATATTAGTTTTTAAGTAGTTTATATGTGTTTTCATGAAGCAATGTGTTTTGAGGTTGGTCTGCATCTACATACACCATGTATGCCAATTTATTATCTACTGATAAATTATGTATCTCTAGTTCTTTTAGGCAAACACTTATGACATGTTTGGGGAAACACACTTTACTCCATTTCAATAAAAGGGAATTTTTACTCTTTCCCAACCCCTTTTCATTTGAAATATTTTATAATCCTATTGGCTTAAGTAAGAAATCATAAAATGAGGATTTCACTATTGAAAACATATAAATAAGAAAATCCCTAAGGACTAATTCAATCAACACAATTATCCCCGTTGGACTTAATAAAATATTTCCTTTTTTAAAGGCAAGTATTAGGGGGAACTTCTCAAGCACTTTCTATACAAAAGGTATTCCTAAATACTTGCCAGAGTAGGAGTCTATCTTGAATCATAAATAGTTTATAAGTCGACATTGATTTTTAGTGTTAATATTAAAAGCAAAAAATGGACTTGTTATCTGTTTTAGTGAATTTCAACTTATATTTCAAGAAGGGAAGAACAAACTAAATATAGGTATGGTTGAAAAACTTATTTAATGTTGTGCACATTGAATCAGATGATTGTGAAGAACTCCTCTTTGGCTTGGGAGGATGACCTACAAATAAGACAACACTAAAGCAAATGGTTGGTTAGATAGATAGTTGAGTGGATTACCTAGCACTAGCTAGATCCTAGAAGTAAGGCCTTCCTCAGGGGTTGTCAATCCACATGTTTTAAATAATTAAGTTTATAAAAAGAATATAAAGTACTTGCATCAATAAAAAAAATTGAAATTAAACACAAGAAATGCTTGTTAAAGATATAGATTAGAAATGACTAATATAATGATAAACAATTAAGTACTAGTGCTAAATGGTTTGGGTCTATTTCATTAAATCAGGGAGGGGTCTGTGAATAGGGAGGGACATAGAAAACTAGATTTGGTTGAGGGTAAAAGGCTAAAAATAACTTGTTAATTTCTACCACAGTGACCATCAGTAGTTAAGGTGAGCGTCAGTGGTTAAGGTGACCATCAATGGTTGGATAGACTGTCAGTGGTTAGGACAACTTTCAATAGTTACTATGTGTAGGTTTAGGTTGGTAAATGGTTAGTTAATAGAATCACAAAGTTGGATTTTGAAAGATGGGTTGGGTCTAGGTTGAGTGCAAAAGATAGATAAAGTAAATGAATACTAGAAAACAAATATTTATCTTGTAGAATGCTAATCAGATGGGTGCTTTAGTTGGTTGGCTCGTTGATGGAGTCTGATGTGATTCTAGTAGAGTAACAGTACTTGATGCTTTGGTAGAGTGGTGATTGTAAGTTGGCTCTCTGATGTGATGGCTAGATTATTGGATCACTAATGATGATTGACCTACAAAAATAAAGGAACTATGGATGCACAAGCTCTTGATAACAATTACAAATTATTTCACCTCCTACTCCTCTCTTCTTATAAGCACAAGCAAGAGGTGAAATAAGATGTTAACTAGGCCTTCTAATTATAACTTACACATGCAATGGCTTGCATGCAGATTTAGATGATCTACTTTAAAAAAAATCAAGGTGGGTGGCTTACATTTTGGTGGTTAAGGAGGTGCACCTTGATCGTCGATGGTCATTCTAACCATTGATGGTCAAGGGTGAAGGTAAAAAGAATTAAGAAGGGTAGGCTAAGTCAGTAGGTCAAACTAACCATGGTTAGGCTTAGTTTGTGGTTGAGTGGTCAAATTAGTCCCAAGGGAGTCCCAAGGTGGTCCTAGGGAATTTTGACATTCAGAATCATGGTGTGCAGATTTACAATGTCTATATTTTGCCCCTTTTTGTTATGTAGCTTTGAATCAGTAAGTTTCAAAACAAAAATGAATTACTAGTCAAAGGTCTGGTTGCCCTGAGTATAGGAGGATGTGTTCCCCCTCAAACTGGGAATCAATGAGGTAAAATATAATTGGGTATAGGTTTGATAAAGTGGATGATGATGAAGGTGAACATCATGAAGGTGGGCACTAAAGCACAAACAAATGCACAAAGGGTGACAATAAGAGTAATAGCCAAGATCATGCATTGATTAGGTTGCCATAGTTGGTGTAAATAAAGGTTTGTTCTAGAAGAACAAGTGACAAGTGGATTACATGATCACTTTTAGGCATGGCAGCTAGGTATACTCATAAATGCAAGTCTCTTAGGCAATGTTTATGATTTGGTGGGTATCCAAGGTAGGAAGTGCTCCTAGTGAAAACATAAACTAGTCAAGTGTTGTGGGTATCTAAGGTAAGAAGTGCTCCCAAAAATACACAAGCGGGTCTAGTAAGCATTAGGTAGCACAAGTTCAAAGAGTGGTCAACATGGAAATGTTATCACTATAGTCAAAGGACTATGCAGAAGTCATCACAAAACATGTGATAGTTTGGACCGAAGTGGACCTATGGTGAAATAATTAGGTGGTCAGGGTGGGTTTTATGATTTGGTTCTATTGAGAAAAAAGGTGCTGATCTAGGTGAAAGCAAAAAAGGTGAGCCTCATAATCATAAATGATCAGGATGCTCAAGGGTGATCATCGATGGTCAAGGTGCAAAAACCTAAAAGGCTATGGGTAAAAAGTGAAAAATAATTTAAGTTTTACTCATTTTAACTTTTGCCATTGTTGACTTTGGAGCTCTAGTGTTTGGCATTTTTAGGTGAAAGGATTCTTGACAATGATGACTAAGGTGGATTATGATAGGGTAAACACCTTCTTATTACTAATCAGTGAGATGATGATATTACTCAAGAATGTACATAAGATCACATGGTTACCTCTTTGGGGAGATCCAATCTATCACATAGATTGAGAGGAGTGAGAGGATCACATTGAGATATTGTATGGAGATGACAGTGATTAGGTCAGATGGTATGCTAGGGGGTTCAACTATAGCATGTTGTATGAGAGAGCATGGGGTGAGTGGAGATTGATACCATTTTTATGATGGTTATCTCATGTTTTAATCTTCCTAACTTGAGTAGCGAAGGTTCCCATATTTACTATTGGGGGTGATGGTTGAGCTACTATTAAGGCATATATTATTTAGTTGGGTACCTATTCTCTTGGTACAGTTATATAGGGAGCTATGGGGGTTTAGGACCCATAAGAGGTATAGTATCAATGTTGGACTAGTTCTACATTGTTGAGCCTATGAGCACATTTGGGTGTTGAGGCCAGTGGGGCTACCATGGATGGGATACACTCAAATAGATTTCCCAGTCAGATTCATGTGATGGAAAGGTGACTTTTCCACTTAAAGTGTAGGGGAGTTGCACATGATGTGGATTGGTTTAGAGGTACACTGGGTGCACTAGTGATCGATGACATTGTCTAGAGACCCTATGTCTATTTTTTAGCATGACCTAGCTATAGGAGGTAGAACTTGTTCTTATAGAGTTACAAGTGGATTTTTAGTAGGAGGATGGGGAGGTAAAACTTATCCAATTTGATAGGGTATGGAGGTAGTTCAACCTTGTATAAGTCATTCTAGGTGTATTTCCTAGGTACAAGCATGAGGAATCATAGATCATATTACTAGAGCCACATCCAGTCTTAATTTTACCAAATCATGAGGAGCTTCTAGCCAAGTGACAAATAGATGACATAGGCTTTATAAAGGGGTAATGTTAGGCTGTGGAGCTAAAAGCTTCACCAAGGAGCATACCTTATCATTTTCGGGTCTATACAGACACCGGCATCGGTCAGGAGTGACCAACGTTGGTCAGGTGCAGTTGCAGAGGCACCGACGTCGGTAGAGGATTGGCCGACGGTGGTCACAGGCAAGCAGCAGAAACTGACGTCGGTCACCTGTGCGTCCAGAAAGCTATTTTTGAGGATAGAAGCGAGTGTTTGCATGATGAGTTTGAGTTGTAGTCTTAAGCTCGCGTCTCTATTATTAGTAATATTATTTTTAGAGCCCTTGTTCAAGTGGCTTAACTGTTTGTTGTAAGTGCATGCTCAAGTCTCCTAATTCTATATGTAGAATTAGATCTTCCTAGCTTATTGTAGTTATTGTGAATTATTGTGAATTGGTATGTTGAAGAACAGTACAGAATTGAATCAATCCAGGTTTGTTGGAGTTGATTGTTCTTGAGAGAGAGAGCTCTTGAGGAATAGAGATCCATTGAGAGATCTATACATCTAGGAGAGGTGTGTAAGCAAGAAGTTTCTTCAATTGTATTCTTTTTGTAAAGAGTTTGTTAATACAAGTTTTCAGGGTGGTTTCTTGTATCTCTTGTTCTTGCTATTATCTCATTCAGTTACTTGTCTATCTGATTTAATTCCGCATTTATTACTTTCACAAGTGTAATCTATTGTTGGTTGATCCCCAACAAGTGGTATCAGAGCTCAGGTGCACTAACAGGTGGTTCAGATCTGTGTAGTGTGTATTGATTACAAGTTCTCACAGGGGTTTTTGCAGGGATTTCTGTTTGAGTGGGAGAAGCAATGGCAGATGAAAGTAAATTGAGAATGGAAAAGTTCAATGGCAAAAACTACCAACATTGGAGAATGCAGATAGAGGACTATCTGTATCAAAAAGATCTCTACTTACCGTTAGGTGGGGTTGCAAAGAAGCCCAAAGACATAGAGGATGAAGAATGGGAAGTTCTTGACAGAAAGGCTCTGGGGTCTATAAGATTGAGTCTAGCATCCACTGTGATATCTAATCTATCACAGGCAAAGTCTACGGTAGAGTTGATGACTACGTTAGCAAATTTATATGAAAAACCCTCAGCTTTTAATAAGATATATCTTATGAAGCAGTTATTTAATTTGCATATGAATGAAGGTGGATCTATTTCTACTCATCTGAATGATTTCAATGGAATTGTGAATCAATTAAGTTCAGTGAATATAGTGTTTGATGATGAAATAAAAGCTCTTTTAATATTATGTTCTTTGCCTGAAAGCTGGCATGGCTTAGTAATGGCAGTAAGTAATACTGCATTTGCATCAAATATTTTGAAAGTAGAGGATGTTGTTAGTGTTATCTTGAATGAGGAAATTCGCAGGAAAAACACAGAAGAGGCATCTGAGAATGCTTTAAGTTTTGAGAGCAGGGGGAGGTAGAAAGAGAAGAGCAAGAAAAGAAGATCAAGATCCAAATCTAAGGGGAAAGGCATATCTAAATCCAGAAATGGCAGAAGGCCACAATGCTGGAATTGTGGAAAGATGGGGCACATAAGCAGAGATTGTTGGTCAAAGCCTAAGGAGGACAATCAACACGAAGGAAAGGAAGAAGCCAAGGTTGCAGGTATTGCACAAGATGCTTTAATTTTCTCTCTGCATAATAATATAGAATCTTGGGTGTTAGATTCTGGTGCATCTTTTCATGCTACCCCTAATAGGGAATATTTTAGTGACTATATCCATGGAGATTTTGGAATAGTGTATATAGGGGATGATGAGCCCTGTAAAATAATTGGCAAAGGTAAAGTGCAGCTGAAGATGCAGAATAGCAACACATGGGTGTTGAGAGATGTGATGCATGTTCCTAATTTGAAGAGAAATTTGATTTCTACAGGAAAGTTAGGGGATGAGGGTTGTACAGTAACTCTCACAGTAGAATCTTGGAAGGTGACCAAGGGTGCACTTGTTATGGCCAGAGGTAAGAGAGAAGGTACTCTCTATTTGTGTAATTGTGTTACTAACAAATCTCCTTCTGTATTATCTACTTCAGATGTGGATGCTAAATTGTGGCACTCAAGGCTTGGCCACATGAGTGAGAAGGGGATGTCAATTCTTAAGTCTAAAGGTATGCTTTCAGATTTAAAAGGCATAGATCTAGAGTTTTGTGAGCACTGTGTATTTAGAAAATAGAAAAGGGTTAGTTTTCTCAAGACTGGGTCTACTAAGAAGAGGCATAAGTTGCAGCTTGTTCACACAGACGTGTGGGGATCGGCTCAGGTTGCTTCCATTGGAGGATCACAGTACTATGTATCTTTCATAGATGATGCTACAAGGAAGGTAAAGATCTATTGTATTAAGAGAAAATCTGATGTATTTGAGACTTTTAAGATTTGGAAAGCTATGGTTGAGAATGAAACAGGTAAAAGATTGAAGTGCCTGAGATCTGACAATGGCGGTGAGTTCTACAGTTATAAGTTCAGAGATTATTGTTATATGCATGGAATCCACAGGCAAAGGATGGTTCCAAGGACACCTGAGCAGAATGGAATTGCTGAAAGGATGAACAGGACAATAATGGAGCGTGCAAGATGTATGAGATTGCATGCTAGTTTGCCCTTACAGTTTTGGGCACAAGTTGTTGACACTGTAGTATACCTGATTAACAGAGGACCCTCTATAGCTTTGGATGGTGGTATCCCAGAAGAGGCATGGACAGGTAAAAAGGTTGATCTCTCATATCTCAAAGTTTTTGGTTGTGAAGCCTTTGTGCACATAGATAAGGAAAATAGAAAGAAGCTTGATGCTAAGTCTATGAGGTGCACGTTTATTGGCTATGGCTCAGATGATTTTGATTACAAATTATGGAATCTAGAAACTAACAAGGTAATAAGGAGCCATGATGTTGTTTTCAACGAAAGAGTGATGTATTGTGATCAGCTAAGAAAGCTGAATCAATCTGAGCAGAGCAATGGTGAATTGGACGAGGTGAAAGTCCAAGATGAGCTCGCGGGAAAAAGAAATAATCACTTGCAAGAAAACACAGAGACCGACGTCGACAGTACAGAAACCGACGTCGACCGTACAGAGACCGACGTCGGCAGGACAGACACCGAGGTCGATCAGACAGAACCAGCGTCGGCTAGTAACAGGTCTGGAGGTGACCGAGGTCGGTCACTGTTAGAAAATTTGGGTGGACAGCGTGTTGTGAACGAGTCACAGACACCCATCAGGAGGTCAGAAAGGGTGAGTAAGCCTCCAATTAGATATTCTCCTTCTTTATTTTATTTATTGCTAACTGATGGTGGAGAACCAGAGAGTTTTGAAGAAGCAATACAGGTGGAGTCCAAGAGTCAGTGGGAGCGTGGCATGGTTGAGGAGTTAGAGTCCTTAAGAGATAACCAAACATGGGATTTGGTTGAATTGCCAGCTGGTAAGAGAACACTCAAGAACAGATGGACCTACAGGTTGAAAGAAGGTGAGAATGGATAGATGAGATATAAGGCCAAATTGGTGGTAAAAGGATTTGCACAAAAGCCAGGTATTGACTTTGGAGAGATTTTTTCTCCTGTTGTTAAAATGACTTCTATAAGGGTTGTATTGTCTTTGGTTGTTTTTGAGGATTTGCATCTTGAGCAGCTAGATGTTAAGACAGTGTTTCTTCATGGAGATTTGGATGAGAAAATATATATGGAACAGCCAGAAGGATTTGAGGTCAAGGGTAAGGAGAAGTTAGTGTGCAGATTGAAGAAAAGCTTGTATGGCCTCAAGCAAGCTCCTAAGCAATGGTATTTAAAATTTGACAGGTTTATGACTGAGCATGGCTACAGTAGGTGTCAATCTGACCATTGCATGTATTTCAAGAGATTTGATAATGATAGATATATTATTCTATTGTTGTATGTAGATGATATGCTAGTTGCAGGATCTCACATGCAGGATATCTTTGAGCTTAAAGTGAAATTAGCTCAAACATTTGCTATGAAGGATTTGAGAGCAGCAAAGAAAATCTTTGGCATGAGCATTAAGAGAGACAAGAAAAATCACAGGTTGATATTGTCTCAAGAAGATTATGTGGACAAGGTGTTGAAACGGTTCAATATGCAGGATGTTAAACCGGTAAGCACACCTTTGGCTGGACATTTTAAGTTGAGTAAAGAACAATGTCCTAATTCATATGATGAGGTAGAGTACATGAGTAAGGTTCCATATTCTTCCGCAGTAGGGAGTTTGATGTATGCAATGGTGTGTACTAGACCGGATATTGCCCAAGCAGTGGGAGTTGTAAGTAAGTATATGGCCAATCCAGGTAAGGAACATTGGAAAGCAGTTCAGTGGATCCTTAGATATCTGAGAGGAACCAGCAGTAAGCACTTGTGCTATGGAGGTTCAGATACTTCTCTACATGGTTATGTAGATTCAGATATGGCAGGTGATTTGGATGGCAGGAGGAGCACTACAGGTTATGTTTTCACTATAGGTGGAACGGCGGTTAGCTGGATATCTAAGTTGCAGAAGGTTGTTGCCTTGTCAACTATAGAAGCAGAGTATATTGCAGCCACAGAGGCTAGCAAAGAGATGATATGGATGACACGGTTCATGGATGAGCTTGGTAGGGAGCATGAGAGTTGCAGATTGTACAGTGACAGTCAGAGTGCAATCCATTTGGCTAAAAATTCAGCCTTTCATTCAAGAATAAAGCACATACAGCTAAGGTACCATTTCATACGACAGGTATTGGAGGAAGGTGAGTTGAAGCTGGAGAAGATCCATACAGATAGGAATCCTACTGATATGTTAACCAAGCTAGTTATAAAGGAGAAGTTGAATCTCCATTCAACTTATGTTGGTCTTCATGATTGAGTTGAAGATGGAGGAGCTAGAAGATGTTGCTGTACAGGTACTAGTGCAGTTATTATCTCCAAGTGGGAGATTGTTAGGGTGTGGAGCTAAAAGCTTCACCAAGGAGCATACCTTATCAGTTTCGGGTCTATATAGACACTAACGTCGGTCAGGAGCGACCGACATCGGTCAGGTGCAGTTGCAGAGGTGCCGACGTCGGTAGAGGATCGGCCGGCGGCGGTCACAGGCAAGCAGCAGGAACCGACGTCGGTTATCTGTGCGTCTAGAAAGCTATTTTCAAGGACAGAAGCGAGTGTTTGCATGATGAGTTTGAGTTGTAGTCTTAAGCTCGCATCTCTATTATTAGTAATATTATTTTTAGAGCCCTTGTTCAAGTGGCTTAACTGTTTGTTGTAAGTGCATGCTCAAGTCTCCTAATTCTATATGTAGAATTAGATCTTCTTAGCTTATTGTAGTTATTGTGAATTATTGTGAATTGGTATGTTGAAGAACAATACAGAATTAAATCAATCCAGGTTTGTTGGAGTTGATTGTTCTTGAGAGAGAGAGCTCTTGAGGAATAGAGATCCATTGAGAGATCTATACATTTAGGAGAGGTGTGGAAGAAAGAAGTTTCTTCAATTGTATTCCTTTTGTAAAGAGTTTGTTAATACAAGTTTTCAGGGTGGTTTCTTGTATCTCTTGTTCTTGCTATTATCTCATTCAGTTACTTGTCTATCTAATTTAATTCCGCATGTATTGCTTTCACAAGTGTAATCTATTATTGGTTGATCCCCAACAGGTACATGGTATGGTACCAAACTTTATATGTAGTAGTAGATATTGCTGATGGTGATGGCGGTATGAGGCCTATAGATATGGACCCCATTGGGAGAGGGTGTCAGAGGGTACAGGTATAGGGGTACATGAGATGTTCAAGTAGGAGTGGCACTAGTCATTGCATAGGCACGTGTCATGGCACTCCAGGGTTAGGTGTCTAGCTTACAGGGTCAGGTTATTAGTCTTATAGGTGATAGGGACTAGGCAAGAGATACCCTAGCCTTAGTTATATAAGAGAGGGACTCTCTAAGGCAAAGAGGAGGGGTAGTGGCACTTATAGGACCATTGAGTACCATCCCCATGACACGATACCTAGATACAGTAGAAGAGTTATGGTATTATGAGGCTTGGATGATCCCCATTGGGGTGAGTACAAAATGAGCTTGGTAGGTGGTGCCAATGTAGTGACACCGGGTAGTGGTTAGTGTTTTTAGGTGGATAGATAGGTACTATAGGTGGATAGGTAATAGGACCTAGTGGTACACTGGGAGATAGTGGTACCCCAAGGGCATAGACATGACATAGTTCATACATATTTTATATTAATATATGTCATTTTGATTCTAGCCTATGATATGACGTGGTGAGATGTACATTTTGAGAGAGAGAGACATGTATATCTATTGTATACATTATGATGTCATATGACTCATGAGTTATATATGTGATCTTTTTTAATTTCTCACTGCTCATGGTCTTTGTTTTGATGTTACTACTTATGATATGGTGTTATATTACTTATGGATTATGCTTATGTTGTGGATGTTAGACGTTGAAGTAGACTCACCTAGATAGGTATGGGGTGGTATTTATTTATGGCTATGTTTCTTGTTTGCTTATGACATGTTGAATTTTAATAAGTATATACTTCATTATTTAGATTTAGACATGCGGTGAAAAATGGTTGATTGCTTTATTTCTCATGGATGCTATGATGTTATCATGTTTGTTATAGTTATGATTATGGTTATGCATTTGCTTATGACACATATGCATATGCTTGTTATTAATTTTTTATAAGGTAAAACACATGAGGTAATTCAAATAACAACACTTAGATGGGAGAACAAAGAATATTATCAAGAGACAAATTTTGTAATGAAAATATCAACTAGCCATGACAAGGTAAGAAGAGGACACGATTCTTCTCATTTGTTAAGGACTAATATAGAACTAAAATTAAATTGGCTTAATGAACATAATCCCTATGAATGCTTTGCATGAGCATTTGTTAGGTGGTTAAAAAGGTGTCTTGGCCACATAATGTCAAGTAAGCTCAAAATCCCTTGTTTATAGTGTATAAAGGGAAGATAGAACCTTCTTGTGAGACTAGCATGCTTCTTCTGTAGGTTTTCAAAGAGTTAATATAAACAAGTCTATGTCATACAAAGTGTAGACTGATCGATGTAGGAAGTTTACTTGTGAAATTTGATTGTTATTTTGTTATGTGAGAGCTGATTACAGCTTTCAAAATTAGTTTGCTTTTGTTGTGATTTTGAAAATGGGTCTTTTGATTTGTTGTTGTATATGGGAATTTGATTGATGCAGGAAGCTTCCAAGAAATTACTATGCTTTTGACAAATGCTTTACTTAGCCATCCTTTAAGGGAGTGGTATAAGTTTATTTGCTTTTTTCAAGGCTTTATGATAGTTGTCCTTCAAGGGAGCAGTCTACCTTATACTTGTGTAATTTTAGTATGCTTATGCAGTTTTCCTTTGAGGGAACAATCTGCAAATGCTAGAAATGACCGATGATTGCTATTGGTTTAGATTTTACCTTTTGCTTGTTTTGATTTTGCTTGACATAGAAAAGTTTATATAGGCTTAAGGGTTCACCTTTATGAAGGCAAAACTAAAATCACAAAAAGGTCAATTAGGTGTAAAGAAGTTTAGGTGAAAATGATCATGGGAATCCATCCTAGAAGAGGGGTAGAAAGTACCATGAGAATCATGTCATGGGTAGAGCCGTGGTACCCATTATTCAATATTAGGCTATGACTGTGATGGATACTCACATGAGTTAGTTTTAATAAGTTGCCCCTAAAATAAGATATGAATATGGTTGAAATCAAGGGATAAGCTTAAGTTAAAATAAAAGGTGAACTTGATCCTTTTTAACAAAATAACAGACGCAAATGTGAAGCATTGAGGGGCTCAGATTTTAGGTTTCCTTCAAGAAAGGACAATCGATAAGCTTCTGATCCATACTTGTGGGTTATGATATAGGGTCCAAGCCAATTGAAATCAAACTTGTCCTGCTTGCTTTTCTCCATATTGGTGACATGCTTATTTTCCTTTAGGATGAGGTCTATGATGTTGAATTCTCATAATCTAACATGTTTGTTAGAGGCATGATTGGTGTGTTCTTAATAGACATGAAGATGGGTAAGGTCTACTAAATTATGCTCATCGAGTAACTCAAGCTGGGTTAAGTGGTGTTGATGATAATCACCCTTAAAAATGAGATCCTGTAAAGATATGCAAAGAGAGGGTATTTGGACTTTGAGAGGCAAAACTACCTCCATTCTAAACACTAGAGAGAAAGGGGTAGCACCCTTGGGGGTTCTAATGCTAGTAAAATATGCCCATAAGGGGGATGTGAAAATGCCAATCCTAACTAGATGCATTGACCATTTTAGTAAGCATGTTATTAAGAGTTTTGTTAGAGGCTGCTTCATATCCATTCACTTGAGGGAAATAGGGTGAGGAAAATCTTAACTCAATGTCAAATGCATCATAAATACCCTAGACTTGATTGTTCTTAAAATACTTACCATTATCGGTGATAATCTTATGAAGAACATTGAAGCGATAGGTGATATGATGATTGATAAAATTGACAATCTTCCTTGATTTGGTTGAGACTAGAGGAATAGCCTCTACCTATTTGGTAAAATGTTTAGTTGTAATGATGATAAAATGGTGTCACTACAAGGAATGGGGTTTAATTTCACCAATAAGGTCAAGACCCCATTGTGAGAAGGGCCAAAAATTGATGGAAAGCAAAGGCTATAGATAGGTGCATGATGAAAATTAGCATGTTTTTTGGCATTTGTCACACTTTTTCACAGAATTATAGTAGTCTTGGTTAAGGGTAGGCTAGTAATAGCCTAGGTGAAGTATGTGTTTAGCTACAGTGAGGCCACTAAAGTATCCCACATAGATATCATCATGTATTTTGTTGACAACATGAGATGCTTTGTGACTACGTAGGTAACAAAAGAGGAGGCCATCAAAGCCATATTTTAAAATAATTCCTCTCATAATGTTATAATTTGAGGTACTCTGGATAAATGCTCTTTGAGAATTCTTAGAAAGGCTAGAAGGAATGATGGCAAGGTTGAGGTAGTCGAAGGTCTATTGATACCAAAGGTTAGGTGGGGTCTCCTCCACATTGAAAATGGTGGGAGAGTCTAATTTGACATAGGAAGGCTAGGTAAGTCTATATATAATGGTAAATAGGTTAGAGTTAGAGGGTGAAAATGGGATTTAAGAGGTGAGGAAAGTCATGGTATTAGCAAACTTATTGGTAGATCATGGGGTTGACTGGATGTGGTAGTGTTTAAATGATGCTAATATTTCATCAACTACTTGTTTGTACTATTGTAAAACATCATTATTACACTGGTAAGAGTCATTAATTTTATTGACCACAAGTTAGGAGTCACCAAAGATGTTGATTTTTTTGACTCCCAAGGCTAAGGTAGTCTAAAGGCCTATCACTCAGGCTTCATAATTAGCCATATTGTTGGTACATTGAAAATTAAACTTGAAGGATAAAGGAAGAGGTTCACCATCAAAGGGGATAAGGATGATACTAGCTCCCCCACCATGTTGACATTTTGATCAGTCAAAGAACATGTTGACTTGATAGGTGAAGTCTGCTTGAGAGAGGGTTGTGATGGACTCATCAGGGAACTTAAGAGGAGGAGGTGGTTGGTTGTCTACTAATGGTTCTTTGGCCAATTGGTCAGAAATAACTTGCCCTTTAATTGACTTTTACTAAAGGCACTCAAGGTCAAACTCTGCTAAAAGCATGAGCTATTTGGCCATGCACCAGTTTTGGTATGGCTTGGAGTGCTACTTGAGTGGGTCGATATTGGTGATGACATAAGTTTCATGGTTAAGAAACTAGTGGTGAAGTTTGGTGTCGATGAAGACTAAAGCTAAAAAAAGTTTCTCAATTGGGTATACCAAGTCTCATACTCTACAAGTATGCAACTAATATAGTAGATGACTTGTTCTCTGTGTTATTCATCTCGATGATCAAGCATTACCCCTAGGGAGTGATCGGTGGCAGAGATATAAATGTAGAAAAGTTGGTCATCCTTAGGAGGGGTGAGGATAGGTGGAGACAAAAGGTACTTTTTGAGTGAATCAAAAGCCTTTTGATAGTTGTTATTCCACTTGAAAGATACATCCTTCTTCAGAAGGTGGTAGAAGAGTTGGCATTAGTCTGATAGCTAAGAGATAAAATTATGAATGGATTAGATCTTCCCTTGCAAACTATGGAGTTACTTAAGTTTGATTGGATAAAGCATGTTGAGGATTGATTTAATCTTGGTGGGATCAACTTCAATTCCCTAAAGGGAAATGATAAAGCCAAGGAGATTTCTTGACAAGACCCCAAAAATGCACTTCTTTGGATTTAGGTGGACATGGTAATGGATAAGCCAGTCAAAGATGATCTTGAGAATACCCAAATGATCATTTTAGAGTTTTGATTTTTTGAGAAGGTCATCCATATAGTCCTCTACAATCTTGGGGATAAGGTCATGGAAGATATAAGTCATAGCACATTGGTAGGTTACACTAGCATTATTTAACCCAAAAGACATGACTCTATAGAAAAAGGTCCCCCATGAGGTGGAAAAGGTGATCTTGTGTTGATCTTTTGGGGTAATTAGTATCTAATTGTAACCCAAAAATCCATTCATGAGAGATAACATCTCGTGGCCGATTGTAAGATCAACTAGATGGTTGATGTTCAATACAGGAAAGTCATCTTTGGGGCAAGTGAGGTTGAGGTCATGAAAGTCCACATAAATGTGTAATCCCCCTATGGATTTTGTGATAGGTATAGCATTTGAGACCCATTGGGGATACTCAATGGGTTGAATGAAGTTGATAGATAGAAGACACTAAAGCTCCTTTTTAATGAGAAAGGCTATGTGAGGGTACATGCATCAAAGTTTATAATTGACGAGCTTGGAATCATGGTGGGTTGGTGGGGTCAATCCTAGGCATGTCACTATAATACCAATCAAATTCTATGTTACAATCTTGGAGGAAAGAGGGGAAGTCCCAAAGTTCCTCGATATTTAGTGATTGGCCAATTTTGACAATGAGGGGGTTATCTAGAGTGCCCAAGTTGATATCCATGGTGGATTCATTCAACATGGTCAAAGTCTCAGAAGGAAGGGATTTATAGATGGAAAAATCTAGGGTACCAAGGTAGGTGAGAATAGAGTCATCATCCTAGCATTAAACAATGTTAGTGGTAGGAGAGTCATCTCCTATCATCTCAAGATGGATCAAAGGGATGGTTACAATTTCCACCTCCTTTTGATAAGGTCTAATGCTGATCATGTTAATGAATTTTTTTGGTGGGATGATGTAATCATCCTCACATATGGGTGGAGGAGAGGTTGGTGAGGAAGGGGTGTCTTCCTAGATAATGGTGATGATAGGTGGTTTAGTTTGCTTCTTGGTATGTAGAATGAAAGTGAGGTTGTGTTTATCATGAGGCTTTATAGTCTCAATGGAAATCAACCCATATGGTCCATGCTCATATTTCCCAAGACTAAATCATTTCCAAGCACACCTATGAAGGTATGTTTTGTCAAAGCTCAACTTGTCTAGATAAGAGAAGTTGAAAGTGAATGGTTGAGGTGGAGAGGAGGTGGTAGAAGTGTCAAGTGGTTTGTCAATACCCCCATAAATGAAATGGGTTTGATAGTGTGAAGGTTTAAAGGGAATAATGGTTTTGATATTAGGGTCATACCTGGGTTGGTGGTCAAGTTTCCCATACTCTTGGGGAGTAGGGAAAGCATCAAGGTCAAGGAGGCAATATTCCCCCAATGAAAGACATTGGAATGTGGATTCCAAGTGGTCTAAGGTGGGGATATAATTGGAGGGGATGGATGAGTAATTGTTGCCTCATTGGTAGAAGGAGGTAAGAATTCCTCTTTTGTGGTGAAGGTCTTGTCCTTAGTTAGGGAGTGTGTGCTAGATGGGGGTAAGAGGATGTTGTTAGGTCAGTAAGTGATGTTTCATGTCAAGAAGGGGTTTGGATCAACTTGGATGGTGATGACCTAGTCCTCATGCTTGAATCTGATGCAATGATGAAGGTTAAAGGGAACGTAACCCATGGAGCAGATCCAAGGTCATCCTAGCAAAACATTGTATTAGAATTCACCTTCTACTACATAGAAGATTTTGGGGAGTGTGTGAGGTCCTAATCAAATATGAAGGACAACAATTCCTAGGGTAGTGGCCATGGTTTCATTAAAGGATCAGAGGATGCTTAATGTTTTAGACATGACATTATCTAGAAGTTTGAGTTGGTTATAGGCATGGGAGGAGTTGATATTAATACTAGCTCCCCCATCAATCATGACCCATTTGATGTGGGTCTGGTTGATGTAAGTAGTAATAAAGAGAGGTGGATTTGGGTCATCCAGATGGATAGAAGGTATTTTTGAATCCTTTAAGGTGACAAGGTTGGAAATTTGAAAAGTGCTGACAAAGGCTACTAGAAGTTGAGGGTGATAGGACCTAGGTTCCACAAAGCTCTGATACCACTTGTCAGGATCTTACTCCTCAATAAGAGTACATATGATTACGTTGTATAAACAACTCAAACACAGAGTTGTTATTCACCTCAACCAGTCAATACCAATACTGCCAATACAACTAAGTACATAATGTACTCCAAGTAGATCTCACCTGATCTTGCTCCTTGATGTGTTGATGTCACCTTTGATCTTGCTACCCCGCAGATCTCCTTTGACCTCACACACACATACTTACAGATCAACCGACCTTACTTACCCATGTAGATCTTCCACCTGATCTTACATACCTGGAAGAACCCTTGTGATTCCACCAATGGAAGAACTCTTTTGGTTCTGCTCTTTAAAATACATCCCCATGGGTCTATTATATAGATCCCATGCATACAATAATTAGACAAGCGGCTCAAGACTTGAATTAGTTTTTAACATGCAAACAACCAGTTCGTTAACAAACTATTCATCAACAAGCAGTTTTGGAATTGCACAGTTGACCGACGTCAGTCCCTGTCTGTCTAGAGGTGACCGATGTCGATTGGCCTGCCGACGTCGGTGACTGTGACACTCAACAACCTCCTCTATGTTTGCATCTAGGTGAAGCTTTTAGATCCACAACTTAAAAATCTCCCACTTGGATATAAATAGCTACACGTGTACCTGTAACAATACATTATCTAATTTGTATCCTGGCTTGTATCCCTCTTCAAGCTCAATCTTGAAGACCAACCACCACACACCCTGTGGTGCTACACCTGTGTCTGAATTTCTCCATTCTCAGCTTACCTTCTTCTGCCATTGCTATACTCCCACTCAATCAAAAACCCCTGAGAGTGATCTGTAATCAAAAAACACTTAACACACTCTGTGACCAAGGTGTTAGTGAACCTCGCTCTGAGAACCTCCAACCTTGCTCCACAAAGCTCTGACACCACTTGTCAGAATTAAGAGCACATATGATTACCTTTGTATAAGCAACTAAATGTAGAATTTAACCAGAAGTAACAAGTAACTAGAAATTAGAAATAGCACAGAATATGAGAGGCAACACATAATTGTATTCAACTCATTCCAGAAGGAAATTACAATAAAGAGATCACACTCTTTCATCCAATTCGTGGGCATACCAATAATCTTCCCTCAAGAGTTATCTTCTCTCAATACAGGTCACAACAAATGACTCAAACATAGAGCTGTTGTTCACCTCAACCAGTCAGTATCAATACTATCAGTACAACCGAGTACGCAACGTACTCCAAGTAGATCTCACCTGATCTTGCTCCTTAATGTGTTGATATCACCTTTGATCTTGCTACCCTACAGATCTCCTTTAACCTCACACATACACACCTGCAGATCAACTGACCTTACTTACCCATGTAGATCTTCCACCTGATCTTACACAACCTGTAGATCAACCTGATCTTACATACCTGGAAGAACCCTTGTGATTCCACCAACAGAAGAACTCTTCTGGTTCTCACCTTTACAATACAACCCCATGGGTCTATTATATATATCCCATGCATACAATAATTAGACAAGTGGCTCAAGACTTGAATTAGTCTTTAACATGTAAACAACTGGTTTGTTAACAAACTGTTCATCAACAAGCAGTTCTGGAACTGCACAGGGGACCGACATCGGTCCCTGTTCGTATGGAGGTGACTGACGTTGGCCGACTCCTGACTGATGTCAATTGCTTTCTGTTGACCTCTGACTGACGTCAGTTGGCCTGTCGATGTCGATAATTGTGACACTCAGCAACCTCCTCCATGTTTGCATTCGGGTGAAGCTTTTAGCGCCACAACCTAACAATCTCCCACTTGAAGATAAACAGCTGCACTTGTACCTGTACCAGTACATTTTTAAATCTGTATCCTGGCTTGTATCCCTCTTCAAGCTCAATCTTGAAGACCAACCACCACACACCCTGTGGTGCTACACCTATGTCTAAATTTCTCCATTCTCAACTTACCTTCTTCTGCCATTGATATACTCCCACTCAATCAGAAACCCCTGAGAGTGACCTGTAATCAGAAAACACTTAACACACTCTGTGACCAAGGTGTTAGTGAACCTCACTCTGAGAATGTCCAACCTCGCTCTGATACTAATTGATAGGACCTAGGTTCCACAAAGCTCTGACACCACTTGTCAGAATTAAGAGCACATATGATTACCTTTGTATAAGAAACTAAATGCGGAATTTAACTAGAAGTAACAAGTAACTAGAAATCAGAAATAGCACAGAATATGAGAGGCAACACACAATTGTATTCAACTCATTCTAGAAGGAAATTACAATATAGATATCACACTCTTTCATCCACTTCGTGGGCATACCAGTAATCTTCCCTCAAGAGTTATCTTCTCTCAATACAGATCATAACAAATGGCTCAAACACAGAGTTGTTATTCACCTCAACCAGTCAGTATCAATACTACCAGTACAATCGAGTACGTAATGTACTCTAAGTAGATCTCACCTAATCTTGCTCTTTGATGTGTTACTGTCACCTTTGCTCTTGCCACCCCATAGATCTCCTTTGACCTCGCACACACACACCTGTAGATCAACTGACCTTACTTACCCATGTAGATCTTCCACCTGATCTTGCACAACCTACAGATCAACCTGATCTTACATACCTGGAAGAACCCTTGTGATTCCACCAACGGAAGAACTCTTCTGGTTCTCACCTTTACAATACATCCCCATGGGTCTATTATATAGATCCCATGCATATAATAATTAGACAAGCGGCTCAAGACTCGAATTAGTCTTCCTGACCGATGTCGATTGCTTTTTGCCAACCTCTGACCGACCTCAATTGGCCTACCGATCTTGGTGACTGTGACACTTAGTAACCTCCTCCATGTTTGCATCCGGGTGAAGCTTTTAGCTCCACAACCTAACAATGTCCCACTTGGAGATAAACAGTTGTACATGTACCTATACCAGTACATTGTCTAATCTGTATCCTGGCTTGTATCCCTCTTCAAGCTCAATCTTGAATACCAACCACCACACACCCTATGGCGCTACACCTGTGTCTAAATTTCTCCATTCTCAGCTTACCTTCTTCTGCCATTGCTATACTCCCACTCAATCAAAAACCCCTGAGAGTGACCTATAATCAAGAAACACTTAACACACTCTATGACCAAGGTGTTAGTGAACCTCACTCTAAGAACCTCCAACCTCGCTCTGATACCAATCGATAGGACCTAGGTTCCACAAAGCTCTGACACCACTTATCAGAATTAAGAGCACACTTGATTACCTTTGTATAAGCAACTAAATGCAGAATTTAACCAGAAGTAACAAGTAACTAGAAATCAAAAATAACATAGAATATGAGAGGCAACACACAATTGTATTCAACTCATTCCAGAAGGAAATTAAAATAAAGAGATCACACTCTTTCATCCACTTCATGGGCATACCAGTAATCTTCCCTCAAGAGTTATCTTCCACACCTCTCAGGCTTCCCACACCTGGTGTACAGTAATTCTCTTCAAGAGTTCACTCTCCTACCAAAAACGGTCACAACAATCAACTCAAACACAGAGTTGTTGTTCACCTCCACCAGTCAGTACTAACACTGCCAGTCCAAGTACTCAAAGTACTTCAAGTAGATCTCCCATGAACTTACAACAACCTGCAACTCAAATGATCTTACTTACACATGTAGATCTACCATGAACTTGCAACAACCTGCAACTCAAATGATCTTACAATTGGAAGGATCTCTTCCTTGCCTTAATTACAATACATGTCAATGGGTCTATAAATAGATCCCATACTAAACAATAACTTAGACTTCCTAATTTACAATAATTAGACACGCAGCTCAAGACTCGAAATAGTCTTTACATGCAAATAATCAGTTCGTTAAACAAACTGTTCATGAAACTAACAGTTTTAGAACCGCACAGGTGACCGATGTTGGTCGCTATCTGACTGGAGGTGATCGACGTCGACCGACTCTTGTCGATGTCAACAGCTTCCTGTTCACCCCTGACCGACGTCGGTTGGCCTGACCGACGCCGGTGATTGTGACACTCAGCAACCTCCTCCATGTTTGCATACAGTGAAGCTTTTAGTTCCACAACCTAACAGAGGGTCTTTGGGTTGGACTTCCACCGATTGCAATGCCTTGATCATTGATTGGCGGTGATGAGGTGAGGTGGTAATCAAATCATATAATCTCATCTTCATTTGGGTCTAGTGAAGTTATTTGAGCAACACTCTCTTAATGGATTTAGAGGGATAGATTGAGAGGCACCTAAGATAGATACCTTGGGTTTGGTTGAAGGTGAAGGTGTTTAGGTAGGGTTTGGTTAGGAGGTAAAAGATGGGTATGTCCATGGGATGGACACTTTGGCCTTCCACTTATCTTTTTTTTGTGTTCTCATGACCATGTGCATAGTATGGATAGAAGGAGGAATTAGAGTAGGAGAGTTGTTTGGTTCCCCATTACTCTGAGGTGAGGGTGGAGGAACAGGTAGGTTTTGGTTAGAGGTTGTTGGTTGTTGGATTGGTGACGGGCTCATGGAAGGTTTATCTATTAATAGATCATCCTCATCATAGAGATGATGGATAATGGTTTAGAGAGTTCTGTAGTTATCCATGTCATGGCCTAGTGTCCTATGATAGAAACACACTTGGCAGTTGTTATACTAGATAGGTTTTGAACCAAGAGGGGTGAACATCCTAATAAGGGGTAAGGTCAAGAAAGAAGCTTGTAATAACCTTTGGAAAATGGTATAGTAGGATTCAGCTAAAGGTGGAGAGGGTTTAAGGGTTTTGGTCTTGATTAGTAAGGTGGAAGTATTTTTGGGAATGGATTTGGTGATGGAAGGTTTGGGTAAGGTAGTGCATTTGGTTGGTGGTTTTGGTTTTGATAAAGTGGAGGTTGATAGGTTTGAGGGAAGAGGTTTCAAGGTGGAAAGCTTGGTCATTGATAGTTCGATGGAAATAGGTGTGTCAGAAAGCAAGTGTGCTAGTGTAACCAATAGCGGTGGTTAAGTCTTGGTTGGGACAACTAGCTTCTTATTCAGAGTGGAGGGATGAGGCTCCAAGTAGAGGGTAAGGTTGAGGGAGGTAGGATTTTGGGCCTCTATCCTTTTGGTGTTTCTACCCCCTTAGTTGATTGGGTTGGCACTTGGTTGTTAGGTTTGGTGAGGTAAGTTCCACCTTCATAGATGGGTGACTAAGACTTTGTGTAGGGAAGGTGCCAAGATTCTTGGTTGGTTTGGTCGATTTGGTTAGAGAAGGTGATTGGTTAGTTGGGGTTTAATTACTTTGGATGGTTGAGGAATTATTGGGTTGGTAAAGGGTTTTATCAGTTTGGTTGGTAAGGTAGGGGTTTGAGTAAGAAGAGTGGTGGATTGGTTTACCAATAGTGTGGTTGGAGGTTCTTGCTTAGTCATATAAGGTAGCCCTAATTTCTTCCAAAAGGTGGCTCAATCCATGTTAGGGTTGGAGATAAATTCTAATTTTTGTACTAACCTAGAGAATGGTTTATAGGCTAGTTTTATTCCTTGGATAGTGGACCTAAAAGATAAGCCCATAGGTTGGGATAGAGGGATGGTAACCTCATCATTTTCCTCAATCAAAGGATGCAATGTTTGAATGGGTGACTCCTCTATGGGAGATGCAGACATAGGGGTTTCCTCTTTGAGAATGATCTCCAAAGAGGTAGTAATTTACTTGGTGGTTAGGGGAGAAGGTAAAATGGGTGCATGTTCTGGTACATCAGTTGAAGGAGGGGTTGATGGTTCCACTATCTCAATAAGTGGAGGAGGAAAAAGGGGTGATTCCTCAATTTGGGTCATGTCCATGTAGAAAAGTCAAAAAATGACAAAGCAAGTTTTAAAAAGGAAATGAAGTGTTGACTTGGGAAAGGCAAAGGCCCACGTGGAGATCCCTGCGGGGATTTCGGAAGGGAGAAGGAAGGTGCATGAATTTTTCAAAATCCCACATGAAAGTCCAGATCTCATTGTCCCACATGGAAATTCTAAAGCCCACGTGGAATCCCAGCGGCGGAGGTTTTCAAACCTCCAAAAGAGGAGAAGGTAACTCCACTACCTCAATAAGTGGAGAGGGTGAGGAATAGATAGGTTAGGCAGTAGGTTCTTTAGCAATGAGTGTGCCAAGAACCATGTTAACAGTATGGGCATCATGAGAGCACTCAACCGTGTTGCTCTCATTTTTGGTAGGTGCATGGTTTGGAAAAGGCTACCTAAAGATGTTAAGGTCTTAGTTTTGAGGTTTGTTGGGATTGTCCAACACAAGTTTGCCCTTTTCACTAAGAGATTGGAAAATGCTCTTGAAGGTGTTACACTTGCTAGCGTCATGCCTTAATACTCGATGCAAGGCACATAGATCACTCTCATTATAGCAACTCGGTGCAGGATGAGAAGAATCAAAATTTTGAGGTGGTTTTATAAGAGGAAGCTATATGATATTAGCTTTCAATAACTTCTCTAGGATTGAAGCATAACATTCTCCAAGTGGAGTAAATTGCTTCTGGGTGTTCTAGTTTTGGTTCTTCATGTTTTACTTTGAGGAACCAAAGGAATTTGGTTAGTTGGTAGATGATCGAGAAACAGTTTTAAGGGCAACCACATTCGTAGTTCCCTTGATTTTGGTCCTGATGTTAGCTTAGTTATTTGGTTTGGAGGAGGAAACCTCATTGGTTTTGTAGGTAGAGTTCTTATTTTTTAGTTTTAACTTTCCTTCGTCGATGGCCCAATTTTCTAATTTACACAGCATGGTAAAAGCCTCATCAAAGGTTCAAAATATCTAAACACATAATGTGAAAGAGATATGTTTGGCACATGCCCGAGAAAATAGTTCAATCAATTTGGGTTAGGGTAAGGAAAAGGAGAGTTGGTTGATTAGGAAACCTTCTACATTTCCAGATGGAGTAAAGGTCAGTGATGGAAACCTTCTTGGAGATATTTATCAAAAAGTGATCCAAGAAAGTTTGAGCCAGTTGGGTGAAAGAGAAGAGGGAATGCTTGGTTAAGGCATAATACCAATCTAATGTTGGTCCTAACAAAGAAATACGACAAGTACATAGAAGGAGGGCATCACCTTAGGCAATCAAGTAACATGAGTGTCTAAATGCCTGAAGGTGTTGTTGGGGATCCTCATTACTCCAAAACCTGGAGAACTTGGGAAGCTCCCACTGAGGAGGATACAGTCGAATAGGGATAGATGGGTGAATGGGTCCATTATAGATATGATCATATGATAAAACATTATGAGCTCCAGAAATGGATAACTCTAAGGTAGTCATCTTATCCATGAGTATCTGCATGAGGTCTGCTTAGGATTGTGCACCCAAAAGGTTATAAGGTGCATATTATTATGGTGGTTGGGTGACATACTAATAGTGGGTAGGAGGTTGGGAGGCTACCACATATTAATATGCAGAGACCGATGGTTGGGTGGAAGATAGGTAAGGGTAGGTGGATGCGGGTGGTTGTGTACTAGGTAGAGGTACATGCCCTTGTGGGTTAGGGATGTAACCTAGGTTTGGTGCAATGGGCACCTATTGGGTAGGAACAGTGGTTAGGTTGGTGACCAAAGGAAGGGTAGTGACCTTTATGGTAATTGGTGGTAAGATAGAGGGTATAGGTAGCACAAGACTTTGAAGTGAGGCATTGGTCAAAGAAAGGTGGAAATGTTAGTGGTGGGTACTCCCATAGTGAGGGGAGTATAGGTGGCTAATGGTTGGGTTGCTCCTAAGGTGGAGGATTTGTTGGTAGGGGTGGAAGGTATAAGGATGTTTGTAGGTTGGGAAAGTTGGTTTTTCATAATAGTATCAAAGGGGTTATTGGTAGATGAGGAAGTTTGGGTAGCCAATGGTTGGGTGGTGATCATGGCAATAGAATTGTTTCTCATCAAATGGGAAGGCATGCCATAAGGTGGGTCCATAGATGGAACCAAAGTAGGGGTACAGTGACACATAGTGTTAAGGTAATGTTGAAGGGCCACATGATTGTTATCTAAAAAGGTGGCAAAGTCCTCATCTCCTTGGGGAACCTCCTGAGGGAAAGTAGAAAATCCTGAAGGGTGAGGAGAGTCTACTAGTTTAGAAACATAATTCATGGATGAGGGGGTGGAAGAGGTTGATTGATTTGGTGATGGGTTTTGCTCTGCTAGATTCTTTCACTGTTGGTGAGTTAGACCGATCCAAAGTAAGGGAGAGAGAATGCACAAACAATCTCACCACTCAAACAAAGAGAAGACAAGAAATGATCAAGAAAAGCAATCACACTCTAAAAAGTGTGTTAAGTCCTAAAGGCTCTTTTTAGTCTCTTTTTTTGGGTTATGCCTTAAGCTTTCAAGAATTGTGTGATTAAAATTTGGCTTGTATAATAGGTACTAGAAAGGAAGTCTATGGTTGGTTTTAGGTTGTTTAGGTGCTCAAAAATAATATGTATTGGAAATCAATACATGTCTTGCTATTGGGGCCTACCCCCTCACTTCACGCATCATATCAATAAGGGTGTCGGGTGTTTAGCCAATATATACTGATTTTTGGAGTTTATACTCAACTAGAGAGTTGAATTGATCATCCTTCTGGTAATGAACTCCAAGTAGGATCATCAAGAAAGGGTAAGGTGACTGCTAGGTGATGAAATCCTAGTTGGGTCTTGTTTCAAGTTTGTTTGATGTTTAATTAATGAAGGTGGTTTGGTTTAGTGTGTGTAATAAGAGTGATGCTACGATAAGATTATTTTGCTAAGTTAAACTATGTGAGCTAAAATTGTAAGTAATCAATGTATGCACTTAATTTTAAACCCAAAAAAAATTTCAATTTTGTTAATGAGCATAGATAGAGAGAAGAGCATATAGATGCAAAGAAAAGAAACCCAAATTAAAGACTCAAGATCCCATCAGGCTTGCCAGAATGTTTTAGTGAATTTTAGCTTATATTTTGAGAAGGGAAAAAGATACTAAATATGGGTATGGTTGAAAAACTTGTTTGATTATGCATGAGTTGAATTAAATAATTGTGAATAACTCTTCTTTGGCTTGGGAGGATGACCTGCAACTAAGACAACACTAAAGAAAATGGTTGGTTAGATAGATAGTTGAGTAGATTACCTAGCGCTAGCTAGATCCCAGAAGCAAGGGCTTCCTCGAGGGTTGTTAATCCATAAGTTTTAACTAATTAAGTTTATAAACAAAATAGAACGTACTTACATCAATAATCAAAAGGTATTAAAATTGAACACAAGAAATGTTTGCTAAAGAAATAGACTATAAATGACTAATACAATGATAAGCAAGTTAGTACTAGTGCTAAATGGCTCGAGTTTATTTCAAAAAATCATGCAGGGGTTTGTGAATAGGCAAAGACACATAAAACTAGATTTGGTTGAGGGTAAAATGGTGAAAATAACTTGTTATTTTCTGTCATAGTAATCGTTGATAGTTAAGGTGACAAACAGTGGTAAAGGTGACCACTGGCAGTCAAGGTGACTATAGACGGTTAGGACAACCATCGATAGTTATTGTATGTAGGTCTAGGTTGGTAAATGGCTAGTTAATGGGATCATAAAGTTGGATTTCAAGAGATAAGTTGGTGTTGGGCTGAATGTGAAAGGCAAATAAATTAAATGAATAATGGAAAATAAATACTTATCTCGTAGAAGTTTGATCGGGTGGGTACTTGAGGTGATTGGCTTGTTGATGGAGTCTGACGTGATTTTGGTACAATAACGATACTTGATGCTTTGGCAGAGTGATGACAGAAAGTTGGCTCTCTGACGTGATGGCTGGATCATTGGATCATTGATGACGATTGACCTATAAAAATAAAGGAACTCTAGATGCACAAGTTCTTGATAATAATTGTAGATGATTTTACCTCCCTACACCTCTCTTCTTATAGGCACAAATAAGAGGTGCAACAAGACATTAACTGGGCCTTCTAATTACAACTCGTGTATACAATGGCTCGCGCATGAATTTAGATGAGCTATTTTTAGAACAGCAAGGCAGGTGGCTTGCATGTTAGTGGTTGAGGAGGTGCACTATGACTGTCGATGATCAAAGGTGAAGGTACAAAGAAGGTAGAAGGGTAGGTTAAGTCAGTAGGTCAAACTAACCGCGATTAAGCTTGGTTTACAATCAAGGGGTCAAATTGGTCCTAAGGCAGTCCAAGGAAATTTTGACATTCGAAATCGTGGTGTGTGGATTTCCAATGTCTATACTATCATTAACTACCTATCATAAAGTTATCGAATAAGAGTTGATAATATGCTTAGATATTATATATTTTTACAACTCTTATACCCATAATAGAAACGTGTCACCCATGAATTTTCTTTACGAGATAACTTCTTCTTCATCATCCCATGTGATCTTCAATCCCTTTATATAGTTGTATTGTTTATTATAACTAAAAATCCAAAAGTCTCCCAAAATCCCCTTTACACAGAAAATAAATATAGAAATGCAAGATCCCCTTTCCTTATTCCCAAATTTATTTGAAAAATCTTGTAAAATTTCATTGATCAAGATCGAGAAATGAAAACCTAAAATAAAATTTTCAATCCAATCATACCATTCCTTGAATATACCATTCCTTGAATATGAAAATTTTAAAAACTATTTAATAAAATACCTATTAACTTGACCAAAGGTCTTACTTATATCCAACTTTATAATCATTTCTTTTATCCCACTAACCTTCAAGAAATAAATTAATTCATAAGTTATAACAATAATGTATATGATTTTTATTCTTTGTAAAAATTTGCCCTACTCACGTGAAATGACAAAGGGAAGGAGTGCAATTAACCTTTTATCCATAACATTTATGATAATCTTTTACACCATATTACAAAATGTTGTGTTTGAAACTGCTGTTTTTTTTTGGCCTGGACCTTTTGGAATTAATGCAAAGAATGTACAAGTCAATTCCTTAAAGATATTCCTAGACTTTGTTTCATCATTAACAATTACATTGTAATTTATTTGCTTATGAATTTTTTAAATGTCTGAAATAATATTGCTAAAAATCCATCTTGCTTTGAAGCCTTTCATTTTAAATTTTGAATATTATAATATAGATCTCTTTTTTACTTAAAAGCTCTATCAATATTATATTCTATTTTTTTAAAATAGATATTGAAATGTATTAGATAAAAGGATCCTCCTACATTTGTAAATGTACTTCACCCCACTCCAAAAGTAATATTTGAAAGAAAGAGATGCTTTTCCTTTTAATTTCTTCAAGGTCCTTCAATACCCTAACCTAATACCTTGCTACTGTATGTTGATTAAAAATTTTAGGGTTTGAATCTCCCTTTTTCGACTAAATTTAATTATATTTTTCTTCATTTTTAAGTTGTTCAATTGTATATTGATGTGTTATTTCAATTGAGGTGACATATAAATTGATGTAATAATTAATGTTATATAAGTTAACATGGATTTTTAATTTAGGTAGCACATGTTAACATGGACACCGGGTTCTTACATTTTAATATTAAAGTTGTATGATTGTAAAATTTGAGTAATAAATTTAAACACACACACAATAAAAATAAAAAAAAAACTAAATCAACTCTAAATTTGTAAAATATAAATGAAGAAGCAATCAAAATTTAATCAAAATAATCTTACCATCACCTTGTGTCCTTGAATCTTCCCTCCAAGCTCTTCAAATGTTTTTCCAATGACAATTTAATTATATGGTATTGGATTGCAAGACAAGATAGCTTCAAGTCTTCAAATGGATGGAAAAGGATTAATGGCTTTGAATACACAACTAAGATTATTGGTTGCAATTTAGTAGAGAGTATGAAGGCTATGTGAGCTTGTGTATATTTCCAATATATTTAACCAATGGCCTTGTATAGTTATTTATAAGAGTGGTGGATAGAATAAAAAAGAATTTAAAATTCATAAGAATCCTCTAGACTTAGAGGGTCTCAGAGGAGTGTAGAGATTAGAGGAAGTTTCTAGAGTTAGAGAACTCTAGACTACATTAAATTGATGAGGATTAGATTAAGAGTTTAGACATGGTTAGTAAGAGGGTTGGGTGAGGAATAAGGAGTAGGTTTGTAGGAAAACCTATGAATAGGTTGGTAGGTGTATTGGGAATTTAAAATTCACAAATATGATGGTTAAGTAGGTGTTAAGTGATAAGTGAGATTTAATTAAAAGAGGATTAATTGGATGTGGGAATTATAATGTTAGTGGATAATAAGAAGGATAAAGGTGATGTTAGAAAATGACTAGGAAGAGGGTTAATTAGTGGATTTGGATGGGATTATATGGTTTTAAGGATGAAATTAGTAAGCCAGAGAAGGCAAGCAAATTAACATGCATATAGAAGTTAAGATGACACAAATTAACATGTCACTTGAATTAAGGTTGTAGATGAAGTGGCATATGTGATGTGTTAATCTAAGCAACATAAACTATGTAGTAGCAAAGTTAAAAATTCAATGTTAGAAATGAAAAAACATAAACTAATGATATAGTTGGCATGATGTACATGTCAATAGTTATGAAGGTGACACATGATAAGGAAGCAATTAAACTAAGTTGGTACATTAGTAAAAACTAACAAAATAAACATTAATTTTTCTTTTTATTTTGAAAAGTAAATAAAAATACTAATACTTAAGAAGGGTCCATTAGTTATAATAACACATGAAAATGGATCCATTAGTTGTAATAAGACACACACACACACACACACATATAAGTACCAATTTTAAAATAAAGGAGGACTAATAATTATTATAGAAGTATTATATATTGTAATACAACTTATATTCGCTAATAGTTTTCATTATCCAATCACAACATATCATATAAAATACATAATAATTAATCTTTTATTTACAATTTTAAGTTCAATTTTTTAAAATCATAAATCAATTTAAAATTTATTTCTTTATTTATATAAAGAATAAAAATAATAACATAAAAATCATATATTATACAATTAAAAAAATTATATATACCAACTAAATACTTAATAATTCGATTATATGCATATATAAAATTAAGGTGCACAACTATTATTCCCACTCCCATATCAACTTTTGATTAATGCAAATTCAATTCGATACAACATGAATAAGCTTAATGGTGGAAAACATTAAGTTTGAATGGAGAAAGGAGTAGGGTTGTGATCAGCAAGCGCGTATTGAGAAACCTGAGTGAAACCAGAGTCATCCAACACACTTAAGCATCTCGCTCACATTTGATCAACCGAAACTAACCATTATTGTACTCCTCTATATACAGTAATTTGCTGCTAACATGTCTCTACAGTGAATTATTTCTAAATTAACTCAGCAGGATGCTTGTTACATGTACACTCTTCTGTGACCTTACTCTACAGCCTCCTCCGGGAGGTTGGATTATCTCAGGTACACCCGTATTGAAATCTTGTGTGTTCGGTCTTAATTTTCCATTAACAGTATCATATGGCTTATGTTGCCACTTGGATACCCAAGCTTACGATACCCACTGCGGAATTGTGCTGGCCATTTAAGAATTATTACGAATTCAAGAGTCAGAGAAAATTTCTATGCTTTTTTATTCACGTCCTTTCTTCTCTTAGACAATCACCAAACTGGGATTCTACACAATGCAAATACAATGTATCTGCAGATGACTTGAATCACAATATAAAATCATATGCCTCCCTCTTGCTGGATTCCACCAAAAACAAATCAATCTCACAGGGTAAGAGAGTCCACTCTCATTTATTAATCACTGGGCTTCAACAAAATGTCTTTTTGGAAACCAAGCTTACCGCAATGTATGCCATCTGTGGGAACATGGTGGACGCACGCCAACTGTTTGACAAAATGTCTGAACGAAATGTTTTTTTGTGGAACACCATGATCAGAGGCTATACCTGTAGCGGGTTATGTGAGGAAGCTCTTAGATTCTATTACCAAATGCAAGATGCAGGCATACGGCCGGACAATTTCACATTTCCCTTTGTGCTTAAGGCGTGCACTTTGCTCTCTGATCTGGCAGAGGGCAAGGAGATTCATGATCACATAATTAGAAATGGTTTTGAATATGATTTATTTGTGATGAATGCTCTAATAGTCATGTATTCGAGGTGTGAGCATCTAGATATTGCACGCCAGTTGTTTGACAAAATGCCAGAAAGAAATGTGGTATCATGGAATGCAATGATTGCAGGGTATGCTCAAAATGGGCATGCTTCTGAGGCTTTGACACTTTTTCATCAAATGAAAACTAGTGATGTGAAGCCTGATTCGGTGACCACTGTTAGTGCTCTGCAGGCATGTGCCAGTCTAGAAGCGCTGGAAGAGGGCAAGGACGTCCATAATTTGATTATCAAGAATAGATTTGAATTAATAGATGTTACTGCGGGGAATTCCCTCATAGCTATGTACTCTAAGTGTGGGATGATAGAAGCCGCTTTCAGAGTCTTTGACAAGATGGAAAAGAGGAATGTGGTTTCGTGGAATTCGATGATTGCAGGATATGCTCAGAATGGACATGCCAGGAAATCCTTGAGGCTTTTTCATCAAATGCGATTGGAAAATTTGAAGCCCAACCAGGTCACGGTTGCAAGTGTGCTCCCAGCGTGTGCTGATTTAGCAGTTCTTCAAGAGGGTAAAGAGATTCATGATTACATTGTCCAAAATGGTTTTGAGTCAGATGTAATTGTGGCAAATTCCCTTATAGCTATGTATGTGAAGTGCAGAAATCTAGACATTGGAAGGCAATTGTTTGATAAAATGTCCAAAAGAAATGTCATTTCATGGAATGCAATGATTGCTGGATATGCACAGAATGGACAAGCCAATGAAGCGTTATCAATCTTTCATGAAATGCAATTTTCAGCTATAAAACCCGATGCAGTCACCATGATTAGTGTTATTCTAGCCTGTGCTCGTTTAGCAGCACTGCAACGAGGCAAGTGTTTTCATACATATATTATTAAATGTGGATTTGATTCAAGTGCTATTTTGGAGACTACTCTCATTGACATGTATGCCAAATGTGGGAAAGTTGAGATAGCACGCCAAACTTTTGACAAAATGCCTTGGAAAAATGTTGTATCATGGACTGCTATGATTTCTGGGTATGCAACGCATGGGCTTGCAGAAGATGCTCTTGCACTTTTCACTCAAATGGTACATGCAGGAATTAAGCCAGACCATGTCACCTTCACACATATTTTGAGTGCATGCACTCATGCAGGCCTTGTTGATGAGGGTTGGAAAAACTTTAACGGTATGAGCAGAGATTATGGCATAGCACCTAGAGTGGATCATTATGCATGCATGGTTGACCTTCTTGGTCGTGCTGGCCATCTTGATGAGGCAGAAGAGTTTGTAAAAAACATGCCATTAGAACCCAATGCTGGTGTATGGGGAGCACTGCTTGCAGCTTGCAGAATTTATGGTAAAATTGAACTAGGAGAACGTGCAGCTGAACGCCTTTTTGAACTTGAACCGGATGATGCTGGAAATTATGTCTTGCTGTCAAACATGTATGCTGCAGCTGGCAGGTGGGATGATGTAGCAAAGATGAGAAAACTGATGAACAACAGGGGGTTGAAAAAGACACCAGGATGCAGCTTGATTGAGGTAAATAACAAGGTTCATTCTTTTCTAGTGGGAGACAGATCACACCCAGAATATGAGAAAATCTATGAACTTCTGGTGACCTTGAATAGGCAGATGAAGGAAGCAGGGTATGCGCTTGACACAAATTTTGTTCTGCATAACATGGAGGAAGGTGGAACATATGCTTGACAGCCATGGAGAGAAGCTTGTCATTGTTATGAGCATAAGCCTTTTCATCCCTATCCAGATAACAAAGAATCTTCACATATGTTGACTGACACATTGCCACCAAGTACATCTCCAAGATTGCTAGCCAAGAAATTATTGTGAGGGATTCAAACTGCTTCCATGACTTAAACCGCAGATTGTTTCTATTGTGGAGATTAGGGATAATCTTAATTACAAGAAGCAACAAACATAGATTTGCTTGGCTTCAAGTTTATGCATGCTACCTCCCTTGAGATGACAGCTCAGATTTGAATGCCATATACCTTGGGCGGTGCTTCAAGATCTGGGATGTAATAATTCATAATGCAGGGGTGAAGTTTATTCACATAGATGGAGTGAATAATTTTGCAAGATGATGCTACACGTTGGTCATTAAGCACATTTATAGATCAATATACTGAAATAACCTGTATGGGACAGCTAATTTTTTTGGAAACCACCCATGGGTGTGAACGTGAAAGCCTTAAAACCTTTTCATCTATACATGTATAATTCTTGATTTGATTGTACATTAGTACTCCAACAACAGTATGAGCTGATGCATTTAGAGTCAGCATCTTTCTATCAAGCACATTTGAGGCCAGTGATAATGCTAAGACTCTGATTGAATTACTAGACGATCGAAGAAGAAATACTGAAATCAGTTGATCAAGGTGGTACTGTAATCTTATATTGACTATTTTTCAAAAAAAATTGCTTATATTTCCCTTGTGTATAAGCTTCCAGGAAATGGAACACAGCAATTTGAAACAAGCCATGTGGGAGTATTTTCTTGTTTATTCTTTGGATACGATATTGGACCAATTACGATGCTAATTTGGCAAAATACAAGTCACTGGCAGAGCATAATGATAAAATGCATTAAAGATTGAAAATTTGGATAATTATTATTGTTTTTAAATTTTTACCCAGTAGCTTTTCTACATCCTTATACAGGGATGTAAAAGCTGTCAACAATATGCAAAATGGGGCTGACTTTTTGGATATGGCTCAAGTTATTAGTGAGCAATCCTGTGTATATGCTTCCAGAATAAAAATACATTTCCCTTAGATTATTACCGTTATGACTACCTTTTTAACTTTAGTGAATTTAATGATTTTTTTACATTTTTATTACCATCACATTTGAACACTTTATGCAATAGAAGCAGTACCGTGAATAACCTTCATTCCGATTTTCCCTATGTTGTTTGGTGTCTTTAAATGACATAAAAAATATTTCAAACTGGCCTTGCATACTTTGTTTACTGGTAATCACAAAGGACAAATACCGAGATGAGGAAGATCATGATTCATTATCTTTGATGGAAAATAAGGGAAGTAATGTTCTGCGATGGAAAGCAATTTCAAATGAGGGTTATTCACAAAGTGATTGAACGTGAAATGAAATATAAATTTGAATGTTGTACAGGGGAGTACCAACCATAACTCATAAAGAATGGTTGGTATCGGTGGTAATGTTCAAATGCTCATTGTGATATCCTTTAGCAGATGCATGACTCCAAATAAAACCTAACATGACATGGCTTATTAAGAGTTGACAGTGATACTAATGCATGAAATATATGGATTCTAATGCAAAGACAGCACACAGAGAAAGGGGTCCACAGTGCTAAGAATAGATGAAAAACAATTTTTAATCAACTAAATAAGATAGAAATCGCACCATTAATTAATGTTTTATTGCCGAAATGAAACATCGTTATCGCATCTGCTCAAATTCAATGGTTCCGACTAATATGAGAAGTGACCAAGCTCTGCTCTTGCTATGTTACTCTTCCTGTGCTGTTTAAAATTTCTGATGCTTGGGTGCTAGCATGGAATGCCTACAATCGATTTTTAAAGGTAATCAATATGAATTGAAGCACCCACTAGTAGTCAATTTTAAGGTACATCAAGGGCAAATTACTAGCATCTTCTGCAAGAAGAAACAGGTGGGATAGGCACTAGTTGCTGTCGATCAAAGAGTCAAACAGAAGTGTTGAGAGGAAGACTGATTTGCATAGTGTTAAGCAAATAAGAAAAATCAAGCTTGCTTGAAAATATGCTCAATGAAAGAATGATCAACTTGCAAATTAGTGGTCTAGATCATTGTCTGCATTATTAATCCAACCGCCATAATGAATTTCATTTGCATGTGCTAAGAGGAAAGTCAATTGAGGACGACAACTAAATGAATCATTGAGATTGTCTTATTCTTAATGCAATCAACCTTTCTTACATGATAAAATATTGACATGAATAGTGGTGCTAGGTCAATGATTTAGGTTCAGAACCTTGAGCATCCCAATAATTCAGCTTCCATCTTAGCTTTGCCCTAGTCTAAATCATATTGAATAAACTCTCTATGTTCGTTCTGCAGGTCAATTGTTCGCTTAACTCATAATTCATCTTAGAAATAGATCATCAATTTTGTAATCATTTTACCGCCCGACCTCATGTAATTCTCAAGCACACCATAATCCTGTCATGCATAGTACATCCATGTGACTCATTTTTCTACTTGTTTGGGAATTCTGGGCCATATTATCAATTTTGAAGTTTAATGAAAAGCAATCTAATTGTCATCCTAAAACTCTGGATGGAGTAATTTGAGTTGGCTAGATTATTTACAGCATAACTTTGAGCTGTTGTCGAAAGGTTGTTGGTTTATTGGTAAAGTTGCTTGGTTCACAAAGAGTCCACTAGTGATCAATTCTTGTTGAATACAAAACCCTAACAATATAAGGAATGAGTCCGATATCAATTCCCAGATGAATTTGATAGATTGGATACTCCTTTATCCTTAGTGCTAAACCGAAGACTTGGTCAAACAAAAAAAAGCCCATGTATAGAACAGGTTGTACCCTACTTGGTGGGGCTGTTTTAAGCTATCCACAAAGATACAAAACCTGAAAAGTTTGCCTGAGCCTCTAATTCAGGATGTCTATGTACCTCAGTTGTATCCGCATCAAAGAAACATCGCCTATGCATTATAAGGCCGCCTAGATTAAGTGGGAATGACAAAGTAATTGTATAAATGGGCTCTTGCCTGCCTTGTAAGGAAACCTTTAAAAGCTTTGCAGTACGATTTGGACTAAATATTCAAATGGATTATAATATTATATTATATTTTTTTCTTTCTTTAAAAAAATCTTGGGCAATGTTACGGTTTACCTTTCAACAGGAGTGTGGCGGAACCTAATACGGCTTGGGCAGGAATGAACTCGGTAATTGTTACATTGCAATCTAGCCACATATCTGCTGGTGATTTGAGTTAGGCACTTACAAACATTCCCATTACAGCACAACCCTTTGTTTTTATTATATTGTAGTTGTACTAGATTTATTTCTGACAATTCCATTCTCGGGTACGTTATGTTCCTGTCTGTCTTCAAATACCTGCATGGTTTATAATGTTCATTCTACTTGCAGGCTCATTCTTTCTCTCATGCCAACCACAAATGGACAGCATATCCTCTATCCATTTCTACATGGCTCTGCTACAACTGATTCATAGCCCATCTGGGATTTTCTAATCAAGAGCAATTTCTCGTCAGATCACATGATTCCTAATGTCAACACCTATGCTTCCCTCCTGCAGGCCTCCATAAAAAACAGAACAGTCTACCATGGGATCCAACTTCACGCTCACCTCATCATCACTGGGCTATACCAACATGGTATTCTGGGAATCAAACTTTCTGCCATGTATGCCATCTGCGGAAAGATGACTGATGCACGTCAAGTGTTTGACAAAATGTCTCAAAGAAATGCCTTCTTATATAATATGATGATCAGAGGGTATGCCTGCAATGGGCCCTGTGAAGAAGCTCTTGTTCTCTATAATGAAATGTTGAAGACTGGCATACAGCCAGACAAGCTTACCTTTCCCTTTATACTCAAGGCATGTGCATCATTATCGGCGCTGGAGGAGGGTGAAGAAATTCATTATCAGATAATTAGTGCAGGGCTTGAGTCTGATGTTTTTGTGGGGAATACTCTTGTCGCTATGTATGCTAAGTGCGGAAAAATTGAGGTTGCTCGCCAATTGTTTGACAATATGTCTGCAAAAAATGTAGTATCATGGAATGCTATGATTGCAGGGTATGCACAGAATGGATGTGCCAGTGAGGCCTTGAAACTTTTTAATGAAATGCAGCAGACAGACATGAAGCCGGACCAGGCAACAATTGTGAGTGTGCTTTCGGCATGTGCTACACTTTCAGTTCTGCAAGAGGGCAAGAATGTTCATGACTACATCATTCAAAATAAATTCGAGTCCTGTCCTTTTGTGGAGACTGCTCTTATAGATATGTATGCCAATTGTGGAGATATAGGGGCTGCACACGGATTGTTTGAAACTACTAAAAAGAATGTTCCATCATGGAATGCAATGATTGCTGGGTATGTACAGAATGGGCAACCCAAGGAAGCCCTGTCGCTGTTTCAGCAACTGCAACTAGAAGGTATAATTCCTGACCGGGCAACTATTTTGAGTGTTGTCTCAGCATGTGCTGCCTTAGAAGCTCTGCATCAGGGAAAGGAAATCCATGCTTACACTATTAAAAGTAAATTTGACCTAAATATTTATGTGGGGAATTCTCTTGTAACTATGTATACCAAGTGTAACAGATTAGATATTGGTTGCCAAGTGTTCCAAAAAATGCCTAAAAGAAACATTGTTTCATGGAATGCAATGATTTCAGGGTATGCCCGGATTGGTAGTTCTAATGAGGCTTTGAAACTCTTCAACCAGATGAAATTTACAGATATGGCTCCTAACCAAGTCACTGTTCCAAGTGCCCTGCAGGCATGTGCTAACCTATCAGCTTTGCAACAGGGTAAGGAGATTCATGGTTATAGTATCAAACACAATCGTCAATCAGATGTCTTTGTGCAGAATTCTCTGATTGACATGTACACTAAATGTGGAAGAGTAGACATTGCAAGGAAGGTGTTTGACGAAATTTGTAAAAGAGACATGGTCCTATGGACTGCCATGATCTCAGGGTATGCACAGAATGGACATGCCAATGAAGCGTTGGCACTTTTTCATCAAATGCAACTGGCAGACATGAAACCAAACCAGGTAACTATTTCAAGTGTGCTCCGTGCCTGTGCTGACCTAGCAGCTCTGCAACAGGGCAAGGACATCCATGAGTTTATTATTAAAAAACAGTTTGAGTCGGATCTATCTGTGGGAAACTCCCTTGTGGCAATGTATGCCAAGTGTGGGTGTATAGAGGTTGCACGTCAAATCTTTGACAAAATGCCCAAAAAAGATGTGATCTCGTGGACTGCAATGATTGCAGGGTATGGAATGCATGGGCATGGTGAGGAAGCTCTTGCAATTTTTTCACAAATGCATCGAACAGATGTAAAGCCAGACTATGTAACGTTCACTTGTGTTTTGTATGCTTGCAGCCATTCAGGGCTGGTTGACAAGGGCCAACAAGTCTTTGATTCTATGAGCCGAGATTATTGCATGACTCCCAAGGTTGAACAATACGAGTGCATGGCTGATCTTTTTGGTCGTGCTGGGCATTTACTTGAAGCAAAACACCTAATTGAGAATATGCCATTAGAACCTAATGCTGATGTATGGGCAGCTTTGCTTGGGGCTTGTAGAATTCACTGTGATGTTGACCTAGCAGAATATGCAGCAAAACACCTTTTTGAGATCGAGCCTGAAAATGCTGTAAATTATGTTCTATTGTCAAATATCTATGCAGCAGTTGGTAGGTGGGCTGATGTAACAATGTTAAGAACAATAATGAGAGACAAGGGATTGAAAAAGACTCCAGGATGCAGCTTTGTTGAGGTTAATAAGAAGGTTCACACCTTCCTTGTGGGAGACAGGTCACATCCTCAATCAGAAGAAATCTACTCAACACTAGAGAACTTGGCTGGGCAGATGAAGGCAGCAGGGTATGTTCCTGACACAAATTTTGTGTTGCATGATGTGGAGGAGGAGGTGAAGGAGCATTTACTGTACATACATAGTGAGAAGTTGGCTATTGCTTTTGGGCTTATCAACACAAGCCCTGGGACCCCCATCCGCATCACAAAGAATCTTCGTATGTGTGGTGACTGCCACAGTGCCACTAAGTTCATTTCCAAGATTGTGAGGAGAGAAATTATTGTGAGAGATGCAAACCGGTTCCACCTTTTCAAGGATGGATCATGTTCTTGTGGAGATTATTGGTAATGGTAAATTCGAATCAGAACAAGCAGTTATCATAGGCTTGTATAGCTTTAAGATTTTGCAATTTTTTTGCTGGAAGATAGCAGTCAGGCTGGGAGTAATGCAATCTTGGTATGCTTTGCTATTTAAAATAGACAAGACTTCAACTAGTGGTTACTTCACTGTACATTTAATATGAAGCAAAGAAATGAGGGAATCAACCAAAATGGAACCCTAAATATAAACAATCTAATGGAAATGTGCAGGTATATTTTTCTACACTTGTTCACCAGCAACCTTTTTTTTGGCCAAGGGAAAACGCTTTTGACTGCAGCTATGAACCAGTATTACAATCAACCACAATGGGATACACATCCACATATGCTTTAACATGATGCTTGCAAGAATTGAACTTGTGTGGGGCTAAAAAAAACCCGCCCATTTAACTAATCAACCTACATCTCATTGGCCACCAGCAACCTTTATGAATTGCACTAGACATTAAAGTTATTATCTTGTCCGAAGATGTCAGAGAGTGTCCACTTTGCAGAATTACAAATATGGATGCATTCAACATTTACAATGCAAGTTTTAGCCCATTAATCATTGTGAACCAGCATCGGTTAAGCCGATATGGGAGACAATTGATTGTTTTCACTTGTAGAAAGAAAATCATTATTATAAATTTCTCAATATCAGTATGGTTATATTTCTCTTGATTTTATAGCAATTGGAAATCCATGAGATAATTGTGTCCAAGATGCACAGTATATTTATTAACGCATGATGTCTGAATCTAGGTTCAAGCAAAACCAACATGGATCCTTAAAGTCGCAGCCTTTTGGTATTTCTGGATGGACAGGGTTTTGACGTCTTCATAATCAGGTCTCGGACTTGTCATGACCCTAAGTTTGTAGTTGTGTTTTGGAAAGTCCATTTAGTCTAATCTTCATGTTTGTTGTCAATTGCAATTCTCTCTCAGTAATAATGATCAGTGGCAGCAATCATCAACATTTCCGGAAATAGCCGCAGCATTGAAATTCAGAGTCTGGTTGATGATGTTTTGAAAATGCAGGTCGACAAACTTATCATCAGTGGCTTACCAAGGAGGCACTGGTAGAAATCAAGTTAGTTTAATCAACTCGGTGATCCGCAGTACCATGCCACCTATTCTACCTTGGCTGCATTTAAACATTGTACTGTAAATTAATCAAAATTTCTAATGGAAAAAAATCCTGATAGATATTGAGAAACAGAAATGGCCTTCACAAGATATCTGCAATTACTTCAACTGCCTCAAAGCCAATACATTAAAAGGATCAGCCATGCCTTTATGCTCTAAATTATAAATTCAGCAAGCCACTAAAATTTGTCAAAAAATGCAAAATGCATTTAGAAATCTTCTCTTAAAGCAAGAATGAAAAAATAATTCTGTATCAAAACTGCCCAGTTCCCCTTTAAAACGGTAGTTTCTTGCATCACATTGGTATCTGTTTTAACAAATTGTGACACTGGACACATCATGCTAGGTCAATTACGTAAAATAATGTGCACAAGGAAAATCAGGTCAAATACAGTAAATTTCAGTAATTCAGACCTTCTTAGTGCCTAAATGAGGGATGACAAGTATCAAGAAAACTATAAATGATCAATGATAGTGGAAGGAGAGATAAATAATTGAAATGAACACACCTAAGTTCTGGAAATGACTTCTGAAACTGGAAAATAGGCACGAGACTGTGCAGACTGGAACCCTAGAAGCTGATTGTGTTTCTGGAAGATGCCTAGAATTGGCCTCCGCCTATTATGGAAAGCAGCTACGATTATGGCCCTGTTGATCTTCTGGGTATAGGGCTTTCTAAGATGCTTTGGTAGAGGCAAAAATCTAGGGATCTGGTATCACTTGGCAGAATTGTTGTGTGCAGTCCTCCGAATCACTTCTCCTTTGATTAACCCTAATTCGCCACAATATCACAAGTTTCGTAGTCTGTCCCAAGTTTTAGAAAAGTCATGTGAATTATAGAATCGAACTGATAACCTCTTTGTCACAAGACACAAGATAAAAAAGACTGTATGCTATTGCAAGTCTTGGGAATCAGCCAAGTAAGATATCTGCAATGATTTCCTTGAAGGCTTACTTGAACCCAAGTTGTTGCGTTGCAATTCTGCCAATTTTGTGCTATCTACTCCTGGCCATATAGAGTGTGAAACTTTGAGTTGAATCAAACCTTTGCTTATGGACTAGAGGAGACTTTTGGAAACCCTAAATGTCTACTGCAGGTCTGCTATAGCAGAGGATTCCATTTGTTAAGTCTGCTTTAATCTTAGAATTGTTACTTACCTTTATTGCAATCTCACTTACAGCTTTGGGCACTTGGGAAGCATTCCTAGTAAGCACTTTTTGATATAGCTAGTGAGAATATTCACTACCTAATCTATGATAACTTCATTCTTTTTGTTAGATCTGATTATATATGCTTTTAAAAGAGTAGATTTGATGTTGGACTGTACCTGCTCCTTGGGAAACATAGTGAGATTTGAATCAATTACTTAGAGGTCTCTCCTAATAGAAATGTTGGTTATTGGTTCAGTTAGCAGGGAATCTTATAGTTCACGTGACTTGAGCAATAACAATCTTATTTCAATAACAAATGGTCATAGACTGAAAATTAGTTAAAACTTATATTGTTTGGGTGCATAGTTTAGAAGAATGAGTTTCATGCTCTCTTGAAAGTAGTTGTCGTTGTTTGGAAAGTATAACATTGTTTAAGTGCCAGAAAATTGTCTTCTCTATAGCTAGATGGATAAACCTTATGTTAACGTTGTACTGTTGGTTGTCATTGAGCTGTAATTGACATGGATATTCCATAGCATGACTCACCAAAAAAATATTTATTACAAGTGTTGTCCCAAAGATCTATGCCATAGAATAAACCCAAACTGTTGTAATAAGATGTATTTGAACTCTTATGACTGTCATTTACAATATACAAATGACTATGCAACCCTTGACATGCAATCCCTACATACATTGCATACAATCATTCATGTTATACCCATGCTACTCTCCATACATGACTACAATTCAATCCGGATGTATAGAAGTGCAAAATGAATCTGAAGCTTTATAAACAAGTGATATGCTTGTGTTAGTTGATTCTTGAGCTCTCTTAAATGTTTGATATGTTAGACTAGTTGCAAGGAATTAAAAACATGCAATCAATGAAATCAAACACAACATGAAGAGAGATACACAAGACATTACCCCGGGCAAATTCAATGTGAGAAAAATCCAAAAGAGTGAAGCCATGCTTCCTCATCTCCACTATGTTTTGTAGTTTACAAGCTCATGCCTCCTTGGGCTTACAAGGATGCAAACTTATCAATGACTCATACACTTACAATGACCTCTACACTTTTTAATGAATATCCTGCTTCTTTAGAAAGAGAGACAATTGAACTCAACCATCTCAGTTGTGCATTCCTCAACTCATATTTGCTTTACCCTTGATTGTCTTCTCTGCACTCTAGGGAGCTCTCATTCACTCAATGCCCTTCCTCTACTATCAATTGCCCATCTCTGATCATACTTTGCTTGAATCCATACAACCCCAAGTGAATCCACTTTTGATGTTTTTCGATGTCTTCCATGAATTGTATCGGTTCATTTATACACAAAAACAATATCTTGGGCTCAAAACCAGAAGCCCAAGAGTTGAGAAATGAAGACAACATCTATTTGTCCCTCCAAATTCTTGCAACTGAAAAGTACAGGGGAATTGCACCTTTTATTGACATCATGTGGCCTAAACAAAGGTAGGCCACAAGTTTATTCTGATGATACATGCCCTAGTCGCAAACAATCAATTTGAGATGTCCTAAAACATCCTAAGGGCATAACTTTCACATACATACTTGAAATAAAATGCCATTTTTTTTTAACTTGCATAATTTTTCTAGAGGAACCAAAATATGCACTCTTAAAGTACTTTTGATCAAAAATGTATGTTGGTTTAGACCTTGCATAGAAAAGTAGTTTCTTTCAAGACTGCTTAACCTCTATCTGATAGTTGATTATCTTACCAACTGAATTGGATGATCTTCTTGATCCAAAACTCAAAACACTCATGTTGTTTGCAATCCTTATTATAATAAATATGAAAGAATAAGAATATTACCTTGAATGCCATTATCGTATTAACTGAAAAAATTGTTGTATGGTTTGAAACAATCCCCTCGAGCATGGTACGACAAACTAGCTGAGCACCTCATGAACATGAACTTCAAACATTTTGAGTTTGAAGATGCAACTCTTTTTGTCAAAACATTTGATAAAACAATTGTATTTGTGGTGGTGTATGTTGATGATTTGCTCATCACAGGGAACAATGAATAGTACACTACAAAATTCAAATCGAATAATGTTTAATTTGAATGGGATTGCATACAACCACTGAAGCATAGTATGGGAATGAATATTAAGTACAATTGCATATCATAAGTTGAGACATAGAATGATGAGGTTGTCTTGACCTAGATATTGCCCTAGTTAGTACAATCTTTAAACACTCTCATGTGGTAAAGCAAACACTGGATCTATGAATAGTGTTTTTTAGTTACACTTTGTTTCTCACATAGACCCTTGTGGAAACCCTCATTCATGAGATTCACTTCATCAATTAGTATGTTTTGATGGCTTATGCATCACCTTATGATTCATTTCTTTAGTATGCACTAGAATATGCTTCTATTAAGGATGAAGTATTGGCTATATAGTCCTTAAAGAACAGAGCATAAAAAGGTCCATTTCATAAGTTGTATACCTTGTATTTTATTGCTCAACAACATGACTAAAGAGAAGAATTGCACTTGTTGCTATATCAGCAAGGGATTGCCATGGTCTTGATATGCATAATATGGGTGCACTCAACCCTAAACTAGAACCATTGTCTTTAGTCAGCTTTAATAATGAAGATATATTCTTTAGTCAATTTCAATAATGAAGATAAATTTGGAAGCATTTATGCTGAAGTAATTAAAACACTATATATTGGGCATGATTGCCTCCACAGTGAAGCCTTTATACATTAAATGGAAGTGAAAACTTGTAATAGTTTGCTAATTAAAATGTTGTCCATATCTAATTATCAGGCCCCAAGAATTCTAAAACTCGATGGAAGGCTTATGTGACACTGAATTGGATACTATTAACCTAATGTCCCAAATGGTAGCTTAGTGTCAAGCTGAATTATGTACTTCAGAATTGTTGTCAAGTGTTTCAATGGCATTAGTGGAAATGGCTAATTGCAATTAGACCTAGTATGAGTTAGTTGCTTCATGATATTGTGTTTTAACTTATTTTGATTTAAGTGATCTAAACAAGCTAAAACTAGAGACTATTAGATTGTATAAGATATAACATAAAATACATAGATGTGAATGTAATAGTAGATGAAAGTTGAACTTACTAGTTATAGAAATGACTTAAAGGATAGGTACTTGGCTTGTTCATTGTTATTTTATTATCTTTACCTGTATATAGTCACCAAAAAATGTATGTAATGGATATGTGATCGCTTGACTTAGTAAACCAACTATCAGAATCTGTATGGACAATGTCAGAAAGAATTAGATGCCTACGACAACTGAACATGTTCACAATCTATTGAAACTATAATCTCTATTTTTTTTCTGGCCTATTTTTCCATAGAGCATTGCACTTGCCTATCAAGATGTCCTATGTAATTTCAAATACTTAGTCGGGTGCATAGATTCAGATTTGGCCTTCCTTCACCTTAAAACCCTAACTCCATCTTCGACACTTCACCTGTAAAAAAGGGTTAGAAAGGATGGGTTGGATAGCCACACCTTACTGTGTCATTGAGCATTGTGTAGGTTCTAATAACATAAGGAGCGCTCAAACCATATGTAGTTCTCCTATCTAGGTGTATGTGTGCTCCATAGTGATTTTCTGGAATGTGTGCAACTTGTTTAGTTTTTGACAATTGAAAATCTAAAAACTTTGAATTTTATTTAGGTGTTCAGAATTGAATTAGAGGTTATTCCTTTGAGGGTTTTTCAGATTTGGAAGCTTTAAAATAGTGTCTCTAGGATGTGCAAATGTATTCCTCAATATACAAGTGAAATCCTAGATAAGAGATAGATAGGGATAGACTTAGTCTTGAAATGTATATATATGTGACTCTTTGGAAATTGTTTGTCCATAACTGACATGCAAAATGTGTGGGCTGACTAAAGGGAGGGATTTGAATTTGAAAATTTATTGTTTGGAGAACCTAAGACCTTGTCGGTGAAGATAGACATTACCAGTAACCAACAACATCTAACTATTTCCAACATTGTTTAGGAAAAATGAAACATTGATATAGAAGATGGTAACATCCTGATTAGGATAAAAACATAGTTAGGCACAAACTAGGAATATCTTATATATGAATGACAATAAATTGGGAAGGCCAAGCTCATAGATAGATGAATGGCTAGGAGAAAATGTGAAAAAGAGTCAATCATATATGCACAAGTCATGTATATCAAAGGTAGGTCCAAAAGTAATATATTCAAGTGTCTAATACAAAATTTGAGTACCTACATAATGTAGACATCCAATTCCTAACACCATTTGTGTTGAAATTGTCAATCTTATTCAAATTGCACTCAAATGCACATTTTTAGGTCAAAATCCATAAAACACGCTAAATGGTTTGAACTTGTCACTTACAAGTTCTAGTTTAGGTCAAAGTATCCCTAAATAGGAAAATGCATTTTATGGGCTAGCTAACTTTGATCAGATCATTTTGAGTCAAAATGACAATTTTGCCATTTAGTGCTCTGGATCACTCTTTTCTTCTAATTCATTAGTACACACTACATACCTTTGTTATTTTGGTGTTGGCAACATCCTAAATGAGAATGAATATAAATCCAATGTATCTAACATTGCCTTCCAGTTCCTCTCCAGTCAAATTATGACCCAGTAATATGACTTTCTAACCATTTTGATTAATTGAGGACCAATTTTCAAATAATTACACAAATGTTGATTAACCTTGTTTAAGGGTAATTAATCCAAATCAAGAGCTTAAGTGGATTTTCCATGAGAGTTGTTGAATATTTATTTTTGAAAATTAATTCCTACTAACTACATCAACAGGGGACATTATTTCTTGGGAAGACATTCCTAGGCCATAAATACCACAAATATCAGGATTATGGGTCACCCATGCCTAGTTAATGCCTCCCATGCCTCTTCAATGCCCCTTCTTCCAAGGTCATGATGAAAATAATTATGGATTTAATTCCAAATATTAGGATTATCCATGGCCACACATCTCAATCTTGAGATGGACGGTTATGGTTGATCCTGACCAATCTCAAAAATTCATAAATAGAGAGGCCATAGACATGAATTTTAAGCTTGAATATTGCAAAGTTATAATGTTAAATTGTTTCCACAAGGTTTTGAATTTGATAATAGATTTTGCTTGCAAGCTTCATTGATAGGCTAGTTTAGTGATTTTGAATCATGAGCCTAGGTTTTATGGAGTGTTCTTGAGGCATTGGAGGAGCTTACCACCATTGTTGACAAAGACAAGGATGCTTGATCAAGGGAGAACATGTTTTTGAGCCACATGGGTATGGTGAATCCATTTGAGAAGGTAATATGGTGTTGTTTTCTTTCATTTGTTTCTTATTATCCTTTATACTTTCCATAGGAATAAATAGGCTTGGTTAGTTAGTTTTTTATGCATGTTTCATTATTTATGAACTAATGCTTGACTAGCTTGCTTTGTAATCCTCTCTATATCTTGGCACGTCCGGTGGGACAAGACACATCTCACACCTAAAAAAGATCATTTTTCAACTTTAAAATATTCATTTGGACCCTTAAAACTCTTGCAAATTGATTTTCTAACTTTATTTTGCCGTTTTTGTTTGCCACGATTTTACATAGTAACCGACATCGACAAGTAATACCGACATCGGTCACCTAGCTTAACCGATGTCAATTAGATCTCGGTTGGCCAAAGTAACCATCATTGGTTGTTGTAATTGACATCGGTCACTGTGTTTTTCTTAAAACATAGACCAAAGAGCTATTTTTCCAAAGTTCATTGTTTCAAGCTAAAAAGAGCTTCAAAGCTAAAAGACATGCTAACATTTTTGCTGCAGGACCAAGCTTGACATTTGATAAAAACATATTTAAATCACTTTTTTCATGCTTAAAAATCAATTAAGAACTTTGTTTTGGTATTTAACAAAGAAGTTAGATGTTCTGGTGAATGTTTTTAAAGTTTGCAACTAAGACCAAGGGGTCAAATGAACACCACCAAATATTTCATTTGGGCTTAAAATTGAACACACTTGTCAATTCTTGTTTGCAATAGTTGTTTACTTAAGTTTTGTTTGGCAAAAAGAGGAATGTTGCATGTATGCTCTTCCATTTATCCCCTTTAAGGAACCCTTGGAATCAAAAGCACCATTCCTATTACAAATAGCCTAGTCCAAGGCTTAGAAATAATGTCACCTAAAACATTCCCCAAAAACTTGCCAAAGTTTGGGTGATCTTGAAAATGACCCTAAAGTCTTTCTATTTTATGCTTTCTTTATTTTCATACAAACTTGGCTTGTGAGGAGGACATCATTACCTCCAGCGAGTTCTTTAGGGAAGCTTTGACCTGGGGTTTCACCTCCTGGCATTGACTTCATTTGACTCCTTTGGAGTTGCACATGGGACGTATCTGCATTTAGACATCGCACTACACTAAACGAACAACAAGATGTAGTGGTTGTAAAAAAGACTAGACCTTTTTACAACTAGTCAATGTTGCGGTCACCTAATTTTTGTGCTTGTCTTTTGCATCATTTGACATGAAATTTATTGTGTAATTGATTCTCCTAGAATGATCGAAAAAATTCTAGTTTAGTAGACCCCACTTTGCCATACCTTGTCAATTTAAACTTAAGACATTTATTTTTTGTCATTAGCTTACTTGGTTTTCATTTGTGTCTAAAATTGCTTGTTAACTCAATGAACTTAACCAAAACACATTGTCATCAATCTTCTTCAGCAAGGGAGGCGTTACGCTATCCAAATGGAAAATTCATCTTTTTCTTGTTCAAAATGTTATCAAAAGCTTTATGTCATGTCATCCACTTTGGTGCAGTCATGTTGCCCAATTGAGTCTAGATCTTTTACCCAATTTGTTTAAATCCTTCATTTATAATCCACATTTGAAATTAAACCTTTCTGAGTTCTAAGGGTTGGTGTGTCAAGGTGGGTTCTCCATTTGCGCACTAAGCTTGTTTTAACTTGGGTTCAATTTTCCATTTGGATTGAAGGTCATTTATTAAGACTCAAAATCACATTATCATCTTGGTGGACTCAAATCATCATGCGTATTGCTCACTCTTTGAGTCCTAAAACACATTTTATCCTACTAGAATCATGTGGCGACATTATGCTACCTATTTGGTCCTAGATTTATACTTAGTGATTCACGTATTTTTTTACATCTTGAGTTGCTCAGTTAATTTTGTCTTCTTCGTAATCCGGAGAGGTTTCCTCTAAACTTCCAGGGTCAACTTGTCAAAGTTGAAGCTAGCTTTTACGGTGTAGGTGTATCACAAAGATCTAGGCTTTGGTGTACTAGTTTTCACCTTGGGTCTTTGAGTTACCTTAGTCTCTTCTGATCTATATGATTTCAACTTTACCAAAGGTTGAGTAAACTCGTGAACCAAATCTTCTAAATTGTGTGTGGTTTCAAACCACCCTCCCTTATAGTCTCATTGGTACCTTGGTTATTTTTTTAAGAGAGAGCCAAAGCATACTTTGTTTGGTTGCCAAGAAATTATCTAAAGATTAGTTAAACACATAGAGCAGCTCTTTTTAGACATGACTCAAAGGTTCACTCATAGTGGGGCCTCTTATGGCCTTAGTTATGAAGATGAGCAATTTTATGATGGTCAAGATAACCTTATTATTTTTGATAATATCCCTGCAACAATAGGATCCAAAGATGATTACAATGGATATCAACCCCAAGAAGAGCAAGATGAATCCCTTCTTAGATTGATATAATCAGGTGCTAGACCACCTTCTGATTTTCCCACAGAACAATTGCATTCCTTAGTTAGAGAAGGAGAACAATGACGACAAGAGCAATCTTTTGCACAAATGGACATACCTTCTTCCTCTAATAAAGGAAAGGAAATACAAATAGAGTCAAAACCCACAAATCCAGATCTTCTAGCTAAGATCAAGATAATAAGTCAACGATATGGAGATCAACTTGTCACAAACTTAACTGACCCTAGTTGCCACTTCAATTCACAATAAAGCTTCAAACGAACAAGGAAATGTGGTTGAAATTATGCAACAAATATTAGATGAGGAAATTACCATAGTGGATCAAGGCAATCTAAATGAAAATTTAAATTCACAAGAGACCTTACAAAATGTTCCATTTGATATAGAACATACATTCCTGAATCATCAAGAACCTCTTGTTACTTTACAAACTCAAAAACCCAAACATTTAGTTTGAATTGAGAAAATCTGATCTGTAAACTAAAAATACAAGTGTAGTACATTCGAAAATCACTTGTTCATGTTTAAGAGATCCTTCAAATTCTCACTTTCTTGTGTTTAATTTTGCATAAAAAAATTAAAATCAAAATTAAAATGAAGATCATAATGCAATAATAATCAGAGAAAGTCAAAGATATCACCAACAAATTGATAACGGAGTTCGGCTTCAATAGCCTACGTCTCCGGGTCCATTCAAAGTGAGGACCGTTCTCATTAATTTTGTGCAACAAATGGCTTCCAAAACCTTTAAAAGTCTTCAATTCACCTTCTCTGATCTCTATTTGCCTGCAAATATTTCTCTTAGACCTGAAAACAAAAGCCCATGGCCGTACAAAGCAAAAACAAGGCTCTAATCCTCTTAATTTTCTTTACACAGTCGGATTTCTGTGTCAATACAAGTAAAAATTACTCCCTTTTATAACACTTCAACCACTGTGGCTGAAGTGGTCAAGCCCTTAGCTTTTTAGGTGCCAGGTCTCAAGTTCCAAACTCTCTTCCTCCATTCTAGGTGCCTAGGGAAGTGGGCAAGGGCATCTTTCCTCCATGAGCACGCTTTGACCAAGGAATTAGTCCCACATTTGCTGGGAAAGGTTGTTTTAATGCTTAAAATAGCAAGTTTGTTGAAGTTTCAAATAACAAGGACTTGGGTGCCAACTTTGGCCGCCACCTAGCCTATTCAAACACCTAGGAATGAGGGATGCGCTTAGTGTTTTTGGCATGGAGGTTTGGCGCCTATTTTGATTTGAAAATGTCAAAAATCATGTGCATCAAATAAAACACCTAACAAATTTTATTATTATTATTATTTTTTTCCCCCTAATTATTTGCCATGTGTCAAATGGAGATTGGTCCACTTGGCATTTCTCAATTGTGCCACGTCACTTTTGACATCCCTATTGCATAATTTCTTCAACTAGCTATATCTTGAGCATTAAGACTCCATTTTTTGAACCGCAAAAAGTGCTAGAAAGCTCTCGACGAATACTACAATGTGAAAATAATTTAAACTAAATTTGAAGACTTTGAAAAATAGAACGGTACATGGATCCACTTGGATCAAAATTCCTCAAGATAATTTGGCTAGTTCTTTTCAACCAACCCAAAGATTGGTAAATAAGCATAGAAATTTCCAAAATCAACAAAGTTCAAAACAACCAAATTTAGGGAATGTTTTACAATTCAAGAATCAATGACCTATGTTCTCAACTCAAGCAACAAATCAGAACCAAATCATGGATCAAAAGGTATACGCTCTCTATAGATCCACACAAAACTAGGGGCACATTCCACCCCAACAACATCTTATCCAACCCATAAATGTATCGAACATGCAAGAATGGAATTCTATGAAAGAAACTGTCTAAAAATTGGAGACAAATAATAGAGTCAAAAAGTATAAATTCAATGAGATATGCCCATATCCATTTGACTTATCTATTCTCCAAAACCCCTTTCCACCTCATTTTGAAGCACCCAAATTTGACAAATACAAAGGGAAAAGAGATCCATGTGAACACATACAAGCATTATTTGTCTTGTGTCAAGAGGTTGCTTATAGTAGTGAGTACTTACTACGACTACTTACGTGAAGTTTAGCAAGACAAGTTCTTGATTGGCTACTTAAACTACCCAAGGGATCAGTTGTGGATTGGAATGACTTATCATAAAATTTCGTCAACCATTTTTCATATAACATAGAACATGAATTGACCATTGTTGATTTATGCAAATCCAAGTAGTGTGATGGTGAAAGTTTCACTGCATATCTGCAAAAGTGGAGAGATTCGCAGGCTACTTTCAACACAATTTACCAGATAAACAATTGGCTGATATCTTTGCATAGAATTTGCACCCTAAAGTTGTGCATAATATATGGTTAGCTTGTGCTAACTCATTTGAAGAAACTATTGACAAAGGAGTGTAGATTGAGAAGGCTCTTATTGCTAAAGGCCTTGTTAAGATTTTTACATAAGGTCAAGTGTCGAATCAGACTAAATCACTAGCTCCTATAGCTATGCAAGATAAACCTAAGGGCTTTAGAAAAATTAAGAAGATGGTTGGAAATGGGGTCACAAAAACAAGACATATACAAACGGTACAGGCTATGCCTCCTCCAAATGCACAATTAACTTACTCGAATCCACTACCTACTTTGCAGAGACAACCTCCATGAAGGACATTTCATAACAATTTTAGAGTCTTTAGCAAGCTAGGAGAATATATTGAAATAGTGTTACAAAAGCTCATTAGAGATAATTTAATTATATGGTCAGTATCAAGGCCATTTCCTCAAGATTAGCTAAAACCAAACTGGTACAAAGGGAATGAATGGTTTATCTTTCATTGTGTTTCTAGTCACGATGCATATCATTGCATTCAATTGTGACATATTATTGAGGAATTTATTGAAAGTGGTGAATTGGAAATTAAGTTAGCCCTTAATAAGGACACAAATCATGGTATAGGAATCTACAAAGACCCCTTTTTTGTGACATGATCCACCACCACCAAGAACTAATCAAAATGGTCACAATCAAGGATAGAGGTAGAATTAGAATCAACAACAAGGTCAAAATCGTAATGAGCATAATCAAAATCATAATGTCGACACTCATAATGTGGCTTATAACAATGTACCTTACAACTACAATAACACTATGGGATGCATTTTTGCAACCCACATTGCCATTGTTACTGTGAAGTCACGTGGCCAATCTTGTGTTCCTTGCAACATGAGACCCATCATTATAGGTGCAGCACCCTCTCCCCTTAGTAATACCATATCGGGTTCCCATCATCATGTTACTACTCCATTTTCATGGGTTACTAATCCTAAATAATAGTATCTTTCTTATAAAGGCTCCTCGTTGACCCAAAATTATAGCAATACGGTTAGTCACCCATGAATCACCATCCAAGGCCCTTTTCCTCCCTCTTCTAATTATAATAACTCCTTGCCACCTCTAGGTTGTGCAGTCACAACTAGACACCCATGAGTTACCATTCAGGGCCCTTCACCCACTTCTTTCCATAAACACAATGAGAACATTGTGCCAATGGTTCCAAAGCCAAATATTGTCCCAACAAAGATTAAACTAGTTCAATCCACAATTCAATTGCCTTATAGTCTAATGAATCAATTAGATAAAACCCCTGCAAAAATTTCCATATTAGAACTCTTGCAGACATTTGATGTTCATAGAACCATTTTCAATAAACTTTTACAAGAGTCTATTGTCCTAATGATATAAACCTTGATCAGTTCCAAAACCTAGTTGGGCATTTGTCTTCATTTCAACAAATCACATTTGATCAAAAGGACATGTCCACCCTCAGCCTAAACCACAATAACCCACTATACATTGAGATAATCATTTCGGATCACAAGATCAAGTGTGTTCTTATAGATAATGGTTTAGGGCTAAACATCATATCTCTTAAATTGGTGTGATGATTAGGTTACATGGATAAAGACATTCATCCAGAAACTATTACAATCAAGGCTTATGATAATGCTAAGAGGGAGTCATCTGATATAATTTGGTTGCCAGTCATGGTTGGGTATATTTCTCATCACACATTATTCCATATTGTGGATATTGAGCTTCCTTATAACATACTTCTTGGTTTTCCTTAGATCCATGAAGTACAGGCAGTTCCTTCTACTCTTCACCAATGCCTAAAGTTTCCTCATGATGGGATCGAGGTTACTATTCCCACTTATCAATAGCCATACCAATACTACAAACATCTTGAAGCAGAGTTTCATAATTATAACTATTGCCTAGGTTCTAAATTCATTGCAAAGAAGAACAAAGCCATCATTTCTCATCCATCTCCATTTAATTATATATACCCTAGTGATCTAGCCTCCACTTCAGCTGATCCATTTCCTATAGCTTTGGCCAAACATGTTATTATTAAAGATGCTAACATTTACATGTACCATCTAAAGGATGCCCTCCATATTGCAAAATTACCAAAATCCCCTAAAACATTTGGTAAGCCTAAAAATTCCTAGACTCCTAACAGCCCTGATCAGATTTGGCAACCAAAGAACAATCAACCAAAACCTCTTATGGTCTTTGTACCTAAAATTGCACCAAAGAAAGATCAAGAGGCTTTTACTGAGGGAGATTGGTTATATTCTGAAGGCCTCACTAATTGTTTTTAGAATCCAAAGTATCCTATCCCTAATAGGATAATGGATCATCTTGACTATATAGGGAAAGGCCTTAGCCCATAGGCATAAGGAATTTTAGATCCTTATCAGTTGGAGTTGTCAATTGGAATGATGGTCTCAAATTTGAACCACCAGAGGATGACCTCATAACATTTGGTAGTGACTCTTCTAAAATGACTAGTAACGAGACTCCTAGTAATGACACAACATCCCATTATAGCCTTTTCGATGAGCTTATTGATTTATATTTATTTGATTCAAATGCCATATTGACCATAACACCTATTAGAGCTTCCTATCCTGAAGCAAAAACCCATCCTAGTGGTGCTTCCCTTCCTAAAGTAGGACATTATATCTTTACCATTGGTGTTTCCCATCTTGAAGCAAACCCTCACTATAACCTATGCCTTTGCCATCCTAAACTCATAGATTGGGATCAACAAAATTTGGTCGTATGCCTCGATGAGTTTCAAAATGAAGAATCAATTACAGAATACATGAGCCTACAAGATGCATTCCCCATTGGTGATCATAAGCAGGGTTTTGATTTTTCATTGAATTCTTCTATCTACTTTGGAGAGCAGGCAAACTTTCTTGGTCATAATAAAGAATAAACATCGAGATCTTTAGGTGAAAACCTCTTTGAGGCACTTGTTGATCAGGGAAAAAGTAAAGAAAAAAGACAAGCCTTTGAGTGAAAACCTATTTTAGGTGCTCCCAGGTGGGAAAGTTTGCTCATTCCCTTAGGATGTGGAAAGTCCATCTAGCCCAGGTTTCATAACTAGTACAAGCATCTCTTCATAACAACATCAAATATTTGAGTGTCTTACTCTTGAGTTTCTTGAGGTTTTTGCCAATTGGCCTTTACCTAAGAAGGCAGATTTTGATTCTTCATACTATCCAAATCTTTGGGAAGAACAACAAGAAGATGTAGCAGAGGAAAATGATCATACATTGCCTACAATTCTAGAAGACGGATCCACATTCCTTATGGAGAGCACAATAGAAGTGAATTTGGGAACCCATGAGGATCCTAAAATTGTTTATCTTGGAGCTTCCCTTACTGACGTAGAACATGAACATATTATATCCATTCTTAAGGATTATATCGACATCTTTGCATGGGCATACTCTGACATTCCAGGCTTAGACCCAGATTTAGTTGTGCATCATCTTGTTGTTCACCCTAATGCTAAACTAGTCAAGTAAAAGTTAAGAAAGATGCATCCATGCATCACCCTTTTGGTTAAGGATGAGTTAGAAAAGTTTTTAGGATCCAATTTTATCAGACCACTAGACTACTCTGAATATATTTCTAACATAGTGCTAGTAAGTAAAAAGACCCCAGGCATATGTGATTGTACTGATTTTCATGATATCAACAAAGCATGCCCCCAAAATGATTTTCCTCTACCCAACATCAACATGATTGTCAACTCAACTGTTGGGTACAAGATGCTATCCTTAATGGATGGATTTTTTGATTATAATCAAATTAAGATAGCCCTTGAAGATCAACATAAGATTGTGTTCACCACTCCATGGGGGACATTCTGTTACCAAGTCATGCCATTTGGTTTGAAGAATGCTATAGCCACATATCAACGTGCAATGACTATCATCTTCCATGACATGATGCATGACATTGTCGAGGACTATGTTGATGATATACTAGCAAAATCAAGAACAAGAGCTAGACACCCTGACATTCTATGAAGAATATTTGAGAGGCTTCATGCATATAAAGTCCGCTTGAATCCTAAGAAATATGTCTTTGGAGTCACATCAAAAAAATTGTTAGGGTTCATTGTATCACAATGAGGGATCAAAGTCGACCCTGTAAAGGTCTTTGTTATTATGGAAATGCCTCCACCAAATAATCTTAAATAGTTACGAGGTCTATAAGGAAAGGTCCAGTCTATACGTAGGTTCATTTCTCAATTGGCATATAAGTGCCACCCATTTACCCACCTCTTAAAGAAAGGGGTAACATTTCAATGGGATGAAGATTGTCATATAACATTTTCAAATCTTAAAACATACTTGGCTAATCCATTGATCTTATGAACTCCAACACAAAGAAAGACACTACTTTATATATCAGCCACATAACATGCATTGGGGGCACTTTTGGCTCAAAATGATGATCATGGTAAGGAACACGTGGTTTATTATTTAAGCCACACATTGGTAGCCTATGAACATGATTATATGCCTATTGAGAAGGCATGTTTAGCTACGGTATTCACCACTCAGAAATTGTGACATTATATGTTAAATAACAAAACTATTGTTATCACCAAGATAGATCCTCTCAAGTTCCTCTTATCTAAAGCATCTCTTCAAGGATACATGGATAAATGGATTATGTTCCTTAGTGAGTTTGATATTGAATACTGAATCAAAAGGCAATTAAAGGATAGGTTCTTTTAGACCAACTTACAAACGCTCCTATTACGGCCACTCAACCTCTCAACTTTGACCTTCCAGATGATTCTATCATGACAATAGAACAAGCATCACAAGAACTTGAATAGTGGATGCTCTATTTTGATAGATCCTTCACATCCTAAGGATCTAGAGCTGGTATATTGTCGATCATGCCACAGGGGGATTTGATCCCCAAAGCATTTGATATATAATTTTAGTGTACAAACAATATGGCCAAATATGAGGCATTGGTTGCAAGGCTCCATCTTGCCATACAATGAGACATTCAAATCTTAAAGATCTATGGAGATTTGTAGATAATCATAAATCAAACAACTAATCAGTGTCAAACAAGAGATGATAAGCTTGTTCCTTACAAGCAAATTGTCGATGACCTCAAAACACATTTTAAATCTCTACAGTTTGAGAAAGTTCCATGAGTCAATAATAGATCTGTTGATTCTATGGCAGTAATTGGTTCCATGATTCAAATACATGATAGTGCTAAAGATTATCAATTCTTGATTGAAAATCTTCTTCAGCTAACACATATTCTATCAGATTCAGAGAGGATATGTACCATTGCTGATCCTAATCTCTCACTTGAGCTACAATGGTACCAAGATTTTTATAACTATTTCCATGGTCATGTATTTCTAACAACCTTTCAATAACCAACAAAAACTTTTCCTTCATCGCTTAACATGTTATATCCTCCTTGAAAACATGCTTTATCGAAAAGGCTATGATGGAATGCTTCTTCATTGTTTATCTTTAGGAGAATCCAAGATGGCACTAAAGGAAGTTCATGAAGGAATTGGGGGGCCCATACCAATGGTGTAATCCTAACAAAGAAACTTCTTAGAATAGGCTATTATTGGCCCAAAATGGAGGCAGATGCTTGTAATTATGTAAACAAGTGTGTTCCTTGTCAGTAGCATGGCAACTTGATACATGCACCTTCCTTACCATTGCAGTTGATTACAACACCATGGTCATTCTCAACATGAGGTCTCGATCTCATTGAAAAAATTAACTCGACATCTTCAGATGGCCATAAGCACATTTTGACTACAATTGAGTACTTCACCAAGTGGATTGAGGCCATTCCTCTCACTTATATTATTGGGAAACAGATAGCTAAATTCATTCATTACCATATCATCTGTCGATATGGCATCCTAGCCCATATTATATTCGATAATGGTGGATCCTTTATGAACCAAGATGTGAAATCTCTTTGTGAAAAATTCAAGATCAAGCGCAATAAATCCACTCCATATAACCCACAAGATAATGGACAAGTTGAAGCATCAAATAAAACCATTCTAGCCATCTTTAAAAATATTGTCAATGATGCTAGCCATAATTGGCATTTGTAACTCTTTCCTGCCCTCTGGGCTTATAGAATCAATCATCGCACCCAAACTAGAGCTATTCCATACTCCCTTATTTTTGGCACTAAAGCTATCATCCCAATTGAGATTGAGATCGCATCATTAAGAATATCATTGGAGCACATTGAAGATGATGAAGACTATAGAGCCTCACAGCTTCAAGAACTAGAACTTCTTGATGGTAAGCATTTGGCTGCCCTAGAAAACTTGAAGGCCTATCAGAATTGATTGTAGAGAAGCTACAACAAATGCATTCTCTCTCAAAATTTGAAATTAATGACTTAGTTTTGAAAGAGAACCAGAAGAACATGAATGCTGAACCCAAAAAGAAAGGCAAGTTTCAGCCTAATTGGTTAGGACCATATATTGTCACAACAAACTATGGATCAGGAACATATCGATTTGTTAAACCTAATGGTGAAGAACTTTTAGAGCCCATGAACATCACACACTTTGAGAGATTCTACACATGAATAACTTTGAACCATTGTCTATAAGACCCCTGACTTGGGGGCAACTTGTGCTATCATAATTTTATCCCACCCTTTTATCTTATCTTGAACACATTTTATACTACCTTGGTCCACTTTTCATGTATCTTGATAGTAAAGGCTTTAAACGCTTGGCACTTTGAACACATTCTTCATCCCATTCTAGATTTCTCTCTTTGAGAAGCACATATTTGTTATGTCTAAGGCATGTTATAAGCTTGAACACTTTTTATCCCTTGACCAATTATGATCTCGACTATGTCTCATGAACATTATGAACATCTTCAACAATAGTTCTACAAAGCAGTTCAACCAAGATAGTCTTGTATAGTTTTAGACAAGTGAATAGCCACATCTTCTCAGTTTAAGTATTTTTTGCTCTTTCTTATTTTATCAAGATCCTTGTTCTCACTGATTTATGGTCATGGGTCATTATAGTCAACTTTGATGTCTTATTGGAACCTCTACTCTCAGGACGTGCATCTCCTTGACTAGATGGTCCGACCTTGTGCATATTTTATCCCAAAAACACCAAAAATATTAGAAATACTTTGAAAATACCAAAAACATTAGAACATGATCTCTAAAAGAACAAAAATATTGTCTCATGCTTCTATACATTTGTACATTCCCATTCCACCATCCCATGCTCTTGTCATTTTGTGAGCAGCTAAGTTTGAATGCTCTTGCCATTTTGCAAGCATAGAAACACTAGTTCATTTCATCTTATCCCACGCACTTGTCATTTTGCAAGATCATTCTTTCTCATCTCATTAGCTTCTTGTTTACCAGACCATTCTCATTTGTTTTTTGTATCTTCCATTTCTTCTATAACATTAATCATGCTAGTCTGATCATCATTTTTCTTATATCCCATTTCCTGGGAGAATTACATATAACCTAAAGTTCATGTTGGAACATGCATATATGGAACTATATAGGCAGCGTCCACTTGTCTTATGCATCTACAGTCAGCTTGGCCAACCCCTTCTTTTTCTTCTCTTCCCCCATTTATTCTATCATTATTCCTCTTTAATTAGGAAACAATTATTGTGTCATTGTTCTTTGTTATGATGTGGTAGAAAGTAACGCCTCTACTGCACATGCATGAACATTTATCTTTAAACTGTACTAACTTGGTTTTTGTTTGTGTGTGTTTATTTGAGTTTTTTTGGTGTTTTGTTGTGTTTTCTTGGTGTTTTGTTATGCTTTCACACCTCTCCTTTTATTTCTTCTCCTTTTATCTTTTTATTACTTCTTGTTCCATTCTTGGTCTTGTATTTCTTTGTCTTATTTTTCTATTTCATTTTGCTTTTCTCTTTTATGTTCAAGAATGCCTTGATGGTCCACATGGATCTTGATTATTCATATCTTGGTCTCATGTTGTTAAGATGTTCTTGCCTTTTGTTTTTAAACATGTTTGCTCCTACTTAATTCTTGATAGATCATATCTTGATTTCAAGTTAGGTTCATTTATGTTTATCTTTTTCTTTGTCTTTTGCTTTTTTGTTTAAATGTAAATTGTTGTAACTTTGGTTTTGGTCATTGTTTTACCATTATCTTTAGTTATAGGTATTCACATTTGAACTGGCTCAATGTAATTAGAATCTTATTTAATTCTAAGTTATTCATACTTATGATGCCTAATTTCTTTTTCTATATCAAGCACTTTGTGCTCAGGTCTCTATGTCTTAATGTCAACATCAGCTCCAATGAATGATTCTCAAGAACACTTTGCAAAACCTAGGCTCATGATATGGAATTAGGCATCTAGGTAACATGCATTTTAAGATTCTTTGTCTATGCTTATACATGAATCTCTTTGCATACATTGTGAGTCTAATCAATTCTTGGTCATTTTTCATCATTCCTCATTCCATTTCCTCCTAAATTTGGGTGAACTATATTGGCCTGAAGTTCATGTTGGAACATGAGTCCATAGAACTATGTAGGCAGTGTTTAATTTTTATTGAGGTTAGCTCAGCTATCTCCATCTTTCTTTTCATCTCTCTCATCACTTTATGCATTCTCATATGCTTGGTTTTATATGGCTTTCTAAGCCATTACACCATCGCATATACATTTGTGCTTGCTCGCTTTAACCTATCTTTTGGGTTATATCCTTAAACTATTTTGCTTACCAATTACCCATACTAGGGCCTAACATCTAAACCATATCTAAATCAAATCAACTCTATAGGGGAAAAATCATTATTTATTCTTTATCAATGGTCAAAATTTGCCCTACTGGGGCAAAACTATCTTATCACTATCAAATCGACTCTACTAGAGTACTTCTTATTATATTCTCTTTAGAGACCCCATTTTAGTGGTGATTCCCTTCCTGAAGTAGAACATTCTCTCTTTTCCTCTAATTCCAAGCTCTCCACATTAAATCCCATGATGGCAATATTTAGTGTGCAACTTGTCACAGGATTGTTCAATGCTGTAAGTGCACAACTTGTACTCTCAAATTGGGTATGTTTACAGTGTGTCCCTTACATTTATGGATTGTATCTTTCCCATTCCCCCTATATATAGGGACTATTATACCTCTAATTATATTTTTATCATTGATGTTAATCATGTGTGCAAGCTTTAGCTCATCTAGATGTGATCTATTCCATGGGTTAATCTTTCACTTTCTTTCTCTTTTTGAGAGTCCATCTTTTTATTCTATCCTAGTATATCCTCTCGAGGGGGCATCATGGGTTTGTTCCAATTTATTCTTGACAACTCTTTTCTTTGAAAAGATGTTGCTTTACCAGAATGTCTCATTATGCCTTTTCAAACAGGGGTAAAATGTAGACATCCAATTCCTAACACCATTTGTGTTGAAATTGTCAATCTTATTCAAATTGCACTCAAATGCACATTTTTAGGCTAAAATCCATAAAAATCCATAAATACTTTGAACTTGTCACTTAAAAGTGTCATTTTAGGTCAAAGTATCCCTAAATAGGGCAATACATTTTATAAGCCAGCTAACTTTCATCAGATCATTTTGAGTCAAAATGACAATTTTGCCATTTAGTGCTCTTGATAACTCTTTTCTTCTAATTCATTGGTACATGCCATGCACCTTTGTTATTTTGGTGTTGGAAACATCCTAAATTGGAATACAACTCCAACACATCTAACTTCACCTTCTAGTTCCTCTCTAGTCAAATTATGACCCAGTAATATGACTTTCTGACCATTTTGATTAATTGAGGACCAATTTTCAAATAATTGCACAAATGTTAATTAACATTATTTAAGGGTAACTAATCCAAATCAAGAGTTTAAGTGGATTTTCCATGAGAGTTTTTGAATATTTATTTTTTGAAATTGATTCTTATTAATTGCATCATCAGGTGACATCATTTCTTGGGAAGACATTTCTAGGCCATAAATGCCACAAATATCAAGATTATGGGTCACCCATGCCTAGTTAGTGCCTCCCATGCCTTTTCAACGCCCCTTATTTCAAGAATTATGGATTTAATTCTAAATATTAGAATTATCTATGGCCACACATCTCAATCTTGAGATGGACGGTCATAATTGTGTTGAGTTGTGGAGCTAAAAGCTTCACCAGATGAGCAAATGCAAGGTTGCTGGAGTTATACAGTCACCAACATCAGTCAGGAGTCGACCAGAGGCTACCAATGTCGGTCATGTATTGGCTGACATCGGTCATGTGCAATCAGACAGGGACCGACGTCGATCACCTGTGCGTCCAAAAAGTCTATTTTCATGGATGAACAGATTGTTTGCATGATAAGTTTAACTATTGGTATTGAGTTTGCGTTTCTATTTTTGGTAGGATTGATTTAAACCTTTGATTAAGAGGTGTATCTAATGGTTGAGAATGCATGCTCATGAATCCTAATATTATATAATAGGGTTATATCTTCATGGCTTGTTAGACAATACATGTGAATGTGAATCAATCCAAGTGTTGGAGTTGGTTGTAATTGAGAGAGAAAACTCTGGAGGGAAAGAGATCTGTACATCTAAGAGGTGTGAGAAGAAAGTGTGATTTCTTCATTGTATTTCCTTCTGGAAGAGTTTAATACAAGTTTTTGGGTTGTTTCTTGTATCTCTTATTTTTTACTGATTCTGATTTCTAATTAATTATTATTTTGGTTTAATTCCATGTTTAGTTGCTTATACAAAGGTAATCAGTTGTGTTGTTTGATCTCCAATAAGTGGTATCAGAGCATTGGGTTGACTAATAGGTTGTATCAGATTTGGTTAGTATTTGTTGATTATAGGTCACTCACAAGGGTTTCTGATTGAGTGGGAGTAAAGCAATGGCAGAAGAAAGTAAACTAAGAATGAAGAAGTTTAATGGCAAGAATTATCAATTATGGAGGATGCAGATAGATTATTATCTGTATCAAAAAGATCTATACTTACCGTTAGGTGGGGTTTCAAAGAAGCCCACAGATATGGAAGATGAAGAATGGAAGCTTCTTGATAGAAAGGCTCTTGGATCTATAAGATTGAGTCTGGCATCTTCTGTGATATCCAACTTATCACAGGTAAAAAAATGGTAGAGTTAATGGATATGTTATCAAATTTATATGAAAAGCCCTCAGCTTCAAATAAGGTATATCTTATGAAGCAATTATTTAATTTGCAAATACAAGAAGGTAGATCTGTATCTAATCATCTTAATGATTTCCATGAAATTGTAAATCAATTAAATTTAGTCAAAATAGTTTTTGATGATGAAATTAAATCTCTCTTAATCTTATGCTCTTTACTTGAAAGTTGGCATAGTTTGGTAATGGTAGTTAGTAATACTGCATCTGCTTCAAAAATTTTGAAAGTAGATGATGTTGTTAGTGTAATCTTGAATGAAGAAATTCACAGGAAAAACACAGAGGAAACATCAGGTAATGCTTTAATTTTTGAAAGCAGGGAAAGGCAAAGAGAGAAGGGCAAGCAAGGGAGATCAAGGTCTAAGTCAAAGATGAGAGGTAGATCCAAATCCAGAAATGGTAGAAATATAATCTACTAGAATTGTGGAAAGAAGGGGCATGCAAAGAAAGATTGCTGGTTGAAAGTTAAAAAAGAAAATCAGCATGAAGGTAAAGAAGAAGCAAAAGTTGCAGGTATTGTTGCACAAGATGCTCTTATATTTTCTTTGGATAATAAAATAGAATCTTGGGTTTTAGATTCTAGTGGCTCTTTCCATGCAACCCCAAATAGAGAATTTTTCAATGATTATGTCCATGGAGATTTTGGAATAGTCTATTTAGGGGATGATGAGCCTTGTAAAATTGTTGGCAAAGGAAAAGTGCAGCTGAAATTGCAGAATGGAAACACATGGGTGTTGAAAGATGTCATGCATGTACCCACCCTGAAGAGGAATCTAATTTTTGCAAGAAAGTTGGGGGATGAGGGTTGCACAGTAACTCTCACAGCTGAATCTTGGAAAGTTTCCAAGGGTACACTTGTATTAGCTAAAGGTAAGAGAGTAGGTACTCTCTATTTATGTAATTGTATTACTAATTATTCTCTTTCTGTATTATCTACTTTAGATGTAGAAGCAAAGTTGTGGCACTGTAGGCTTGGCCACATGAGTGAGAAGGGAATGACTGTTCTTAAGTCAAAAGGTAAGCTTTCAAATTTGAAAAGCATAGATCTAGATTTCTGTGAGCATTGTATTTTTTGGAAACAGAAGAGAGTGAGATTTCTCAAGACTGGGTCAACAAAGAAGAAGCACAAGTTAGAGCTTGTTCATACAGACGTGTGGGGACTAGCTCAGGTAGCTTCTATTAGAGGATCATAGTATTATGTTTCTTTCATTGATGATGCTATGATATTTTTGACACATTTAAGAAATGGAAAGCTTTAGTTGAGAATGAAACAGGCATGAGTTTGAAGTGCCTTAGATCTGATAATAGTGGTGAGTACTACAGCAATAAGTTAAACAGTTACTGTTCTATGAATGGAATACAAAAGCAAAGGACAGTTCCAAGGACACCTTAACAAAATGGAGTTGCTGAAAGGATGAATATAACAATAATGGAGCGTGCACAGAGTATGAGGTTGCATGCTAGTTTGCCCTTACAATTTTGGGCAAAAGCTGTAGACACTGCAATTTACCTGATTAACAGAGGACCCTCTACTGCTCTGGATGGTGGAATTCTAGAAGAGGCATGGACAGGTAAAAAGGTAGATCTTTCATTTCTCAGAGTTTTTAGTTCTGAAGCTTTTGTGCATGTTGATAAAGAAAATAGAAAGAAGCTAGATGCTAAATCTATGAGGTGCACTTTTATTGGTTATGGCTTTGGAGATTTTGGATTCTGGTTGTGGAATTTAGGAACTAACAAAATTATTAGAAGCCGTGATGTTGTTTTCAATGAGAAGGTGATGTACAATGACCAGCTCAAGAAGCTAAATAATACTGAGTAGGGCAATGTTGATTTGGACGAGGTGATGATCCAAAATGAGCTCACAAATAAAAATAATCAGACATAAAAAAACACAAACACCGACGTTGGTTATGCAAGAACCGACATCGACCAGAAAAGAACCAACATCGGCCGTACAGGAACTGACGTCGGTCATATAGAAATTGATGTCGGTCAGGTGGAACCAACGTCGATCAGGTACAGACCTAGAGATGACCAAGATCGGTCACTAATAGAGAATTTGGGTAGACAACAAGCTGTGTTTGAGTCTCAAACACCCATCAGGAGGTTAGAAAGGATAAGTAAACCTTCGATTCGATATTCCCTTTCTTTATTCTACTTATTGCTCACTGATAGTGGAGAACCAAAGAGTTTTGATGAGGTAATGCAGGTAGGAACCCAAAAATAGTGGGAGCTTGGCATGAATAAAGAAATTGATTCCTTGAAAGAGAACCAAACATGGGATTTGGTTGAATTGCCAGTTGAAAAGAAGACACTAAAAAATAGATGGGTTTACAGATTAAAGGAAGGTGAGAATGGACAAATGAGACATAAGGCCAGGTTGGTAGTAAAGGGATTTGCACAGAAACCAGGTATTGACTTTGATGATTTTTTTTCTCCTGTAGTAAAAATGACTTCTATTCAGACTGTTTTGTCTTTAGTTACTATTGAGGATTTGCATCTTGAGCAGCTTGATGTTAAGACAACATTTCTTCATGGAGATTTGGATGAAGAAGTATATATGGAACAACCGGAAGGTTTTGAGGTCATAGGTAAGGAGAAGCTTGTGTGCAAGTTGAAGAAAAGTTTATATGGTCTTAAGCAAGCTCCAAGACAATGGTATTTGAGATTTGACAGGTTTATGTCAGAGCATGGCTTTGGTAGATACCAATCTGACCATTGTGTATATTTTAAGAGATTGGATAATGGTCATTATATTATCTTGTTGCTGTATGTAGATGATATGCTTGTTATAGGTTCACACATGTAGGATATTACTAAGCTTAAGGTAAAATTAGCTCACACATTTGCCATGAAGGATTTGGGAGCAGCAAAAAAAATCCTTGGCATGAGTGTTAAGAGAGACAGGAAAAATCACAGTTTGATTTTGTCTCAAGAGGATTATGTGAACAAGGTGTTGAAGAGGTTCAATATGCATGATGCAAAATTGGTAAGCACACCTATGGTTGGATACTTCAAGTTGAGCAAAGAACAGTGTCCTAAATCACATGAGGTAGAGTACACGAGTAGAGTTCCATATGCTTCAACAGTTGGAAGCTTAATGTATGCAATGGTATGTACTAGACCTGATATAGCCCAAGCAGTGGGAGTTGTCAGCAGGTTTATGGCCAATCCAGGGAAGGAACACTAGAAAGTAGTTCAGTGGATTCTCAAATATCTGAGAGGGACCAGCAGTAGGCATTTATGCTATGGAGAGTCAAACACTTCTCTACATGGGTATGTAGATTTGGATATGACAGGGGAATTGGATGGCAAGAGAAGCACCACAAGATATGTATTCATTGTTGGTGAAATGGTAGTTAGCTGGATTTCAAAGTTGCAGAAGGTTGTTGCCTTGTCTACTATAGAGGCAGAATACATTGCAGTCACAGAAGCTAGCAAGGAAATGATATGGATGACACAGTTCATGGAAGAGTTGGGAAAGGAGTAAGAGAGTTGTAGATTATATAGTGATAGTCAAAGTGCAATTCATTTGGCAAAGAATTCAGCCTTTCATTCAAGAACCAAACATATACAACTTAGGTACCACTTCATTAGACAGGTATTGGAGGATGGTGAGTTGAAGTTGGAAAAAATCCATATAGATAAGAACCCTGCTGATATGTTAACAAAGCCAGTAACAAAAGAGAAGTTGAATCTTCATTCAACTTTTGTTGGTCTTCAAGATTGAATTTGAAGATGGATAAGCTAGAAGATGTTGCTGTACAGGTATAGGTGCAGCTGTTTATCTCCAAGTGGGAGATTGTTGAGTTGTGGAGCTAAAAGCTTCACCAGATGAGTGAATGCAAGGTTATTGGAGTTACACAGTCACCGACATCGGTCAGGAGTCGACTAGAGGCTACCGGCGTTGGTCATGTATCGATCGACGTCGCTCACCTGTGCGTCTAGAAAGTCTATTTTTGTGGATGAACAGATTGTTTGCATGATAAGTTTAACTATTGGTATTGAGTTCACATTTCTATTTTTGGCAGGACTAATTTGAACATTTGATTAAGAGGTGTATCTAATGGTGGAGAATGCATGCTCATGAATCCTAATATTATATAATAGGGTTAGATCTTCATAGCTTATTAGACAATACATGTGAATGTAAATCAATCCAAGTGTTAGAGTTGGTTGTAATTGAGAGAGAAAACTCTTGAGGGAAAGAGATCTATACATCTAAGAGGTGTGAGAAGAAAGTGTGATTTCTTCATTGTATTTCCTTCTGGAAGAGTTTAATACAAGTTTTTGGGTTGTTTCTTGTATCTCTTATTCTTTGCTAATTCTGATTTCTAGTTACTTATTATTCTGGTTTAATTCCATGTTTAGTTGCTTATACAAAGGTAATCAGTTGTGTTGTTTGATCCCCAACAAGTTGATCCTGACCAATCTCAAAAATCTATAAATAGAGAGGCTATGGACATAAATTTTAAAATTGAATATTGAAAACTTATAATGTTATATTCTTTCCACAAGGTTTTGCACTTGATCATATATTTTGCTTGCAAGATTCATTGATAGGCTAGTTTAGTGATTTGGAATCATGAGCCTAGGTTTTATGGCGTGTTCTTGAGGTATTGGAGGAGCTTACCACCATTGTTGACAAAGACAAGGATGCTTGATCAAGGGAGAACATATTTTTGAGTCATATGGGTATGGTGAATCCATTTGAGAAGGTAATATGGTGTTGCTTTTTTTCATTTGTTTCTTGCTCTCATTTGTAATTCCCATAGGAATAGATAGGCTTGGTTAGTTATTTCTTTATGCATATTTCATTATTTATGAACTAATGCTTGACTAACTTGGTTTTTAATCCTCTCTACACATAATGCCCTCTTTTAGTCTAGTTTGAAAATTTTAGATTAAAATAAATAGAGTAAGAAAATTTGGTACTTGGGTATAATTACAAGTGATGTTTCTTCGTATATGTTTTATTATTTTTGGGAAAACTAGGTGTAGTTCCTAAACAATAAAGGGTTTGGAGTAAGGGGAAAAATCCAATCAAATACAACAAAATACAAGTATTTATCAATTTAATCAAATTAATTGCATAAGAGGAGAAGTGAACTTATCTGGAAAAATAGGTTGAAATGAATGACTCAGGGGTTAAAATTTGCTGCACAAGACTGGGATACTGTCACAAATCTAGATCTGTCTTTCATTTTATGAAAGGATAAGAGCACCAAAATAGAACACCCTAGTGTCTATTTCTATAGTCCTTTCTTACCATTATTGGCCTGAAGGTATGAGCTTTATGGGTTTTGTCTATTGTCTTAGTGTGAGCCTATGTATGAAATTTTGGAGATTGAATGTCAACAGAGCTCATTGTAGGTTTGTTTCAATCTCCAAATCCTGAGTCTATCTACACACATGAAACAACAAATACATCAAAAGTATAAAGGAGAAAAACTAGGTTAGGGAAAGTATGATCACATGATCTAGAAACTTTGTTGTCCTGATCATTGCCTACATTAACCCTCAAGCTAAGGTCTCAGATCAAATGTAATTCTCCCTTGGGGAACGTGCATAATCAATGTGCATGGTAGATGCAAGAATGAACTTTCACCTAGGCCCTTATTTGATCAAGCATGCATATCTATGTGTGATGCAGAATGTTGAGTTGTACTATTGATTGATTTTTATTATGTAATGTGCCAAAGTAGTAAGTGCTAGAGATAAAATGCCTTGAGTAGTCTTTTATATAAAAGACTCTTTATTTCAAAATTGGGATTTTTATTTGCATTAGGCTGACATTGGAAAACTTAGGGATAAAGCTAAGAAAGGGGCTAGGACCATTGAGGGAAATTGATCATTGGAGCTCAAAATGACCTTAGATAGGAACATTGGAAATGGACACCCTAGGGTTCAGCATTGTAGTCCAATCCCAACACTCCTGTCCTAAAATTTTGAAACCTAGAGGGATGGAATAAACATGGAAAATGAATCCTGACTGAGCTAGAATGAGGTTTTAGAAGTCTACGAATGACTAGTAATAGGCAAAAAGGTGATTCAAGCATGAAACAAGGCCAAGATGAGTATAATGAAAGACAAGGATAAATGTGAACAAGGTTCATATTCTCTAGTCGGAGTCTCTTATGAAAGGACTATGAAAAGGCATGATATGTGTGGTTGCTTAACCAATTTAGGGTGTATACATTTGCCCCCCTTTTATTTTAGTGATATAATGAAATGAAATACTAGAGTAAAAGAAAGAAAAAAATGTGTCCTTGAACCTACTTGAATGGAGATGAATGTGTTGCAAAAGGGTATAACTCACTTCCTAGCTAGGAAAGTGGATGGAAAGCCGATTAGTGTCTAGAAAAAGAAGGAATCTCTAAAATGGATGCCCCCTGTACTAAATAAGGATGTAGAATCCATGTAACATGGAGGAGGGTAATGCTTTCCCCCTATGCTAAATCTGACTAGAATGAGAAATGCTCAGAAGCCCAAAACCAATGTCTGCCCTCTGTCCCACATAAACTCATGTAATCTAGAATGTGTGTATAGAATTTGTATGTTGTGAAGAGCAAAATATGTCATGTTCCCCCTCTGAATATCTAAACTAAAATTGAGAAATGCTCAGAGGTCCAAAACTAATGTCTATCTTTTATACCACACAAACTTGGGTAGTCTAAGTCTGGGTAATATAATGGACCAAACTACTACATATGGCTATGTGGTCCAACTTGGTGATAACCTAGGTACAACTAGGTGTAATCTAAAACTTTGGTAAATGTGCAAGAAGAGAATGACATGTCTTTCCATTCCAATCTGTATAATCCTAGATGATAAAGAACATTAACATCTATGCCATTATCCCAAATTTAGTATGTGAGTGATGCATATGTATAATATGGTAATTTGTATAATCATATGTGATATGACCTATCATGTCATGCCTTATGTGCAAGATTGGAGATCAAAACACTGTGCTCTGTACTATGCTTATAATCTATTACTTGGTCTTGTAAACATGTCATGTTATATGAAGTTGTATGTGTGAGATGTGTAATAATGTACATGCCCCCAAATCTGGTATCTGAATCTCTATCAAAGTCACTATGAATCAATATAATCTGACCCACTGTATTTGACTAGTCTGTGTATCTATAAGATAAAATCATTGTGGATCCATATGATTTGAACCACTATAACTGAATAGCTTATGTATATGTAAAATGAAGGTATATCCCTCTAAATGTCTTGAGTATTATTGAGTGACCCATGTAATCTAAATCACTTTATATTTCAACGAATCTAAGCTAAATTTGATAATCTAACGACTGGAGGTGTAAGAACCATGGTGTATCTACTTATGAGAGTGGATGGGTATGTTGGGTAAGTGTAGGAGTAGGAATAGTAGGAATGAGGCCCCCCTTTTGCGGATGGGGATGAGATCATGTGATAAAGGAGTTTGAGCCAAAAGTTATGACTAGTGGCAAAGGAATAGATGTAAGGTTGGTATGTGTGGATTTGATTAAGAAGTTGTTTGATTGATTAGATTGAGTTGTTTGATTGAATGAGCTTTTGATTTGGTTAGGACCAAGTTGTATGTCTAGGTATAAGACATGTATATATATGTACATGCTATAGTAATCAAATGGAGTAGTAAGAGAGCAAAGCTCATGTGATGTTGAAGGTACCATTGTCATGATTTTGTAAAAGAAAATAGTTTGAAAAATGGAGTTATGGAGTTCAAGTTATGGGCAAAATGGTATTTTTCTTCGGATGAAAAAGTTGTTTGATATAGGAAATTTGGATTGATTCTTGATTTATTTGTATATTGACTAGTTTGAGATTTAGAGCTCTGGAGTGAGAGATATGCTAAGGAGATGAGAGCCTATCGTGACCCAATTTGAGTAGTTGGAAGCCTAGGTTCAGGTTGGTGGTGATGTTACCTTGGTAAATAACTGGAATGCATGATTTTGCTTGTTTGGAAGCCTATTTTTTATGTTTTCAAGATGTTTAAAGTAGCCTAAATTTTTTTGACTAGTTTTGGCACTCTTGTCCAGGGTTCAGTGCTGATGTCCAGGTTCTAGTGATCATGTCCAATAGTGGTGTCATTTCTATAGCATTGTTATCAACTGGGGTTACTTGTGATTCTACTTTGTTGCCTGTTGTTGTGTAGCTTGACTATTTACTTGGCATGGTTGACTGATATATATGTTGTTTTCTAGTGTTTTTTAGGGTGAGGTATAGATGAGGGAGTTCTATAGAGGTCAGGTGATGGAGACATTGAAGATGTTGCCATTATTTTATGATGAAAGATCTATCATGAATAGGGTAGGGCTGGGTCATGTGTGTGACCTAAGCATAGTGCAGTGGGATAGGTATCTGATTACTGCGTTATGTGAGAGGTGAAATGCAAATACATGTAATTTTTTGCTTTTTATAAGGGAGATTACTGTGACTCTAGAAGATGTGTTTCACATTTTGCATTTACAGGTTAGTGGATGGTGGGTGACATTGCAAGATGACATGGGTGTTGATGCTATTGACCGTGCATCTTTGTATTTTGTTGGTGTGCCCTTAGGCATACATTAGAGAGGTAGTGATAGTGATGTGCTACTATTAGTTATAGTATAGTCTAGTGTTCCACATCTACGAAAGTAATTGGTCATGTTGTTGGCTTTGTTTGTTGTTGTGGATGGGAGTGGAGTGTCGATTGCATATAGGATTCCTACGATTATTTGTAGTGTTGAGGTGTATGCCATAATGTTCTCATGGGCTAGGACTATGCTTGCCCACTTATACAGAGATCTGTACAGGTTTACTTAGAAGGCATTTAGTGGTGGTGTGAGTGCAACTACCTTATCGCATTGTTGGTCTTATAAGCACATTGTAGTTGTTCATCCAATTGGGTTACATAGGCTAGAGTGGGCACACCTGCGACCATTTGGGGAGTGGTGGATGAGTACATTGGCTATTTGATCTCTTGGGATAGATCAATATAGATGAGTTTTAGATAGATTGGTGGCTCATGATATCATATGGAGGTTCTATAGAGGATTTCTTGGGTGGACTAAGGATGGAGTGAAATTGTGGTATATGAGGGTCAATTGTTGGTTACATAATCATTGGGTTGAAGTTATGAGCACTTTTAATATAAGCACATGACTATATAGTTTGGGGTACCACAGTATGTGCCCCTTGTAGCATGGGTGTGGGTGAGGAGTGCACGGGCACCAACTGTAGAGAGGATTAAAAAGCAAGTTAGTCAAACATTAGTCCATAAATAATGAAAAATGCATAAAGAACTAACTAACTAAGCCTATCTATTCCTATGGAAATTACAAAGTATAGCAAGAAACAAAATGAAAGAAAGCAGCATCATATTACCTTCCCAAATGGATTCACCATACCAATGTGGCTCAAAAGCATGTTCTTCCTTGATCAAGAGTTCTTATCTTCAACAACAATGGTGGCCACCTCCTCCAACGTCTCAAGAACTCTCCACAAAAACCTAGGCTCATGATTCTAAATTATTAAACTAGCCTATCAATGAAGCTTGAAAACAAAATTAATGATTAAATGCAAAGGATATTGGAAACAATTTAACATTATAACTTTGCAATATTCAAGCTTTTTTATTCATGTCCATGGCCTCTTTATTTATAGATTTTTGAGATCGGTCAGGATCAACCATGACCATCCATCTCAAGATTGAGATGTGTGGCCATGGATAATCCTAATATTTAGAATTAAATTCATAAATATCCTCAAGATAAATAAGCATTAAAGAGGCATGGGAGGCATTAACTAGGCATGGGTGACCCATAATCTTGATATTTTATGCACTTATGGCTTGATGGATGCCACCCCATAGATGACATCACTAGGTGATGCAGATATTCAAATCAATTTCTAATAATGAGATATTCAAAAAGATCTATAGAATTCTTACTTAAGCTCTTAAATTGGATTAATTAGCTTAAGTAAGTTTAATCAAGTTTAGAGCAATTCTTTGGAAATTGGTGCCCAATTAATCAAAATGGTCATAAAGTCATATTATTGGGTCATAATTTGATTGGAGAGGAACTGAAAGGTGACGTTAGATGTGTTGGATCTATATTCCCATTTAGGATGTTTTCAACAACAAATAATAAAGGTACATGACATGTACCAATGAATTAGAAGAAAAAAGTGATCTAGAGCACTAAATGTTGAAATTGTCATTTTGACTCGAAATGATCTGATCAAAGTTAGCTAGCCCATAAAATACATTTCCCTATTTAGGGATATTTTGACTAAATTGGCACTTATAAATGACAAGTTTGAACCATTTAACATGTTTTATTGATTTTGACCCAAAATGTGCATTTGAGTAAGATTGACAAATTTAACACAAATGGTGTTAGGAATTGGATGTCTACATTTTGCACCCATTTGAGAAGGTTTAGAGAGACATTCAGGTGAAGAAAAATATTTTCAAAGAAAAGAGATGTCAATAAGAAATTGGAATAGACCCATGATGCCCCCTCGAGAGGACATAGTAGGATGGAAGAAAATAATGGACTCTCAAAAAGAGAAAGAAAGTGAGAGATTAACCCATGGAATAGATCACATCCAGATGAGCTAATGCTTGCACACATGATTACCATCAATGATCAATATATAATTAGAGGTATAATAGGGCCCAAAGATAGGGGGAATGGGAAAGATACAATCCATAAATGTAAGGGACACACTTTAAATGTACCTAATTTGAGAGTACAAGATGCACACTTACGACATTGATCAATCTTGAGACAAGTTGCACAGTAAAATATTTCCATCATGGGCTTTAATGAGGAAAGCTTGGAATTAGAGGAAAAGAGAGAATGTTCTACTTTAGGAAGGGAAGCACCACTAGAATGGGGTCTCTAAAGAGAATATAATAAGTACTCTAGTAGAGAAGATTTGATCATGATAAGATAATTTTGCTCCAATAGGGAAAATATTGATCATTGATAAAGAATAAATAATGATTTGCCCTTATAGAGATGATTTGATTTGGATGTGGTTCAAATTTTATGTCCCAACATGGGCAATTGACAAGCAAAAATAGCTTAAGGATATAATAAAAAAGATAGGTTAAACCGAGCGGGTGCAAACGTACATGAGATGGTGTAATGGCTTAGAAAGCCATATAAAACCAAACATATTAGAATGCTCAAAGTGATGAGAGAGATGAAAATAAGAATGGAGATAGCCGATCTGACCTTAATAGAAATTAAGTGCTACCTACATAGTTCAATGGACTCATGTTCCAACATGAACTTCAGGCCAATGTAGTTCACCCAAGTTTGGGAGAGAATGGAATGAGAAATGATGAAAACAGACCAAGAATTGATTATAATCATAATGTATGCAAAGAGATGCACATCTAAGCATAGACAAAAAATCTTGAAATGCATGCTACCTAGAAGCCTAATTCCATATCATGAGCCTAGGTTTTGGAAAGTGTTCTTGAGAATCATTCATCGAAGCTGATGTTGACATTTAAGAATTTGAGACCTGAGCAAAAAGTGTTTGCTATAGAAAAATAAATTATGCATCATAAATATGAATAACTTATAATGACATAATATTCCAATTGCGCTAAGCCAGTTCAAATGTAAATACCTGTAACTAAGGATAATGGTAAAATAATGACCAAAACCAAAGTTACAATGATTTACATTTAAATAAAAAAGCAAAAAAAAAGATAAAGATAAACATAAATAAACCTAGCTTGAAATCAAGATATGATCTTAAGTAGGAACAAAAATGTTTAAAAATAAAATCAAGAACATGTTAACGACATGAGACCAAGATATGAGTAATCAAGATCTATGTGGACCATCAAGGCATTCTTGAACACAAAAGATAAAAAGCAAAATCAAATAGAAAAATAAGACACCAACAACAATCAAATAAACTAAATGGTCCAAGAACAATGTAATAATATAGGATCAAGATATAAACAATCAAGATCCATGTTAATCATCAAGATGTTCTAAAACACAAAAGAGATAAGCAAAAACAAACAAGGAAACACAAGACCAAGATGAGACAAGAAATAATAAAAAGAGAAAAGGAGAATAAATAAAAGGAGAGGTGCGAAAGCACCAAAAAACACCAATAAAACATAATAAAATCCTAAGAAAACTCAAATAAACACACACAAACAAAAACCAAGTTAGTGTGGTTTAAAGACAAATGTTCATGCATGTGTGGTAGAGGCATTACTTTCCACCACATCATAACAAAGAAAAATGACATGAGAATTACTCCCTAATTAAAGAGGAACAATGACAAAAGAAATGGGGGAAGAGAAGAAAAGGAAGGGGTTGGCCGAGCTATCTCTAGATGTATAAGATAAGTGGACGTTGCCTACATAGTTCCATGGATGCATTTTCTAACATGAACTTCAGGCCAAATGTAGTTCTCCCCAAAAATGGGATAGAAGAAAAATGATGATCAAATCAACATGATTAATGTTATAGTAGAAATGGAAGATACGACAAATAAATGAGAATGGTCTGGCAAACAAGAATTTGATGAGATGAGAAAGAATGATCTTGCAAAATGGCAAGTGCATAGGATAAGATGAAATGAATGGGAGTTTCTGTGCTTGCAAAATGTCAAGAGCGTAACATGGTGGAATGGGAATTCAAAAATATATAGAAGTGTGAGATAATGTTTTTATTCTTTTATGGATCATGTTCTGATGTTTTTGGTCTTTTCAAAGTATTTCTAATATTTTTGGGATAAAATATGCACAAGGTGGGACCATCTAGTCGAGGAGATGCATGTCCTAAGAGTAGAGGTTCCAATAAGATATCTAAATTGACTGCAATGGACCATACTCACAAATAGGTGAGAGCGAGGGAAAGGGGTGACTGAGCTAACCTCAATAAAAATTGAACACTGCCTACATAGTCCCAAAGGAACTCAAGTCAATGTAGGTCAAACAACATGGTTCATGGATCTCAATGGTATAATAATGCCTAAAAAGGTTCTATAGGTTTGTCCCTAAGAGATGAGGTATGGTAATGGAAAATGGGTGAATGGTAGATGAAAAATGGTTTTGTTTCTCTTGATGATAGGGAGATGCATGTTCAAGTCAATATGTGAGACAACAAAAATGATCAGCTATATAAGTTACTATCCAACACCCTTTCAGAATAACCACTCTGTTAAGAACTTTTTATTGATATAGATCTCAATAAAGTGTTCATGATCATCATATATCATTGATTCTGCTTCCTTTAAACATCAAGACAATATATCCTTATAACCTCGATAAAGGAAAGTGCTACCAGTGATGGTGAATAATGGTAGGATAAATGAGATAAGTGGGTAATAAATAGGTGGGTGATAATGGAATGTATAATGAATGGAAATAAATGGAGATCAAGACTTTCAATCACATGTAATGTTATTGATGCCAGATTTGACATAATTTTGGTTGTGGTGGGGCCAAAGACCTCTAAAGATGATCTCGATAGGACCATTAGATTGTTCTGTTACTTGATCTTGAGAGTAGCTACCATCTAATTATGTTGTAGATTAGAAGCTATTTTTAATTGATTTTTAGTAAATAATGAAGAAATTTTGTGCTCAGCTATTGGTGCCTTGATGAGGTTTTCATCAATTAATTTTTTCTAATCATCCCATATCACCTATGAGAAGGTTTCACAAAGAGCTATTAACATTTAAATTTGATTATCTTCTAGCACCTTCAAAAAGGTGTCACTAAAAGATACTAAGTTTGATCTTTGCTTATCCCCTAGTGCCTCTAAAAAGGTTTCACTAGGAGATTCTTCTTCTTTTGAATGAACGTGGTCTTGGTCCCCCTGATATTCTATAAATGATACGTCACCATGGATGCAGTTCAACAAAGTGTGATTCTGTCGGTCTTGATCGACACTTATGGGAGGCGAAATGTCAATATAATGGCTATGTTGGGTGGTAATAATGGGATGGTGAAAGGAAACACAATCCTCATAGAAGATACTAGGAGAACTTGTGTCGATGCTAAAGTAATCATCCTAAAAAAATGTAGAAGGATCACAAATATATTCAAATTGATTTCTAAGGCAATTGTAACCAATGTTTTAACAACCAATACTATAATTTGTTTCTGAATCTAATTTTGAAGCAAGGGACTCTGAATCTAATGTCACAACTAATGTTGATTCTATTTCTGATGCTAAATCCTTTGTCGATTCAAAAATGGTACCTGACTCTAATATTGATTCTTCATCTGGTATGGTTGTTTTGATAATGTTCTGTTGAATGCTAAATTTTTGACAAGTAATGGCCTGTGATGGCATAATGGGCTTAATAAAAACTGATTCATCTTGGAAGGGTTCAACATAGATTGACTTGTCTAAATGAATCCCCTCAAAAAGAGGGAACCACTCAAGAGATGTTTCACCAAAATTGTGTATGTCAAAGTGAGACTCCTTATTGAGTGGGAAAAGATCAAGAGACAACTCTATTGAGACTGGATTTTCAAAGAGATGAGGCTATTTAAAAATAGGTAACATATGAATAGGTAACTTATCACAGTTTATCTTGTCACAAATGGGTGTTTCAATAGTAACATGTTGGTTTTGGTTCACCATTGGTTGTAAAAGATCAATTTTGAACACATTTTGATCCTCATAAGATGGATTTTGAAGAGGTAATGGTTTTTGTTTAGGCTCGAAGATCGGCACATAATTTCTAAAGTGGGGAACATTTAGTTGAGTGGGAACAATGGTTTGTGGTTCAATAATGGAATCTCTAAAGATTAGACTATTAAAGAAGGGATAAAAAACAATTGGTTCATCAAATGGAGGTTATTTAATAATAGGTTGATCAAAAATTGGTGATGGGCCAAGAATGGTAACAACTAGACGCTTCTTAGTTTGGTTGCTTGTGCAAACCAAAGGAGGAGGTCCTAAAATGGTAATGATTGGACACTTCTTAGTTTGGTTACTTGTGCAAACCAAAGGAGGAGATCCTAAAATGGTGATCTTGGTACATTGTGGAGTTTGATTACTTACACAAGCCAAAGCATCCAAGTCTTTATGATAAACCCTATCATTCCAATCGAGAGTTCTATCATAAGTTAGATCTTGACTATGTTCCCATGATTGATTTTTGTGAGGTGGATAGAAATCTGTCTCACAAACCATATTGTCACCATAGGGATCTTGACTAAAGTCATAAAAATAATTTTGTGATACCATTATATCATAAGTTGGATTATCTATGACTGCACCATAAGTGTAGCTAGACATATTTGCATTTAATTAAGAAAGCTCTGAAAATAGAAAGACTTAAAGTTCTGCAAACTTTGAAAAGTGATGTTTAAAAGACAAAAGGTCCAACCTTGGTTGAAAGGGTGAAGCTACATCTCAAAAGTAGTTTGTGCCAATATTTGTCATAAAACAACCTAACATCAAAGGTTTTTGGATAAAGGTTGTGTTTTCCCAAACAAAGTCACAAAAAATGATGAGGATAGGCACTCAAACAAACAAACAATCAATAGTGTTCAAAATTGGGTAATCATTTAATCGAAGCTATGCAACCCAAAAGAAAAATATTTGTGTACCAACCCCACAAATTGAGGACTAAATAGAAATTAATCAATGTTTGGATCCAAACTTGACAAGGTTAATTGAAAATTCAATGTTGAAGACTAGGATTGGACCAAACAAGCTAGACAAGAGTGGACAACATAATGACGCATAAACAAGGTACAAATGGTATACATGACATGGTTTGAAATAATTTTTTTTTGATACAATGGTAAACAAGTTCTTGAAATAAATTAAGCAACCTAACGACATAAGCATGCTCGAATGATGCGGTCAATTGTTTTGTTTCAAAGACGCAAAGGCAAAAAATATTTGACATGATTTGCACAGCATAACACTACCATTCTTAACTCAAATACATGATTTTGACATGGCTTATGAATAAACAAAAAAAAATTAGCCTCAAAGCATAAAAAGCGAATAATGACCAAAATACACTAAGTATAATTGTCTAAATCCTAGCAAGGGTATGGAAAAATGGGGTTGACTAAAATTAATTAGTTTTCGATCATTATAGGGGAATCAATTGCACAATGAATTTCATGTCAAAAAATACAAAAGACAAGAACAAAAATTGGGTGACCATGACATTGGATAGTTGTAAAAAGGTCTAGTCCTTTTTACAACCAATACATCCTTATATTCACTCAGTGTAGTGCAATGTCCAAATGCAAATACGTCCCATGTGCAACTCCAAAGGAGTAAGTGAGCCCAGTGCCAAGAGATGAAACCCCAAGTCAAAGCTTCCCAAAAGAAATCATGGGAGGTAATGACGTCCCCCTTGCAAGCTAAGTTTGCATAAAAAACAAAGAAAGCATGAAAGTAGAAAGACTTTAGGGTCATTTTCAAGATCACCCAAACTTTGACAAGTTTTTCGAGAGTGCTTTAGACAAAATTCTTTCTAAGCCTTGGACTAGGATTTATGCAATAGGAATGGCATTTTTGATTCCAAGGGTTCCCTAAAGGGGACAAATGGAAGAGCATACATGCAACATCCCTCTTTTTGTCAAACAAAAATTTAATCTAAACAACTAAATAAATACAAAAAGCTTTGAAAAGGTGAGTTCATTTTTATGCCCAAATGGAAAATGAGGTGGTGTTCATTTGACCCCTTGGTCTTAGTTGCAAACTTTGAAAACATTCACCATAAACATCTAAATTTTTTGTCAAACACCAAAACAAGGTTCCTAATTGATTTTTAAGCATGCAAAAGGTGATCTAAACATGTTTTTATCAAATGTCAAGCTTGGTATTGCAACAAAAATGTTAGCATGTCCTTTAACCCTGAAGCTCTTTTAGTTTTGAAACAATGAACTTTTTAAAAAAAGCTCTCGAGTTTGTGTTTTAAGAAAAACACAATGAATGATGTCAGTTATATAACCGATGATGGTTACATTTTCTAACTGATGACGGTTATCTAATCAACATTAGTTATACCAATGTAACTGATGATAGGTATCTAATTGATGTCAGTTTTATTAACTGATATCGGTTAAGCTATCCAACTGATGTTGGTCTGACTAGCTGACGTCAGTTATTGTGTAAACTTGTGGCAAACAAAAATGGAAAAATAAAGTTAGAAAATCAATTTGCAAGATTTTTAATGGTCTAAATGAATATTTTAAATCTGCAAAATGATCTTCTTCATGTGTGGGATGCGTCTAGTCCCACTGGGTGTGCCAAGATGTAGAGATGATTACAAAGCAAGTTAGTCAAAGATTAGTCCATAAATCATGAAAAATGCATAAAGAACTAACTAACTAAGCCTATCTATTCCTATGGGAATTACAAAGGATAGAAAGAAATAAAATGAAAGAAAGCAACATCATATTACCTTCCCAAATGGATTCACCATACCAATGTGGCTCAAAAACATGTTCTCCCTTGATCAAGAGCTTTTATCTTCAATAACAATGGTGGCCACCTCCAATGTCTTAAGAACTCTCCACAAAACCTAGGCTCATGATTCTAAATCATTAAACTAGCCTATCAATGAAGCTTACAAACAAAATCAATGATCAAATGCAAAGGATTGTGGGAACAATTTAACATTATAACTTTGAAATATTCAAGCTTTTTTATTCATGTCCATGGCCTCTCTATTTATAGATTTTTGAGATTGGTCAGGATCAACCATGACCACCATCTCAAGATTGAGATGTGTGGCCATGGATAATCCTAATATTTAGAATTAAACTCATAAATATCCTCAAGATAAATAAGCATTAAAGAGGCATGGGAGCCATTAACTAGGCATGGGTGACCCATAATCTTGATATTTTATGCACTTATGGCTTGATGGATGCCACCCCATAGATGATGTCACTAGGTGATGCAGATATTCAAAATCAATTTTCAATAATGAGATATTAAAAAAGATCTATGGAATTCTTACTTAATCTCTTAAATTGGATTAATTAGCTTAAGTAAGTTTAATCAAGTTTAGTGCAATTTTTTGGAAATTGGTGCCCAATTAATCAAAATGGTCATAAAGTCATATTATTGGGTCATAATTTGATTGGAGAGGAACTGGAAGGTGACGTTAGATGTGTTGGAGTTGTATTCCCATTTAGGATGTTTCCAATATAAAATAACAAAGGTACATGACATGTACCAATGAATTATAAGAAAAGAGTGATCCAGAGCACTAAATGTTAAAATTATCATTTTGACTTGAAATGATCTGATCAAAGTTAGTTGGCCCATAAAATGCATTGCCCTATTTAGGGATATTTTGACCTAAACTAGCACTTATAAATGACAAGTCTGAACCATTTAATGTGTTTTATGGATTTTTACCCAAAATGTGCATTTGAGTGCAATGCGAGTAAGATTGACAATTTTAACACAAATGGTGTTAGGAATTGGATGTCTACATTTTACCCCCATTTGAGAAGGTGTAGAGAGACATTTAGGTGAAGAAACATAATTTCAAAGAAAAGAGTTGTCAATAAGAAATTGGAATAGACCCATGATGCCCCCTCAAGAGGACATAGTAGGATGGAAGAAAAGAATGGACTCTAGAAAAAAAAGAGAACGTGAGAGATTGACCCATGGAATAGATCACATCTAGATGAGCTAATGCTTGCACACGTGATTACCATCAATGATCAAAATATAATTAGAGGTATAATAGGCCCCAAATATAGGGGGAATGGGAGAGATACAATCCATAAATGTAAGGGACACACTTTAAATGTACCTAATTTGAGAGTACAAGATGCATGCTTACGACATTGATCAATCTTGAGACAAGTTGCACACTAAAATATTTTCATCATGGGATTTAATGAGGAGAGCTTGGAATTAGAGGAAAAGAGAGAATGTTCTACTTTAGGAAGGGAAGCACCACTAGAATGGGGTCTCTAAAGATAATATAATAAGTACTCTAGTAGAGAAGATTTGATCGTGATAAGATAGTTTTACCCCAGTAGGGCAAATCTTGATCATTGATAAAGAATAAATAATGATTTTCTTTATAGAGTTGATTTGATTCAGATGTGGTTCAAATGTTGTGTCCCAACATGGGCAATTAGCAAGCAAAAATAGCTTAAGGATATAAATAAAAAGATAGGTTCAAGCGAGCGGGTGCAAACGTACATGAGATGGTGTAATGACTTAGAAATCCATATAAAACCAAGCATATTAGAATGCAAAAAGTGATGAGAGAATTGAAAATAGGAATGGAGATAGCCGATCTAACCTCAATAGAAATTGAGTACTACCTACATAGTTCAATGGACTCATGTTCCAACATGAACTTCAGGCCAACGTAGTTCACCCAATTTGGGAGAGAATGGAATGAGAAATGATGAAAATGGACCAAGAATTGATTAGAATCATAATGTATGCAAAGAGATGCACATCTAAGCATAGACAAAAAAATCTTGAAATATATGCTACCTAAAAGCCTAATTCCATATCATGAGCCTAGGTTTTGTAAAGTGTTCTTGAGAATCGTTCATCAAAGCTGATGTTGACGTTTAAGACTTTGAGACCTGAGCACAAAGTGTTTGCTATAGAAAAATAAATTAGGCATCATAAATATGAATAACTTAGAATGACATTATATTCCAATTGTGCTAAGCCAGTTCAAATGTAAATACCTATAACTAAAGATAATGGTAAAATAATGACCAAAACCAAAGTTACAATGATTTACATTTAAATAAAAAAGCAAAAACAAAGAAAAAGATAAATATAAATAAACCTAGCTTGAAATCAAGATATGATCTTAAGTAGAATAAAAATGTTTAAAAATAAAAGCAAGAACATGTTAACGACATGAGACCAAGATATGAGTAATCAAGATCTATATGGACCATCAAGGCATTCTTGAACACAAAAGAGAAAAAGCAAAATCAGATAGAAAAACAAGACATTAACAACAATCAAATGAACTAAATGGTCTAAGAACAATGTAATAACATAGGATCAAGATATAAAAAATCAAGATCCATGTTAATCATCAAGATGTTCTGAAACACAAAAGAGATAAGCAAAAATAAACAAGGAAACACAAGACTAAGATGAGACAAGAAATAATTAAAGGAGAAAAGGAGAAGAAATAAAAGGAGAGGTGTGAAAGCACAACAAAACACCAAGAAAACATAATAAAACACTAAGAAAACTCAAATAAACACACATAAACAAAAACCAAGTTAGTGCGGTTCAAAGACAAATGTTCATGCATGTGTGGTAGAGGCGTTACTTTGTACCACATCATAACAAAGAACAATGGCATGACAATTGTTCCCTAATTAAACAGGAACAATGACAGAAGAAATGGGGGAAGAGAAGAAAAGGAAGGGGTTGGCTAAGGTGACTCCATATGTATAAGATAAGTGGACGCTGCCTACATAGTTCTATGGATACATGTTCTAACATGAACTTCAAGCCAAATGTAGTTCTCCCCAAAAATGGGATAGAATAAAAATGATAATCAAATCAACATGAGTAATGCTATAGTAGAAATTGAAGATATGACAAACAAATGAGAATGGTCTAGCAAATAAGAAGCTAATGAGATGAGAAAGAAACACCCTTTCAGAATAACCACTATGTTAAGAACTTGTTGCTGATCTAGATCTCAATAAAGTATTCATGATCATCATATATCATTGATTCTGCTTCTTTTAAACATCAAGACAAGATATCCTTATAACCTCGATAAAGGAAAGTGCTACCAATGCTGGTGAATAATGGTAGGATAAATGAGATAAGTGGGTAATAAATAGGTGTGTGATAATGGAATGTATAATGAATGTAAATAAATGGAGATCAAGACTTTCAGTCATATGTAATGTTGATGATGCCAGATTTGACATAATTTTAGTTGTGGTGGGGCCAAAGACCTCTAAAGATGATCTCGATAGGACCATTAGATTGTTCTATTCCTTGATCTTGAGAGTAGCTACCATGTAATTATGTTGTAGATTGGAAGCTATTTTGATTTGATCTTTGATATTATCTTCAGTAAATAATGAACTTTTGTGCTCAGCTATTGGTGCCTTGATGAGGTTTTCATTAATGAATTTGTTCTGATCATCCCATATCACCTCTAAGAAGGTTTCACAAAGAGCTGTTAACATTTAAATTTGATTGTCTTCTAGCACCTTCAAAAAGGTGTCACTAAAAGATGCTGAGTTTGATATGTTCTTATCCCCTAGCGCCTCTAAAAAGGTTTCACTAGGAGATTGTTCTTCTTCTGAATGAACATGGTCTTTGCTTATCCCCTATCTATTCATGTTTGAATTACAAAGGATAACAAGATTCACCATACCCTTGTGGCTTAAAAGCATGTTCTCCCTTGATTAAGAATCCTTGTCTTTGTCAACAAAGGTGGTAAACTCCTATAATATCTCAAGAACAGTCCATAAAACCTAGGCTCACAATTTGGAATCACTAAACTAGGCTATCAATGAAGCTTAGAAATAAAATTAATAATCAAATGCAAAGGATTGTGAGAATTTTTTTACATTATAACTTTGTAATACTCAATCTTTTTTATTGATGTCCATGGCCTCTTTATTTATAGATTTTTGAAATTGGTCAGAATCAACCATGACTGCCCTTCTCAAGATTGAGATGTGTGGCCATGGATAATCCTAATATTTGGAATTAAACTCATAGATATCTTCAAGATAAATAATCATTAAAGAGGCATGGGAGGTATTAAATAGGCATGGGTGACCCATAATCTTGATATTTTATGCACTTATGGCTTGATGGATGCCACCCCATAGATGATGTCACTAGGTGATGCAGATATTCAAAATCAATTTTCAATAATAAGATACTTAAAAAGATCTATGAAATTCTTAATTAAGCTCTTAAATTAGATTAATTAGCTTAAGTAATTTTAATCAAGTTTAGTGCAATTCTTTGGAAATTGGTGCACAATTAATCAAAATGGTCAAAAAGTCATATTATTGGATCTTAATATGACTAAAGAGGAACTAGAAGGTGTTGTTAGATGCATTAGAGCTATATTCCTATTTACGATTTTGCCAACATCAAATAACAAACGTACGTGATGTGTACCAATGAATTAGAATAAAAGAGTGATCCTGAGCACTAAATGACAAAATTATCATTTTGGCTCGAAATGATCTGATCAAAGTTAGTTGGCCCATAAAATGTATTGCCCTATTTAGGGATATTTTGACCTAAACTGGCACTTGTAAATGACAAGTTTGAACCATTTAACATGTTTTATGTATTTTGACCTAAAATGTGCATTTGAGTGTAATTCAAGTAAGATTGACAATTTCAACAAAAAAATGGTGGTAGGAATTGGATGTCTACACCAACAAGGGTAGGATCTCATGCGAGGACTATTGAGGCTATGTTAGCACCATTACCTTTAGATGCATGGGATGCTGCTATAGATATTATTGATTTAGATGACATTGGATGTATAAAGACATATACCACATGGTGGGCTAGGCGTCAGTGGGATCCATTGTATCCTGTTGATGGAGGGGACGCTCCCAAGTATGAGGATCCTGTGTCAATTCAGATGATGGGAGGTAAGTAGTAATTTTATTTGAATTGTGTCTAAGTTTGTGCTTTAGTTTGATTTGAAATTATATATATATATATATATATAATATAGTGTTTTAGTTTATTTGTAGACAGATTGGGATATGCTCAAGATGAAGCACAAGCTGGGCAGGAAGTGGAGATGATGGGTTTTGGGAGATCATCATCAAGTCAACACTCTGATAGCTCATGTGGCATATTCCTAATGATTTTGTAGAGGAGGGTTTGATAAAGTAAGTGATAGTTATAGCTGGTGTTTATTCCCATTTGTTTGATAGATCTGCTAGAGCAATAACTGCATATGTTAGGGTAATGGGAGAAAAAGATGAGCTGAGGGATGAGCTAGATAGGCACAAGATGTCTCCACTTGATTATTTATCGATAAGTATGAGGATTATGGATGAGTACATAGAGCTCCAAATATGGTATGCATACTTTCATGAGGATCATGGTTGGCTATTGGAATGAAAGAGTCATCATAAGAGGCATCTAGAGCTTGAGGAGGTGTGGGTTCATCGAGTGTGAGAGTAGATTATGAAACTACTACTAGAGGAGAGACCAAGACTGAGAGTGAGGGCATGACACCTATTCATGATTGATTGTACATTAATATGATGTATATGTTTTGAAAACTTTATTTTATATATATATATATATATATATATATATATATATATATATATATATGGATAGTGTTTTGATTTTGACTCATGGGTATTGTGTTATGGATTTTGTAATATGTTGGTATATTGATTGCAAATAGTTGATTAGAAATGATTGATTCGGTATTGATTTCAAGATTACATATGTTTTGGTAAAATGTTTTTTGGGATGTGATTTAATTTTTCAAGGTATGTTTAAGTGTGATGTTAGGTTTGATTTGTAATCATATGTGAGCAAAAAAAATTGTTGGCTTTGTAATTGGTAAATTATTTTGATAAAGCAAATTGGTTTAGGGTTGAAAAAAATATGATATTGGTAAGATTGGGAGTTGGACAATTATTAGATTAAACAAATGAGATTGAGAATAGCAGAGCACTTGTTCAACGTATTCAACCAAGCATGAAGGCCTATTAAATAGGAAAACAAATGAAATACCTGTGAAGCATGAGATGGGTATAAGAAAACTAACCTACGTCAGCTTGCATGAAATAGCAAAGACCGAATAAACAACTAACCTCTTAACCAAAGTGGTTAAGGCAACTAACCAACATAAATTACCTTAGTAAATAACCTAAGGTAAATACAATAATATGCTAACACCCTCCCTTAATGACTAAACCAGGAACAAAACCAAGTTTATCTCTGAATTTTATGAACTTGTCAGTACTAAGTGGTTTGGTCATTATATCAGTTGGCTACTCTGCAGTGGGGCAGTAGAAGAGACTGATGTCTTCATTTGTAACCAACTGTCAAATGTAATGATGGTGAACCTCAATGTGTTTGGTCCTGGCATGAAATACTGGATTCTTCACCATCTTCAAAACACTTTGGTTGTCACAAAAAAATGGAGTAGGCTTTGATGACTCAAACTGAAGATCCTCCAAAATTTTCTTTATCCACATGGTTTCACAACCTGCACTGACCACAGCTTTATACTCTACTTCTGTTGAAGATAATGCCATTGTAGTTTGTAATTTGCTCTGCCATGTTAAAACTCCTGAACCAAAAGTGAAAACATACCCTGTTGTAGATTTTCTTGAATCAACTGAACCTGCCCAATCAGAATCAAAATATCTTGAAAGTTCAAAATCTATAGACTTCTTATACATTATGCCAAAGTCAAGAGTACCTTTGACATATCTTAATACTCATTTTGCAGCTAACCAATGGACTTCCTATGGTTTAGACATGAAGCGAGATAGAAAACTCACTGCAAAACAAATATCCAGTCTGGTGGTAGTGAGGTAAATGAGACTACCCACTAGCTGCCAATACACTGTTTCATTGACCGGAGGTGAATCAGTGTCTGTTGAAATTTTAGCTCCTACTTCCATAGGTGTGTGAGTTGGATACAATCCATCATTCTGAACCTTTCTAGTAATGAATTGGCATACTTATTCTGTGACATGAATACAGTATTACCACTTTGCCAAAACTCAACACCTAAACAATATTTTAGTAGTCCTAAGTCTATCATGTCAAAAGTACAACAAACATCAGCTTTCATTTGCTGAATGAGACTAGTACTACTCCCAGTGATGGCTATATCATCAACATATATAATGAGAATCAAGATATCATCACCAGACACCTTTACATAGAGAGTTGGTTCTGAGTTACACCTTTTGAAACTTGACTCCCTAAGATATGAGTCTATTTTTGTATACCAAGCTCGAGGAGCCTGCTTAAGTCCATACAAGGACTTGATCAACCTATAAACAAGATGTTCCTTACCAGGAACCTGAAAACCCTGTGGCTGAACCATGTAGACTTCCTCCTCCAGATCTCCATTCAAGAAAGCACTCTTTACATCCATTTGGTGCACCTGCCATCCAAACTGAGTAGCAATAGCAATAATCAAACGAAAATTACCATCTTGGTGGTTGGAGCAAAAGTCTCCTCATAATCAACCCCTTCATCTTGTGCATAACCTTTTGCAACAAGTCTAGCTCTGTGTTTGTCCAAGGAACCATCTGCTTTGTATTTTACCTTATAAATCCACTTACAACCAATGGATTTCTTTCCTGGTGGTAGTTCCATCAACTTCCAAGTCTTATTTTTCATTAAGGAATCATATTCCAATTGCATAGTTGATTCCCACTCAGACTTCCCTTTGGCCTCTGAAAAAGAATTAGGCTCAAATACTTGTGAAATAGCATATGTTAGAGCAAGATTGACATGCTCACCTCTATTACCAAACTGCTTTCTCGATCTCAGTCTTCTACCTTCCACACCTTGTGGCAAGTCTCCTTCTTTTAGTGCTTCAATTGTGGTAGTATACCACTTTGGCTTCTTTGGTTGTGCTACTGGAACCTCATAATGACCTGTATCAATTCCCTTCCTGGATTGTGATTCCACTGATGAATAAGAATCTTGCTCACTTTTCACATTATAACTAATAATTGAATCATTAGATAACAATGACTCAATATCTGAAACTTGACCAGTTGCTGTGAAGTATGGCATTTGCTCATTTACTATGACATCTCTATTTACCACAACTTTGTTAGTAGAAACATCAAGTAATCTGTAGGCCTTTGACTGATCACTGTATCCAACAAACATGTATGTTTTGCTTTTTACATCCAAGTTTCTTCTCTTTTGACTAGGAATAACTGCAAAAGCTACACAACCAAAAATTTTGAAATCACTTACATCTGGAGTTTGACCTGACCAAGCCTCCTCTGGAGTCATATTCTCCAAAGCCTTTGTAGGACTTTTGTTGAGGATGTATACTACTGTATTCACTACTTTTTCCTAATACTTGTATGGGACATTTCTGCTTTGGACCATACAACGAGCCATGTCCATCACCGTCCTATTACACCTTTCCACAACTCCATTTTGCTATGGAGTGTAAGGTGTAGTGTTTTGTTTGTGTATGCCTTCAGTGGCACAAAACTCCTTGAACTGTTTTGAGATGAACTCAACCCCATTATCCGTTCTAAGAGATTTCACTAGCTGCCCTGCCTATTTTTCAACCATAGCTTTCCAAGTAAGAAAGTTAGAAAAACAATCAGATTTCTTCACTAGAAAGTATACCCACTTTTTCCTAGAGAAATCATCAACCAGTAACAAAGAAATAACGGGCACCAGAAGGGGTTGGTGTCTGCATTGGACCATGCAAATATACATGTACCAAATCCAATACTCCCTTTGCTCTCGAAGCTTTACCAACATCAAATGAATGTCTAACTTGCTTCCCAATTGACATCCAATACATACATGATGACTATGTCGAATAGAAGGAATCCCCTTAACCATCTTAGTCTTACTCAATGTAGTCAAATACTAACAATTCAAATGCCCATACCCTTCATGCCATAGTGAACTTGTGCTATCAACCGTTGTAAGTGCACTTTCCTTTGCTTTGATTGGATCTACAAGCTTATACAAGCCTTTCTCACCGATCCCAATAGCAATAATCTTGTTATCTTTAGTGGTGACTAAACATTGTTGTTCTTGAAATTTTACAACAAAATTAGATTTTGAGGTGATCTCACTGATTGAAAGAAGATTTTTGTTCATATCTGGTACATACCTAACATTCTTGAATGTATAATTTACTATACCATTAAAACTTATATGAACATTACCAAATCCTTTCACAAAATATGTTGTACCATCTCCCAAAGATACAGATTCATTACTACTGTTATCTTCAACAAAATCCACATTCCAGTCCTTATGGCATGTATAATGGCGAGATGCCCTTGAATCAAAGTACTAAGCTCGATCCACCACAGAATTACCACTGGAAGCCATGAAAGCAAAATCTGGTGATTCCTCACCTTCACCTTCAGCTATATTCGCATGATGAGCTTTCTTTCTGGGGTTAGCCATATCTTGTTGTCTTTTCTTGTAATCTTTCTTAAGGTGACCAGGTTTCTTACAGTAAAAACATTTCCATTTAGATCTCTTATTACCACTTGTGAAGATTCTGATGGATAGCTATTTTTACCAGACTACTTACCCTTTTTCTTGGTAAAGAATGCACTCTCTGTGGAAGTGGTTTTAGACAACACTACCTGCTCCTGTCATCTCTCCTTTTGCAATAGCAATGTAGACAATGTTTCAAAATCCAAAGTTTGCATCTCAGCAATCATGTGCAAGGACTCCACAAATGACTCAAATGATGGTGGAAGATTTTGCATAACAAGAGCAATCAAATCTTTCTCATCAACAAGTTTCTGCGCTGCTTTTAACTGGTCACTGATGTCCTTGATCTGCAATAAAAACTCAGAAATGGAGCCACCTTCCTGCATCTTAGTGGAAAACAACAAATTCTTCAAATACAACACTCTACTGGCTTCAGAAGTTTGATATTTTGAAGATAAAGTTTTCCATAAATCTGATGCTATAGTTGCATTTCTGACCTCTAAGATTAGATTATCTGCTACTGACAATTTTAACAACTTGAGAGCCTCACAATGACGTTTATCATAGTCATTGGTAGCAGTGGTAGGCCTTTGCTCTTTACCGAGCACTATTTGATCAATATTCAGATATTCACATATTGTCAAAACCTTGTGACTCCACAAACTAAAGTTCTTGCCAGTCAATTTCTGAGAATCTGGTAGTAACAGGTGTTGAATACTAGCCATTTTACCTAGTTTTTCATGAAAATGATAAAATCAAAAAACCTATAATGACTTTTTTTTTAATTCCTTCTATACACTAATTCTATATTGACATTGAACAACCTTATCCATTTTCAGCAATAAACTCAATACCGTTTGCAAGATCACAAACATTCTACCACTAAAATAATTAAATCAGGAAAACTACAATTCTAATTTAAAAAATTCTTTCTCCGTTGACATCCAGAAAAAAAACCCAGAAAATGGTAACATTTTTAGCTTTCCGGACGCTTCCGTGATTATTAGTCAGCGGTAGGTCCCCAATAACCCTTATTGGCTAAAGTTTTGATTTATTTCAATTAAAAAAATAAAAATAATTGAAATATTAAAACTTTAGGCTAAAAATTTTATAAAAAAATTTAACCAATCAAAAAATTGGCCTACCTCTAAAACTTCAGGCGAAGATTCTGAGCCCATTTCTCAACCAAATTGCAAACCGTTTTCACCAGTGTCTTAGTTTTGATTTAACTTACAATTTAGACTTTTGTTTCACTGAAAAAGATGAAGAAATGAATTTTTCTGATTTTGCCAAATCCATACGGCACCCATGCACACAGATAAATTCAACAGAGGCTTCTGAGCCTCTAAAACACCCTGTTTTCACTTCCTTTTGGTCTTATTTAGCCTTCTGATGCTCCCTGGCAATTTTCAGACCTTCTGGTTGAGTTTTTTGAATTATGTGATGCTTTCTCTCTCCTCAACTCTCCACTGGGTGCCTGAAGCTCCTCCCTGGCAAGACACCGACCTCTCTCTGGCTTCCACAAACCTCCACTCAGGTTCTACAAACCATAGGCTCTGATACCATATTAGATTAAACAAAACACAGAGAGACTGAGATTGAGAATAACAGAGCACTTGTTCAACATATTCAACCAAGCATGAAGGCCTATTAAATAGGCAAACAAATGAAATACCTGTGAAACATGAGATGGGTATAATAAAACTAACCTACGTCGACTTGCATGAAATAGCAAAGATCGAACAAACAACTAACCTCTTAACCAAAGTGGTTAAGGCAACTAACCAACATAAATTACCTTAGTAAATAACCTAAGGTAAATACAATAATATGCTAACAACAATTTGATTTGGATGGGGATGGCTATTTGGAACTTATAAATGTTATTTTTTAGTAGGATTGGATGTAAGAGAGAGTTTTGTGCTCAATTCCCTGAGAGTGGCTCAAGAATACAAAGGTTGGTCCTTTGGCTCCTTCGTTGCCCTGTGAGGTGAAGCTATGTAATCATGTCGGTATAAATGTATGTCATATATCTATCTGAACCCTAATGGACAACTAAATAAGTTCTCATATTGCTCATGTTATGTAAGAACATATGTTGTAGCTGATATTATTTATTATGTACTAACTATAGCTGTGCATGGAAACTCTACAAAATGTAACCTCATTGGATGTGAAACTAAAACTGTGTGCTATGGAGAAGGCTCATTTGTCCACAATCATAGTGGATTATTGTGTGAAATAACAACTTGTGGCCTCTACTATGATGCATATGACTGATCAATAGATCAAGATGGAACTGAAACCTAGGCTCATCTAATCTTAATCATAGTGGGTTGCTACGTGAGATAAGACCTTAAAATTTTGGCCATAGTGAATATCTATCTAGATAAATACTCTATGATGTTAGTTCATTTAATCTTAATTGTAACAAGTTTTTACATGAGATAAGACCCTTAAAATCTAGTTGTAGTGAATATCTCTCTGGAGCGGTACTCTAATGAGGTACCTGTGATTATGTTGGATATGTATATGAAATTGTACTATGTACTCCTTGAACTATACTACTATATGTAGGTTTATCTCATTGTACTAGTTTTTAAACCTTTTGAGTATGTGTAATAATAGATATCCTATGAGGTTTTTTCCTAGAACCCATATTACTGTCATGATGAGTGACCGATGATTCCTATAAAGGAATGTCCTGGGATGACTCAGTCATGAAGGAATGAGGTCTAAGGTTCTATGATGGAGGAGATCTTGATGCCCACTATGTAAATGTTATGATGCCATTATCAACACATCTATTAATGAAATATTTGAGTCCATAATAGTCGTTATCTCTATGTCCATAGATATGATGATAGTTATAAATGGGTTGATGTCATTGTTTATGTAGGAGATGTGGATCTTGTCGATGAGTAGAAGGCAATGTGATTAACCTTCTATCTAGTAGTGTTGATAATATAACACATGGGCTATCCCACTCTGAATCAATTTGTAGTGGTGCCTTGATGTTGTTCTCTATATTGCATATTGTAGGTTGTGCTCTAGAGACTAGCTATCTATTCTTAACTAGTAATTTTTATAGTTGTGGTCTCCTATCTTGTTTAGGACATGGTGGATGTTGTGTGATAGGAGATATAGATGTAGATACTCTTGTGAAGTATAGATTAATCTAATCAACTGAATCTGCTTCAATCAATCCTAATTTATTTCCAAAGCTAGAACTATATAACATAAATTCTTGAAATAAGACTTCGTCTGATATAATAGATGCTCGAGGAGAGGTTGACGAAGCCCCTTAATAAAGATATGTTTAATCTTTCAATCTGTTGGTTTATAGATCAATCTTAACATATGCATCTTAAATCGTAAGATATAATCACTAACTAGATCTGAATTATTTTGATGTAATGTGGCAAGTTTCTCATATGTACCATGAGGGCCTATGTTTGCTATGTAATGTCTAAGAAATGCCTCCTATAAGTCATCATATGTGTGCAAAGAAGTAACAGGGAGTAGATGAAAGATCCAATTTTATGCCTCCCCCACTGATGTCTACTAAAATAATTTGAGCAGAATCAAAGGACTCACATGAGATGGCAAAGCCTTCTGAAAGGCTTGAAGGTATATGAATGGATCTCTAGTTCCATCAAAGTGAGGCAATGTTGGTATCTAGAAATGCTTAGGCAATGAAGCTTTTATAAATATTTTCGTAAGAGAGTTACCATGTAAATCATTGGCATCCATCAAAGACTTATAAGCCTTATTTTCCAAGGTAAGGATATGTACTTGATGTTGTAATTCACCTACTATGCGCATCAAAGAAATAATCTCCTGGGATGGTATATTAACATCTTGAAGTGGTTCATTTAATTGTTAAATTTGATCATTTATTTTAGCCATGGGAATGCTACATTTATCAATTAGATCATAGAGAGGGGGTGTGCTCACTTGAACCTTGGGAGTAATGGTAACTTGGACCTTACTAGAGGGATGTGGACTACCATTCTCTTTAGGTGAAGAGTGAGAATTGGGTTCTACTATAGTGAGGGATGGCTTGTGAGATTCATTGGTATCTTTATGTTTTAGTGAATCATATTCTAATTGAGTAGAAGACGTGATGTTATCATTAGCATGTGCATTATTTGAAATAGAATCATGCGTAGAGTTAGAAACAACATTTGGTAGTGCATTATGTTTGAGAGGAAGAGTGATAGAAGAGTTGGAAACATGAGATGCATTTTCCTCTTCACTATGTGCATAATAATCGTCATTTTTCTATGCAGTATCATATTTGAAATATTGTTCATAATCACTCTTATTTTCATATTCATTTTCATGTTCACTATCATATTCATTATCACTTCAATTGTCACTAGGGAAAGGTTTAAGAGAATAATTTAATTCTTTTCTAATTTGCAATAAATTATCATGTGAAATTAGAATATCATTTGCATCTATGTCATCCATGGATGGAGTGTATGCATTATTTTCATTTATAATATGAGAAGTAAGAGAAGAAGAGTTTTCATTTAGATATTCTTTTGATAAAGTAAAGTTAGAAACATGAGATTGATCTTTTGAACTATGCATTGGCAATTTGATTCTATTGCATTTATATTGTTGTATTTTGAACATATAAATAGCAAAAGAGAGAGAAAGATTAGGTTCACAGGGAAGCAAATTATCACCAATAAGAGGTTCACTTGGAAGTGTATGACTAATTTGTTCATTTGGTGCATTGTGCATAGGATAAGGAGGTGAAAAGTAACTTTTCCATTTGTCAAAATTATTTTCTTTAGAAGAGGGAATAAAGAGATAGGTTTGAGAGAAGAAGATGCATCTACTTTTTCTTTGCTATCACTTTCACATGTATCATCATATTCATCATTGCAATAATAGTAATTATCTTCATTGTAAATGAAATCATTTTCCACATTTTAAGCTAATGTGCAATTTTGAAAATTTGTCCATTCATTGTCATAATTATGAGAAAAATTTAGAAATTGATCTATGGGATGAGAGGGAAGAAGTGCCTTAGTGGCCATTTTATTTATTTCACCAAAGAGAACATGGAAAAGTACTATTAAGCAAATAAATTCAAAAATAACTACTAACATAGATATTTTGAAAATAGTTTTAATAATCTAAACAATCTACAAAAATTCTAAGATATTTTTCTAAAAATTGCATGGAAGGCTTGGGGTTTGAGGACATAGTTTGAAAATCTAGTTTTTTTGGCAAGGGTTTTAGAATTTTCAAAAGTTATGCAATAATTTAAATTCAAAAAAATAATTTTGAATATGATAAATGCACAAAAAAATTATACAAAAATTATAATTTTGAAATTATTTTTTTGCACTAAATAACTACTAATATTGAGATTTTAAATATATTTTTGACACTCCAAACAATTAGCAAAAATTCTAGAGTAGTTTTCTCAAAAATTTATGGGAGGGGGGCTTATGGTTTAAGGACCTAGTTTGGAAATCTAGGGTTTTGAGCTAGAGTTTTAGAATTTTTAAAAATTATACAATAACTTAAATTCTAAAAATAATTTTGAATAGAATTAATGCACAAAAATTTATACAAACATTAGAAATTTGAAATCAAATTGTAGAGTAAATTTTTACTCTATGATGCATCAAAATTTTCAGTCGAGCACTGCAGTTTGGGTTCCCATATACCTTGGTCGTAACGGCAGAGTTGGGGCAGAGCGCAATTTCATTTTTCGTCTAAGTGTCAAAGTACAATGGAGGCCACCAAGTGTCACTTTTTGGTTGCAGGTCCCTTTTTTCCCCTTTGTTTCTTTCATCTCATTTTGCCTAAGTATCGAATTTGGGTAGAAGCTGCCAAGTGTCACCTTCTGACACACAAAGTCGGTCAGCTGGCATCTTTTGAGCCCCTTTTTGTGACTTTCAAGAAGATAGTGGAATGTGACACGTATCCAGTAGTAGCTGAGTAGAATGCACCACGTGTTAACATCTACGTCTCATAGAGACACTTATGTTTCATTCTATTTTTCAGCAAAGACTTTCAACGAGCTAAGCAGCAGTACAGTGGAAAGTGCCACGTGGCAGTCGCAAAAGGCCCTAAACTACCTTTTTGAAAAAGCAACGAAAGTCACCATGTGTCGATGTTTGGGAGACTTTGGTTCAACGCCTAGGTCCAATGCTTTGATTCAACCATTTCATTTTGCCTAAATGCCAAAGTGCAGCGGAGGCTGCCAAGTGTCACTCTCTGAGTACCTCTCTACTCCATCCCTAGAGAAAGTGAAAGACACCACATATGCCTAGCAGGAGAAGTAAAAGATGCCACATATCTTCCCAAGAGCAGTAGAAGCCACCACGTGTCAACTTTTGAGGAATCACCTTCGAGCCTAATTGCTGAATAAAGATTATGGTGGGTCCCAGGTGTTACTTCAAAGGACTATGGAAGCACCGAGTGTCAACATGTAAAGACTTCCACATGTATCCGTCCCTTCCTAAAAAGTTGCCTGAGCAAGGAATGCTAAATTTTATTTTGTTAAAACCGCAAAGTATCGAGGAAGTAGAATGCAACAGGTGTAGAAGGTGGACCGTTTCTGAGCAGAATATAGAGAAAATGGAAGCGGCCAAGTGTCATTCTCCGATGCCTTCTAGACAAAAGAAATTTTTCATAGGATTGACTAAGTGTCCTCTTCCATTTCAACAGAACAGAGTGTCCATCTATCTATTACAGCAAAAATGGAGGGAAAATCGACTGGAGTTAATTCAAGTAGATGGAACAGTTCATCAGGTAGTTTTTTGGAGCCCCCAAAGCATTGAAGGAGCCGTCTGTTTGTCCCCTGCGAGTGAATGACATAATGGAATTACGTGGGAAAGAGAGTGATGTAAGGAGACATCCAAGGCTATATAAGTAGAATTGTAAAATCAAAGAAGGGGGGGATTTTTCATAGTTTTAGACTCTCTAGAATTTTGACCAGTAATATCATTTGCTCTTGTCTCAATTTTATTGAGTTATAAAGTTGATATAACTGTGCATGTTTATGTGCCTTTTATGTGGCTGAATAAATTAAGAAAATTTGTGCTCCATGCCTTGGTTGGTGTTATCTGTGTCATTTGTAAAGTAACTTATACTATAGATTTTTTGGAGTAATGATTAGGAATGTCATTTGCTTTTGTCTCATTTTCTTGAATTGGAAGGTTTACATAATTGTACATGACTTCTGCGCCTCTTATGTGATTGGAAGATTCTATCAGGAAGATTGAACACTATGCCTTTGTTGACATTCTCAGTATCTCAGTGAAAGAATTCCCTGTTGTGAGCCTCTATTCTATTATTTCAATCTTTTACATTGATCATGCACTTGTCTGCTCTTAAATGTAATTGAATCCTATAATAGTTTCACTGCGCTCAGGTTAGGATTAGGATTACACTCAAGCACATTTCCATAGTTAGGTTTCAATTCCTACAGTTATGTTTCTGTTTAGCTTCCTATCCCTTTTCCCCAACAACTGATATAAAAGAAGAGACCAGCTTCTCTAAAATTTGGAGGTTGTTTCAAGCTACATTGTCCCACAGCTTGAAACTTCCCATTGTTGATTGATTAAGATCAAGCACAATTTTAAATCTTCAACACAAATTTGTGCACAAAATTTGAAAGAAGAGCCCTAAGTGTACCTAGGGTTTTAGATTTGTTTGAAGTAAGTCAGGTTCACCAAATATTTTATTATTTTTAAGAAAACTGGGGTCTAGTTCCTAAACAATAAAGGGTCTAGAGTAAGGGGAAAAATTCAATCAAATACAACAAATTACAAGTATTTATCAATTTAATCAAATTAATTGCATAAGAAGCGAAGTGAACTTATCTAGAAAAATAGACTGAAATAGATGACTCAGGGGTTAAAATCTACTGCACAGGACTGGGATAGTGTTAAAAATCTAGATCTAAATTTCATTTTGTGATAGAAGCATCAAAATAGGACACCTTGGTGTCTAGCACTATAGTATTTTCTTGTCGCTATTGTTTTGAAGGTTTGAGCTTTCTAGAATTTATTCAATGTCTTAGTGTGAGCATGTGTATAAAGTTTTAGAGGTTGAATGTCAATAGAGCTCATTCTAGGTCTATTTCAATCTCTAAACCTTGACTCTATCTATACACATGAAATAACAAATACATCAAAATCATAATGGGGAAAAACTAGGTTAGGAGAAGTATGATCACACAATCTAGAACCCCTGTTGTCCTTATCACTACCTACATTAACTATCAAGCTAGGGTCTCAGATCAAATTTAGTTCTCCCTTATGAAACATGTATAATCAACATGCATGGTAGATTCAAAAATGAGCTTTTGCCTAGGCCCTTCCTTGATCAAGCATGCAAATCTATGTGTGATGCAGAATACTAAGATATACTATTGACTGATTTTTATTATGTAATGTGCCAAAGTAGTAAGTGATAAATATAAAATTCCTTGAGTGAGACTCTTTATTTCAAATTTGAGAGCTTTATTTGCATTAGGCTAATATTGGAAAACTAAAGGATGAAGATAAGAAAAGGTTTTGGACTCATTAAGTGAGGGAAACTGATTGTTGGAGCTTAAACTGACCTTAGACAAAAGTGCTGGAAATGGACACCCTAGGGTCTAGGGCTGTAGTCCAATCCCAATGCTTTTGTATTAAAGATTCAGGACCTAGGGGGATGGAATAAGCATGGAAAATGGATTATGGTTGAGCTGGAATGAGGTTTTGAAAGTTTATGGATGACTAAAAATAGGAAAAAAGGTGACTCAATCATGAAATAAGGCCAAGATGAGTAAAACCAAAGAGATGGCTAAATGTGAACAAGGCTCATATTCTCCAGTTGGAGTCTCCTATGAAAGGACTATGAAAAGACATGATATATGTGGTTTCTTGACCAATTTAGGGTGTATACAGTGTACTTTGAATATATAGATTGCTTCATGTAAAACCTATGATGAAAGATGTATAAATCAATGTCCATTCAATATAGAAAAATTGAAACCAATCTAAATCATTGAAACATTTGAAATTGAAAAGGCAAAGAATGAATACACCTATGAGCATGCAAACTAAGCTACCCTCTAAAGTATTAGAGAATGAGGTGATTCTACCCCAAGGATATGTCACTTTTTAAAACTATGGGTTGGGAATATTGTGTCCCAACCCCCATTAGAGAGTGCTAAGTGTTAGCATTTGAGCATCATATAACTTTAACTAAATGTCTCAAAATATCATTATAATTATTTTAGTGGACATTGTATTAGGTACGTATGCCAATATGGATCCCAAATTTAGGCTATTATGTAAATTTTGAAACTCTAAATCAACCAATGTAGATGGATTTTAGATTTAAAGTGTTGCCTCTATTACCATCATTACCATGATATAAAATAGAAAAAATATATGCATGAACAATGTTGATGTCCCCATTCTGATATATGTGTACCTAACTATGATATAGAATGCCACAAATTTGCATGTCACCCTACCCCAATCTAATACATTTTTTAATTTGACCCATTTAATATGTCTCATTATGTCATAGAATGTGTCAATTGTTTATCATAGTCAAGTAAAATGCCCCATATATGCCTTGCATATGTGCAAATTTGTCAATTTGTCCCTATCTGAATTATGATTTGTCATTATCTAAAGCATAATTTATCCCAATCTATACCACAATCTAACCCAATTTGTATTGTATGTTTCTCAAGGATTGAATCTCTATGAGAAGCCCATTCACTCAATGTGCTTCCTCTACTATCAATTGCCCATCTCTGATCATACTTTACTTGAATGCATTCAACACGAAGTGAATCCACTTTTTTAATTTTCTAATGTCTTCCATGAACTATATAGGTTCATATATACATAAAAACAACACCTTGGGCTCAAAAACAAAAGCCCAGGAGTCAAGAAATGAAGATAAAACATCTATTTATCCCTTCAAAACCTTGTAAATGTAAGGTGCAGTGGCATTGCACCATTTATTGACATCGTGTGGCCTAAACAAAGGTAAGCCAAAATGTTTCTTCTGATAATACACATCTTGGTCACAAACAATCATTTTGGGATGTCTTGCAACATCCTACGGCCATACCTTTTGCATACATACTTGAAATCAAATGCCATTTTTTTAAACTTGCATAAGTTTTTTAGAGGAACCAAATTATGCACTCTTAAATTAGTTTTGATTCCAAATGTATGTTGTTTTAGGCCTTGTATAAAAAACTAATTACTTTTAAGACCCCTTAAACCCTATTTGACAACTCCAAAAGAGTGACACCATGCTTCCTCATCTACACTATGTTTTGTAGTTTATAAGATCATGTCTCCTTAGGATTAAAAGAACACAAACTTATCAATGGCTCATACATCTAAAATGACCTCTACACTCTTTAGTGGATAAATCAATTCTTTAGAAAGAGATACCACTAAAGTCCACCATCTCAATTGTGTAGTCCTCAATGTAGATTTGATTTACCCTTGACTACCTTCTCTACACTGCAAGGAACTCCCATTCATTCAATGTGATTCCTCTATTATCAATTGACCATCTATAATCATACTTTCCTTGAATCCATTCAACACAAAGTGAATCCACTTTTGATGTTTTTTGATGTCTCACATGAACTGTATAGGTTTATATATATATATAAACCATATCTTGGGCCCAAAAATAGAAGCTCGAGAGTTAGGAAATGAAGACAAAACATCTATTTGTCCCTCCAATTTCTTGTAACTAAAAAGTGTGTTAGCATTTCAAATTTTAATAACATCATGTGACTTAAACAAATTTAGGCCACAAGTTTCTTTTGATAATACATGTCATGGTTCCAAACAATCACTCTAAGATGTCCTACAACATCCTAAGGGCATAAATTTTGCATACATACTCAAAATCAAATGCCATTTTTTTGGAACTTGCATACTTTTTTTAAAGGAACAAAAATATGCACTCTTAAAGTAATTTTGATTCCAAATGTATGTTGTTTTAGGCCTTGTATAAAAAAACTATTTGATTTCAACAATCCTTAACCTCTATTTGATAGTTGATTATCTTACCAACTGAATTGGATGATCATCTTGATCCAAAATTCAGAATAGTCATGTTGTTTGCAATCTTTATTATAATAAAAATGAAAGAATAAGAATATTACCTTGATTTAATTATTATAACGTTTAATTTGAATGGGATTGAATAATTATTACAACCACTAAGAAGTATAATATGGGAATGAATATTAAGTACAACTACATATCATAAGTTGAGACTTAGAATGATGAGGTTGTCTTGAACTAGATATTACCCTAGTTAGTATAGTCTATAAATACTCTCATGTGGTAAATCAAACTCTATAGCTTTGATTAGTGATTTTTAGTTATACTCTATTTCTCACATAGACTCTTGTGGAAACCCTCATTCATGGGATTTACTTCATCTATTGGCATGTTTTGATGGTTTATACCTCACCTTATGATTCATTTCTTTAGTATGCACTAGAATATGATTCTATCAAGGATGAAGTAGTGATAATATAGTCCTTAAAGAAAATAGCATAGAAAAGGTCCATTTCATAAGTTATATACCTTGTATTTTATTGCTCAACAACATGACTAAAGAGAAGAATTGTACTTGTTGTTGTATGATCAAGGGATTATCATGGTCCTGGTATGCATAATATGTGTACACTCAACCCTAAACTAGAACCACTATATTTATTTAGTTTTAATAATGAAGATATATTCTTTAGTCAATTTTAATAATGAAGATAGATTTGGAATCATTTACTCTAAAGTAATTAAAACACTATATATTGGGCATGATTGCCTAGACACAGTGAACCCTTTATACATTAAATGGAAGTGAAAACTTGTAATAGTTTACTAATTAAAATATTGCTCATGTCTAGTTATCATGCCCCAATAATTCTAAAACTTGGTGAAAGGCTTACGTGACACTAAATTGGGTACTAATAATGTAATGTCCCAAATGGTAGCTTAGTGTCTGATTGAATTATGTACTTCAAAATTATTGTCAAGTGTTTCAATGGTATTGGTAGAAATGACTAATTACAATTAGACCTAGTATGAGTTAGTTAATTCATGATATTGTGTTTTAACTTATTTTGATTTAAGTGATCTAAATAAGCTAAAACTAGAGACTATTTAGATTTTATAAGATATAACATAAAATACATAGATGTGAATATAATAGAGGATAGGTACTTGGCTTGTTCATTGTTATTTTATTCTCTTTACCTATATGCAGTCACCAAAAAATGTTTGTAATGGATATGTGATTACTAGGCTTAGTAAGCCAACTATTAGAAGCTACATGGACACTATCGGTAAGAATTATATGCATACGATGATTGACTATGTTCACTATCTATTGAAATTGTAATCTATTTTTTTTAGCCTATTTTTACATTGAGAACTAAACTTGCCTATCAATATGTCCTATGTAATTTCAAATTCTTGGTCGCTCATTTAGATTCAAAGTTGGCCTTCCTTCACCTTGAAACCCTAAATCCATCTTCGATAATTACTTCACCTATAAAAAAGGGATAAAAAGGATGGTTTGGATAGCCACACCTTACTATGTCATTGAGCATTATATAGGTTCTAATAATACAAGGAGGGCTCAAACCATATGTAGTTATCCTATCTAGGTGTATGTGTGCTCAATAGTGATCTTCTGGAATGTATACAACTTGTTTGGCTTTTGACACTTAAAATATGCAACCTTTGAATTTTATTTAGGTGTTCAAACTTGAATTAGAGGCTATTCCTTTGAGGGTTTTTCAAATTTAGAAGTTTTATAATAGTGTGTCTAGGATGTGCAGATGTATTCCTTAATATACAAGTGAAATCCTAGATAAGAGCTAGATAGGAATAGCCTTAGGCTTGAAATGTATATATAGGTGATTCTTTGGGAAAATTTTATCCATAACTAGCATGAAAAATGTGTGGGTTGACTTGTCAGGGTGTGTTCACATTATTAATTTTGTAATAACATAAATATTGTTAGTTAAAATAATATTACATTAATATCTTAGGTTATTAAGTGAGTTATTAATATAACTCACGTAGTCTTAGCTGGAGATAAATATGGAGACTTATTGGTTAAGTAAATTTCCTTATTTATAGGTTAGAGTTTCCTATATATGTGTAATAATATGATGATTTAATATACAATATGAGAATTTTATTATCAAACTTTATCTATCTTGTGTTGGTGTTTATTCTATTTTACAACTCTGATTTTTACCAATATATGGTATTAGAGCAGAATGGGCTTGAGATTATTCTTGAGGGGAAAAATCCCTATTTATTCAAATTGCCCTTATGGACATGAATTTGAGAAAGGAATATTGTGGGGGAACCTGATGTCCAAAAAACTACCTATTTAAGATGGGATTAACTTGGGGCAAAATCCCTATTTATTAAAATTGCCCCTATGGACATGCATTTTTGGGTGAACCCAATGTCCTAAGTCAAAAGCATTAGTTATATGTGTGGGGGAGTCTTGTTATCAAAAATGACATGAGCTTCATCGACACATTGATTGAGTAAACAACTTCACCTACTAGAGGACAAAGGAAATGGAGGCTGGAGGTTTCATATCCTCTCATTAGCCACTAAAAATGGGGCCACTTCTACTTGAGTGGCACATTTTATTTTTCAATTGTGTGTTTTATTTCATTTTTGTGTGAATAAGAATATATGATGTATACCTATTCACATTTGTAATAAGTGAACTAAAAATTCCTCTGTGACTTCTCTAAAAATGTGATAAGTGAAGAAAGCTAGTAACTGTATTTCACATCATGATGTGGTTTTTGGTAAGTCACTTATAAAACCATTTTTTGTGGTTGTTCGTAATCCACTTGAAAACAATCCTATTTTGGTTATTGGTAAGCCATATGTAAAACCATCAGTAAGGTTTTTGATTCTCCTATGAAAATCACCAAATCATGAGTACAGGTGCAAATATGGAATAAATGTTTTTCCTATGTTCACATTAAGGGGATGTGGACCAGGGGTTAATAATGTTGACAAGGGGGTTAATGTTATAGTGTGTTCACATTATTAAGTTTATAATAATGTAAATATTATTAGTTAAAATAATATTATGTTAATAACTTAGGCTGTTAAGTCTATGTTAAGTGAGTTGTTAATATGACTCACATAGTCTTAGTTGGAGATAAATATGGATATTTATTGGTTAAGTAAATCTCCTTATTTATAGGTTAGAGTTTTCTATATATGTGTAATCATCTAAATGATTTAATATACAGTGTGAGAATTATATTATCAAACTTTGTCTATCTTTTGTTGGTGTTTATTCTACTATACAACTTTGATTTTTACCAATATGACTAAAGGGAGGGATTTGAATTTAAAAAATCATTGTTTGGAGAACCTAAAACCTTGTCAGTCAAGATAGACACTACCAGTAACCGATAATGTTCAACTATTTTCAGCATTGTCCAATAAAAAAGAAACATTGATCTGAAAGATGGTAACATCCTGCTTAGGATAATAACATAGTTAGGCATAAACTAGGAATATATTGTACATGAACAACAACAAATTGGGAAGGCCAAGCTCATAGATAGATGAATAGCTATGAGAAAATGTGAAAAAGAGTCAATCATGTATGTCAAAGGTAGATTGAAAACTAATATTTTCAAGTGTCTAATAAAAAATTTGAGTATTTATACAATGCCCTCCTTTTAGTCTAGTATTGAATATGCTAGATTAAAAAAAAATAGAGTAAGAAAATTTGTTACCTGAGTATAGATGCGAGTAATGCTTCTTGGTATACTCTAAATATCTAGCTTACTTCATGAAAAGTCTACAATGAAACATGCACATATCAATGTCCATTCAATATATATAATTTTAAACCATTCTAAATCATTTAAACATTCGAAATTTTAAAATCAAGGAATGAATACACCTGTGAGTATGCAAACCAAACTGCCCTCTGAAGTCATTGAAGAATGAGGTGATTTTACCCCAAGGAGATGTCACTTGTTAAAACTATGGGTTGGTAATATTGTGTCCCAACCCCCATTAGAGAGTGCTAAGTGATAGTAGTTGAGCATCATATAAATTTAACTAAATTTCTCAAAATATCATTATAATTATTTTGGTGGACAATGTATTAGGTATGTATGCCAATAAATGTAGATCCCAATTCTAGGTTATTATGTAAATTTAAATTTTTTGAATCAACTAATGTGAATGGATTTTAGATTTAAAGTGATACCTTTGTTACCATTGTTACCATGATATAAAATAGAAAAAATGTAAGCATGAACAATGTTGATGCCCCCAATCTAATTTATGTGTACCTAACTATGATATAGAATGCCATAAATTTGTATGTCACTATACCCCAATTTGATGACCTATATAATATGATCCAATATGATTTTTTTTTCAATTTGACCCATGTAATATGTCCAATTATGTCATAGAATGTGTCAATTATTTTTCATAGTCAAGTAAAATGCCCCATATATGCCTTGCATATGTGTAAATTTGTCAATTTGTCCTAATCTGAACTATGATTTGTCATGATCTGAAGCATAATTTATCCCAACCTAAACCACAATCTAACCCAATTTGTATTATATACTTTTCAAGGAGTGATTCTCTATGACAAGTCCATTATTATTCCCACATTTTGAGGTGAGGAATGTAGCCTATGAATCACTCATATCAAAATAAAAGAGTTATACACATCATGTTATATAGAAAAGATGTAAGCATGTGCTAACATGGTTAGAATATGCCATCATATAAAAAATGGTGATCAGTCACACACATATGATACATGTATCCAAAGGCATATAAGTGTCATGTGTAGTAGATATGCCAATGAGGCACATAGTAATAGTCATCACATAGAGAAGCATTCATAAGATGCATGCTATGAATCAGAACAACACACACAAGATAATAATGTGTGATATAAATCATAACATCAAAATCTTGATAATCATATATATAAGAGCACATGTATTTAGATATTGTCATGATCATGACACACACAAGTACCCAAGACATGATAATTAACACACAAGATAGTAATCAATGTCACACTCATGAATAGCCACTCAATGTAAAAATCATCAATAATCACTAATGTAATAGTCATCAAAAGTCATTCATGGAGTAGAAAATGTAACACACAATGTCATGCAATAGTCACACAATGTCACATAATGTAATACACAATCAATGATCACACCATTTAACAATCAACAACATCAAGATGCATAGAATAAGCAAAATCAATTTACACAATCAATCTATGTCATCATCACATATGGAAAAGTATTTTATCCATAGAATATAGCACCCTAAAGAATATGTGAATGAGAAAGCTATGTATAAATAATATATGTGGCATAGTATGATCAATGTAATAGTCATAAAAAGATTAAACATGAATAGTATATACCAATATTCACCCAATTCAGGCATGCTCCGACTATAGAATGGTAGCCCTTGTTTGTAGGAATGTCCTGCATCTAAAAATATATATATCATATGTATCTATATTTATTGGGAAGTGTCACTATAAAATTAATTGATACTAATATTTTTTTGCCATCTTAAAAAACAAGAGCTTGGAATGTTTAGAAGTTAAATTTGAGTATTATATGTGATTTCTTGGTAGAAATTGAGCAGGGTGTTGCACAGGCCATTCATTGTGGTGTAATCAACTTCAAAAGAGACCCATGGCCAAAATTTTCCAAGCATGCTAAGAATCTTGTTCAACAGATGTTTGAGCCTAATCTTAAGCATACCCTGATTAATGAGGTATAATAAAAAATTTAAAGCCTCTAACGACTAGGATGAGCCAATTTTATTTAAGATAAACTTCAAATTGTAATGCCTCTAACAACTACGATGAGCCAATTTTATTTAATCTAAACTACCTTGGGTTTGTTATCTAGATTAGAGTGCTTTTATGTTCTAATGGAAATTTTTTTACAGGTTCTTTACAAGTTATTCATGGGGTTTAATGTTGGCATTTGGACTTGTGATTTATCAAGCTCACATTGCAACTTACTCTAAAATCACAAGTTTTAGATTGAATATAGTTCCATTCTTTAGGTAATATGGCTTCCTGTAAATAGTTTTTCTTTGTTATTTGCTAATAAAATACTATGTATTGATTAAATATTTATATGATTGGTAGTTTTATATCACATTAATCCTCTTACTTTTCCACATTTACATGTATGGCCTCAATGTTTACATTTGGAAAGGAACTCGCATAAGCTATGCATTTATTTTTGAGGCACCTGGTACATAAATGGGAGATCTGGAAGTCACGATTCTTAAAACTAGTCTATTGACCATTGTCATAAGTTCCATTGTTGCACACCTTTTGTTTTCAATAGGAGAAATGATTCCCATTGCCAATATTTTGGTAAGTAGTTATAATGACCTATGTTCTCACCCCATGTGTTATTTTTAAATCCTATTAAATACTATGAATTTCTACTATATTTGATGTTAAGTAAGATAATTTCTTTACCTAGTAATATTATAATCATTGATTTAAAAATCTCATTTGAGTGGATGTGATTTTGGTGTTTGTAATCATTCATTTTGATATTTGTTACATCATAATTATTGGGAAGGATTAATTTCCTTGCCTAGATGTTGTTTGTACCTTTGTGGCTTGCTTTCTTATGATTGAGGTACCTTTGTACTTGGATGTTATTTGTACCTTGGTAAGAGTCTAGGACCAAGGTTGACCAAAGATAGAGAAATGTTTAGGCTGAATAATGTGTTTCTAATTCTAAGAGGCATAGGTATGTTTTGGTTAGGATGGTCAAGATTTAATGGCAAATCCCCCTATGCTTCAAATCTTATCACTTCAATTGTTGTCATTAACACACATATATGCACTACCACCAGTCTGCTTATGTGGTTATGCCTTGACATGTTTGTGTTTGGAAAGCCTTCATTGATAGGTGCAATGTAGGGAATGATCATTGGTATAATCTACATCACTCCTAGAGCAGGTTTAACCTCTCATCCCCACTTTAAATATTTTTATTTTCATTTTTAATTACATGTAGGGAAATTGATTACACTTCTCAATTATCTCCACTTAGATTAGAAGTTATATTCAGGTAAATTTCATCTTCATGCTTCATTTTAAATACATACAGTAGCACTCATTCATGAAATCTCCTTCCTCTAGTTGTTCACATTCACAATATCTATAACAAAGTCATTATTCTCAGAACCCCCACATGATGCTTGAAGAATTTATAATTGTATCTAAGTCTCTAACTAACAATATTGCTTGGTCTTTTAGTACTTACAAGATTGCAAAAATATCAACCCAAATTATGTGTTTTCTACTACAATTGTTGGGTACATAAGCATTAATTAAATATCCTAAAATTCCTTCCTTGAAATTTATCAAATAAACATCATAAACTTAATTGTATTTTGGTTCCACAAATTGCATAGACCTCTAAAGGCTCCTCTAGTAATAACTACCAATAGTTACATTTTTTTTAAATTGAAAATATTACATAAATTTAAAAATAATGAAATCATAGTATACGAGTCAAAGATAATGGAGCCCCCCCTTTAAATAAATAATTCATCTAAATCTAATCATTATAATTATGGCATTATCTATACTGGAGTAAAATTAGAAAAAGAAATGCAAATACTAAAAAAATTATCCTACTGTTGCAATAATTTAAGATGATCCTTGATCTTAGCAATAAGCAAAATCATGTCTTGGATTTGCATTTTAATCTACCCCAACTAAAAAAAAAGAGATTATATAATATTCTTGAACAACTAAAACAAATATATTCCTAGAGTATAGTTGGTTGCATCGATTTCTCCAAATTTGGAAGAGGATAACCAACCAGCTAGCATTCCAAATGACTAAGTGATGGGAGGGAGAAAGAAGAGTAAGGAGGGTTTTTTTTTATTGAAATCAATGGGAAATAGATCAGGAAGTAAGAAGAGAAGATAAGACCAAATTTGAGAAGATGAAAGGTAATGCTAGAAAAGATGAGGGATAGTTTCAAAATCAGGGTAGAATAAGCACTTCCCTATAGAAAGACTAAGTATGGATAATGCATGGCTAATAGGTACTTTCATATGAAAAATATGCAAGCCTAATAATTAGAATTTGGATTCACTAGGGTATTGCCAAATATTCTAAGCTATTTTCTACCAATGAGAGTCAGGGAATGACATTGACCACTTAGTATTAAAAAAAAAATCCACTGGAGGTGGATGTTGAATGAGCTAATACAAAATTCTTGGTGTGATAGAAGAGATAAACAAATCATTTTTATACCACTAATATTTTATGGGGGTGTAGGAATGGCAATGGTCTTAAGAATTATTTTTGGAGGGATCCATCGAATAAACAAAACATAGATCCACTTGAGAGTGGAAGGCAACCCAAATATATGATGTAGTTAATCCTAGCTGAGTAAATTCTAAGTTCTTAAATGCCAAAAATATTTAACTAAGATAATACCTTTATTTTTAAATAAACTAGTTCTAAATTTATGATAGACTACAAAAGGAAGGTCATTAACTTACATAAACTAATTCCACTATATGCTAGGGTTGTGGATACTTAATCCATGTCGAACATATTGATGGTGCCAATGTAGAAGAGCATCCATCTCTTATCAGGTCACCCAATTACACCTAAGAGGAAGATAACTTGAAATATTAAAAAATTGATCATTGAGAATCTTATCCTCCCAAGGAGTGGAGTCCCATGAATGTTTATGAGTGGTAAGTCTAACATGTTCCTAGACTAAGATATTCCATGGTTATGAACCTTTAGTAGCTAATACAAACTAGTTAACAATAAGACACTTCCCTTGTTATAAAGGGTCACTAATTCCAATACCACTAAACATTTTCTATTAAATGCAATGATTCCAAGAGATGGCAGCCATCTATTTTAAACCAGACTTGTTGGTTTGAGGGAAGTTTCAAACCACTTGAGTAAATTTTTAGTAAGATAATTTAGAGGGGAACCAACAAGTTGAGTAGTAAGCATGGATTTATAAAAAATATACAATTAATATTGAGCAGTGTACCTACTAAGGAGATAAATTTACAAGATCATTTTTCTAGATTTCATTGAATTTTTTATAGTACCCATTCCCACATATCATGGGGTGAGAGGTGGATACCAAATGAAATACCCAGGTAGCAAGTAATTTTCCCATGGGGGATTATGTTCTAGGAAAGAGGAATCCAAGCACATTTAGGAGCACCTTTGATAATCATGACTTTAATTTTGTGATGACATAGCTTGGACCTAGACATGTTAGAAAATATCAAGAATTGTTTGGGCATTAGTAATCTCATGTTTAGAATTATATAATAAGAGCACAAAATCATTCATAAAATGAGAGTTAAGAGCATGAGAACCCAGTGGGAATTAAATTACTTTTATATCATCTTGATGGTGGGCTTGTTGAATTGTATATCCTATAGCATCAGTACCCATAACATAAAAAAGGGTGAGATGGTAGACTTGATGAATAGAGCATTGGATTTCAAAGGATGTTGTGAGGTTTCCATTAACCATGACCTAAGCTTGTGCCTCCACAAAGAGAATATGAATTCACTTCCAAAAGAAAGGATCAAAACCAAACCACGTAAACATTTTTAGAATGAAATGCCATTGAATCCAATAATAGGCCTTATCAAATTCAAGTTTGAGTAATAATGCATCTCGATCTGAGTCCTCATCCCATTGGGTAGTTTCCTAGGTGAAGGTAATATTATCACTTGAATGTTGAGTAACTTGGACTATTCAAGACAAACAATATCCTAAGTAATAGGTTTAAGCTTCATGGTAATATCCCCGACAATAAGTTTCTTTGAAACATTAACCAAAGTAACATGACACCAATTGTTGACCTTGTTCTTATTTCCATCTTTAGAAATAAGTTTGATTTGGCCATGATTAATAATATTCACCAAATATCCATTGTCCTCTACCTATATATAAACACTGAACAATTCCATTTTGAAAATATGCCACATAGGTTGTAATAATTCAATAGGAAGTATGACTAACCTAGGGGACTTTTCAATTTTCATTTCCCATAACATTGTTTCAAGATCAACTAGAGTGAGATGTTATTCAAGAAGTTGATTGGTGGCCTAGTTAACCTTACAGGGAATACAGTCCCATTACCATTCTTCCAAGAAAGATTCATACTCATTAAGATAGTGTTCATAAAATACTTTGTTGTAATGTTGAAATAAAACTCTTTTGAGATCTTCATCTGAGGAGACCTCTCCGTTATCCATAATGATAAAATAATTTTTCTCATGGTGATATTTATATTGTGGGTATTTAAAAAGATAATTGTAACTATGGATTGCATGTTGAATCTAGAATATATGATCTTGAATTGTAGCTCCTTGCCCCTTATAAACTTCAAATTTTCTAAGATCAGATTCAATTTTGACAGTAGTATCTTGCAATGCAATTTCATGAGGATGATCATCAAGAGCTAGCCACTATTGGGTAAGGTTGTATTTGTATACAAATTATTTTTTCATATCTATTTATTCATAAGTTTGCCATACCTTCTAAGTAACTTGACTATTCTAGACACAATAGATTCCCATCATATAATTCAATCTACTGATGACAAAGTCCAATGTTGAATCTCCCAAACAATAACAATTTTTGTTATACAATTCAAATATGAAAGGTGGGATGCATTCAAATTGAAGGGGAATTGAGTGTGAGGGTGAGAAAAAGGATCCAAATTAAAGAATTAAACAACTGGAAGATTATTGGAAAGAATAGAGTCACTAAGAATGATAACCAGAGGAGAAATAAGGAAAGATATAATAAAGGAGAAAACATAAAATCTACCATGTATGTTGAGCTACCTTTGGAAACTTGCTTGGTTATTATACCATGTGAACCACTAGCCATGTTTTTGGGCTAAACATTCAAAGATTATATCAAAGACTACCAGAGAATTATGAAGGAAAATATAAATAGAAACTCATCTATTGAGAGAGGTGATCAGTGAGACCAAATTTTATCCCTCTTATGTTTAACCATATTGAAATAATCTCTCCATATCCACCTTGCTTGAGGGAAATTTGAACTTATCCAATTTCAAAGAACAATGCATTCAACTATGTTATTTGGATCATAGATTGAGAAGAACCCAAAATATATTTTATCAATATAAACTTTTGTCCAAACACATCTATGATTAATGTTTTCACTAAAGGTAATAACCTTGTGAGAGAGTAGGGCGAATAGGATCAAAATCGCTCCTCCTCTCCACTAGCATGGGAGGTACAATTAGGTGATATATTTTATTAATAAAATGAAAGTTGAACATTAAAATATATCCACCAAATTTAAACTCCTTTAGAAAAATTACATCATGGGGATGATTCTATAACACTTATTTGAAATGGAATTTTCAATTAAGGTGGGTGAGCCCTCGAACATTCCATGAGAAAAGATAGAGCTTCATTTAGCACCATTGGAAAGAGGATGCTTGAACCCATTGTTAGCAAGTATAGAGAACCAATTGGAACTCTTAGAAATAGGTTTGGTGATAGGATACACTGATATGGGGAAGCTATTATATGGTCAAGATCCTACTTAATTCATATATCCCACTCATACCTTGTGAGAGAGTAGGGGGAATAGGATCAAAATCGCTCCTCCTCTCCACTAGCATGGGAGGTACAATTAGGTGATATATTTTATTAAGAAAATGAAAGTTGAACATTAAAATATATCCACCAAATTTAAACTCCTTTAGAAAAATTACATCATGGGGATGATTCTATAACACTTATTTGAAATGGAATTTTCAATTAAGGTGGGTGAGCCCTCGAACATTCCATGAGAAAAGATAGAGCTTCATTTAGCACCATTGGAAAGAGGATGCTTGAACCCATTGTTAGCAAGTATAGAGAACCAATTGGAACTCTTAGAAATAGGTTTGGTGATAGGATACACTGATATGGGGAAGCTATTATATGGTCAAGATCCTACTTAATTCATAGATCCCACTCATACCCTATCTATTTTGAGTAATGAACATCAGACTTGTAATTTTCATTATCTAGACCATGTGTGGAAGTTCTGCATTTGGAAGAGGCTATAGTTATTTTATGAACTTCCTTACAACTATTAGGAAGGTATATATCATTAAGTTGGGTTTATAAGATAGTAATAAGGGTTGGGTTAATAGAGACCAAGCGGGATTTCACTGGAAGCTATTACATTAGGGTTATCCAAGGGTAAAGAGGCAATTTTTTGTGGAACCATTGAGTGGTTGACAATAATATTGGAGGTAATTTCTTCCTATCTATATTGTTTGAGATTACATTTGAGGCAATCTTAGATTAAATGGCCATCTTATCAAAAATAAAATAAGGCATTGGGCTTGGTAAGATAAATGATAGGTTTTAGTTGAGTAAAACTTGACCCATATAGTTTAATAAAGGTGGGAAGGGGTTGTGATAGGTCCATTTCAATACATACTCTCAGGTGATTCTTGAAGTTAGATAATTTGTATCTATTATTTTTTCACCAAAGAATTGTACCTTATTAACTGGCTAACTCATGAATAAATTATTGAATTGTAAGATTAAGAAAGTGGAATTCAATACTATGGAAAAGAGGACAAATACATACCACCTACCTAAACCCCTCATAAAATCTATTTTTCATCCCCTAAACTTTTCCCATACTTGAATTGTCTATTTATAAAAATCATTTTTAGAAGGAATACCTCTAATAAATAAGATAAAAATTGTATACTTGAAAATGTCTTTAGTAACTTCAGCAAAATCATTGGGAAATTGAAATTTAATGGCCTTACCTTATTACTAATTGATGCCTTTATTGGGTGTATTATACGTTGGATCTAAAAGATTATTGCTATTGGATTCATGATTTCCATAGCTTCCAAATTTTTCTAAGGAACCTCCTTGAAGTAACATATTAGGGTTTTCAAGGGCAACAGGCAGATCATCTATCTTCACCCCCACATCCAACCCTAAATGTAGAAGAAAACTATCAAATAAATTTAGGGTTTTAAATCCTTATTGTGGGATTTATGAGTTTTCACTAAGTTAGGGTTTATTTGTGAAGTTATGAGTTTCATCTCACAAAAATTATTTTACATATAATTCTAACCTCTATAATTTTCTATGCAATGTGATCTCTATCACATACGACTGCAAGGTATTGTAAATATGAAAATCAACATGTTAAATTGTGAACTTGACTTGTAAAGGTATGATTGAGATAGCTAATGAAATATAATATTATGGGTATCCTAAATGAAAAATGATGAGGCTAGATCCAAGGACAAAGTAAAGAGAATGTGGAAGACTAAGATTTGAAGTTTATTTATTTGGCACAAAAGAATACAAAAGGGTACTACTAACAAAACTATGGGCCTATATTTTTTGTCTAGGGATTCAATATAAATAAGGATAAGATATGAGATATGGGTGGAGAAAAATACTTGAATTTTGAGTTCAGAATCGATAGGAACTAGCAATATAGGAAATGGACTTGCTTTATGGGGATAGGGATGCTCAGTAAGTGTCATCCAATGGTAAATAAAGATTAGTTTAATATTTATTAATCATATAGATTGTTTTGAATGTGTTTTAAGGATGTTACTTGTTGTTTGGAAAGGTTTGAGCAATGTTTTGTGCATGTGCTCATCTTGACAAGGGTTTATGTGGAAATTGTTTTTGTACTTGTGCATGTTTCGACAAAGTTTTTGTAGATAAAATGAAACTGAACTTCTTGCTAAAATAAAAGTAATTTAAAATGATTAAATGAAAACTTAAATTAAACTAAATTAAATTGAATGCTATTATTTTTGGTATTTTCAATGATGTTTTGATGCATGCAATACTAAAACTAAAATCTAGACTAAGATTGTAAATTTCTACCTATATTCAAGCTAAATAAAATCCTTTTTAGTATTTTCCAATTATGAATGAATGAAAATATAATTCAATTATAAAATTTATAACATGAAAACAAAACAAAATTAAATCCAAGCCCTAGGGAGTTGAACCTCCAAGTATCTAGATTTTTTTGTATGCAAGCTAGAAACTATTTTTTGTGTTCTAAATGATTGTTTATCAAAACTAAATGTTGACCATTTTTGGTCCAATAGGCCAAAAAATCGGTCCCCTTCTTTCTCTGCTATTCTGAGCCAGTAATTTTTTTGATTCTTTGTAGAAGTCTATTTTCTATGGACTCTACAAGTTTTCTATGGACTCTACAGGTCCATTTCTATGGACTCTGTAGGTGTTTCTATGGACTCTGCAGGCGAGTCTTTCGGTAGATGAAGAACTAATTCAACGAGTGTAAGGTTTTAAAAAGCTTATTCAAACTCTTGTCCAAATAAATTTATAAGGAAAGAGAGCTAAAATGGTTCAAGACACTTTTCCTTAAGGTTGGAAAGGTGGTTCAACGTCAGGGTCCAACGACATGATCTTTCCAAGAGTTAGCATCTTTGAACTGTTGAACCATTGAACCGGTTCAACGCTTTGGTTCAATGGCAAAGTTAAATTGGAAAATTTCATCACTTTGGTTTAATCAAATGGTTTGTTAGCTTGTTTCAAAGGCTTGGTTTAATTCAGTTGGTTTAATGCTTTGGTTCAATCAGATGGTTCAAACACTTGGTTCACTCAGTCGGTTCAATGACTTGGTTCAATCAGCTTGGTTCAAAGTGTTGGTTCAACGTTTGGTTCAACGATTGGTTTAAAGGAGTGGTTCAATCAAAAAGTTCAAGAGAGTCTCCCAAAGGACAAGTGCCCTTTCAAAGGGCAGTTGCAGACTCAAGAGCCCTTGTGGAGGGGTAGGGAACATTTGCAAAGAGGCCACAGAGAAAAGTCGCAAAGGTAAGTTTGCTTCAAAAATTTGTTTAAGGCAAAAGAAGTACCCTTCGGAAGGGTTGTTTCCAATTTTTTTGAAGGGCACTTTTTAAAGGTAGTCGAAGATGCAAAGGAAGAAATCCTTCAGACTTTTTGTCTGAAGGAATTCCTTCAAACAAAAGTCTGGAGGTATTCAGAAGGGCTGTGAGCAAGAAAGCTGCAAAAAAGACTAAGGCATAGAATGAATTATTTCAAACTTTTTGTCTAAAGGAATTCCTTCAGACAAAAAGTTTGAAGAAATTTGGGAAGTTGCGAGAGAAAAGCTTGAAAGAGAATTTCCGAAGGCAAAGCAGACAAGGCAATTCTTGCAGACTTTTTGTCTGTGGGAAAAAGTCCATGGGAAAAAGTCTATGGGGAAAAGGTCCACAAAAAAGCTCTAAAGGATTTCAAGACCAAGGGAGTCGAAGGACCCTGAAGGGCAAGTTCCCTTGCAGGGGACTCTCAACTGTCGAACGAAGGGGACTTCTCCATAAGTCGAAGGGTCACCTTCCCTTCGAGAAGGTTCAAAACAAGAAATTTGAAGGAAAGGAAGCAATAAGAAGCTGAAAGAAAAGGGAAAGGCTGAGTAAATTGTCAAAGGATGGTGACGTCTCTGAAGCCATAAATTTTAGAGAAGTGGACTAGCCATTGGTTTTCAAATAGTGATGAGCCTGCAAATGTCAATTTTTTAGCAGGGGAGTAGCCATTTAATTTTTAAATGCTTGAGTGCCAACTAGAAAAGAGCCCAAGGAGCCAGTGACTCACCAAGAAGATAACCCTAAGGGATGAAGGATCTAGAAAGAGAAAAAACTAGGATGAGACAAGACAAGGAAAAGACAAAATAGTCCAAGTGGCGAGGGGAGGTGAGTTATTGCCAGGTGGTCATCAAACGGTGCAAATAGTGAGTGGTGCACCCTATTTTCTTCATTTCACATTGATGAGCAGACAAGCCATGTAAATGCCTTGAAGGGAGTAGTCTATTTGAAAAAAAGAGGCACAGCCCATGCTTTCACATTAATGTTGGAACACCAAAGTCAAAGTAGGAGCCGACAATCAAACGGCTTCCTCTTCCCAAGGCTCAGAATGCACATGGGCCAGCTTGTCAAGAGCACCAAAGTCTTTTCAAAAGAAGTGCCAAGTTCACTTCTCTTTCTATATATTGTAAAACTTCTCATTTGAGATAGGATCCATTCTCTTTAGCCCATAAGGCAAAGCTTTGCCCAAAAATCTCTTGGGCTTGTAAGGCAGAACACTACCAGATTTTACCTTGAATCAAGACTTAGCATTTTTACCTCCATTTGGACTTGCACTCATGCATATGTCTATGTTTTATTTTATGTTAAGTCATTTTCTTTTATGCTTTTCACAGATTGATTCCAGCATGTCTAGTGCATTGTGAAGTTTCTTCTTCTACAGGTCTACTAGAAGTGTCTACAATAGGAATATAGGCACATGTGAACAGGCTGCCAAAGTGTGTCTCAAAACACCTTTGATAGTTCTTCCTCCCTGTATCTCTATAGACCCCTGACTCACTAAAATAGAAGAGTTTCCCACATCAAATGAAGTGTATGGGAGCTTCTTCTTGGTGAAAAGTGTATGTTCACGCTGAGTGGGTCATCTATTTTGGTGTATCACCTTCTTATTTTTTAGGTTTAGGTTCTATTTCATCATCTTTCTCCCTTTTCATCCCCCCCTTTTTCATTTATTTGTTAGCAGTAGGAAGTCTAGGACCTAAAAGTTACATCAAAGGGAACTAGCCCTTATCTAGAGACTCTCCCCTCTAGCTTCGCCAGTCCCACAGGCGAGAGGGGAGTTTTCATTGTTGCATGTGGAAGGCAGGAGCTCAACCTACTGCCCAGGGTGCAATCCACTGTGTCAATAGTTTTTGGCATGCCCAGTGGGACCAACTAAGACAAGTTGTGTCCAAAGAGTTGAAGAATTTTTGGTGTGTTCTTCAACCAACTACCCTTTGGAGGCTTTTTTATCAACACCAATGGCGACTCTGAGTTGAATCGGTTGGTTAAGCAGTCCAGGTGCCATCAAGAAATCTCATTTTTTGTATGTATAATTCCATTGTCTAGCATCATGGGCCTTATTTTCCTTCATATGGTTTTGATAAAGCTCAGACTATTCATGCAATCCCCTCAAGCAGCTCTCCTAATTGCCCTTCAATGATAAGGGAAGTAGCACTAGAGTTTGATAAGTAGGTGATGGAAATAGACAGATTAGATAAGCAGTATGGATATCAGCAAGAGTTGATGTATAAAGAGGAGTGTTTGTCCAGGTAAGCTCAGGCCTTGCAATCCATGGAGGAGGTATCAAAATGGAAGAGTCCATTCATTCAAGGTAGTCAGCCTTGTGTACCCCCTCATATTCTAAAGAAAGCCCCCTCTTGTGCACCAAATCCTTTTTATCAGATAGCACTTGCTCATTCTAGCTCATCTAATGCATCAAGCAATCCTGCTCTTAACCCTGTGCACCTAGGCTTCAAACATCAATGGGAAATAGAGCAACCTTCCATGGAGATGAACCTTCTAAATTCCTTAGATTGTGAATCTTCCTTTAGAGGAAACATCATGAACTAGCACATCTCTCTTGAAGCAGCTCTTCTTGTACATCAGCAGACCCTCCCTAACCTTCCCCAACTTCCTTAGGTCCCTTAGTATGATCTCCAAATCCCAAGCTAGAAGAAGGAACATCATGAACCAACTCAGGACCATTGAGAGGATAAAGTTTTTGCCTATTCATAGGAGCAATATTCTAATCCCAAGGTCATGAGTTGGAAGTAAACAGTGTAATCTTGGGGCAAGACGAAGGAGGAGAAAGGTTTTTCTCAAAACCTTGAAGAAGTCAAGGCTACTCCTACTCATAATGATGTTTATGACCTCTAAGAAAGGCTCTTCCAAGAAGATATAGCCAAGAAAATTGTAGAGTTGGAGTCCAAAGCAAGATTCCTCAGCCAACGTGTGATGGACCTGTCTGAACACACTCCATCTACACACTTCCAAGAGAGCTATCAGGCCACACCTAATATAGATGAAGTGTTGGCCAAATGGAAAGAGGAGAATCATTCGATTATATCTCAAGGACTACCTCCTCTTCCACATGGTTTTTTCACTTCACCCCTTCTCAAGGAGGAACCTATTTTGCAGGAGGTGGGTGAGGAGCAAACGATCCAATCTGCGATTTCCCAAGAGGCTATCATGAGTGACAATGAAGAAAAAATCATCATCGATGTTCCTTTTGAAGACATCATCAGCAATGGAGAAGACTTAGGTCACACATACATGTAGATGTTCCAGCAATATGAGGAGGAACTTAAGCATGGTGAGCTATCTTCCCCTTTATTTGATGAACTTCCTTGTTGCTTCGATGAGGAGGATGACTATATCGAGGAGCCTGAGAAGGAGGAGGATCAGATGGATGTCTTTGAACAACTAGAGACTCTGATCCTTGAGCAGGAAAAGGAGAGGTCGGTTCACCTTGAGGAAAGCCTTGAAGAAGAGAGCTTTGAACAAGAAGGTGATGTTCTGTGGGATAAGCAATCAGGTTGTGATTCCATTTTAGACATCACAATAGTCACCCTTCTTCAAGAAGCCATGAGGGAGTAGAAAATGAGTTTGACAAGATCTTCAATGAAGTAGAAGGAAATGAGTCAAACCATGATGCACTGCAAAGGGACCATGCACATCAAAGGGCTTATGGTGATGAGCCAACAACCATTGATTTCTTGGTGAAATGCACCAGCATGAAGGACCAAAATTCAACAAGATTCCAAGAACAAGAAGAGTACGTATATGTTGGAAGCATGTTCGATTTTGATCCACTCAGATGCAGGCCAATCAAGGTGACAGGAAAGAGGAGTGGGTCACCAACTCTCCATTTCATTTAGCCACTTGTTTGGCACCATAAGTTTCCTTGCTAGAAAGGGGACTTAAAAAGTTTTCCCTTTGATCTAGGAGGGAGGCAAATATTCTTGGTTAGCTGTATATAGTAGTTTGCTTTCAATTTTATTTTCCTGCTTTCCCTAAGTGTAGTTTGCATGAGTAGTGTTTTTAGCCTTGTGTGTGTTTTCCTTTGTGTGTGGGGTAAAATGATTCATGATTGATTCTAGGATCCCTCAAGGTAGTTTCTAACTCTTTCAAAGCTACATTTTGACTCTGTGCCCAATGGACTAAAAGGCAACTGGTCTCTAAGCATAGTAGGCATGCTTCCCCTGGGAGTCACCAATTTGTTGACAATTTTTGGTCCAACAGGCCAAAAAATTGGTCCCCTTCTTTCTCTGTTGTTTTAAGCCAGTACTTTTTTCAATTCTTTGCACAATTCTAGTTTTTACAGACTCTGCAAGTCCATTTCTACGGACTCTACAGGCATTTCTATGGACTATGTAGGTGAGTCTTTTGGCAGATGAAGAACCAGTTCAAAGAGTGCAAGGTTTTACAAAGCTTCTTTAGACTCTTGTTCGAAGAAATTCATAAGGAAAGAGAGCTAAAATGGTTCAAGACACTTTTCCTTAATGTTGGAAAAGTGGTTCAACATTGGGGTCCAACGACATGATCTTTCCAAGAGTTAGCATCTTTGAACCGTTGAACCATTGAACCGGTTCAACGCTTTGGTTCATTACTTTGGTTCAACGGTAGAGTTCAATCGGCAAAGTTCATCACTTTGGTTCAATCAAATGGTTTGTCAGCTTGTTTCAAAGGCTTGGTTCAATTTAGTTAGTTCAATACTTTGGTTCAATCAGATGGTTCAAACACTTGGTTCACTCAGTTGGTTCAACGACTTGGTTCAGTCAGCTTGGTTCAAAGTGTTGGTTCAACGTTCAGTTCAATGGTTAGTTCGAAGGAGTGGTTCAATCAAAAATTTCAAGAGAGTCTCCCAAAGGACAAGTGCCCTTTCGAAGGGCAATTCCAGACTCAAGAGCCCTTGCAGAGGGCAGGGAACATTTGCAAAGAGGCCACAGAGAAAAGCCGCAAAGGTAAGTATCCTTCAAAAATTTGTTTAAGGCAAAATAAGTACCCTTTAGAAGGGTCATTTCCAATTTTTTTAAAGGGCACTTTTTAAAGGCAGTTGAAGAAGCAAAGGAAGAAATCCTTTAGACTTTTTGTTCGAAGGAATTCCTTCAGACAAAATTCTGAAGGAATTTGGAAGGGATGTGAGTAAGAAAGCTGCAAAAAAGACTAAAGCATAGAACGAATTCTTTCATACTTTTTGACTGAAGGAATTCCTTCAAACAAAAAGTTTGAAGAAATTCAAGAAGCTTCAGGAGAAAAGCTTGAAAGAGAATTTTTGAAGGCAAAGCAGACAAGGCAATTCTTGCGGACTTTTTATTTGCGAGAAAAAGTCTATGGGGAAAAGGTCCGTCGGAAAGCTCTGAAGGATTTCAAGACCAAGGGAGCTGAAGGACTCTGAAGGGTAAGTGTCCTTGTGGGGGACTCTCACCTGCCCAACGAAGGGGACTTCTCCATAAGCTAAAGGGTCACCTTCCCTTCAGGAAGGTTCAAAACAAGAAATTTGAAGGAAAGGAAGCAACAAGAAGCTAAAAGAAAAGGGAAAGGCCAAGTAAATTGTCAAAGTATGGTGACGTCTCTGAAGCTATCAATTTTAGAGAAGCGGACTAGCCATTGGTTTTCAAATATTGACGGGCTTGTGAATGTCAATTTTTCAATAGGGGAGTAGCTGTTTGATTTTTAAATGCTTGAGCACCAACCAAAAAAGAGCCCAAGGAGCCAGTGACCCGCCAAGAAGATAGCCCAGAGGGCCAAAGGAGCTAGAAAGAGACAAAACCAGGATGAGACAAGGCAAGGAAAAGACAAACTAGTCCAAGTGGCGAGGGGAGGCGAGTTATTGCCAGGTGGTCATCAAATGATGCAAACTATGAGTGGCTTGCCCTATTTTCTTCATTTTGCATTGATGAGCAGACAAGCCACGTAAATGCCTTGAAGGGAGCAATATATTTGCAGAAAAGAGGCATGGCCCATGCTTTCACATTAATTTTGGAATGCCAAAGTCAAAGCAGGAGCTGACAATCAAACGGCTTCCTCTTCCCAAGGCTCGAAACGTACATGGGCCCACTTGTCAAGAACGCCAAAGTCTTTTTAAAAGAAGTGCCAAGTTCTCTTCTCTTTATATATATTGTAAAACTTCTCATTTGAGAGAGGATCCAATCTCTTTAGCCTGTAAGGCAAAGCTCTACCCAAAAATCTCTCGGGCTTGTAAGGCAGAACTCTATCGGATTTTACCTTGAATCAAGACTTAGCATTTTTACCTCTATTTGGACTTGCACTCACACATATGTCTATGTTTTATTTTGTGTTAAGTCATTTTCTTTTATGCTTTTCAAATATTGATTCCAACATGTCTAGTGCATTGTGAAGTTTCTTCTTATGTAGGTCTGCTAGAAGTGTCTACATCAAGAATATAGGTGCATGTGAACAAGCTGCCAAAGTGTGTCTCAAAACACCTTTGATAGTTCTTCTTCTCTGTATCTCTACGGACCCCTGACTCACTAAAACATAAGAGTTTCTCACATCAAATGAAGTGTATGGGAGCTTCTTCTTGGTGAAAAGTGTATGATCGGGCTGAGTGGGTCATTTGTTTTGGTGTATCACCTTTTTATTTTTTAGGTTTAGGTTCTATTTCAGCATCCTTCTCCCTTTTCATCCCCCCTTTTTCATTTATTTGTTAGCAGTAGGAAGTCCAAGACCTAAAAGATACATCAGAGGGAGCTAGCCCTTATCTAGAGACTCTCCCCTCTAGCTTCGTCGGTCCCACAGGCGAGAGGGGAGTTTCCATTGTTGCGTGTGGAAGGCAGGAGCTCGGCCTCCTGCCCAGGGTGCAATCCACTGCGTCAACACTAAATAATCTCAAATTAAATAAATGTAAGATTTAATTTATTATTTTATGATTTATTGATCTTATAACAACATTATTTTATTATGAAAATTAATAAAATCAGATCTAAGATACAAACACTCTTTTGTCTAGGTTGTCTAGGTATGTGTGCGAATGCTTATTTATGAATGTAAAGCTTATTTAAAAGTGAAAGTGAATTATTTTGAAACCTAAAATTTATTTATTTTATTCCTATGATTTACCATATGTTTTAATGCAAACTATGTGCTTTGAAATATTATGGTACATGTAAATAGTGAAAATCTAAGATGGGTTTTTGACCAAAAAAAAAGAGAAGATAAAAGTTATTTTTAATTAATTTTATATTTTATGAATGTAAATTACAATATAATAATAAAAGAATAAACTAAACTAATTTCAATCTACTAAATCAAAACTGAAATTGAAAACCCTCAATCTGATCAATGGTGATGACCAAACAAAGGCAAATATTTTTTGTAGTGAATAAGTTATCCTTAGGTATGTTAGCTCCTTGATTGCTCAATCACGACACTTGGAACTCTAAAACAAAAGGATGAAAGGAAAATATGGAAAGAGTAACATAATATTTGAAAATAATATTAGTTTAATAGTGGCTGGGTTGATTCACAGATAGAAAAGAGTTGGTTGTTAATTTGTATGAATTATCCTCTCCAAAAACTGTGTAAAATGATCATAAAGATGACCAAAGATGGAACAAATTTAAAAAAAAATTGAAAGCAGGTGGGATATGGTTCTTTAGAGATTGATATCATCAATATTCAAATCAAAATTTGGATCTAAAATTTATAAAAAAATTAAGATACTTTTAGAGAAAACAAAGAGGTTATAAGGGTGAGTTTAACTGGTGGTTAACTCAAAGATCAACTTGGAAGAACAAAATTGATTAAAACTAGAATGGGAGTGAGTTGGGATATCATGAGGGAAAATACAAATCAAATAAATGAATAAAAATTAAAATAATAATACAAAATGCATGAGAACTCAAGTCTTAGATGTTAATTCTAAAAGATGAGTAAAATATGATAGAATTACCACTTTTTGCAAGTGATGGAGATAAAACTATTGATTTAAATGATGAAATTATCCCTATATAAAAACCACCACAATGGTTTATGAAACTATCACAAATATAATGAAACCTCCATGGTGGATCGAGGCACAAAGTGATAATTTCATAACTTTAAGTGATAGTTTTGTATCCTAGAGTGGTGGCTTCGTCACCAAAGAGGAAACTCAAACATTAAAACCAAAAATGACTAAAAATGTAAAAATTCAATTTTTAGAAGGATAAAAAGAGGCTATAGGGTAAGGATGTTAGAGAGAACCAATATTGAGCATATTTTTGAGATTTTTGTATCGTCATTATACTTTTCAAAAATATTGCACCATGTAATTTTTGGGTGCATACATATTCCCCCTTTGGAGGACACCTTGTCATGAGTTGACGAGGGTGTGGTCATGAGTAGTGGTGCATTGAAAATAATAAGGAAGGTTATAAATACTTACCTTGATTACCTGTGTGGCACAATGAATTTGGTCAAGATTTTTTGTAACCTACAATCAAAAGATAGGAATCAAATACAGTTTAATGAAAAGGTGAAAAATAATGCTAACTAATCGAAACATGGATGAGAGTACTTACCATGTATGCAAGGATGATTGTACTACCTACGTCATCTTTTGGGGGGACTGAATCTGGTGCTAAGTGTTGTGTACCTATAATATTTAAAATTACATACAAACATGATACAAAAAGATAAAATAATTTAAATTCATTAATTTTAAATATAAATTACGTTAATTCAACCACAATAGTGTCTAGAATGTGTGAAACATAAGTCTATAAAAAACTACTAAAAATAATTTTTTTTTGAATCTCAACGACTAGTTTAAGAGATTACCCAAAATAAAAATCATTTGTGAAAATCTAATTTTGATACTTTTGAGCTCTGGATTGAGGTTAATAGATTTGATCCAGGAAGCAGTGAGATCAATGAGCATAGTGAGAAGATTAAAAATGTACCAATGAGAGTAGTGGGGTAGGTCCAAGTATTAGTTATGAGCATTACTTTTGCATTTTCACTATAATTTAGAAAAATTCATCAAAATTACTCTTAAGTCTACTAATTGTTAAAATAAATCACATAAATGGGATTAGGGGACTGGGTAGACTAGGGATCAACTATTGTTTGATGTAGGACTACCTATTGCGATAGGTAGGCATTAGATGTTTTTTCCCAAATTATCATACATTTGTGGACATAACTCTCTCACAAAGGCATACAATTGGATTAGAGTCTTAGATTAAGATTTTAAATGAGATGACTAAAGTAGGAGGTCAGGACCTTATGGCCACTATTCAACATGTATATACATACATTTTTTATTTTTATTTTGAGATGTTTGACTCACTTTCCCTCTATGGAGGTGATGGTATATGAGACTAGATTTGTATAAAATTGAAATTAGTATGATATATACATGGAGATTTTTTGGTTTACTTCAGTGACTTTCCATAAAAATTTATGTGTTTAAATTCATGTATGCTCTTTTATTTTAATCACCTTAGATGATTAGGAATGTGATGATATACAATGTATCTATTATGTTTTTTATAGTGCTATGAATAAATTCTTATACATGTAAATGAAAAACATAATGTATGTAAATGATGTAATATGATGGATATACATAAAATTACAAATGCACTAACAATTTTTTTGTAGGTGATGACCAAGTTATTTCACTCACAAAATATATGATTTTCAACTTGAAGCAAAGGGATGAAAGGAGAAAAAGGATATACATCAGATGGATAAAATGAAACCCATACATCAAAATTTCACATGGAAAAGGAATATGACCCAATCCTTACGAGTAGAGGGAAGAACGTAATTATTGATGAACTCATAAAACACTAATTTTAATGGCTTCATCTAGATATAACTAGACCTAACAGATTTGGTAAATGGAATAAAGTTACCCTTTTTAGCGTAAACATATAAACAAACCTTTTTAAAGAACTCTTTTCAAACACTTTCTAATTTTATATTGATTTTGTGTTTGCTTTTTACTTTTCTTTGTGACCCCCTACAGTTAGTCTCATGTGACTAGAAATACACATGGGTTCATCACCAAAGACTATATGTAGGTGAGTAAGCTCATCTCTCCCCAATGTTAACCCTACATAATTAGTAAGATATAAGGGCTCAACACTAAAGGTTAACGAAGGGTGAGAGATGTGATATTTTACTTTTGTTTGCATAAGCTTATGCTATTTATAAGAGTGTCTTTCTTTCTTTTTATCATATATTTTTGTAAGACCCTTACCCCCAAATCTTGGCCCCATGCAACTAGTAAGATGCAAGAGATCATCATATAAAACCAAGATAAACGAGTAAGGTTAACTATTTTTTAGCGTGTTAATGTTTTCTAATTAGAAGGTACTATAAGAGGAGACTCTGTCATGGATAAACTTCTAGATTAGGATGTAGGCTAGCATTTTTAAAGATTCATAAGAAGGTTTAGGAAAAGGTAATCACAAAAACTATGACAAGAACCAATGTAATGTTGATTTTGAGAAACTTTTCATAAGATAATAGGGTAACATGAAAATGAAATGAGATCATAAGCTATAATTTGAAATTTTTTATTATGCAAACTGACAACTAAATGATCACCAATCACGACATTTGTTATGTAAACATATCATGTAGACAATGGAAATTAATGTAATGAGGGAAATTTGTAATGCAAATGACTAAATATAAAAGTGTTTAAGGTGTACAAAGTGTCAAGATCCTACTCCTCAATAAGAGTATATATGATTACCTTTGTATTAGCAACTAAACACAGAATTTAACCAGAATGATAAGTAACTAGAAATATGAAACAACACAGAATATGAGAGACAATACCCAATTGTATTAATACTCATCCAGAAGGAAATACAATAAAAAAGTCGCCACACTTCTTCTCACACCTCTAGAGCTCCCACACTTCTAAGGCTCACCAGTAATTCTCCTTCAACATTTCACTCTCTCAATTACGGTCACAACAATCAACTCAAACACAGAGTTGTTGTTCACCTCCACCAGTCAATAACAACGCTACCAGTACACCAAGTACACAACTGTACTCCAAGTAGATCTCCCTGCTATTGCAACAACCTGCAAATCACCAGACCTTACTTACCATGTAGATGTCTCTACACCCTGAAGAACCCTTGTCCTTGCCTCACCAAGTCCTCATGATTCTTCAACCAGTACCCTGGTGGATATTCTACTAGAACTTGCACAACCTGCAACTCTCCCTGATCATACACACTCAGCACCCCTTTGGAACTAGGAGGAGCTACTCTTGCTCTCTCTACAAGCACAATGGCTTTCTAACACACTTTACAATACAGCCCATGAGTCTATTATATAGATCTCATGCATACAATAATTAGACTTTCTTAATTACAATAATTAGACTCACAACTCAAGACCAAAAATAGTCTTTACATGTAAATTGCCTGTCTAAAAATAGACCAGTTCAAAACCCGCATGCAAACTGCATGCACACACAGGTTGTCAACGTCGGTTCCTTCCTGACCGATGTCAACCAACTAATAACCGACGTCAGTTGCTTTTGCACTATAATATGACCTTCATCAGTTCCTTTGTAACTCGCTTTGCAACTCAGCAACCCCAGCAACCTCCTCCATGTTTGCATCAGTGAAGTTTTTAGCTCCACAACCTAACAATCTCCCACTTGGAGATAAATAGTTGCACTGTACCTATACCTGTACATCGTCTAATTTGTTTCCTGGCTTGTATCCCTCTTCAAGCTCAATCTTGAAGACCAACCACCACACAACATGTGGTGCTACTCCTGTCATCCAAGTAACCTACCACATCCGAACCTACATATCCATGTAGTGAAGTCCTTGACCCTACATAACATGTTAACCTGCTGCTAATCCCTCTCAGATACCTGAGAATCCACCTTCCCCAAATTGGCTCCAAACTCTCTGACAACTCCCACTGCTTGGGAAAACTCAAGTCTACACTCGACCTCATGTGATTTCGAACACTATTCTAAGCTCAGCTTGAACTGTCCAGCCCTTGGTGTGCTTACCAGTTTTGCATCCTGCGTATTGAACCCTACCAACACCTTCTTCACATCAGCTCCCACTGGAGACAAAATCAACCTGTGATCTTCCATCTCTCTTATGCCAAAGAATTTTGCTGCTCCCAAATTCTTCATGACATACCTCTAAAATAACTTTACCTTTAGCTCAGAAACTCCCTACATGTGTGACCCTGCAACAAGCAACCACACCACATACAGTAACAGAATAATGTTGTGACCATTATCCAACCTGGTAAAGAGAAACACAATGGTCAAACCTCCATTGTCTTGCAGCTTACTCAAGACCATATACCCTGGCCTTCTGTCTCACGTGTCCATTCTCACTCTTCTTTATCCTAAAAATCCATTCGTCTCTCAATGCTTTCTTCCAACTGGCAACTCCACCCAAAAACTCCCGTTTGGTTCTTCTCCAAGGAATCACATTCCTCATCCATGCCAAGCTCCCACTGTTTCCTAGATCTACCTGCTCTACTTCTTTAATGACTTCCTGGTTCTTGACCATCAGTGAGCAATAAGTAGCGTAAAGAAGGGAAATGATGAATTTGAGGCTTACTTACCCTTTCAGTCCTCCATATGGGTGCTTGAGACTCCTTGACAGCTTGCTATCCACCCAAAATCTGTCTCAGTGATCGATGTCAGTCACATCTCAGTCTGCACCTGATTGACATCAGTTCCATGCAACTGCCTCATCACCGACATCAGTTCCCTGACTGACGCCGGTGTTTACTGGTCCCTGAGTCACCGACGTTAGTCGGCACATAGCCGACGTCGGTCTCTGAATGGACACCGATGTTAGTTTTCTAATCGACGTCGGTCTCTGTGTTTTACTTGCGAGTGATGACTTTTACTCACGAGCTCCTTTTGGATCAAAACCCTGTTCAAATTAACACAGCCTTGCTCAGAATAATCCAGTCCCCTCAGCTGATCTTTGTTCGTCATCTCCTCCATGAACACCAAGGCTTTCCAGTTCTTAAGTTTGTCAAAAACATCTGTCTTCCACTTAAGAACATGCATTCCCTTCTTACACATGTGACCAAGCCTACAAAGCCACATCTCTGCAACAGAAGGTGAATCAGTAATATAAGTAGATAGATAAAGGATACCTACTTTCTTACCACCGTCTAATTCAAGTGCATCCGCTATGAGAGTTACTTTGCATCTCTCATCACTCAACTTTCTTGAAGAAATTAGACTCATCTCCAAGACTGGAACCTGCATGACCTTCTTCAACACCCGTGTGTTACCCGTCTGCAATTTTAGCTTCACTTCCCCTTTGACAACAATCTAACAAGGCTCACCAACCCCTAAATAAATCTCTCCAAAGTCTCCCTAGACATACTTATGAAAAGATGCTCTATTTTGGGCTGCATGGAAAGAGGCAACATAATCTATAAACCAAGATTCTACTTTATCCAGAGCAACTTGTGCAACATCACCTGCAACATCTGCTTCTTCCTTTTTTTCATGCTGATCTTCTACCAACCAGCAATCTTTCTTTACCTACTCTTTCTTTCCATCAATCAAACCATTCGTGTTATTCAGTTTCTCCATTCGTAGCTTACTTTCTTCTGCCATTGCTATACTCCCACTCAATCAGAAACCCCTGTGAGTGCCCTGTAATCTACAAACACTAACCAGATCTGATACAACCTGTTAGTAAACCCAACCAAAAGCTCTGATACCAACTTGTTAGGATCCTACTCCTCAATAAGAGTATATATGATTACCTTTGTATTAGCAACTAAACACGGAATTTAACCAGAATGATAAGTAACTAGAAATATGAAACAACACAGAATATGAGAGACAATACCCAATTGTATTAATACTCATCCAAAAGGAAATACAATTAAGAAGTCACCATACTTCTTCTCACACCTTTAGAGCTCCCACACTTCTAGGGCTCACTAGTAATTCTCCTTCAACACTTCACTCTCTCAATTACGATCACAACAATCAACTCAAACACAGAGTTGTTGTTCACCTCCACCAGTCAGTAACAATGTTGCCAGTACACCAAGTACACAACCGTACTCCAAGTAGATCTCCCTGCTATTACAACAACCTGCAAATCACCAGACCTTACTTACCATATAGATGTCTCTACACCTTGAAGAACCCTTGTCCTTGCCTCACCAAGTCCTCATGATTCTTCAACCAGTACCCCGGTGGATCTTCTACCAGAACTTGCACAACCTGCAACTCTCCCTGATCATACACGCTCAGCACCCCTTTGGAACTAGGAGGAGCTACTCTTGCTCTCTCTACAAGCACAATGGCTTTCTAACACACTTTACAATACAGCCCATGAGTCTATTATATAGATCTCATGCATACAATAATTAGACTTTCTTAATTACAATAATTAGACTCACAACTCAAGACCAAAAATAGTCTTTACATGCAAACTATCTATCCAAAAATAGACTAGTTCGAAACCTGCATGCAAACTGCATGCACACACAAGTTGCCGACGTCGATTCCTTCCTGACCGATGTCGGCCGACTAATAACCGATGTTGGTTGCTTCTGCACTGTAATATGACCGACGTCGATTGGCCTGATCGATGTCAGTTCCTCTACAACTCACTTTGCAACTCAGCAACCCCATCAACCTCCTCCATGTTTGCATCAGTGAAGCTTTTAGCTCCACAACCTAACATAAAGTTCATAGATTCACCAAAATCCTTGTCCTCCAAAGTGCATAACCATTAGACTCCATTTTGAAAATCTTCAATTACTAAATAAGGTCGTAACTAGTTGGGCCTAAAATTTTGACCTTCTCATTTATTTTTATCAATTTGACTCTCAAGCCTCAAGACAAGGTCTCCTACTTGTATTGAAAATTTTCACACATACTTGTGAAATTCATAATATTTTTGATAAGGCATGATTAGCTCTATTTGTCCTACCGTAGTGTTTGGACAAGGGAAAGAAAAATATTGTGAGCATTTAGTGAGTTATTTTTAAAAATATCCTTTATGTATAGGAGACTTGTGAACATATTTGTGTAGCTCACAGTACTAATGATGATACATGATTGACTTGGTTTTTCCCACTATTTTTCTTGGGGAATTCTGTGAGAACTCAATGAGTAACTTTTTATGGTCTTCTTCTTTTGCAGGAGGGGGAGGAGACCCATCATTGAGAATTTTTGGGTAGTTATCAAAATTGATGTTGATTTATATAGTGCCTATGGTTGACATATGAATCCTTTCCTCAATCACTAACATGGCCAAGTAATTATGAATGATTTTATTATCTAATCTAAGGTTTAAAGTATGATTTAAGCTATAACTTGCCCCTACTTGATGGGGTATTGGGTGATTATGTTGAAGATATGCATCATCATGATATTTTGAGGGCTTATCCTCATGCCCTAAGAGCTCTATCATACCAACATCAACAATGGGATTGGGAGCCTATAGACTAAAAGGCATGTGGATACTATAAGTCTTGATTTTATAGTGTTAAATGGGAGTTTAATGGGTTCATCATTTTCCAAGATGCTTCTAATTTTAGTCATAGACATAGTTGAGATGACTGGTGTTGTCACAATATTTTTACCATTTGATTATTATAATATTAAAATTTAATTTTCTTTAGGTTTATCTTTTAAGAGGGATTTAGGATGTTCTCCCTATTTATTCAAGACAATCATGTTGGGTTTATAGGTATCTTTGACCACAACCAAATGTGGGGGTTCTGTTACACCATTAGTGGGTAAGTGGTAATTGAGATGTAACCCCAATTTTTTATCCACAAATGTTTGAAGGATGTCAAAGGGATTAGGATCACCTTGGGCCACAAATACATTCCTAAATTAAGGAACCTAATTTATTGTAAGAGGGTAGAAGGGATTGCCTTCATCTTATGAATATAATGTCTACCTAAGATCATGTTGTAATTGGTATCTTTGTCGATTACATAGAATTTTTTCAACACAATATTGGGACCTAGGGTAAAATGAATCACAATGGGTATTATGGAGGTGGAATTGAGGTTGTCATAACCTCGTAGGGTATTTCACGTCATAGAGTAATTAGTTTCTCCATAACCCAATTTTTTTGAGAAATGAAAAGGGGAATATATTGACAGTAACCCTATCATCTAACATTGTTATTTTCAAATTATTTTTATAAATCCATAATTTAATATATGAGTTTGGATCCCCCCTCTTAGCCATCTCGGTGTTTGGAAGGAGACTCTGAAGATCAAAGAAATAACCAAATTCCCTCAAGGTTTTCTAAGTGGAAACATGTCAAGATTAATATGGTTGATTTGGGCCTATGGTGGAGGCATGCCATTGGCTAGGTGGCCCAACCCCAAGGCATTAGGTAATGGAGAATTGAAAGCAGGAGGATTCTTAATCAAGTCCATAAATGAGATATGAGAAAAGGTTTTTGTGAGATCACCCACTAGGACGTAGTTTCCCACTGGCCTAGGATTATTTTAGACTTCTAACTCCAAATTGTTTGGAGATAAAGGGGTTATGGGATGGTACTCTCTCATATAGGTAATGACATTGGAATACTCCTCAATCTATATATTGATAATACATATCATATGCATCTTCTCCTGAGGCCATAACTGAGGGGTCATGACAAAGTGACAATGTTAGATGTGGAAGCTTTAACATCATGAGTGCTAGCTTGGGGAGGTTGGTTTTATGAGTGGATTAAATAAGTGGGTTAATGCACAACTAGTTATTGGAGACATGCAACTATTGGTCAGGAAAAGGGTTTTAATAGATATGTAAATTTTGGTTATGGGGGGCCATAGAACATGTTGAAAGAGCATGAGGGTTTGCGTTAACATTCCCTAACAAAATTGTATAAGGGTTTGGCATTATTTTTCAATGAGTCTTTGAATGAATTTGTTTTACTCCCTACATGTACGAGTGTCATGGAAAATGACCCTATAGAACAAGAAATATATCTTGGGATCATAGTCTTTAAGCCTTTAGTTTTGGCCTTGTTACTCAAACCCTTGTTGGATATTATTTCAAAAGAAATGATGGTTTTGATCAATGTTTTGGGGTTAGAATTGGCCTTTATTTTGGTTCATGTTTTCCATTAATTATTATGAGGTGGGGATGGTTGAATTACACCACATGAACCACATGTGGAGGGTTTTAGTTTCTTGAACCTATATTATTATTGTTATTTTTCATGGGTAGAGCTTGATTATTTTTAACGGGGTTTTCCCTATTTATTTGATCTATAATGTCATTTTTGGTGGTGTTACAATTTCCATTTATGATTTTGGGACATTTATTGGTGGAATCATTTTGGTTATAATTTTGGTACATTCTCTTATTTTGGTTTAGATTAATTATATGCCCATTTGATATGTAGGTCATGCGATCACTATCAATTGATGATTTATCAATTATAATAGCACTTTTGAGTGCTTCATAAGACTTGTATGGGTATTTTCATACATATTCTATCATATCCTTACTAAGGGAGTTTTATAAGAGATCATGTAGTTATTTTTGATCCATGCATGGCACACTAGTAGAAGAATGTAGGACTTGCCGTCATCTCATAATGAAATGGGTAGTTGATTCGTTATGCTCTTGTTTTGTGTGAAAGAATTATCGTATGCTAGTTTTGAGGATTTTGTTCATATTAAAGGCTTTAACAAACTCATATATGATTTGGTGAAAGGAATGTATAGACCCCTCAAGGAGGTGATAATATCAATCAAGGGCAATTGATTTAAGGTTTTTGTGGGAAAAAATCATGATTACTCCAACCCAAGGTAAAACATCTCAAATAGTAATAGCATATGCCTTGACATGTGCATTGGGATGTCCTTCCCATTTATATTTAGGGAGATCTAGTAGGGGACATGGTATAATAATTCCTCATATACTATGATAGAGGGGTTTTTTTGAGTATTAAGTGTAGGTCCCCATAGTAATTAAGAGCACCAAATACATGGTGGGAGGGGCTTGAATAGGAGGATTTGGATATGAAGTATATGTAATACTATAATAGTGATCAATTTGTGCATGAATTAAGTTTCTAACATTCCATTGGTGCTTAAATAAAAACTTGAATATTTATGTTGAATGTTTTTATAAATTGTATTTAAAAGTTTTGTAACTTAAGGTCAAGGGGCCATAGAACACCACCAAATCTTTCAATTTAGTGTTTTAAAATTGAACTCATTTCAAAGTTTTGTTTTGTGGAAATCACTTATTATTTGCTTAGTTATAATTATTTGTGCAAAAAAGAAGTGCGTGTATGCTCTCCCCTCATCCCGTATAGGGAACTTGTGAGATCAAAAACATCATCTTTATTTCAAACTTGTTCCTTAATCTAAATTTGTAAAAGAGATGTTTTGAAGGCTCTCCCCAAGACCCGCATGGCTTGGATGATCTAGAAACAACCATAAATCTCTTTTACTTAGTTTTTATTTTACGCATCTTGGCCTATGAGGGGGTCTTCATTACCTCCCATAAGTTATATAGGGAAGATTTAACCCAGGGTTTCATCTCTCGACATCATTTTCAACCCTCTCCATGGAGTGGTATATAAATTGAGATCCCCTCATTGAGATGGTGGTTTTAGTGGTTAAACCACCTCCATTAGTAGAGGATAAGCCTTAGATGTTTGAGCATGTTGAACATCGCACTACACTGAGTGAGCGATAGATTTAGTGGTTATAAAAATGGTAAGATCTTTTACAACAAGCCATATGACACTAACCCAAATGACGTGTCGTTTATCTTGTTTGATAATGTGAAAGTTGGTAGACATGAAATCAATCTAGATGATCGAAAACTAATTAGTTTTAGTCAACCCTACTTTGCCATACCCTTGATAAGATTTAGGATGATTTGCTTATTTGTATTTGATCATTTATCTTTTTTTTGCTTATTTTTAGACTAAAACTAATGTGTTTATTTATAGCCACATCCAAACCAATTTATTTATATGCCACTCCCTTGTTAAGGAGGCATTATATTGGCCATTTTACACCATACTTGTGCCTTGCATTTTTTTTCTAAAATTTGTTTGTGTGTGTGTCAATTGGCTGATACAGGTATCATTATGCTACCCATATCAGATATCAAGTTTGTACCTTTGAGTCTTTGAAACATAACATTGATCACATCATTAGAGCATGTTTATGCTTTTACGATGCTCGAATTGTTTCAAAACTCATTTGACTTATACCAAAACTATTGTTTAAAAACCATGTCACATATGTTATTTGGACCTTGTTTATGTGTCATCATGTTGTCTAATCTTATCTAGCTTGTTTGGTCAAATCTTAGTTTTTAATGTTGAGTTTTCAATTAACCTTGTCAAAGTTTGGATTCAAATATTGATTGATTTTTGTTTAGGCCTTGCTTCATAGGGGCATATACACAAATCTTTCTCTTTTGGGTTGCATAACTTTAGTTAATTGATTACCCAAATTTGAAAATTATTATTTGTTTGTTCATAGAGCCTATCCTCATCATTGTTTATGATTTTATTTATGAAAACATAGTCCTTTCTTTAGGTGCCTTTTGCCTTATGGCTTATGCCAATTGATCACGTTTATGTTTGATTCTATGTGTTGGGTTTATGTTAAAGTTGTTTCTAAACTTGTTAGGTTAAATTAAATCACTTCAATCCTTTGTTTCAAGCCTAGATTTTGATGTCATTTGGCCAAAAGTCATAGTACAACCTGTTTGAGCCTAACTTTGACTCTGCATTTGGATAAAATAACTAGCAACTCTTTCCCTTTCCTAGTTTAGACCTTGTTTGGAATACTTTGACCTAGACTTTTGACATCTTAATATTTATTCAGATGCTTGAATTTTTATGTGTATGACATTTTATGTTAGACTATTTTATGCCAAGCTTTAACACAAACCATTTTGGAGATATGGCTCTACTTTTGACCAAGTTAGATCAAGTTTGAACCCTTTATCCTTTAGACATTATTTTTCAGAGTTTGTAAAACTCTAAGCCTTTTTTTTTGTTTCAGAGTTTTCATCATTGATGCAGATATGTATAACTACACTTATGGTGGATCCATGTACAATCTAGGATATGATGCAATGGCCACACAAAATCCAACTAGAAACCCCTACGAGGATAAATTTTGTATGAAGTTTTATTATTCTCCCTCAATAATCCATATGGGGAACAAAGACAAGAACCAACTTATAATCCAACTCAAGACCCCGACTGGGATGATATGGTTTATGAGGAGGACTTGGATGATTTGGCTTATGTGAGCAACCAGGCTCCACAACATCATACCATTTCTATGCCAGGACCTCATCGTTTGGCTTGTGTAAGTAATCAAGATCCATAATGCCCCTTCATCATTCCAGGACCTAGTCCTTTGGCTTGTGTGAGTAATCAAGCTCCACACCACCCTATTGTTAACATTTTAAGGCTTCATCTTTTGGCTCATGCGAGCAATCAAGATCCATGATACCCTATCATTATCCATCCATAGGCCATTCCTTGTCTAGTACCAATCTAATCAATCCCTCAATCGAGCCAATCATTCAAAGATAAAGTTGTGTTCAAAACTAGTATTTTCCAACTCATTCAAAACCAAGGCCAAGAAAACCAACTAATATGAGATGATTTTGTTGAACCAACCATTTGTGATAAGTCAACATTGATGAATCACCTTTCAATCCTATTCCTATTGTCAAAGAATCTTACTTTGATGCACCAATCTTTGTTAAGTCACTTCTTAATGATTATAACCACCTTTGAGCACATCATTACCTTGACCATATGCCTATTTTTCAAGAGTCTTCCCTTGACGGTCAAGTCACTAAGAAGTTATCTCTTGACCTATTTTCCATCATTACAGAATCTCACTTTGACAAACCAGTCTTTATGGAGCTTGTTATGCCATCATAGGGCATTACTTATCCAATACCAAACATTCAACAAGACATAATTATAATAGAGTACCTATCAAAAAAAGAATCATAGTTAGAGTTAAGTTTTATTCTTGAACTGACATCAAATTTAACATCAATAATAGAATCAACATGAATCTTACCATTAGATTCAAAGTCCCTTGAGTTGGAATTAGATTTAGAAGGAGAATACATTCATGGTTGTTACAACATTGGTTATGCATGCCTTGCAAAACAATTTGAATACATTTGTGATCTTTCCACAATTTTTGAGGATGATTACTTCAGTATCGACACAGGTTCTCCTAGTATCTTCTATGAAGAATGTGTTGTCTCATCCCATTCCATTACGACCAACCAACCTAGCCATATCATTGACATTCCATCTCCTATAAGTGTCAATTGGGATCAACATAATCATACCTTGTTGAAATGCATCCATGGAAATATATTAGTTGAAGAACATCAGGGAGTTCAAGACCAAAATCGTGTAGAAGAAGAACAATCTCCTAGTGAAACCTTTTCAGAGGTGCTAGATGACAATCAAAGTTCAAACTCAGTATCTTCTAGTGAAACCTCTCAGAGACACTAGAAGACAATCAAAGTCAAAATTCAACATTCCTTAGTGAAACCTTATCGAAGGCATTATGGAATAATCAAGACAACTTCATCGATGAGAATCTCTTCGAGACGCTAATAGCTGAGTACAAAAATTCTTCACTACTTGAAGAAGACAAAATCAAAGATCAAATCAAAATAACTTCCTATCTATAGCCTAATCAGATGGTAGCTACTTTCAAGCCTAAATAATAGAAACATATGGTGGTATTATCAATAGAATATTCAAGATTCTTCAACCCTACCACATCCAAAGATATGTCAAATCTAGAATCAACAACATTGTGTGTGCCCAAAAATCTCAATCTTCATTTATTTTCCAACCACTACAGATTTCATTATTCTCCACAATTCCATTTTCCAATCAAACCTACCAACAAAAATTTATCCTTATTTATTATCTTAAGCCACACTTTTCTTTGCAGAGGCTTCAAAGATACCTTATATTGACACTTGAAGGAAATAAAATCAATGATCAACAAAGATCACAATAATATCATTAGCTTCCAAATCTGTAGCCAATTCTTGATAGAGTGGCTATTTAGATGAGGTGTGGGCTAGAAATTAACATGATTGATTATTATATTTGTATCATTTTTTGATCAAGACATGCATCTCCACTTTAGTAGGAACAATAAAATCATATACCTTTTACCACACCCAAGCCAAACACATCCAACCAATCATCAGTCAAAAACATGTACCATACCATTTCATTTACCATTCATTTTTCCATTGTCGCATACCTAGCCAGTAACCTTACCACTTGGGTTCAACCCTCTCAATCCTTCTTTATCATTCTACCATCCTATCAACCTATCATTATCCTAAACAATACCGTCTTACCATTCCATTCCTATCTAGACCAAAGCTTGTTTTTAGTCATCCTATCCAATCCTATTTTGATCTTGATTACTTTGGTTCTTATCATACTTTTTGTGAGGGGATTCCAATCAAGTTTCAATAATCATTCAAATCCATGTTTACAATGGCATTCTATAAAAGTAGTGTGATAGTTGATCTAACAAGATATCTTTCATTTTTTCATCTTATATTAAGTTTGTTTATGTGAAACTGGTTATATGGCCTACTAGGATAAATCAATGTTCCACCAGTCTTGATACTAATTATAATGGCCTATGGGAAAATTAGTACCATTACTCTAATCCATTGTATCCTAGTTATAACCTCCTATAGGCAAACTAAGAGCAACACTTGTTTATCATGTATTACCGTATCACCTTGCCATTGTTGTTTTCATTTGACATACCATTTGTCAGATTTGAGAACTTGTTGGGACCTAGTTGGTTTTTTTCCACCTTTTATGTGGATGAAACTACTATGAATTGAGGTTATTTTGGTACTACATAGGTCATGTTCAATTCACGTTGAGGTCACCTTAGTCCCCCTTTGCCATACGCTCTCACCATTTTGTAAATAACCTAAGCCAACGCTCTCACCATTTTATGAGTATCTTGTCATTTTATAATGAGTTAAGATACCTCAAAAACACTAAACATATTTAAATATTTTAAAAATCCAAAAACATTTGTCCTATGTAAGCCTAGTTAGTTATCCTTGATTTGCCCTACTGGGGCATGGTCATTATTAGGAAGCTTTCTTTTGATTTTATTTTCAAGATTTTTGTTTTTTTTTTAATTTCAAGTTGTTTATTTATTTATGTGTTTTCTATTTATTTCTTTATTTGTTCACTTGTCTATTTGTTTGCTTTCAACACTATTGCCTCGACTCAATTTATATGCATTCATTGAGTGATTCTTTGCACAATATTCTTGAGTCCATCCATATTTATACATCAATATTATCATCATGGTTTTTATCATTGGTGCATATTTTCAATTGTTTATTGGATTGAGAGTCAGTTCCTATGCATATTTTGACCAAGTCCTCATAGTGTTCTATCATGATGCCTACTGTTACATGCTACAGTAAAAATCAACTTCAAGAAGGTCTAAAAGCAATGGAGCCACATAAATTTCTCCTTGGTACCTTGGCAAATCCTTCCACTCATCTTGATCAAATCAATCCATTGACCATTCTAGTTATATCATTGCTAATAAGGATGATCATCTCCTCATTGGCAGGTACAACTAAATCTTTTTCAATGATCAAATCTTATTCTTCTCTCCATCCATTTCATCACTTTGCGCATCCTCATATGCTTGGTTATTTGTGGATTCTTTAGTCATTAGACCATTGCATCTATGTATGCATCCACTCATCTTTAATCTATATTTTGGGTTATATCCTTGAGTTATGCTTGCTAATCAGCCTTAATTGGGGCACAACCATATCAAACATCATCTTTATCAAACAATCTAGGTCTTCTTAATGATTATAACTGCTTATGGGCAAATCATTATTTTGACTTTAATTCTTGATTATAACCATCTTTAGACAAATCAGTATACTTTTTAAAATCAATGTATGTGAGCATTTACTCATTTGGATTAATCTCAACCATGGGTTAATTCCACCTTTATTCTTGCTTCTTTTTGAGGAACCATCCATCCACATATGTGATGGCTACTCCCTCGAGGGGGCATCATCATAGGCTTCCCAAACACCATTTGGAGCTTTTTCTTTAGTCATCATCTTCATTTTGGCATACAAGCCATTTCTCATTATTCGAGAAGACATTGTTATGCCTACGGTTTGCAACATCTTCCTAAATAAGGGCAAATTATAAACACCTAAGGTGGTCATCAATGACCTCTAGTCAAGCTTCAAACCAATTGTTATCAAATATCATAATTTGGCCTAAAAACACTAAAATATACTAAATTATTTGAATCTGTCATATGCAAGTACTGATTTTAGCCAGAGTATCACTAAATGGGGCAATGCAATTTATGAGACAACTAACTTTGATCAGATCATTTTGAGTCAAAATGACATTTTCATACTTGGGTGCTTTGGATTGCTCTTTTCTACTAATTTTTTTATACGAGACACATACCTTTATAATTTTGTGTCAACAACATCCTAAATGGGATAATGGTTCTAACACATCTAACATTGCATCATAATTCCAATCCAGTCAAATTTTGAGCCAATTATATGACATTTTGACCAATTTGATTAATTTGAGCACCAATTGTCAAGATTTGCACCAAAATTTACTAATCATATTTAAAGCTAATTGATTTGAATCAAGAGCTTAAGTTAATTTTCTATGGAACTTGTTAAATATTTTATTAATGAAAATTGATATTGAATAACTGCATCACCTAAGATATCGTTCTATGGGGTGGCATCCACAAACCATAATTACAATAAATATCTGATTATGCCCTCCCATGCTTCTTTAATGCCTATCTCAAATATTTATGAGGACATTTATTGATTTTGGCTTCCAAAATTGAATGAATTCTTAACCACACATCTCGATCTTGAGATGGATGGTCTAGGTTCATTATGATCATTTGCAAAAATCTATAAATACAAGGCCTCACAACCATAATTTTAATCTTAGAGAGTGTAAATTTACCATGCACAAATGATTCCAAAGCCTCATGAAATTAGTGTTATTATGTCAAATTGTTGAACCAAGTTAAAGCTGTCATAAGCCAAAGGTGCCAAGGAGAGGAGATAAACAACTCCATTGATGAAGACTCTTTAATGCACATGCTGAGCAAACCACTCTATGAACTATTTGGAAGCTTTAAGGAAGGTGAAAGAAGTTTTATTTCATATTTTAGTTGTTGTTTACATATGTATGTTTGTTACTAAGCTCCCCCTAGTGTCTAGGCCTAGAGATGTCATGCTTGTAGTGTGTTATTCTCATTTTGATTTCATTTTGAACTAACACTTGATCTAGCCCCCTCTCTTGAGTCAAATTTTTAGTTCACAATTACTGTTTGTACCATATACTTAAATCTATTTACGAATATTAGATTATGCAGTCTAAACATAGTTTATATCCGATTGATATAAAATGTCTTTGTTTACTTATTATTTATGTGATAAATGATATTGTAGAGATTTATTCATACATTTGATGAACTAAATGTATGTGTTTTGATTATTCATGTGTTTAGCATATTTTATGCTTGTTGGTAAGAAATACTCTGTATGAATATGTTGGTTATATTTATGATAACCAAATCTTGCATTGCTAGTACTGAGTAAGTAGTGAGATGAACTTCACTAGCTTATCAACATCACAATGTCAGATGAAGGTAATCCGATCAAGTAGAGTGTATGAAACTGACTAATCCTAAAGATCAATAACTATTAAAAACTTTGGCTAAATTTACGTTAGCTAGACATTGTCATTTCATGTGTATGATTTACATGTTTGTGTGATATTATATTATAATAAATTATTTTATGGTACACTACATGTTCTTAGAAATCATACAATACACATATACTAGCTTGTCTCTCTAGATTTTTGCATCGTCACTATCTACTTATTCGTGAAGGGAGGACCATTCCTTAATGGGGGATTGTGCGGGGGATTGATGGTATGTGATTGGTGTGAAAAAGTGCTCAGATGATGCTCTCTCGCTCCACAACAATATTTATTTGGAGATGACACTTGAGATTGTCATATATACTAGAGTTCGGGGAACTCATGCTCTATGGAGCTTTTTATCTTATACATTGTATTGTATTTATTATTATTGAGACATTATCCTTGATGAGATGTAATTATTTCCTTATTTGTACTTTAGCAGCAGTAGTTGTATCATTGTACCAGCCGTGGTTGGGCATTTGTAATTACTTTCCATATTTGGTTATGATGTGTTTCATATGTTGATAGTGATTAGTGAATGTTAGATGTCATATGCTTATTTATAGTTAACATACTTAGAGTGTTATATCTAGATCACTAATTATACTCTCGTGGTGAATTCTAATGAAAGAATATGTTGATCAAATTTATAAAAAATATTATCATATTTTTCTAAGTCAAACCCAATGGGGTTGTTACAAATTGTATTGAAAGATGTGACATATCATTGAACTTTAAATGTTACAAATCTTCTTGGGGTTCATTGAGTTTGTCACTAAAGCAAAAATTATGTCATAATACATTGCCATTAAACCTCAATGTCTTGTCCCAGCATCAACAACATTGCATCATTGATTCATGCTTCACATGGGAGGTGAGACCCTATCGCAATCAAATCAACGCTTGTGACATCATTATCCACCCTTGACAATAGAAAACATCCAATAAAATATGTCAAAGATTGCAATGTGAGCTAAATAATGATGGTGAGGGGAAATAACAAGGTATTTCATGTGATACTATATACTAAGGGGCCCATATCATACACCAGACCCATATTTAAAACAACTTTTAGATTTACATGACTATCACCCATTGCAAAAGGGTCCAAAGTTTTCAAGATGGTGACATCTTTGAATGGCCATTTTTTATTGTCAAGGGTGGACGAGGATGTTATGAGAGCCAATTTGATTGTAACGAGGCTCCATGTTTGATATGTGACCCACTCAAAAATATTAGATTATTCTTACATACCATATCATGCACAAAAAGTGAGGAGTCTCTAGTCATGAATTTCAAGTGAAATACTACTAATTTACGTTCTTTCCCTTTACAAAAATGAAAATTATGCCATCTCTTCGTACGTAACTTGCACCTATGGGACAACTCCTACTAATTCTTATTAAATAGAAGAAAACCACTCCTACTAATTCTTATTAAAGAGAAGACAACAAATAAAAGATAGTATGGCACATGGTGACTATAGAGCTAACAAAACAAATATTTGACGAGTAGAATTGTTATTGGAGGCGTGCAACTACGGCCATGACTTCAGAATGCAAACATCAACCCCGTATTTAGAGATGCCAGCGAGTTTTGGTTCAGTTGGCTCTAAAATTCTTAGAAAGGCCATCAGTATCCATTATATTCAGAACTTGAATACTCTATGGACATAACATTACACGACCAGACAAGGTATGCCCACGCAGTGAGTTTATCTGTATTTTTTGGTTTAACACAAAAATTCTCAGTCCATTTCATGGCATGTAACGCTACTATCCCTGTTATGCCAGTTACAGTATCAACTATATTTTGTGCAATTGAGCGGCAAAAAATATGGTGCATGTTTCTTTATATGCATTCAATACCCTCTACACAGCAGAAACCCAATGTGGATTCATGTCATGTCATACAGACAGACGATGCAAACACGTATGCTTCACTTTTGCAGGCCTCGGTTAACAGCAGAAATATCAGACAAGGTAAGCTGCTCCATACCCACTTCATTATCACTGGAATTATCAAGCAAAACAGTTTCTATGGATTTGAGCTCGCTACCATGTATGCATTATGTGGGTGTATGGAGGATGCACGCCAAGTGTTTGACAAAATGTCTCAAAGAAGCATTTTTATATGGAATGTGATGATCAGAGGGTATGCTTGCAATGGACAGTGTGAGGAAGCCCTTAGACTCTATTACCAAATGCAAGAGGCAGGCGTAGAGCCAAACCACTATACCTTTCCCTTCGTGCTCAAGGCGTGTGCTTCTCTGTCAGCTCTGCAACAGGGCAAGGAGATTCACAGTGACATTGTAAGGCTTAAATTGCAGTCTGATGTTTATGTGGGGACTGCTCTGATAGACATGTATGGGAAATGTGGAAGCGTAGAGGAGGCACGTGAACTGTTTGACAAAATGCATGAAAGAGGGGTTACATCGTGGAATGCTATGATTGCAGGGTATACTCAGAATGGCCTTGCAGAAGAAGCCCTTGAACTCTTCAATAGAATGCAACAGTCGAATGTAATACCCAACCCTGTTACCATTGTTAGTGTCCTCCCCGCATGTGCTGATTTAGCAGATTTGCAACAGGGTAAAGACATTCATGATTATGTTCTTAGAAATGGATTTGATTCAGATGTTTCTGTGGGGAATTCCCTTGTAGCCATGTACGCAAAGTGTGGGAGCATAGAGACTGCTCACAATGTATTTGATAAAATGCATAAAAGAACTGTGGTTTCCTGGAATGCGATGATTGCTGGATATGTGCAGAATGGATATTCCAATGAAGCCTTGAATCTCTTTCATGAAATGCAAGTGTCTAATGTGACCCCTAACAGGGTGACCATTGTGAGTGTTCTTCGTGCATGTGGGGACTTGGGAGCTCTGCAACAGGGTAAGGATATCCATGAGAGCATTGTGAGAAACAGATTTGATTCAGATGCTATTGTTCTATGCTCTCTTATAGCTATGTATTTTAAGTGTGGATCCGTAGAATTTGCACGCCAGATATTTGACAATATGTCCAAAAGTGATGTGGTTACATGGAACGCAATGATTGCAGGGTATGCCCAAAGTGGGCCTGCCAATGAGGCCTTGAGAATCTTTTGTCAAATGCGAGTTGCAAATGTTAAGTCTGATTCAATCACTATGCTGGGAGTAATCCCTGCGTGTGCCCAGTTAGCAGCTCTGAAACAGGGAAAGGTCATCCATGCTTACATAATGAGAAGTGGATTTGAGTCAGGGGTTTCTGTGGGGACTGCACTCATTGACATGTATGCTAAATGTGGGAGGATAGGGATTGCTCGCCAATTGTTTGAGAAGATGCCCAAAAGAAATTTGATAACATGGAGTACAATGATTGCTGGGTATGGAATGCATGGACATGGTGAAGACGCCCTTGCACTTTTTCAAAATATGCTACAGACAGGTATAGAGCCTGATCATATCACCTTCACATGTGTTTTGTGTGCATGCAGTTATGCAGGCTTGGTGGATGAGGGTTGGCAGTTCTTTGAGTCCATGACTCGAGATTATTGTATCACACCTAGGCTGAGTCACTATGGGTGCATGGTTGACCTTCTTGGCCGCGCAGGCTATTTGAATGAGGCACGAGATTTTATAGAAGTCATGCCTTTGAAACCTAATGCTAGTGTGTGGGGGGCCTTGCTCAGTGCCTGCAGAATTCATGGCAACATTGAACTTGGGGAGAAAGTGGCAGGACACCTTTTTGATTTAGATCCTGAAGATGCAGGAAATTATGTATTATTGTTTAACATTTATGCTGCAGCTGGAAGGTGGGATGATGCTGCAAAGGTGAGGGCAGCTATGAAAGACAGGGGGTTGAAAAAACCTCCAGGATCCAGCCTCATCGAGGTAAAAAATAAGATTCATGCATTTGTTGTTGGAGACACAAGGCACCCTCAATCTGATCAAATCTATGAAATGCTAGCAATATTGGAAAGACAGATGGATTCAGCAGGGTATGTGCCTGATACGAACTTTGTTCTACATAATGTTGAGGAAGAGGCAAAGGAACACATGCTTAGTGTTCACAGCGAAAAGTTGGCAATTGCCTTTGGGATTATCAGCACCCACCCTGGGACGCCTATTCAGATCACAAAGAATCTCCGTGTGTGTGGTGACTGTCATAGTGCCACAAAGTTCATCTCCAAGATTGTTAGGCGTGAAATTATTGTAAGGGATGCAAAGCGATTCCATCATTTCAAGGATGGAATATGTTCTTGTACAGATTATTGGTGATGCTCAATACTAATCAAGCACAATCACAAAGATATGCTTTCATAACAATAACTTGTGGTATATTTTACATACTTGGGATGCCAACCTGTTACTTATATCTTAACTATGACACCTTCTTGAACATCCACTGTACAACAAGTAACGTATTCTGGTCTACTTCGGGTGAATTCTTTTATGTGAAAATAGAGGAAATTGAAGTTCATATGTTGATGCAGTTCAGGAGAGGCACCTGTTTGAAAGAGAATGCCATTACCTTCCAACAGTTACAACTACCTTCAGATCTGGAAATGCTTTTTTTCTTTGTTTTGGAGAAGGATTTAAAAACAGAGTCGGGGATTCTCTAGGAGGGTTTCTTTTCTGATTTTTTAGGGAACCGGGTCTTTTTTCCCCATTTCACTCGCTTTGCTCTGGTTAGTTTATAGGTGAAGAGAATGTTTTCATCCTGGTAACACAATATTGAATTGGAGAGGGTAGGCTTCATTTGTTCCCATAGTCTAAGCATAGTTGGGTGTGCAGGGGGTCCTATATGCACAAAGCTCGAGGACCTTAAAAAATTGTCTTTACCTTCAAACCGAGTTAAAGGAGGACAGTATTTACTAAAAACTGAATACTGAATAAATTCTGATTGAAGTGAAGTTTTCAATCTCAATTCACTTGCAGACCATTTCTTTCGATTTTTAAAATCTGTTCCAGGTTGGAGAGGTTTATTCATTTTCTACTTTTATAGAAATTTACCCCCCTGAAAATTTCTGTTCTATCACATCACTATTTTTTGAGAACTGTTGGATGATAACAATAATTTGAGGCAAAATTGTTTCTGTTTATCTGTATCAAATGAAAATCTAAGTTTTTTGAGAATTGTTGACTGATATATATTGTTTGAGGCAAAATAAACTCGTGGTATGTTCATTGCAGTTCCATGTCAAAATACCCTTCCAGGATGTTCAGTTGGATTGGTGGATGATGGCTAAGGCCCAAACATCCCTTACCGAACCTGGAAGCCTCTAGCCTAAATCTAGACTGAAAGAAAAAGACATTTTTAATAATTTATCCGATGAAAGGCCCCACTTAACCCATTTTAATTCAGACCCTTAAAATACCCAACCCCATTGTATGCTTATTCTATCATTTTCATTGTTCCCTGTGAGTTTGTGAGGAGAGCAACAGACACGACCACCTTGTAAAGGTAGAGTGGTTATTAGCAACAATACAGCCTACTAAATTAATTTTAATTGGGGTATATGTGCCCAATGAGCCTACTATTTTTTTTTTTTTGAAAAAAGGTTTAAAATTGTATTTAAATATGGCAAAAGCACAAGCAGCCGCAGCAACTGAACTGAACAAGAACAGAAGCAGAGGAAAGAGAACAAAAGACCAAAAACAAACAAGGAGTAGGAACTAAAGCTGTGACTGCAGAGTTTTGGTCATTTTCAGTCTTAACAGCAATTTATAACCAACAAAAGAGAGTGATGAATAGGCAGAGAAGCGAAAGAACATAGTTATCTGCATAAGAAAGGCAAAACAGTATGATAATTATGCTTTGTTTTGCACATTCTATTACAACAAGAACATCTTGAGCATGAAGAGATTCGCAATGCACCTACTATGCAAATATTGTTTTTGACACCAGCAAACACTTTCTTTTTGACATTTTGTAGTCGAGTGTTAGCAGGAATATTCTTTTGCAGTTGAGTGAGAGCAATTTAGGGAGGGAGTAAAGTTGAACTCTCATTTTCAGTTTTTCCACCCTAGTGAGGAATAATTTTTAGGGCTTTCTTGATAACTAAATTTCTAGATCTCAAAAAGTTGGAAACTCCACCTTAAACTTATCAATTCAACAAAAAGAACTATGATTGAAATTGTAATATAACAAATCGCATGGAGGTGCTTGTGAAAATGACTACTTGTTTGGTTGAGAGAAAGGCCATGAAGAAATGACTCCTTATGGGAAACAAGTCATCAAAAGCAGTACACATGAGAGTATACATGGCAATGCCTCTGCTTCTATATCTGGGTGTAGTACTTCATAGGGCTTGTGGGTGGTGGTTATCCACGTGAAGTCTTGGGATCTTATATCTTTCTAAGTCTATTAAAAATTCCATCAAAATAAATAAAACATCTAAATTGTGTTGCATTGTATAAAATTCTATTTACTTGCAAAGTCAAGTCAAAAATAGGCACCATAAGATCTAATGAAATTGAAGGGAAGTCTTTTCCCAACACCATGTATCTATTATCACAATGATTAGGTCCTCTAAAAACAACAATCCAATCAACATAGGAAAACTATGAGAGACATGGTACAAAATGAATTTAGGTATCTAGGGTGGTAGGACTCAGAATTTTACCTAGGAATATGCCCACATTCCCCCTTAAGCCTAAGTTTTTAAAATTCTTGTGCCCATAATCATATAAATACACAGTGTTATCCTAGTGAGTGATGATGTTCAAATGTATGAGAATAAAATGTGAATTCCTGTGATAACCTTTATTAAATAGATCAATGCATAAGAATACAAATGTATTGGTGGATGCCTCTCATGCATGCCCTCAAATACAAATATTCAATGTAGAATCAAAAAATAATCTTTGATATGACATCTCATTTTGTATGGATATAGGTGTGGCAAAGTTTTCCATCGATACATCTATTCCTAATAATGACTAGGGAGAGTTAGCCTATATAATTTATTATGCAAACATTAATCCCAATAGGATAACACAACATTGATAATTCAATGGGCTCGATAAGACGAGTTTTATAACTCTAACATCCCCCTAAAACACAACTTAGAGGGCCCAAAAGAAGGTAACGTTTACTTGGCACATCTTACCTCCAACATCCCCACTAAAGGAGGAATCATGAAAGGTGACATTTATTCCCTAAACCTTTCCCACCAATTTAACCCCTAAAAGAGGAGTCAAAATGAAAGATTTCATAAAAGAAAAGAGGCATTACACTAACATCCCTCCTTAATGACACTTTTATTCATCCAAAAGATGACGATGAGCCGAAATGTTTAGGCCAACTATGATCTTAACATATGTCGATCACCAAATACTCCTAGCCCTAATATACTCAAATCACTCTAGGAATGAATCTTTGACCTTACAATCCTCAAATTGTCCATCCAAACAAGTCTCCAAGAGAATCATGGCAAAAATATTGAAGCCAATTGTGACTTGACCACTAGTCAGTCACCAATGCTCATAGTCGCGTGCATGATCTCCCAAACTTGAAAAATCCAAAAATGTGTGCCCAAATCTCGAAGCAAAGAACAAAGAACATACCATCCATATAAGTGATGGTGATTGCCAAATTGCTAAATCCAATTGTGACATGACTACCTAATTGATCTAAAAATGTTACCATTCATGTGCACAAACTCTCAAACTAGCACAATCCACTAATACATGCTGAGACACTGAAGCAAAGCACCCCTTGCCATCTGCAAGATCTGCCACAAACATCCCAAAAATTGATCTAGACCTTACAACCTTGAAATGTTCACTAAGCCAACAAGTTATGATCCTATCTATAGTTTGCAATGCCACAACAAGCCTTGAACTAGAATATGGTGATTACAACAAACAATGGCCTAGTCTTCTTCATGCATGACCTCCAATAGAACAATGAAGTTAGTCCTCTTATGACACATGACCTCCAAGATCCTCTTAAACCAACTCAAAAAAGCAAAGATAAAATAAACATAATAATGTTGACTACAGTAGATGGACCATAAGTTCACAAAGGTCACCCATCCATCAAAAACATTAGGGAATCCATCACATATGAGTGAAATACTCCAATACCTATTAAATATAACTTCATCACCAATTCCAAAACCCTTGTCAGTGAATTCAATTTAGTTGAGTTTAGATTAATTATGCACCTTAAACTTTGTAATAGTTTTTGATATTAAGATATTTAAATATTAGGATAATTAAATAAATCTTAGATATTTAATTGTGCACTATCATATTTAGGTGCACTTTAGATTGCATAATTATTACCTAGTGCACTTTCATATTTAGGTGTACCTAGATTGCATAATTATATATGTATGAAAGATGTAAAAAATATAGGAAAATTAGTGTTTAACTTGATATTTTCTATAATTCATTTTATTTAATTAAAATTTCATATATGTACATTATTAAGGCTTTATGTCATTTGCCTCAAGTCATTTGTTATTGAGTTGGTTTTAAAAGGGATAAAATCAGAATACATTGAATTAAAATTGGATACATAATTTGGTTTGGGTAAGAACATGTCAAAATTATCCAAATTTCAAAAATACCAACATCAATGAGTATATCTTTGAAATATCTTTTGTTGGGTATATGTTGTACACTTTGCATGATTTACATCCCTTATAGATTATACACCCTACCACAATGTGAGGGTATGGGGTGTCACCTCAGCTATGGGGCATGGTGTTGGATATGTGTTGCCTTAAAAAAATGAAAATTAGTTTTTTTTTATAATGTGTGCAAAATTAGGCCTAGTTTATAACCATATAATTTTTTTTGCATTTGGATCACCCAAAAAAAAGATACATAAACATATATAGGCATGCATATTTGCGGCATGAAGTGGCCTAAACAAGCTATAGTTAGAAATCAACATAGATTGAAACATTAAAATAGTCTAAAAAATATAAAAATCATATATTTGGAAAAATGAGAACATTCTCGTCATCGTGGTAATAATTTTATGAATTTTCTCATTGAAATTTGTAGTGTATTTGGTGATGGAAGTTGGATTTTGTTATTTTATGTGAGAACTCTCAGATTCAATTGTATGTTGACAAGTCCAAGACTTTGGCTTGGGAGTCTAAGCCATTTTCGAGCCAAAAGGCTTGGATTTGAATTGAAAATTATAGTAAAGTGTATGTGTTACAAAATGCGTACATGTTACAAAACGCTTATGTGTTACATAATGCGTACACATTATATAACGTGTACATGTTCTTTGCATTGAAAAGCAAAAAATATGTATTGGAAGAGGGGTTTGCTATTTGTTTGTGCAATGTGCTAGGAATGCATACATGTTATGCTATAATGCATATGTGTTACATAACACGTAATGTGTTCTTTGCACTAAAAAGAAAAAAAATGTATTGGAAGGGAGGTTTTCTATTTGTTCGTGCAATGTGCCAAGAACACGTACACATTATGCTATAATGCATATGCATTCCTTTCACATTGCACAAATGAAGAAAAAGGAGGTATAGGAAGGGGTAGGTGTTTTGGTTTACTAAAATAAATGTTAAGTATAAGGAATATAAAATTAACAATATAAATGCAAACCTTTAAATTTATTTGAGTAAATATAAGAAATTAGGATCACTCTACATCTGATAGAGTTGGTCTCACAGCTACACACCTTATGATGTGGAAGATAGTTTTTTAAATCCAATTTGGTCAGTATTTAGGCATTTTCAAGCTCTCAACATTGAACCTAGGGATTTCAGGGCATAACTTTTGCAATTAATATCCATTTTTGGTAAACATATAGTTATTTTTTAGGTTTTTGTGCATTCCAAATTATTTTTTTGTTAGAATAATTAATGTAAATTAATTACTTTAGTTAACCCTGCTTAGGGTGTGTACATGCCTAAGTGTTTAGTGGGCCACACTGACTCCTTAGTGGGGGATGATGGCCTTACCACTTGACCCTTAGTGGGAGACAATGGTCTCACCACTCACCTAGTGGGAGGGCCACCTGCTTATCCTCAACTCACCTCTCTCTCTCTCTCTCTCTCTCTCTCTCTCTCTCTCTCTCTCTCTCTCTCTCTCTCTCTCTCTCTCTCATATTATGAGCACCTTTGGAGTGCATTTGTAAGGCAAGAAAGCAAGGAAGGAAACAAGAAGCTAAGCAACAACTGAAGCACGCTATGAAAGAAGGAAAAAATCAGATATTGTAATAAGCTAGTTGAGAAATACATAGTTTGTGTATGTTGGCTTTATCACTATGGTAATGACATGCCTATATGATCCTGGTTAGAGTGTTAATCACTCCAATATGGTATTAGAACTTGAAGTTGGTCTTTTGTAATATCGATTAGCTTTACATAGCCTGAAGAACATTCAAGGCTATCCCTCAAAGTTCCTCACATAAACAAGACCAGGTCTCACTCCTTCCAACTAACGATTTACGTATAGGTCTCCTTTCCTTGACATAGAGGTCTCATTCACATGCATGGTCTACATTTGGATCTAGGTTATAGAAGGCAAAATCTATTCCACACAACTTCATCGAAGAACTAACAATTGCTCATGGCCTCCTCTTGTTACTCAACATCTCAATCACCACCGTGTTGCCAAGCTGGTTTCCTCAACCTTTGCAATGGATTATAAAAATGACACATACCCTACACAATCAATTGATTTCCACTACCAATCCCTCTCCATCTATCATTTTTAATTCTCCTCGAGCTCCTCACCATTCTTTAAAAAATGGTTTTTTAAGGAAAAGGGAGGTGAATATTAAAACTAGGGGACAAAATCATTTAGTGGGGTGATTTTTAAAGTGGGTGGCAAACATGTAAAGTGGGGGATAATTTTAAGTGAGTGCCAAGTCATTCATAAGTGGAGAGCATTATTTAATAAGTGGCAGACATTATTTATTAGTGGCAAATTTGTAATTAGTGGGATTTTTTTAAAGTGGGGCAATTAATTTGAGTGAGACAAATTATACAGTGAGTCAAATTTGTAAAAGGGATGAGCACTATTGTAAAGGGTAAAAGTATTATTTTTTTCATTAAAATCAACTGTTGAAGATATAGGTGAGGTCCAGTTTGATAAGAGGTTAGACCCCCTCACAAGAAAAATAAATGATTTTCTTGGTCTCACCTTCATTTATGGTAGTTGTTTCTCATTGTATCCTCTTGGCCCACATATTATTCTCATAGATGCATTTTCGATGTTAACCGAAATCCATTCTAGGAGGTATTTTTAATGCCACATTGAGTGTTTTTTGGCACCCCATACGCCTACACCCTAGCCCCTTATCACTTGTACACTTGTGGATGCATTTTTGACAGATTTTGACATCCCACATTGTTAGTGTACATTTATTTTTCCACTTTATAGTTGTTAGACATGATAACCCTGACACACTTCTTTCACTATCCATATTCATTTGGGATGCATTTTAGATCACTTGTGATGGTAACATTAACATTCTTGTGAGGATTTTACCAGACTGGTTCCTCCAAGTTTCAGCTTCATTGTCCACACACAGCTCCCTATTTGAGGAGCAACTCTCTTCTTATTTAGAGATATTTGATATGTATCATTGACACTTTTTATATAGTTTATAATCTCTCACAAATTGAAGTGTAGTTATTTTGGTGAATCCCAGTGTCAGCTTGTATTCTTTGATAAGTCAACAGTCTCTTTTAGTGTGATATATATCTTTACAGTATTTGCTTGCCAGTGTTCAAGTAATGGATTCAATCCACTCATATAGACTTTTTTGCATCATTCCACCCAATCAGTAGTATGGGGGGGGGGTATGGTGCAGATCCTGCTTCTTTGGTTGTCATGTTCCTTGCTAACCCTTGACACACTACATCTTTTGGAAGTACATCGAATCCATTTCTACTTATTTATTTGTTGTGTTCCATGCTAATCCTTGGTGCATTGTATCTTTTAGTAGTAGATCAAATTTAGTTGGTGAACCTTTTTTCACTATTGACACCTCTTACAGTCTCGTTTTTTAAGAACTATTTAGTGAATTCCAGTGTTAGTTACCCTTTTGTGATCAAGAAGTGGATCTAGACCACTCATGCATATTTGAGTTCGATTGAGGATTTTTAGTCCACTAAGTGCATCCAGTGCACCTACTTAAGCATTTTGCTAAGTCTTTGAGTCATGCTTCTTGGGATACCTTAAATCATAAGTTATCTCTCCACTTTGGTTATGGTTTCTTTATCAGTGTTTTTACTGAGTGATCCACATACACTTAGTATTCCAATAAGATGGATTGGTTGCCATTGGGACACTTAGTATTTCATTGTGTATTTGTACATGGGTACCTCATGAGGCTTAATAGATGGGACCCATTTATGTTTTTTATTCACTCCCTAACCTTCGCTTAAGGGAGGTTGTTAGAATAATTAATGCATATTAATTAATTTAGTTAAGCTTTCTTAGGGTGTGCACATGCCTAAGTGCTTAGTGGGCCACATTGGCTCCTTAGTGGGGGATAATGGCCTCACCACTTAGTCCTTAGTGGGAGATAATGGTCTCACCACTTACCTAGTGGGAGGGCCACCTGCTTGTCCTCCACTCACCTCTCTATCTCTTATATTATGATCACCCTTAGAGTGAATTTTTAAGGCAAGCACGCAAGAATCTAAGCAAGATCTGAAGCAAGCTATGCAAGAAGGATAAAAGGACATATTGTAATAAGTTAGTTGAGAAATACATAGTTTGTGTATGTTAGATTTATCACTATGGCAATGGCATTCTTGTATGATCCTGGTTAGAGCGTTAATCACTCCAATGTTGTTGTCATTTATAGGAGTCATAAGTTTATCAAAATTGAAGCTTAAAAACCCCTTACTTTGAATTCAATCCAAAGTCATGTGATTTGTAAAACATAGGTCACATTGATGACTTGCACACATCAAACAAACACTTTATGTTAATTTTTTATGCTCATCATCCCTACCTCATCCCTACTCACTTTATCCTTGTCACTTATCATCCCTAATCACTCCCTCCTTATCCCTCATCATCCCTAATCACTCTCTCATTAACCCTCACCATCCCTCATTATCTCTAATCACTCCCTTATCATCCTTAATCACTCCCTCATTGACCCTCACCATCCCTCATCATCCCTAATCATTGATTCAACATCCCTAATCACTCCCTCCTTGTACCTAATAATCCCTAATCATTCCCTCCTCATGCCTCATCATCTCTAATCACTCATTCATTGAACCTCGCCATCCCTCATCATCCCTAATCACTCCCTCATTGACCCTCACCATCCTTCATCATCCCTAATCACTCTTTCATCATCCCTTATCATCCCTAATCACTCCCCATCAACCCTCATAATCCATAATCACTCCCTCCTCATCTTTAATGACCCTCACCATCACTCATATACAACAAGGTAACCATATAGTCAATTTTTAGGTTTTTTTGCCTTCCAAATTACTCGTTGGCATTTCTATGAGTCTTAGGTCTGTTAAAATTGAAGTTTACAAGCCACTCAGTTTGTATTTAAGTTAAAGTGGTATGATTTGGGTATAATAGGTCACATTGATGACCTGTGCACATCAAACAACCACTTTGTGTTAATTTTACTTTCTCATTGTCCCTCTTATTATCAATCAAAATTTCACCCTAATGAGGTCTACTCCATCCTCCATAAAATTTATGTAACATGGAAACATTTCTCCAGTTGTGGGTGACCTATGGGAGAGACGAGTCTATAGATTGAAGGGCTAGCTCCCTTTCACAACACCTAAGACTAACCACTAACCTACATTATTTGAAGGAAAAGGGATAGAAGGAGATTGAAACTAATCTAAAAAAGGTGATGCAACAAGATTTACTCCACAAGACTACTTGAACCTGCACTATGAAAGGTAATTTGAAAAATTGATCTCAACACACAAGGTTATCCTAACAAAAGTGTTTCAACAAGAAGGTATAAATCAATGCATTTATCAAGGTAGATTAATAGTAGGTCTGATCATATACACTAATAGTATTATTCACACTTAAAGAGAGACAAAAAAACTCATTACACATCATGTGACCTATTATAACTCAAATTACTTACACCAAGCATGAAAGAGTGAGATGAACAAAAGGAGAGATGACTATCACTTGCCATTCAACTATGAACTAATTCACACACTTAAGAAATAATTTTAGAACTTAGAACCATATTGAAATATTTTATTCAAAGGTAAAATCATTATTCAAATTAGTAGGGCTTTGCTATACCAAATATGGATGCATTACAAGCCCAAAAGTGGTAACTTATATAGAGAATTGAGGAAGAGAGAGTAAAGGGCGTAGAAGAAGAAGATTGCAAAGTGTCCAAATTGGAGTTATAATAAAGAGGGAGTTATAAAATATTTAAAAATTTCCATAAGGACATATGTTTCTCCTCTGAAGATGCTCCATTATCCAAGTGGCATAGGAGTTAGAAACTTAGCTTGACACCTTGTATAACTGCCCTTATTAGCATATGAGAAGTGACATACGAATATTTTCATCATAAATTCACCATGAAATTATTTAAAACATATCATTTGACACCTATCATACATTTATAAACTCCTCTACTATGACATTTCAGTAGCAATTATAATTCATATGCCTAAGTGTCTTGAAACCCTTCATCTCCCACGCCTAGCCTTGTCCAAGTGGCTCAAAACTTGAGTTCATATTATTGAAGGAATTATATATTAATTAAATGTATTCAAATACCTTATCAAACCTTAATCAATCCATTTTGGTTCTTGTAACAGCTCCCAAAACTCCACTTTATTCCTCAAAGCCTCATTAGGCCTCTTTTCCTTGTAGCCCTAAAATCATGTAAACCTCCTTGTGTAGGGAAGTGTATGGATGGAAATAAAAAAATAAGGTCATACATGAGGAACCATTATGTATTTACAAATCCATGCTAATTTTAGGTCTAGAATCCAAGTGGAAATGCTTTTTTATGTCATTCTTTCTCCTCAATTAGGCCTCAATTAGGCCTCCTTGCCTAGAAGCCTAATTTTATACTCCATATCTCTCCCAAATATGTGAAACCATAAAATATCATTTTATTCACTTTCCATATCCTATAGAAAACCTCCATGTGAAATTTGAGGCCTTGATACCTTGTGGAAGTGTGAGAGCCATGAAATAGCCTTAAAACCTAGTCTCATTTTAGGCTTGTTTGAGACTACCTTGAAAAATAAGCTTTGTTTGATCATTTATAGAATATAAAGTATGGATTTTTTGGATTTAATAAATGAAATATATCCCAAATTACCTATTTTAATATTTTTCAACTATTCAATTATATTAAACCCTACAAAATACCTAAAATCCTTAAAAAATAATGCATTTAATGCAGTTCATACAGCTATAAGTACAAATGAAGTACACATAGAGAATATAATTGGAATACTCAAAAAAATCGATGAGTTTTAAAAATAAGCTCACGTCATTAAATTTACTTAAGAATTCAATCTTTCACATCGGGTCTCTACTAGGGTTTTAAGAGGGTTTAAAGTGACTTGGGTTCTTAACGATTGTTCATAAGCCCTAATCCCTCAAACCATAAACCAATGCCAAAAATTTCAATTTTACTAACCCCCTCAACTATCCCCAGGTTCTCAATCTCCCATGCATCATGTCCATACAACACTGAGTGTGAGAAGTTGACTCTTGGTTTGTAAACATGCCATTGGAGAGGGGTTGACAATCTTAGCCTTTGTTCATGCATGTTATGGATCCAATACAACAATTAATGCCATAAGATTAAATTTTAGGGACCTAGTTCCCATATATGAAAGTCATTTTATTCCATGCATAGGGTCATGGCCTCACCAAGTAGGAGAAGACTGGTCTTTGGAATGCAGTCACCCATTGGAGAAGCTTGAGGTGGTCTTGAGAGCCTAAATGTCACTTTACTTATTTTGTCTACATTTTAATGGTCTTATAGGGTATTTACCTTAATATTTCACCATCCAATACCCTCATATATCATGTCAACTTCACCCAATTTTTTTTCTCATGATTGGACCTATGGTTTACCTGTGTAGTGGACTTAGACTCTTAGATTTATTAGGCCTAAACAAAGTTTATATTAATTCCATATTATTATGATAGGTATGAGAGTTATATGGAGTCATAACATTAATTTTAAACCATTATTAAATAATTTTCCTTCCCTCAGACTTTCTCTTTTCATGCTAGACAAGTAACCCTTATTTGGCAAGCAGGCAAGCTTGTGATTCATGTTGACTGTGTAAACAGGGTTGAAGTGGATTAGTTTAGTCACATTTTCATGATATAATTTTTAGATATTTGACATTGAAATACTCTATGTATTTTTTCATTCAATTCACAAAAACCCAACTTCACTACTATGTATTTTATCTTCTCTTCAAGCTCAAAATATCCTACAAACCTGTAAATGGAGAATGAATTGTGTCTGCAGAGTTTGAGTTTTGTCTAGTCATCTTACTCTATTATATTTTAGGTCTAATTGTCCTAAAATAACCTTAGCACTTTATCCATACAACTCATATAAACTCCATTACTCTTTGGTACATTTCTCCCTCTCTTTAGGCTTGAGACCAGCCTGCCTCTTAAGCCAACCTATAAGTATTCATTAGAGAAGTCTGACTGTATTTTTGGGTTTTAGGTATTTACATACAAACCATTGAACATATTAAATAAATATTTTAATGTTATTTATAGTTTAGGGACTTATAAAATTTATCAAAACCATATACTTCACAAATACACACTTGTTCTAGACTGCCTTTAGGCCTTCTCAAGGTGTAGTTGTAGGTAGTCATTAGAGAAGGTTTGACATGAGCTTAAGGATTGGTATTATCACTCCATCATAGAATATTGAAATTAATTACACCTTATTGAAATTTTTTTCTCACTTTCTCACATATTCCATTGGGTCTTTCATAACATCCTCAAGCCTTATTTTTTTCAAATTTAGACCTGTGTGTAGGCATTAAGGCTATAGACTTAATCTTCTTGACTTTCCTTTAGTTCACAAACCACCTAGATGCCTTCATGAGTTTGTGAATTTATTTTTAACCATATATATATTGAATCATGATTTAAACTTGCTCTTGTTTTAATGATAATTATATTTCATTCAAAAAGAGGACCTATAGGTCTGTCACCTGTAGGCCTCTTTTTTGATTGCATATTATGCTAAGACAACTCCCCTAAGTTATAGACACATTTACCAATATGATAATATAAAATTTTGTCCCATTTCTTTACTACACTCTCAATAATCCTATGGATATATTTTCAAACATTATTCTACTTCAATTTTGTCCATTCACATGTATGGACTCTATATATAGTTAGTTCCTATACAAAGCTTGTGTATTGAGAGTTGGATATTTTTACTCATTCATGCCTCTTGATGATGGCATAGGATTATAAAAAGGTCAAGTGATTTTTTTAATGTAAACTCAAGGTATTTTCATTGTTTGAACACTCTCAACTTGGACCTTACACCCCACGAATGTTCACTTACAGGTCTACGGATCCGTGAGTGACTGAAACGCTTTATAGCCTTGTTTAAGAGTATAATTTGATCTTACTTATCATTAATTATAATTAAAGCCTTATCAATAGAAATGTATCATTATTCAATTCTTTCTTATTTCCATTCAGGCCAAACATGTCATTCATACTTGTAGAAGATCATTTATGCATAAACCATGCTTTTCAAAGAGCAAGACACTTGGAGAATGCATACAAGGATCACATTCCAAGGGAGATAACATTAATCTTATGAAATTGAGAGATCATAAATGAAATATTAATCACTTGGAACCATTGAAGGTGACAAGATCTCAAAAAAACCAAAACAAACTTGCAATAGGATGATATGCTCACACACTTGAGACACCTTTCTCCTTTAAAGAAAACACCTCATGAAGTTGAATTTATTGATGAATCTACCATGGAATGGGTAATTTTATCCTTTTAAATCACTCCAAAAAACTATTCTCCTCCATCAAATTTTGGAATGAAAAAACAAGAGCAAAACCAGACCTTGCTTGAATGGACAAGGCATAGTGACCTACTGTCACTCTTAGCAATTATTCATAAAGGAAGGAGAATAAATATAAAAAACAAGGAAAATAAATTTAATCTCATTAGTAACCCTAAAAATGGCCAAATTTTGAGCTTCCAACTGTCTCTCTCCTAGCCATATCATGCATTTGATTTTTGTCTTTATGAGCTTGTGAAGGCAACGATGGAGGAGAGAGAGTGTTGTCTACAACTCTAAGGTCTGAAACTTGATAAAAAGATTTAAAATAACCCATGGAAGTCCAAAATACTTTGAAACCATTTTATCCTAGTAGTGGATCTCCTAAGGCTGTACAAGTGGCCAAAAGTGCTTGTAAAGGAGTATTTTACTTAGTTTAGGCATCGAACTACAAATATTTTAGGTTATGATCATTATCTAACCCATGTCTAACATCAAGTACATTATTAGGTTTATTGAAATTTTTTTTACTTTGGTATGGTACATGTAACTCATCAAAATTAGGCCAAAAGGTGACCAAAATGACTTTTTGGAACCTATTAACATTATAAGAGGTTAATGAATAAATATATGACTTTAAAGATACATTAATAAAATTTTATAATGACTCTAAACCATGTCACAACCTTGAAATTTTTTGAAAACACCAAGACCCATAAATGACACTAGGACTAGATAAGCACATGTGAGACCAAACCTTGGACAAAGCTAAACAAGGACAAATATGACCACATGGAAACCATTTTAAAGACATTACAAGACATTGAAAGACCATATATACTTTTTAACAACCCTATGAAAAGTTTAAACCTATAGGGGTTGACCATTTTTGATGTGGGGTCAAAAATTGGTTGACAAATTAGTGATTTACAAGGGTAGTATGTCTGCAATGCTAATAGATAAATGGCCTTATCTTCCCATTAGATAATGGAGTCACTACTATGCTACAAACTGAAACTAACATGCCTTAAGAAGACTCAAACTCACATCACACCACATAATAATAATCAAACACACTATGCCGAAGGCATTTATGAAAAACAAACAACAACAAACTCACACCAAAATAATGTGCTGATCACTTATGGAAAACAAACACACCTAACTTATGTATACAAATTTAAACTAACCTTAGTAGCAAGGCTTAAAGTTTATACCATTGAATGGGATGCTTAACACTTCTCCAATTAGTCTTGATATCTAAAAGTCATTTTGTTCCTTGCAACCAATGATCAAATAAGGTCCACTCCATAATGTGTCAAATTTTGTGTGCTTACCAGGCTTGGGCTTGTCTTCATCTCACTTTAGAAAAAGATCACCTTCTTGGAAATTTATTAAAATATATCTCCTATCAAAAAATTTATTTATTTGGGCTTGATGATATTTCAAAGTATGCATGGCTTCATTGCTCTTCTCTTCTAGTTCCATCAATTCTACCATCCTTACCTCCATAGGATTATTTTCTACTAGTTCTAGCTGATGTGCTAGCTCTAAAGTAAGTGGCTCAAGAGAAATAAGCATTTTGTCTTCTTTACCATACACAAGCATTAATGGTGATTTACTTAGATCTATTTTAGGGGTGACTCTATCATCCTATAAGGTTGTATTTAACTTGGTATGCCAAGACCTCTGATTATCATCAACTATCATCTTGATGATCTTGATTAAACTCTTATTTGTAGATTATGGAATCCCATTCCATTAGGGTAGTAATTAGAAGAGGTATTTAGATATATTCCATGCTCATTTTCCCATTAAATTGTCTTTGTATGCATGCATGCCAATGCATTATCAGATATGATGGTTGATGGTGCTCTAAACCTAGTCACTATGCCCTCATAGAATTCAAGGACTGATTTTTCATTACTTCCTTAAGGGATATTGCCTCTACCCCTTTGAAATTAATCCATGGATGTAAGTATCCATTTTTTACCTACACTTGAATGAGGATTAATCATGCCTATAAAATCAAGCCCCCATTTCATGAATGGTTGGTCAACTTGGATGGGATTGAGGTGTAAGGCTGCCAACCTTTGTTTTCTAATGAATAAAGCACACTTTGCACACCTTCTTATCCATGCATATGAGTATTTGAAGAGGTTTTTTGAGGAGATAAATGACCACCTATAGGATCATCATGAAATTATTCCAAAATTTTACCTATTTTCTCAATTTCCACATGTCCAAGTAATATACCATTAAGGTATTTTATGAAAATGACTCCATATAAAAGGACATAAGGTATATATTGAAGTCTAAAGTATCTAATCTTTTACTTATCTAAGCTGGTTGGAAATTCACCTATTTGCAAGAACCTTGTTATGTCTTGTATCCTAATTGTAGCATGTGAAGGTGTTGTTGCTTGGGGCTCATATTGTAGTACCAAATCTTCTCCTTTATTCCCTTGGAAATCCCATACTATATGTTCACATAGACCTCTCCCTCTTACTAGTTTAGAGATATTAATCTCTACATCATATTCCATCACTTTAGTAATCCAACCTGACCTCTTCTCATTCAAGTCCTTATTGAGAAGGAAATCCTTAACAATTGGATGAGATTCCATGATGTTTATCTTGTTGTTTGAGACCATATGCCTAATTTTTTTCAATCTTCTTATGATTTCCAATACTTTCTTTTCTACAAAAGTATACCTCACTTTATAGTATCCAAGCCCTTGAGTAAAGAAATCAATGGGATATTCATCTCCTTTATTGTTTTGTTGCATTAACATGGTAGATATGGTGTCAACATTAAAGAAAGCATATAAAAAGAAGTCCTAGGAGAAGTTGGGGTTCATCAAGGTAGGTGCTTGTGCTATAGCTTGTTTTATAGCCTCAAAGTTACTTCTCCATTCTTTACTCTAGCCAAATGTTTGATGTTTCTTTAACATGGCTGTCAAAAGATTTATAAAGTTTGCAAAACTAGGTATAAACATTCTTATGAAGTTTATTTTTCTAAGGAAAATTTTCATTTTCTTCTTATGTAATGGTAAAGATAAGGCTAAGATAGCTTTCACTCTTTTAGGATCTATGTGTTTCTCTACGTTTTTGCTAATTACATTCAGAAGAAAGAAGAAACTAAAGGTTGATGGTTAGGGGTTTGTACGTTACCCTGATTAAGTTGCGCACCGTATCCAGATGTTGTAGGAGCTCCTCTTTGGCTGTGGAGGAAGACACCTGTAGATAAGAATAAGACTCAAACAAAGAAAATGTTAGAATAAGATAAAGTGGACTACCAAGCTATGTGCTTGGTCTCAAAAGCGTAAAGCTCCGTGAGGGATGACAGTCCACTATTTAAGACAAAGAGATTTGTATAAAATGAAATGATAAAGACTTATAGAAATGAAAAGGCAGAATGTTGTGTACCTGTTTCCTGTAATCCATGAGTCTTAGCAAGCTAGTCAAAGGTTGTTTTTGGTTTTTGGGCTGTCTAGATAGGTTCTAATTTGCACAGTCGCTGACGTCAGTTATGATGCCGGTGTTGGTAGTAAAAGGTGCCGACATCGGTTATGCTGCCGATGTCGGTAGAGGCAATAAGTCTTTAGATGGGTTTTAGGGTATTTTTGTGATGGACAAAGGACTCTGGGAATTAGGTGGTTTGTGTAGGGTTACGAGAAAGAGAATAGGGTCTGAGGAAGGGAAAAAGATAGAGGGTAGGTGTGAGAATAGGATAAGAGTCAGAGGAAGGCTTTTTAGCCCTTCCACGAAGGAAGTCGGGTTTCTTTTATAGTATTCAGAAATAGTAAATAAAAACTAATTACCAAGTTATTCTAGAACTATGAAATGGAGACCAGAAGAATACTTAGCTTTTTGGTGAAGACCCGAGGGTGTCAGGATGCTTATTCCTGTTGCGGCTGATGTTGAAGATCTCATACAATGTTTCTAATCTAATGTCTCGAGTGATTTCTGCAGAGTTTCTGTAGCCTGGAGAGCGATAATAGAATTCTGATGCTTAGTCTCAAAGCATGTGCATCGATATGTGAAGTGGCAGGGGGCAACTCAAGGTTAGAAGCCTAGTTTATGTAACTGACGTTGGTGATTCTGTTGGGATCGATCGATAGTTAGTTAAAGAGTTAGAATATGTCTTAGGTAGTTGGGATTTTGAGGACTTAGTCTTGGGGTGAGTCATAGGGTAAGAAATGGTCTTAGGGTGAGGTGTCTGGGTGAGGTGTCTAGGTGAGGTGTCGAGGTGAGGGGATGATTAATTTAAAATAAGTAATTTATTTTAAATTAATAAAGTGTGGGTTAGAAGTGTTGGACCAAGGGGGAGACACAATATTGGTGTCTACATTTACCCCTTTTTGTCTTGTGGTTTGTCCTGATGAATTGCAAGACAAAAATAGATGTTGTTTGCCCCAGGTATGGGATGAGGTTTCCCCTTCAAAGCAAGAGTCGAGGGAAGGTAAGCTGATATCAGGTGCTGATTTGATAGGCAGTAGATGGGTAAGGTGAGGTTTGAGTGTGAATGCTACAATAATTGAGATTGCACGTATACCACTTCATGTGATAGGCAGGTCAAATTGTCATGGTCAAGGTTGAGGAGTGCTAAAATTAAAGTAACTAGTCCCCAGCTTTTTAGTCATAGCTAATTGGGTTAAACGATCAAAGCTGTAGCTCTAATGGTCATCGTGTTCCAAGTATTTTGGGCTTAGGAAGTGCTCTTAGAAAACATGAAAATGTCACAAATATTAGGGATCAACTGGAGCGTGATCTGTCAATAGGTGTGAGGGTCATGGACAATTTGCTAACTATTCATGAGGTAGCATATGCAATCAAAACAACCAAGGCAGAGTTGTCTCAAAAGTGGTCATGGTCTAAGGAGATAGTTGTGATCTCCAAGGTCATTGGTTGAGTTGGGCTAAGATATAAGTGATCTCAAGTGTATTTTGTTGCGATTTGGGAGATATATGTGATCTCCAATGTGCCCCATGAGGAGTCTAAGATGACTTCTACTATTAGGGCTGGTTGTTGTGGGCATGATTTTAGGCATTTGGAAAGCAGACTTATGTTTTGAGGTTGTCGATGTCAGTTATGAAACTGATGTCGATAATATACAAAGCAATTAACTACTAACATCAGTGGTAGACAGCCGATGTCGATAGCTTAGGGCACATTTTTATTGACATCGGTGGCCTGCCAAACTTGACAAAACTAGATTGTGGCCCACCAAAAGTCATTTATGACTTTTGAAGAACTTGAAAAAGTGAGCTCTGAAGTTTTAGTGTGATTGAGACATGTAGTTGACTGTAGTAGCAGTGTGAGGTGTGAGATTGTGATTGGTGGTGGAAGTGAGTGAGTTGGAGTGTTGTGAGAGGTGTGGGAGGGCCACCAGTGATTTTATTGAGGAGACGAGGCAGAAGAGATGGTGGAGGGCGGAGGAGGCCTTGTGGGAGGACCACCACCACTGACACCAATTATACCACCATGGTGGCGATGACGAGATGAGGTAGGGTTGTTTGTCTACGAATTTTGATTGTTTGTTAAGTGAATTGCATTTTTGGTATTTTTAGTGTTTTTAGCTGTAGATCAAGGGGGAGGGTTAATTAGAAGGGTGGGTAGGCTAGGTAGGTCAGTTTAGGAAGGTTTGGAGGGGTTTAGGTGGGTTTTAGGTTGGAAAATGGGGAAGCCCTAATTTTAGGGCTCACCTCATTCAGCCCTAGGGCCAAACCAGTCACCGATGTTAGTAGTTCCACTGACATTAGCTGACTAGTGACTGATGTCGATCACTTAGCTATCGACGTCAGTTAGGTAATTGCCATCATCGGCACCCTAACTAATGTCGGTTGCTGTAAAGTGTTGCTTAGGCCTTAGAAAAGTTTGAAAATGATAATTTGGAGGGCTTAAGTCATGTCGAGGCCTCCCGATATAGTGATGGTCATATAGATTTAGTTAGTGGGTCCATTAGATAGATGAATGGGTGAATGGCTGAGCTAACCTCAGGAGACCCCATGTCAACTGAGTGCTGCCTACATAGCCTAAATTTTCAAGGGCCTCAGGCCAATGTAGTTTTCCCAAAAGGGAAGAAGAGTCATAGAGGTTGGTAGTCATTTGTTAATGTGGTTATAGTTTTGTTGGTTAAATGCAGGTGAGGTAGACATTGATGCAATGAGATTGTCTACTGACATTGCTGATGTAGATGCATCATGATATTACAGGAGAGGAGTGGATGCACATCACTGTAGTAGGACTAGGTGGGCTATGGTGATACTGTTGAGTGGTAAGGGATGTCAGCCTGATGGTAGCATTGATTGAGTGTTGAGATCATACCACTAACACTTGTCACCTACCCACAGGAGAGTTAATAGTCACAGTCGAGGACGTGTATCAGATTTTGAGGCTACCGATACACAAGGTAGATTTATATGCATGCTCGAGAGAGGCACATGATATTCACATGGTGACGCTATTTGGGGAGCATGCTACTGAGGTGACTTACCACTCATTGAGTTTTGCATATGAGCCAATGTATGCTATAGATGAGGATGCACATCAGTTAGCCATCCTGATGATGATCAGCATTACAGTATATGTGTTACCTGATGCAGAGGGAGGGAGATTTTTGATCATGATGACCAGGGTTTTAGTAGATATGATCGAGGAGTAGATAGTGTTTGCATGGGCTCCAGTCTTTTTGGCTCAGTTATACAAAGAGCTCTGGGGGATTAGTCGATGGCGGTGATACAACTTGTGTGTAGGCCACCTCCTGCACTGTTGGGCTTATAAGCACATCATGGTCACATGACCTCTCAGCCTTCCAGTGGCTATTCAGGTTGGGTTTAGAGTTGAATTTAGATAGTGGCATGAGGTTATGGCATAGACTCATGTGGATGGTGTAGTTAGGGACATTGACTACTATAGGGGGTATTGGATGCCCTGATCCCTGTAGACATCATTTGGAGGCCATACCTAGTATATCCAGCATTCAGAGACTAGGCAGAGTAGTTGGTGGGGGTGTAGAGTTTGAGATGGGTTAGGGGCAGGTGAGCCAGTGAGCTCGAGAGAGTTCATGTGGAGAGAGTACGATGCTAGTATGGGCTGTTACAAGATGTGCCTCCCACCTTATCACTATATAGATGAGATGATATTGAGGCACGGCTCCCACTACCAGAGGAGACAGAGTGGCCTGACTTTGAGGAGATACTCGTAGGTCCTGGTGTAGTAGATCCAGGGTGCACAGAGGCTACTCAGCTTGGTGGGTAGGGCAGTATGCTAGGATTTAGAGGGGACCACCACCCGATCTATAGACAGTGAGCAAAGAGATAGATGATGCCATCTAGGAGAGGGATGTAACATGAGCATAGGTCACCATTTTGTAGGGATAGGTGGCAAGATTTTAGGGGTAGGTGATAGTTTTGACAATGCAGGTAGCGGCCTTGACAGGGTAGGTTACCACATTGTAGGGGCAGTTGGCCATAGCCCAGGCATAGTTATTAGTAGGGTAGGGTCCTATTCAGTCACCACCATAGCAGCCAATGCATGAGCCAACACAATCAACACCATAACAACCACTTCAGCCACAGCCACAGAGCTCATTACAGGGCATGGCATCAGGGTCGATGGGTCCATCGCAGACTGTACCTATCTCTAGGTACAACACTGCATTGGATGAGATCACTTATTATGAGGGTGCCATCAGGCAGTATCCTTAGATATAGTGATACTCTGAGATGTTGGCCAAGTAGAGGTTTATGTCACGTGCTACTGCTTTGAGTTTTTGAAGGCGATGACGATCAGAGAGTGGAGATGACTCAACATCATCTCAACCATGACCACCACCACCACCACCACCATAGCCTTGAGGTTTTTTTAGTCAGGTGAGATGTATATACTGGCCTACATGCCATTAACATGAGATGTATTTTGAGAGAGAGAGAAATATATTGTACAGTTTTATATATATATATATATATATATGAGATTTTGGGATGTTAACGTGTTATGGATGTTTTGGTTATGTTAGTGTTTTTAGCATTTTACCATATGTTTAATGATACATGCTTAATGTGATGAATATATGATGATCTTAATGATGATGTTAATGATGATGTTACAACTTTTTCCATATTGTGTGATGGTGTATGCTGTAACATAAGTTTGTGTGGTTTTTCATTCCTAACAATTTTCCATATTGGTGATGGATGTATGCTAAAAATAAACTGAGTTTATTTATGCTTCAGCATTTTTCATATTGGTGATGATATATGCTTGACATAAATTGTGTTTGGTTGTTAGTTTCCATGTGTATTGTTTTCCATAGAAACTAATGTGAATGGGCATGTGACGAAGTCAAGTAAGAAGTGAAAGGCGCATTGCTCTTTCATTGACAATGACCATAATGATAGCATAGGTAGGGGTTTTTGGAAACAAAAGCCCCGTTCATGCATTACGTCATTGATCATTGGTTTGTGTTAGAGAAGTAGTCAAATCACTGGACATTAAGTGAGCTTGAAATCCCTTGAGTATGTTGGGGTAATAGGTGTTATTAAGTGATATGTTAAGATAACATAACCCCTTTTTAGCAGGGATAACTTTGTCCCTTTGATAGGTGATCCTAAAAATGACTATAGGCAAGTCCATGACTTTATAGCTTGTAGACTGATCAATGCGGGGAGTCTATTTGGGGATGTTGTTTTGCTTTGTGGTCATTTGAAGCTAATTTATGCAAGAAGCTTCTGAGAAGGTGCTATTTGTAGCAAAATTTGGGCATAGCCATCCTTCGATGGAATGGTCGATAGTTTACTTTGTATGCTTGGAGTTTATGGAATAGCTATCCTTCAAGGGAGTAGTCTATTAATTACAACAATGATGCAGCTGTCCTTCGAGAGAGCAGTCTACATTTATAGTTTATGACCTCTGTCAGGCATCCCAATTTTATGTTTTGTTTGTTGACTGAACTTTAGTCATAGACAAGCCTATAGAGGTTTGGGGGTTTCTTTTTATTAGGACAAAGTATTAATGCAAAAAAGGGTTAACTAATGTTTATAGGAAAAAAAAAGGGTTGAAAGGAATAAGAGTGAGGATGACGAGGGTTGCTCAAGGGATGAGCTCAAGTTAAACATCAAGTGAATGAGTACTTGATTAACAGTAGAATGATCGTAGATGCAAGGCATTAAGGGGCTCAGGTTCTGGTCGGCCTTCGAGAGAAGACAGATGATAAGTACCCGATCCATACTTATGCATTATGATATAAGGTTTGAGCCAATTAGGAGCAAACTTGCCTCATTTACTTCTTTCCATATTGGTCACGTGTTGGTTTTCTTTAAGGACGAGATCCCTGATTTTGAAATCTCACTCTCTCAAATTTTTGTTATAGGTATGTTTGATATGATTTTGGTAGATATGGAGATGGTTAAGAGTGGCAAGATGACATTCATCGAGTAACTCGAGTTGAGCTAACTGATCTTGACAAAAGTCATCATTAGAAAGTATGTCATGTAAAGAGATGCATAGAGAAGGTATTTGTACTTCAAGAGGCAAGATGGCCTCAGTTCCATACACTAAAGAGAAAGGTGTAACACCCATAGGGGTTCAAATGCTAGTGTGGTAGGCCCACAAAGTGAAGGGAATATGAATGTGCCAATCCCTTCCAGTGTCGTTGACCACCTTCATTAGGATTTTGGTTAAGATTTTGTTAGAAGCCTCTACCTATCCATTTGCTTGTGGGTAATAAGGTGAGGAGAAGTTGATTTTTATGCCAAAAGAGTCACAAAGTTTTTAGATGGTTTTGTTTTTGAAAGATTTATCATTATCGGTGATGAGATTGTGAGGTACACCGAAATGATAGATGATGTGGTTGTTGATGAAGTCGATGATTTTGTCAGCTTTAGTGGAGATGAGGGGAACAACTTCCACCCATTTAGTGAAGTATTTGGTTGCGGTGATAATGGACTAATATCAGAGAGATGAATGAGGGTTAATCTCATTGATTAGATCTAAACCCCATTATGAAAAGGGCCAAAAATCCTTAGCAACTTGTAGAGTGTGGCTAGGGACGTGAAGTAAGTTAGCATGTTGTTGGCATTTGATATAATGCCAAACATAATCACTGTATTCTTGGTGAAGAGTGGGCCAATAATAGCCCAGGCGAAGGATGTGCTTTGCAATCGAGTTACCACTGAAATGTCCTCCATAAATCCCATCATGGACTTGTTTGATGGCATGAGATGTTTCAGTGGAGGTTAGACATCGAAGAAGGAGGCCATCAAAATATTTTTTGTAGAGAAGACCCCCTAGCATGGTGTATCGAGCACTACTCTTGATAAAATCTCACCGTGCATTACTAGAGAGATCAGGAGGAATAATAGAATAAGTTAAGAAGTCCACAAGTTGTTTATACCAAACATCTTGTAGGCTAGAGTCGATAGTACCGACAAAGTTGATGTTAGTTGAGATATATGAAGGTAACACCAAATGGTGTATTGTGACATAGATTCTCGAGGAAGAAGATGAAGATGGGATGTGTGAGGCTAGAGAGGCCATAGTGTCAGCAAACTTATTCGTAGAACAAGGAACAATTTGCAAAAGATAATGGTAGAAAGACTCTAGCAATGTGTCAACATGGTGTTTATACCATTGTAAAACTTCATTTTTACAAAGGTATGAACCGTTAAACTGATTAACGACTAGTTGAGAGTTGCCAAAGATGTTGATTGTCTTGATGCCTAAGAAAAGGGTAGTTTAAAGCCCCAAAATTAAGGCTTCATATTCAGCCATGTTGTTGGTGCATTCAAAGTCAAGTTTAAAAGAGAGAGGCATGGGCTCACCCTTGTGAGGGATGAGAATGACCCCCACACCCCCATCGAGTTGACATTTGGATCTATTAAAGAACATTGTCATTTGATAGAAGATGTCATTGGTGGATAACATGGTGATAGATTCATCAAGGAATTCATAATGAGAGGGTTGGTTGTCAGGTAGGGGGGCATCAGCTAGTTGGTCAACGATTATTTGCCCTTTTATAGACTTTTATTGAATGAATTCCAGATTGAACTCAGTGAGAAGCATGAGCCAACGAGCTATACGTTGGTTTTGGTATGGCTTGGAATGCATGTATTTGAGAGGTTCAGTGTGGGTGATGATGTAAGTTTTGTAATTGAAGAGATAATGACAGAGTTTAGACATGGCAAAGACTAATACCAAGCAAAGTTTTTTGGTATGAGTATACCAAGTTTCGTAATCAATGAGCGTTTGGCTTATATAATAAATTGTCTACTCATGATGTTGTTCGTCTCGATGCGTGATCATGGAACCTAAGGAATGATTTGTTGCTGAAATGTAAAGATAGAAGGGTTGGTCATCTTTAGGTGGAATAAGGACTGGTGGAGAGACAAGATAGCATTTAAGAGCCTCAAAAGCCTCTTGGTAATCCTTATCCCAATTAAAGGAGACATCCTTCTTGAGGAGGTGATGGAAGGGTTGACATCAGTTAGATAGCTATGAGGTGAAGTGATGAATAGATTGAAGCTTCCCTTGTAGGCTATGAAGTTGTTTTAGGTTAGTTGGTGGTGGCATTTCTAGTATAACTCGAATCCTAGCGGGATCTACCTCAATGCCACAAAGAGAAATGATAGAACCTAAAAGCTTCCCTGAGAGAACCCCAAAGATGCATTTCTTGGGGTTGAGTCAAATGCTGTATTGTAAGAGGCGAGTGAATATTATTTTAAGAATGGTTAAGTGGTCATGGCAGAGTTTGGATTTCTCAAGCAGGTCATCCACATAGTCCTCCATGATTTTGTGGAGGAGATTGTGAAAGATATAAGTCATGGCACGTTGGTATGTGGCGCCTACATTTTTTAGGCCAAAAGGCATGACCCTATAGAAAAATGTCCCCCATGGGGTGATGAAGGTGGTTTTATGTTGATCTTTTGGCATAATCAAGATTTGATTATATCCTGAAAACTTGTCCATGAGTGATAGCATCTCATGACAGGTTGTAAGATCAACAAGTTGGTTGATGTTTGGTAGAGGAAAGTCATCCTTTGGGCAAGCTAGGCTGAGGTTGCGATAGTCAATACAAATGTGAATTCCCCCAGTTACTTTTGTGATAGGGACGATGTTTGACACCCATTGTGGATAATCAATGGGTTGGATATATGAGATAGAGAGAAGACGTTGAAGCTCCTCTTTGACAAGGAGTGTGATGCGAGGATGCATCTTGTGAAGCTTTTGCCTGACAGGCTTAGCTTCATAGTTTGTGACAATGTTGTGAATGATAATGTCGAGATCAATACCAGGCATATCGCTATAAGACCAAGAAAAGGCTTTGCTATGATTTGTAAGGAATTTGGTATAGTCAATTTGTTCCTAAGTATCTAAAGATTGACCAATCTTTAAAATGTGAAGAACGTCGAAAGATGGGAGATTAATGTCAATAGTTGATTCATTTAACATAACCTATGTTTTTGAAGGAAGTGATCATTGAATGAAGGAGTCGTCCGCACCCATGTAGGTGAGTATGGCATCATCGTCCATGCATTAGACAGTGTTGATGGTAGAAGATTCATCATCTATCTTATCTAGATAAATGAGAGGAAGAGACCTTGATACCCCACCTAGTTGATAGGTCAGGGGTTCCAAGTGAATGGCATTTATGCAAAAAAAAAAAATAGGAGGAATGGAGACCATCGACTCCGTAGGTGAGGATGGGGGAATAGGTGAGGTTGGAGGAGATTGTTCTATAATAATTTTGTGGTGAGGGTTTTTAGAGGCTTCTGTAGGTTCTTCAAAACCCAAGCCATGTTGTTTTTTGGCATTTTTTATTGCCTCATCGTTTGGAGGCTCAACGGGCTGGTGGGAACCTTGTTCATAGCACCCAAAACCAAAACCCTTCCACGCACACCTATAAAGATAGGTGTGAGTGAAGCTAGGGTTGCCAAGAAAAGAGAAATTGGAAGTGAATAGTTGGGGTGATGAGAGAGGATTCCCATTAGTAGGAGCTCGATCTAGCCCTCCATAGATGAGATTAGTTTGAAGATTAGGAGGACCATATGGGATGACCATTTTGATGTGATGGTCATAGTTAGGGTTGTGATGAAGTTGTCCATATTCCTGAGGAGTTTGGAACATGTCCAAGGTAAGCAAACGATACTCCCCAAGTGAAAGCCGCTAGAAGGTATCTTTCATAGGATCTTTTGTGGTCACTTGAGGAGGAAGCGTAGGTGATACCAATGTTTGCAAACTTGTGGAGGCTTCCATGAGTGGAGGTGGCATTTGGGTGGATGTTTTCAAAGGTATGAGAACATCATTGGGCTGATAAGTTGTGTTGCATGTTTTAAAGGGAGAAGGGTCAGCAGGAATGACATGAACCTATCCCTCATGTTCAAATTTGACACAATAATGTAATGTGGAGGGAACACAGGCCATGGCACGAATCCAAGGTCATTCCAATAGCATGTTGTATTGGAACTCCCCCTTGATGATGTAGAAGAGTTCTGGGATTGTTCGTGGGCCAACACGAATGTGCAAGACCATAGTGCCAATGGTAGTGGTGGTGGAATCATTGAAAGACCAAAGAATTGCATCAGTTTTTGACATGTAATTCTTTGGGAGGGCTAATTGGTCATACACATGGGTGGAAATAATATTGATACTAGCACCCCCATCAATCATAACCCGCTTAATGTGAGTTCGATCAACGTAAGCTGTGATGAAAAGGGAAGCATCCTAATCTTCCAAGTTGGAGGCAAGAATTTCAAAATCACTAAAGGTAATGGAGGCGATGGTGGGTAATGATTGGACTAAGGTAGCCAATGGTTGAGGGTCTTTGGGTTGGACCTCCACCATCTATAAAGCTTTGATTAAAGCTTGACGATGTTGTGGAGAGCTTTGAATGAGGTCATATAAAGACATTTTCACAGGAGTTTAGTAAAGTTGTTTCACCATGGACTCACGGATGGTCTCTGAAGATGTATGTTGGGATGTGCCCAAGATTGAAATCTTGGGTTTTGGTGGTTGAGAAGGTTTGACAAATGGGTATATCCAAGGGATAGAAACTTTCTCTTTTCCTTTATCTTTTAAAGTTGATGACCTGGTGGCCACATTAATGTTGTTAATCTCGAATAAAGGAGGGGAAAGTGGTAAAGGGACCATAGTCTGATGATGGGATTCTGATGAAGGTGAAGAGGTTTGAGAGACATGGGATGGTGTCGGAGGTTTGTTGAAAGAATATTCAACAAGAAGGGTGTCCTTGTCCAAGTGTTGGTGAATGACCACATTGAGGGCATAACAATTTTTGATATCATGCCCAGGTGTGTGATGATATAGGTAGATTTGAGTATCATCGAACCAATATAGTTTTGATCCAAGAGGTTGAAATGGTTTAATAAGCGGGAGAGTGATGCTAGAGAATTGCAACAATCGGTGTAGTAATAGAGCATAGGAACCCAATAATGGGTCTGCGCTTGTTGCGGTAGAGGTTGACAACTTCTGTTTAGGAGTTGTTGAAAGAGTTTTCTCTACCACCTTTTAAGTTGGTGGTGTGGCCACTTGTGTAGATGGCACTTTTTTGGTGAGAGGTGCCGAGATTTTTGATGGAAGTATGTTTTTGATGGGTAAAGGTAGTAATGAAGGCAATTGTTTTTGTTAGATGTTGGAGTAGGAAGCACTCCTATTAAGGTAGAAGGGTGTGGGCCCAAAATAGAGGAAAATGGTGATGGTGGGGGAGGAGTTCTCTGACATGGTTTAGTAGCCTTCTTTGATACGGTGTGAGGACCACTACTATGCGGGGCGAGGTTCAAGTCTACCTTCACTTGTGGGTGAGTGAGGTTCGGTATGGGGCAAACATTGAGAGATTTAACTTATTTCGATATGGTGGATGCTTGTGAGGCTTTAGGTTCAGATCTGGATGGTTGAGCTTCTGAAGATTGGGAAGTAAAAGCCTGATCCTTGTTAGAGACTTTGAGATAATTTGTTGTAGATGGGTCGGCAACATGAGATGAAGCAGGATGTGTAAGATAAGGAGCTTTAAGTCACTCCCATAACACCTCATGTTCTAAGTTCCTCGAATGAAGAAATCCTAAGTTCTCAGCCAATCAAGAGAATGGTTTAGAGGATGTTGTGCGAGGCTTTATAATTGGTCTTTTGGAAGATTTGGGTGGTTGTGAGACCGGAAACGTGTTAGATGTAGCGATCTTAGGCCAAAGGCGAGAGAGAGCCATTACCGGATCGTCTTTGGCCAAAGTAGGTGAAGTGACAAGTTCTTCTCTTGGTGGAGAAGGAATTGTAGAGTGTGGCTCTTTGAGAGGATAGAGCATAGGGATGATCATGCCTTCTACTTGTGGTTGAAGAGTGGGAAAAGTATGATCCTCCATCGATAATAGGAAGGATGAGGGCAGAACTAGTGGTGTTGGTATCGTCAAAGCATCCTCTAATATAAGAGAGGTCAAAGTAAATTCTCCTATGCCTGAAAGGGGTGTGGATGAAGGACTAATAGGAGAAGAAGGTTCTTCTACCCGTGGAGGAGAAATAGGTTGGCTAACCTCTTCAAACTATGAGAGAGGTTGGTTAGGAATGAAAGGAGAACCCATGTCGATCGTGCGTATATTATGCTCTTGGGGGTCATCGGCCATGGTCTAGATGTTGTTTTGACTAGGGAGATGGTTAGGGAATGGTTGTCTAAAGATGTCTATGTTTTGGTTAGCTAGCACGTTTGGGTTATCTAAAACAAGATCCCCTTTATCTAACATGTCCTGAATAACGTTCTTGAGGGTCTTACAATTGTCTATGTCATGACCTTTGACATGATGATAATTACAGAAGTCATTTTCCCTATACCATGCAGGGATGGCTCGTGAAGGATCAAATTGGGGTGGTGGTCAAATTTGAGGGAGGTTGAAGACTCCCTACTTGACTAGTTTATCCAACATGAAAGCGTATGATTCTCTAATTGGAGAATATTGACGTTGTACATATCACTGTTGGAATTGTCGTGTAATGCTTTGTGATATAGAGGGTTCAGATTGATTAGTTATGGTAGAAGATGATGATCTAAGTACCACAACATTTGCCGATCCCTTGGATTTAGAATTAGAAGAAGAAGATTTGGAAGAAGGGTCATTGAATTTTGCATTGGTATTTTTACTACGTAATTTGACTTTATCTTTTTCGATAGCATAGAGTTCAAGCTTCTTGGCCATGGTGAAAGCTTCATCAAATGTGCAGAATGTTTGAACCCATAAAGTAGATGAGATGTACTTGGCACATGCTCTTGAAAAGAGCTCAATGAGCTTAGGTTGAGGTAAAGAAAAGGAGAGTTGGTTGATTAAACCTCTCCAACGGGCAACAAAATTAGCTATTGATTCATCGTCAAATTGTCTAATAGAATATAGGTCTGTGATGGAAACCTTTTTAGTGATGTTGATTGAAAAGTGGTTGAGAAATAGTTGAGCTAGTTGAGTGAAAGTAAAAAGAGAGTGACTGGTAATAAAACTATACCAATCAAGGGCAGCACCAGAAAGTGACATGGGAAATGTGTGAAGTAGTAATGCATCATCATGTGCTATAAGGTAGCAAGCATGTCTAAATGCTTGTAAATGTTGTTGTGGGTCCTCTTTACTCTAAAAATGAGTAAATTTTGGGAGTTCCCACTGGCTAGGATATGGCTGAATAGGGACCGAAGGATGGATAGGCTCACTACAGATTTGTTCATATGAAAGAACATTCCTTGAACCTGAAACAGATGTCTCAAGGTTAGACATCTTATCCATCAACATCTTGATTAGATTAGTTGATGGATTGGTAGGTGGGGCACCCCCTAGATTTTAAGGTACCTGGAAGACATTGCGAGGGGCATATGATGTGCTAGGTTGTGTTTGTATAGGTGTAACATATTGGTAGTTTGTCATGGGGACTGATGTTAAAGTCAAGAGAGCTTGTGCCGTGAAGCTAGAGGGCACAACTTGACTAGGTGCTGCCAAAGGTGGTTGGATAGTGGCAACACTAGTTAGAGGATAGGTAGTCACTCTTGTATTTATGGGTGCAAGAGTGGGTGGGATAGAGACAACGAGGTTCTGGAAGGGTGTTGAACTTGTTTGGATTATTTGTGGTTGAGGGGGTACGGAAACCTTGATGGAGGTAGGTCTAGAAATAGGAGAGGCCACATTTTGAATGTTGGCCATGGTTGGGTTATTAGTCGAGGCAATTGCCTGAGTGGCCATAGGTTGAGTAATGGATGTTGTTGATATATTTGCCATTTCGACCAAGGAAGTCAGCATCCCATAAATGGGGTTACCTGAAGGATCTCGCATTTGGCTTCTTGCGAGATAGTGTTGGAGAGCCTTGACATTGAGGTCAAGGAATCTCTCAAAGTCTTGATCCCCTTTGGGAACAATAGGAGGTTGATTTGGGGTTGGTTAGACAGGAGTACGCTCAGTGTTTGAAGTATACTCCATTAGAGGACTTGTTATGAAGGGTGAAGGTGGAAGTGGTTATTGCCTTGCATGGTCAACAAGAGTTTTAGCTTGAATACATGTCAAAACCATCCAAGGCAAAATGTGTTCAGGTTCTAAAAACTGTGTATTTCAGTTTCAAAAAACCAAAATGTATGTTTAACATCAAAAAATTCAGGTTTTAAGGTTGCTATTTTGAAAGAATTTTTTTGACAGTGACTGACGTCGGTTAACTAACCGATGTCAGTTATGAAGTGTTGCTGAGGTTGGTGGTATAACCGATGTCGATGAAACTTAGTTGCCAATGTCGGTGGAAAAACTGATGTCAGTTTCTGTGTATTTCCAGAAACACAAAAAATTGATATGTTTTGAAAGAAAGAGAAATTTTGAGTTGTTTTTGGACCTTAAAATGCGATCTTACCAGCTCAAAAAATTAGATAAGAATAGAAAAATAGATGATGGCAAGCAACCTCTAAACGTTAAATTCCTAAGAATAAATTTTAGAGTCGTGGTGGCTTATGCCTTAGAAGAATGTGTTTGGGAATTGGGCTTTTAGAACGGGTCCTAAAGAGGAAGTCTATGGTTGGTTTTGGGTTATGTTTTGGTGCTCCAAAATTTGTGTTAGGTTCCGTACATGGCTTGGTGCTGGGGGCTTGCTCCCTTCACTTCACGAACCTAGAGCCGAGCTGGGCCACTTAGCCAATATATACTTTGCCTATAGTTTATACTCTGCCAGAGAACAGAGTGGGTCCTCCCCTTGGTAGTGAAGTCCAAGTAGGATCGCCAGGAAGGGTAAGGTATCCGCTAGGTGATGAAATCCTAGTCGAGCCTTGTCTCAAGTATGTTTAAATGTTTAATTTGATGTGCTTGTGGTCAGATTATGTAACATTTATGCACTACACTTTATTCATAATGCATTTTTAATTACTAAGTGAGAAGGCTAAGTATGCATTCAAGCAGGAATGAAATGCAATAGTTTTTTTAACCCAAATTGAAATGTTTTGTTCAGATGCAAACAAGTGGAGAAAAGGTTAAGAGTATGAATTTTCACTAATATAAGATGCAGGGAATAAGGGAGAAGAAGAAAAAGAAAGATGTTCTTTTTAACTTCCGCTTATAATTTCTTTTCAAAATAAAAAGGTAGAAGGATGCAAGGAGAGAAATTTTTTCCTAATGCACCTATATGAAAGTTTGCCTTTTAGAAAAAATGAACCCAAGGAAAACTCTAGGGTCCCATCGGGCGTGCCAGAATGTTTCTCTACATTTTTGCTAATTACATTCAGAAGAAAGAAGAAACTAAAGGTTGAAGGTTAGGGGTTTGTACATTACTCGGATTAAGTTGCGCACCGTATCCAGACATTGTAGGAGCTCCTCTTTGGCTATGGAGGAAGACACCTGTAGATAAGAATAAGACTCAAACAAATAAAATGTTAGAATAAGATAAAGTGGACTGCCAAGCTACGCACTTGGTCTAGGAAGCATAAAGCTTCGTGAGGGATGACAGTCCACTATTTAAGACAAAGAGATTTGTATAAAATGAAATGATAAAGACTTACAGAAATGAAAAGGTAGAATGTTGTGTACCTATTTTTTATAATCCGTGAGTCTCAGCAAGCTGGTTAGAGGTTGTTTTTGGTCTTTGGGCTATCTATATAGGTTTTGATTTGCACAGTCACCGACGTTGGTTATGCTGCCAGTGTTGGTAGTAAAAGGTGCCGATGTCGGTTATGCTGCCAATGTTGGTAGGGGCAATAAGCCTTTGGATAGGTTTCAAGGTATTTATATGATGGATAAAGGACAATGGGAATTAGGTGGTTTGTGTAGGGTTACGAGAAAGAGAATTGGGGTTTAAGGAAGGGCAAAAGATAGAGGGTAGGCGTGAGAATAGGATAAGAGTCAGAGGAAGGCTTTTCAGCCCTTCCACAGAGGAAGTCAAGTTTCTTTTACAGTATTCAGAAATAGTAAATAGAAACTAATTACCAAGTTATTTTATAACTATGAAATTGAGACCAGAAGAATACTTAGCTTTTTTGTGAAGACCCGAGGGTGTCAGGATGCTTATTCCTGTTGCAGCTGATGTCGAAGATCTCGTACAATGTTTCCAATCTAATGTTTGGAGTGATTTCTACAAAGTTTTTTTAGCTTGGAGAGCGATAATAGAATTCTGATGCTTAGTCTCAAAGCGTGCACGTTGATATGTGAAGTGGTAGGGGAAACTCAAGGTTAGAAGCCTAGTTTATGTAATTGACGTCGGCGATTCCACTGACGTCAGTCGATAGTTGACCGATGTCGGTGGCTAAAGAATGGAAAAAAGGGATATTTTTAAGCTTTTGCCCATTTCTCCATCTGCCAAGTGCATTTGCCATTGGAGAACAGTCAAAAGATGGGTTTATTAGGCACGAGAGTTAGTTAGAGAGTTAGACTAGGTCTTAGGTAGTTGGGATTTTGAGGACTTAGTCTTGGGGTGAGTCATAGGGTAAGAAATGGTCTTAGGGTGAGGTGTCTAGGTGAGGTGTCGAGGTGAGGGAATGATTAATTTAAAATGAGTAATTTATTTTAAATTAATAAAGTTTGGGTTAGAAGTGTTGGACCAAGGGGGAGACACAATATTGGTGTCTACACTATGATCAAACCTTACTTTGAGACAATGTATCCAATTAGTTTGCCCTCATAGATTGAAAAAACACATATTTTAGGATTCAAAGATATCCCAAACTACTTGTAGCTCTCAAATATTAGTCTTAAATGAGCCAAGTGATCACTAGAATATTTGGAAAAATTATGATATCATCAAGGTACACTAACACCATCTTGTTAACCAAACCTTGGAAGGCCATGTATATTGATTTTTAAAAGGTATCTCTTGCATTAGAGTCCAAAAGGCATATTTTTGTAAGCATAGGTTCCCAAGTTAGTTTTAAAGGTAGTTTTATATTGATCCTCCTCTTAACCAGGACTTGGTTATAACTTGAATACCCATCGAAGAGTTAAAAGAGTTTAAACCATGAAACCATTTGAATTATTTGTTCCGTTGAAGGTAAGGGGTGATGATCCTTGAAAAACATGTTATTTAAATCCCTAAAATGAACACACAATCTGATTTATCCACTTTTATTCCTTATGAGTAATAGATTAGCAACCCATGAGGAGTGTTTATTGGGGAAGATATTGTTTGAATCAATCAACTTGATTAGTTATTTTTTCATTAAAATCTCAACATTAGGATTTATAGGTCTTTGCTTCTATCTTATTGGTTTTGCATTTAGATTTAACTCAATGGTGTGTTAGGCTTGATTAGGATCAAAACCATTGAGGTCACCATATTCCCATGCAAAGACATCTGAAAATTCTCTACATAGTTCAACAAAGGCAGCCTTCTTAGCCTTAGTACATACCTTTCCTAACTTGAGGAGTTTGTCCTTGAAGATTTCAACTCTTTCAAAATGTTATTCACTTGCAAACATGCCTAATTTTTATTTTCTCACTTGATCTTCTTCTTCATTGAAAATATTTTCAAGGGTCACCAATCCTTTGGGAATTTTTTTGGACTGTAGTTGCACTATTTGGTCACCATATTATTGTTGGATCTTAACTTGATTCTTTGAGGTGAACTCAACTTCCTCACATAAAAAAGATGCAATCTGCCTATCACTATAAAAAACTTGACAACTTGTATTTTTATCTAAAATGGATGGTCTCACCAATACCTTAACATATGGTTGATGTTTCCCACTTTTCACATTATTTGGGATATCAAAATGGGCTCCTACTACTACTGTTGACCAAATTTGACTTTTGGTCAAATTTGGGCACCCCTAGGCAATTTTTTTGATTTTAAACATTTTAAGGGGTCCTAATTTGTTGCATAGGAAATTTCACTTGTTATATGATGTCATATGAGGTCACATTAGCTTTGGTTTTAGTTGCATTAATTAATTTATCCTTTTGGGGGTCATTTTATGTCATTTTAAGAGTCATTAATGCATTTGACACATTTACCAAGGGTCCTAAGTGTCATATTTTCATGAAAAACATCAAATAAGTTAGTTTATATGTTAGGTATGTCAGTTATGTTAGAAATTTGTAGTTTCCCTAACTGAAGCTACAAAAATTAGTTGAAAAAGAAGGAAAATGGCACTTGTACAGATTATTGGGAAGTGTTCCATGTGGGAATGATATTGGGGGGTATAATAGTCCTTATAAAACTCACCTCCATTATTGGTTTGATTTTTAATATTCATTTGAATTCCAAAACTATTTTACACATTTTTTGCTCTTCTTGGTAGACTAGAGTGACCGTCAAGTTTTACTCAGTACATGAAACATAGGTAGTTTTAGACAAAATGATTTTGGGAGGTTTTTTAAAACTCCAATACCTTTATTTTAATATAATTAACTTGAAAAATTATTAACTTTTCTTTATGAACAATCACTAACAAGTTTACTGTGCATATTTGATAGCTATTTGGTGCACCCTTTAGATTTTGGCCTTGTTTGAGCAGATCCGTATGAACTAGTTGCTAGTGTTTGATATAGAGTATGTTGGATTCCTCATTATAAATTTTCCATTCTTTTTTTCATGATTCATTAAGTTTGGATTACCAAAATTGGTCTATCATGCAAGGGGGTGTCACCATGTGTAGTTTCAATTGGAGTGTTTTGATTTTCTGAGTGTATCTCTTCTATAGGTATATTTTTTAAATAGAAAAGAGTTTCCCATAAGTTATTGGGTCATATCACTACTTATTTACATTTTTTTATCTCACCATAACACTCCTTGGGTAGCTTATAAATTTCTTCTTATTCATTTGCCAATTTCACGCTTAGTTTCAGTTGAGTTTCTTGTACAAGCTTGTTCACTCTGTATATGAAGTGGTAGTGGAAGTGTTTTGGGATTTTTAATACTTTTAAGGTTGAATAAGGATCCCTTTTCATGTTAAATGAGGCATATCATTGACCATGTGCTCATGTCCCAAGCTATCTTAGTCATGTAATGTACTTGTCTATTGAATTCCACAAACATATAGGTGATTGCCACATAATGGAGGGTGTTTTGAAGTTTTTATCAAGGTGTTATTGATGGAGGTTATCCTTTTAAAGGATAAAAATTTCACATTAGGTGTTAGGAGACCTTAAAACAAGCATATCACTACTCAATCTCACTCTCACTACCTTACAACTCAGATTTACATCACAAGACTCCTACTAACATCATCCTTGAGTGTGAAAGGTTTGACATATACTCTAACTTCTTGATAAATGGATAAATGTGTGTTAGAGTGTTGAATTGGAACATACAAGTTCATATGCATTCTTAAGTTTCATGGTGTGCACTTATACCTCACTGTGGTGTGTCAAATACCCACCTACAGGTGGCTGGGCAGAATGTTTGAATGCTTAAAGGAAGTAAATGAAGGGTCTTGAAACCAATTTAAGGTTTTGGAAAACATAATAAAGTTTTTACAAATCAATGCAAATGTCAATTGAGAAAAAGGAGTATGAAAACATGTGTGAAGACCAAGAGAACTATGTTTAGGGAGGTTTTCTCTAAAATGGTAAAACAGAGGTCCCATGGGTTTATGTTGGTGCTCCACAATAGGCTTACAAGTAGTCTTAAAGGATTTGAAAAATTAGAATAGTTTGCCTATAGTATGGACTGAGATCATGCCAAAGGTGAAGGTAAAAAGGTAGAGGGTGACATGTTTTTGAGGACATCAAAAGTGCTCTAAAACACACTAATTTGTTTTAATAACATCTACAAACCTAGAGGAAACAATGACTATTTGTTGCTTTGAGAAACAATATGGAACATCCAAACTTGAACTAAGTGATTAGGTGAGTTGAGTGACATGTAAACAACTTAAAATACTATCTATAAAGTTGATAAGATGTTCCATGACACCTTTCATGTACTCATACTCTGTATAAATGCTTGAAGATTGCACCTACAACTACTATAGGAGGATTTTGGATAGACAGTGAACAATATTTATCACCTCTTGAAGTTGGAAATACACTACAGGTGATTCAAATGATTTCATTCATGCCTCAGGTGACCCTAAGGAGTTTTGAAGATATGTTTGAACCTTGTTTCAAGTTTGAAAAATTGAAAATAAGCTACAGGCAGGGGTAATATAGGACTTAGTTTGGTAGTTCCATTACAAATGAGAAATTGTAAATTCAAACTTGATGTGGTGATGTGTGATCACCTCAATGGGAATGGAATGTTGAAAACTTCATGAGCTATGAACAAGGTAATCTAACTCTCACATACCTCTCAAAGACCCTAGATACACCTATAGCCTCTGTACGGACTGAGACAGAGGGTGGAATGAAGGAATATTGCATAGACATGTAGAAAAAATATCATTTATCCACCTTATGTGAGTTGTGAGGTTGATCAAACAATTTTTACTTGAGAAAGTATCTTAAGAGGGTTTTTCTCTATCATATACACTATGAATAAAACCAAAATAATCTACAACAGGGTCCTAAGTAACAAAAGTGCCTCAGTCAAGGAGTAAGTACACTGTTTGGTCTCCAATGAAGCTTATTAGTAAATTAAAAGTGTAAATAATGTGTTTCAAAATCGCAAAGAGTCTAATTAAGTTGACAAACATCATACGACATGAAGGAGACCCTTGTTTCCCACCTATAGGCAAAGGTCAAAAAAGCCTTGTCCCAGTCAAAGGGAGCATACTCAGTTTCCAAGGTTAAGGGGACATTTAAGGTAAGGAAGGAACATGATTGACTTGGAATCATAAATTCTCAAGGAAATAATACTTATAAATATCCTAGATACCTCTGATGATGAGGTCCATACCCTCTCTCATGCCTAAAAGCTTACCTACAGGTCATTTAGGTAGGATTTGATATAGACTATGGTGTTGACATGGATTTTTGCTTTCCTTGGGTTGTAAAAAGGGATAAATGGATAAAATAAGATATTATATAGGAATTTTAAGGATAAATTATGTTTAAAATCATCTCTAGAGGATTTCTAAGAGGTAAAAAACACCTACAGGTAGGACTGTCACAGTCAAGGCAGGGTTTAGGAAAATGGAGGGATAAATGAGTCATGAAACCTTTAGGAGTGAGAGGAATGTGTGAATGGTTTTAAGAAGATTAAAGATGATCCAATATATTCAAAAAAATACCCAAGACATTTATAAGGTGCTTAAATGCTCCCCTCACTTGGCAAATGGACATCAGTCCGTATAGGTAAGCTAGGAAATCTCTTGCTTCAAGGGGTAAACATGGAGAATATAGAGAAAGGAATGTTATATGTGGTTATAAAAGATACATAAGCATTAAATTAGAGTGAATAAAATGTTTATATATTATATAGGTACAACATCAGCTTGGAAAGGTCATCCATAGGTGGGTTTGGAAAAAAATGCAGGAAAATAGGGTTTTTTTAGCCTTTTTTTGGAAAGATCGAGTTGGTTAGGTGCCTAAATGAGGGAGTCTGACCTTGAAATTTGGTAAAAATAATAATTATGACATTATAAAACTCATAAAATTATAATTCTGATATAATTAATAGGGATATATCTCTTTTTTTGTCTCAGAGATCAGCCACTTAAGAAAATTAGAACTTTGGTTTACCAAGCAAAGGACACCAAATTGAGAAAATGACCTAAGATGAGGCATTGGGATATTAAATAAAAATTATGTGATATGTATGGAAGGTGAAATAATTATTATGAACACTCGAAAAATCTCTGATCACTCAGAGTGACTTGATTGTGTATGCATACAATCCAATTTGGCATGGTTCCACTAGGCCAAGTTGGCAAAAGAGAGGAAAATGATGAAATAAATGATGGAGAGGTTGTGTTATGGATTTTTAAGAATTAATAGAGTGTGATAATAAATATGATACCATATTAGTCATGTTAGAGCATCCCAATTGGTTTAAAATTGTAGAGGATATGCTAAACCCACTAGGCTTCCAAGAGACCTAAAACCATGTTGAGGTCTATCTTCATTTCTATCCCTTGGAATGATATGTGGTTGATTGAAACATGATTATAAGATGTAAAAATAAATTTTTTAGGTATTGGAGTGAATATATACCTATAGGAGAGCAATTTATATCCTTGACATAGTCCATGAATGTAAAATAAGAGGAAAACAAGTTCGATGGGTGTTTTCAAATACTCAAATCTTTTCTAAGGATATGCATGGGAAAAATATGGATTTAAGGGAGTTATTAGGGTAAATTGAAATAAATATTTTTTTAATTTTTAGGTAGGTTAAATGTCCAAGTTTTATCAATAAATCTTAATACCCAAAACTGCTTAAAAGCCTTCTAAAACCCTGGTTATGACCCGATGAGGAAAATGAGCTTGAAGATTCATTATAGTGGCATATTTTGGAAAGGAAAACTATTAGATCATGGAGAGTTTTCAATTATGTCTGACACATGCAAGGAGATGTATAGAAATGTATAGACAATATGCAAAATGTGGTTTTTCTCACCATTTTTTGTGTTTTGTAGGGTCTATGATGTTTCAGAAGGTGAAATCAAGTTTGATGGCAATATAGGGACATATTATAACTCCATATGGTAATTTTATCCTATGGAAAATTTTATAAGTTTCCAAAATAAATATCTACTTTCAGCCAGTCAAAATTGGCATGATGCACACAAGGGTCAAAAGTGTGGAAACCTTAATTAGGTGCCCTTTTAAGGTGAAATTGAGGGTTATAAGGATATGGATGATATTTATAGGTGTTGTTAACTCCATCTCATATATTATCATTGTACACTTAAGAATTTTTTGAGGATAAGTGTGAGGGGTAACTGAAATAAAGAGTTTTAAGACTGCAAACAATGATTGCTTCATTCTAGGAGTTTACAAATGAGTAGGATCAGAACCAATGCATGGAATTTCATGATTGATGGCCTTCCCTTTAATACAAATCATTATACCTATCCCTTGTTAGTGGTGGGATGTTTAAATAGGTCAATATTTTGAAGGTAATTTTCTATGCACAAATAGGGAGTTTTATGCCACTTTTCACAATTTTCATGGCTTGTATGGAAAATTGGACCTCATGACATTACATGGATCATATAATATATCTTATTCATGAATTTTTAACTTATTTTATCAATTTTAAACATGTCCAAGTGACCTTTGGACTTCCTTTGCTTTGCTTCTCTCTCAAAAGCTATAAATATGCATTCTTTTGGCTCTTTTTAGCAGCCTTCGTTGGTTGATGGGGAAAATCTAGACAAATTTATACTTGAAAGAGTCTTAAAGAAATAGACAAGTTATGTTTCCACTCACATTATATACTATTGAGTATTGATTATAATCTTATTGGTCTTGTATAGTTAAAGATCTTTTCTAGCATGCTACTCTTGATTGTCTACCAATTTGCAGAAAGGGTATTGTTATAGGTCTTTGTTAGTATTCATTATTAAGTGTATAGGTGACTTAGAAGTTGTTTATGATTTTATCACTTCATGGAATCATCCATTACTCTCCTAAGTATCAAATACCTTATTGAATCTAACATATGAAACACTGATGTGACAATGCATTTTAAGTTGTGAGATTTGTGTGAGAGAGGCTTTGTTTATCTTTAAGTAGTAGATTTTCAGTCAAGTGGGAGGATATTAAACATTTGTGCATCAAATTTTTTGGTTTTCTTAGTTTTTTTTCCCAATCCCTTTTCATTCACAAGTTGATAGGTAAATAAGAGCTTCAAAAAGTGCATCAAGGGAACTAGCCCTTCTAGAGATTCATCTCTCAACATTATCACCCATAGCATGAGGGATGTCTCCATTGTGCCACTTAGATGAGGATATATAAGCATCTCCTCAGGGGTGCAAAACCAAGTGTCAAAAAATACCAATCTATCATCATACTAATTACTCTCTCTTGGGACTGATTTCAAGTTGAAAGCTTTAAAGTCTTCAATGAGGTCGCAAATTCTATGTTTGTATGCCTTCAACAATAGATTTTTGGTAGAATTATACCCTCTAACCTATTATACCATTAATTCAATATCCCCTTATGAATGTAATTAATTTATACCTTTCTTCCTTACCCATTGGAGGCCATGAACAAGTCCCTCATACTCTATTACATTAGAGGAGCAACTAAATTAGAACCTAATGCAATAATAGTAATTTTATTTAGAAGGATAACAAGCATTATACTTTCCCCTATTCCATTTTTACTCCTTGAACCATCAAAGAACAATTTCCATATTCCCTCTTCATCTCCATCAAGTTTTGAAAGGGATGGTATGTTTGATCCTTCCTCATGCATAAAATAGACTCCTATATTAGTCTCCTCAATATGTTTGAAAGGATAAAAATTGATTCTCTTTAATCCATTCAACTAGAAAAATATCAAGTATACCATATAGAGATGAAGTTGGTTCTTGGTCATTGACTTGATCTCCATCATCAATAATAGTGCAATTCATATTATATGAATTTGCTACATAATGTTCTATATGAAACTTAGCTAAAGGCTCAGACTTGATAGAGACTTTAGCACCATACCTGGTCCTAAATTCCATATAGGACCAATCTAATGTCAAGTACCCCCCAATCTTAGTGGTAAAGTCCCTTGATAAGTAACAAGCAAAGTGAGGTGGCACATCAATAACCATCACATCTTGAGAGATATACAAAGTAAGACAAGTATGAAGAGTTACTTTCAAACCTTTGATAATGTTAACTATTTTGGCAGCTGATCCATATAGTTGTAATACTTCTTTTGAGTTTTATTCATAGTTTAATTTTAGCTTGTCATCTACTTGCTTTGGCATGAATGAACTACTTGCTCCATTATCAATTAGAAAATTATGAACTAAAGAGTCTATAGTGATAAAAAATAGGTAAAATATAGTTTTATCTATCCTTTCAATTTTGATTGGATACCAATCTTTTGTTAGGTTGTGGAGCTAAAAGCTTCACCAGGATGCAAATAGGAGGAGGTTGCAGAGTTGCAGAACCAGTTGCAGGGCAACTGACATCGGTCTGATCAACTGACGTTGGTCATATAACAGTGCATAAGAAATTGACATCGGTTATGAGTCGGTTGACATCGGTCAGGAAAGAGCCGACATCGGCAACCTGTGTGTGCATGCAGTTTGCATGCAGGTTTCGAACAGGTCTATTTTTGGACTGTCAGTTTGCATGTTAAAGGCTAATTATAGTCTTAGAGTTACGAGTCTAATTATTGTAATTAAGAAAGTCTAATTATTGTATGCATGAGATCTATATAATATACTCATGGGCTGTATTGTAAATGTGTGCTAGAGAGTAAGAGAGCAGAAATTAGCTCCTTTAAAGAGAAGAGAGCATGGTGTGTTCCTCCTAGTTCCAAAGGGGTGCTGAGTGTGTATGATCAGGGAGAGTTGCAGGTTGTGCAAGTTCTGGTAGAAGATCCACTAGGGTACTGGTTGAAGAATCATAAGGACTTGGTGAGGCAAGGATAAGGGTTCTTTAGGGTGTAGAGATATCTACATGGTAAGTAAGGTCTGTTGATTTGTAGGTGGCAGTAAGGAAAGGGAGATCTGCTTAGAGTACGGTTGTGTGCTTGGTGTATTGGCAGTGTTGTTACTGACTGGTGGAGGTGAACAATAACTCTATGTTTGAGTTGGTTGTTGTGACCGTGATTGAGAGAGGAAAGTGTTGGAGGAGAATTATAGGTGAACCCTAAAAGTGTGGGAACTCTAGAGGTGTGGGAAGAAGAAGTGTGGCATCTTATTTATTGTATTTCCTTCTGGTTGAATATTAATACAATTGTGTATTGTCTCTCATATCCTGTGTTATTTCATATTTCTAGTTACTTATTCATTCTAGTTAAATTTTGTGTTTAGTTGCTTACACAGAGGTAATCATATTATACTCTTATTGTGGAGAGTAGGATCCTGACAAGTGGTATTAGAGCTTTTGGTTGGGTTGACTAATAGGTGGTTCAGATCTGGTTAGTGTTTGTTGATTACAGGTCACTCTCAGGGGTTTTAGATTGAGTGAGAGTATAGCAATGGCAGAAGAAAGTAAGCTACAAATGGAGAAACTAAATAGCATGAATGGTTTGATTGATGGAAAGAAAGAGCAGGTAAAGGAAGATTGTTGGTCGATAGAAGATCAGTGTGTAGAAGCAGATTTTGCAGGTGTTGTTGCATAGGGTGCTCTGGATAAAGTAGAATCTTGGTCTATAGATTCTGTTGCCTCTTTCCATGTAGCTTGAAATAAAGCATCTTTTCAAGAGTATGTCTAGGGAGACTTTGGAGAGATTTATTTAGGGGTTGGTGAGCCTTGTCAGATTGATGGCAAAGGGGAAGTGAAGCTAAAATTGCAGACAAATAACACACGGGTGTTGAATGAGGTCATGTAGGGACCAGTCTTGGAGATGAGTCTAATTTCTTCAAGAAAGTTGGGTGATGAGAGATGCACAGTAACTCTCATAGTGGATGCACTTGAATTAGACAGTGGTAAGAAAGTAGGTATCCTTTATCTATCTACTTATATTACTGATTCACCTTTTGTTGTAGAGATGTGGCTTTATAGGCTTGGTCACATATGTAGGAGGGGAATGCATGTTCCTAAGTAGAAGACATATATCTTTGATAAACTTAAGAACTGGAAAGCCTTGGTGTTCATGGAGGAGATGACAGACAGAGATTAGCTGAGGGGACTAAATTATTCTAAGTAGGGCTATGTTAATTTAAACAGGGTTTTGATCCAAAAGGAGCTCGTAGGTAAAAATTCGTCACTCACAGGTGAACACAAGTACTGACATCGATCAGGAGGAACCGAAATCGAACAGATAGGCATCGATGTCAGTCATGTGTAGATCAGCAGAGTCGGTGGTGTTGGGCAGGTTAAGACCGACATTAGTCAGACAATAATCAACGTCGGCAACAAGAAGATCGACATCAATCAGATAGGAACTGACATCAGTAGAAGGGACATTGGCATCAGCCAGAGAAATGACGTTGGCCAGTAAGGGTTAGTCACAGGAAACTGACGTCGGTTAGGTGCAGATTAGGAGATGGCCAAGATCGGTCACTGGAATGGATGTTGGGTGGACAACAAGCTATCAAAAAGGTCTCAAACACTCATATCGAGGACTAAAATGGTAAGTGGACCTCATATTTGTTATTTACCTTCTTACTAGTTGCTTACTGATGGTCGAGAACTAGGAAGATGTGAAGAGGCAATACAGGTAGAATCCAGAAACAGTGGGAGCTTAGCATGGATGAGGAGTGTGAGTCCTTGGAGAAGAACCAAATAGGAGTTTGTTGGTAGAGTTGTCAATTGGAAGAAAGCACTGAAAGATGGATGGATTCCCAAGTTAAAGAAGAGAGTGGATGGATATGTGAGATGAAAGGCCAAGGTATATGGTCTTGAGGAAGCTACAGGACAGTGGTACATGTTTGACAGGTGGATGACAAAGCAGGGCTTCAGTCAATGTCAGTGTAACCATTGTGTTTACTTTACCAAGTGGATGATGAGTCATGACATTATCCTATTATTATATGTGGATGGTATGCTTGGAGCAGGTTTGTACATACAAGGATTTGCTAAACTAAGGGTAAGGTTAGTTTAGAGGTATGTCATGAAGAATTTGGGAGCAGCAAAATTCTTTGGCATAAGAGACATGGAAGATCACAGGGTGATTTTGTCTCCAGTGGGAGCTGATGTGAAGAAGGTGTTGGCGGGGTTCAATTCGTAGGATGCAAAATCGATAAGCACACCAAGGGTTGGATAGTTCAAGCTGAGCCTAGAATAGGGTTTGAAATCACATAAGGTCTGGTGTAGACCTGAGTTTTTCCAAGCAGTGGGAGTTGTCAAAAAGTTTGGAGCTAATTTGGGAAAGAAGCACTGGAGGGCAGTTTAGTGGATTCTCAGGTATCTGAGAGGGACCAACAGTAGGGATTCATGTTATGCAGGGTCAAGGTCTTCACTACATGGAGTTGTAGGTTCGGATGTGGTAGGTTACTTAGATGACAGGTGTAGCATCATAGGATGTGTGGTGGTTGGTCTTCAGGATTGAGCTTGAAGAGGGATACAAGCCAGGAAATGAATTAGATGGTGTATAGGTATAGGTACAGGTGTAGCTGTTTATCTCCAAGTGGGAGATTTTTAGGTTGTGGAGCTAAAAGCTTCACCAGGATGTGAATAGGAGGAGGTTGCAGAGTTGTAGAACCAATTGTAGGGCAACCGACGTCAGTCTAATCAACTGACGTCGATCATATAACAGTGCAAAAGAAACCAACATCGGTTATGAGTCAGCTAACATCGGTTAGGAAGGAGCCAATGTCGGCAACCTATGTGTGCATGTAGTTTGCATGCAGATTCTGAATAGGTCTATTTTTGGACTGTCAGTTTGCATATTAAAGGCTAATTATAGTCTTAGAGTTGCGATTCTAATTATTGTAATTAAGAAAGTCTAATTATTGTATGCATGAGATCTATATAATAGACTCATGGGCTATATTGTAAATGTGTGCTAGAGAGTAGAAATTAGCTCCTTCAGAGAGAAGAGAGCATGGTGTGTTCCTCCTAGTTCCAAAGGGGTGCTGAGTGTGTATGATCAGGGAGAGTTGTAGGTTGTGCAAGTTCTGGTAGAAGATCCACTGGGGTACTGTTGAAGAATCATAAGGACTTGGTGAGGCAAGGACAAGGGTTCTTTAGGGTGTAGAGATATCTACATGGTAAGTAAGGTCTATTGATTTACAGGTGGCAGCAAGGAAAGGGAGATCTACTTGGAGTATGGTTGTGTGCTTGGTGTACTAGCAGCGTTGTTACTAACTGGTGGAGGTGAACAACAACTCTGTGTTTGAGTTGGTTGTTGTGACCGTGATTGAGAGAGGAAAGTGTTGGAGGAGAATTACAAGTGAACCCTAGAAGTGTGGGAGCTCTAGAGGTGTGGGAAGAAGAAGTGTGGCATCTTATTTATTGTATTTCCTTCTAGTTAAATATTAATACAATTGTGTATTGTCTCTCATATCCTGTGTTGTTTCATATTTCTAGTTACTTATTCATTCTAGTTAAATTTTGTGTTTAGTTGCTTACATAGAGGTAATCATATTATACTCTTATTGTGGAGAGTAGGATCCTGACATCTTTGGTGTTTAATTCATTTGTCAAAATTTTCCGTCTTTCACTAGGCTACCTAGATGATGCATAGAACTTAGAGAGCTCATTTTGGAGCAGGTCTATTTTTTTAGGAATAGACAATGTTTCCAAAATTATAATTCTTACATAGAATTTCTTAATTTTCTCAAAAATATTCATAGGAGAGTTTCAAAATTTATCATGCCCTCTAGGAGCCATAATACTACCACTAGCTTGTGTCACTTGATGTATAGGAGAAGGCATAAAAGGAGATTTAACATTTTGAGATTTATAATTTACCTAATTCATGGGGTCTACATTTGGTACACCTAATCCTTGAGGTTCTTGAGAATTCATGCTTGGACCACCACTTTCCCCTTGTACTTCTTCAACCACTCTCTTTTTAACCTTATATTTGAATTTATGGAGTTTAATCCAATGTTAAGATTACTCTGGTATTTGACTGCACATGAATCCTCTTGATAGTATTTCATCAAGGTAGCATTTGATTGATAATCTCCTCCATTTTTATCTTCTCCACTATGCATGTCTTTTTGAGTCATGGAAGGCATTATTCCCCATTGATCCATTTAGGATTGATTAAATGCATTATTTAAAAAAGTGGAAGATTCATGAGGCTGGTACCATGAAGGTCTCTCTCCATTGTCTTATACAAGATTGTTTTGGATAGGTATAAGTGCTTTGGAAGTAGAAAGAGAATTTTGATTTAATCTATTATGTTGCCTTACTTAAGTTATATTCCCTTGTCATTGGTATTCAACTTAAAAGGATTGTCTAGGAGCTTGATAATATTGATAAGGCTGGAAAGGACCTTTATTATACCTCCATTTTTGATGTTGTTATTGCCTCTTAAGAGTTTAAACCTCTTCTCTAAGATCCTTGATTATATCTTCTTATTTTTTCTTGCTTAGTTGATTAGGGGTGGCTTTTTTATGCTTCAGTGTGAGAATGGTAGAAATGGTAGGTATAAGAGTTTACACATCAAGAAAAAAAGGCATGGGAGGTCTAGGAGATATATTCCTATCTTGAATAAGGCAATTCTCAGCCCTTATGATAGTCTCATAGGCATTAGTTAAAGTATCCCCTCCCATGGATTGGATCATAATAGATATGTCACTATTGAAAGATTTGAGGTAATAAATAAAAACATGATGGGAAATAGGCCTTACCAATATTGGGATCCTATCCCAAGTCTTTTGAAATCTTGTGTTAAATTCTTGAATGGATTCTTAAGGTACTCTTTTTATTGTAGTCAGTTACTCGATAAATGACAAGTGATTAGATTTGTCTTCAAATATCCTTCTCAAGGAATCAAAAAAATCATCCCATGTAGTGATAGAGTTGGGAGCCAAAGTACCATACCAATCAAGTGATTTCCATTTAAAATAAATAATCAAAAACTTGATGGCAACATCTTCTTCAGTGATGTTATGTATATTGCAAAAATTGGCAATGTTTCTTATGTGTTCAATAGGAGTAGTGGCAGCTTCTCCCGTGTATGAAGGCACACTTTTGAGGGATGACATAGGAATGTCATTATAGTGAGAAAGTTATAAATGACTATGTAAATTAAAGGCAACAAATGGTAGGTTTCTTTGGGTTTCCATCTTTCAAATTGGACCCAAGAAAAGTCTCTTGATAGGTATATAAGTGGTAAAAGATTTTTTAAAGTATGGATGTGTGTTAACAAACCTCTTAGTTCTAATCGATTAGTAAGGTAGATCTAAAAATTAAAATGGAATGCCTTTATTAGATGATATTTTCCTTACCTTAGGCATGAAAATTAATAACTAATCTACAACCAAGAGCTAATGAATGTTGGAGTCGTTAGATACTGCATGATGGAAACTTTACAACTTCGAATTTGCCAAGATCAACATCTACCTTTGACATCTTATTAGACCATGATGTCCCATCAATCATGAAAAAAATGTTATCAATAAAATTTTTATGCTAATAAGGTCTACTTCATCCTCTTTAAATTTTATGTAACATGGAAACATCTCTCAAGTTGTGGGTGACCTATGTGATAAATGAGTCTCTAGATTGAAGGGCTAGCTCCCTTGCACAACACCTATGACTAAACACTAACCTACTTAATTTTAAGTAAAAAGGATATTAACACTAATATAATAGAGTTAATGCACCAATATTATCTCCACAAGACTACTTGAATATGCACTATGAAAGGCAATTTGAAAAACTAATCTCAACACCCAAGGTTCTCTTAACAAAAGTGTTTCAACATGAAGGGAGAAAGTAATGCATTTATCACGGTAAATGAATATTAGGTATGATCATATACACTAATAGTATTATTCACACTTAAAGAGACAAAAAATAACCCATTACACATTATGTGACCTGCTAGAAGTTAGATTACTTACATCGAGCATGAAAGAGTGAGATGAACACAAGGAGAGATGACTATCACTTTCCATTCAACTATGAAATACTTCAAACACTTAAGAAATAATTTGAAAACTTAAAAATAGATTGAAATATTTTATTCAAATGCAAAATCAATATTCAAATTATCAGGGCTTCACCATACCAAATATGGATGCATTATAATGCAAAAGTGGCAACTTATATAGAGAATTAAGGGAGAGAGAGAGGGACATAGAAAAAGAAGATTTCTAAGTGTCCACATGAGTTTTAAAAGAAATAAAGAGTTATAAAATATTTCAACAGGTTCCTAAGGACATATGTCTCTCCTTTGAAGATGCTCCATCATCCAAGTAGCATAGGAATTAGAAACTCAGCTTGACACCTTTTATAACTCCTCAAAACTACCCTTCTTAGCATATGAGAAGTGACATGTTAGGAATGGTAAAGGCATTCCAAACTAATAATATGAAGTGTTATAAATAAAACATCACATAAGGAATCTATATATATGATATGAAAAAATAAGGCAAATCATATATTATTTAGAATGAAGCATACTAGTACATATGAAAGCTCTTGCATATATAGAAAAGGTGAAATACTGAACTAGATAAACTTGCCAATGTGGGATAAATCCTCACATAGAAAAAACTCACTAAAATATAAAATAGCTAGATAATACACTATAAAACATAATAAAATGCATGAAATACATACTCGAACACCCCCCCAAGTGAAGCTAAGGTCTAACAAAAGCCAAAAAATGAAATAGTGGCATATCTACAATATGAGTCCTAAAAACTAGGCATGATAAGGTACTCATATAAAATATGTATGCATGAAATGAATAAGGAATATGTCCTCATAAACACCCCCAATGACAAATTTTGAAAATTCAAGCATGCCATGTAACTCAAAGAAATGAGGTGATGCAAAAGGCTTTGTGAAGATGTCTGCAACCTACTACTGAGTCAAAATGTACTCCAAGCTAAGAATGCCATCCTTAATATGTTGATAAATTAATTGCATATGTACCTCAATGTGATTGGTCTATAGATACTCAAATGGGTTATGATATATAAATTACAATTTGGTTGTCACATCAAAGTACAAGGGGTGAATCCTACATGAAACCAAACTCTATCAACAACTAACAAATCCAAAAAACTTATTGACTCACTATAATTTTTGCCCTATACTCAACCTTTGTAGATGAAAGTGAAATATTTTACTACTTCTTTCATAACCAAACAATAGGTGAATAACCAAGATAAAAGATGTAGCTAGAAGTGGAATGCTTGTCATCAAAAGAATCTACTAATCTGAATCATTGTATCTAACAACTGAGTGTAACCCCTGGTATAGTGTAATCCAAAATGAGTAGTGCTTCATAGATACTATAGAATCCTCTTAGAAACTTGTCAATGACTATCATGAGGGTTATGTGCAAACCTAGATACAATCCCAAATGTGAATGAAATATTAAGGTGAGTATGGGCTAAATACATAAGACTCCCAACCATCTACCTATATAATGTAGGATAATAAAGTGGAGTAGCATAAGAGGTAGTGAGAGTCACTCTAGACTAAAAAGGATAAGGACTTGGCTTGCAATCATCCATGTCAAAATGCTAAAGAAGATTAATGGTATACTTCTACTAACTCAAATAAATCCTTGTATTTGACTGTGAAATCTATAAACCAAGGAAGAAATGCAAAAGGCCAAGATATGTCATGTCAAACTATGTTGAAAGTGCCTATTAAATAGTCTAAATCTGAGATGAGGAGCTACCTATGAGAAGTAGATCATCAACATATAAGACTAGAATAATAATGTCCTCTCTAATATGCTGAATATACATTATGGGATCAGAGTGGAAATTGAACAAAGCTAGTGGAGAGAAGAAATGAATCCATCTTCCCATACCAAGCCTAAGGGGCCTCTTTGATATCGTAAAAAGACCTCCTATGTCAAAAAACAAGAGAATAATCATGAACAAACCTAGCAAGATGCTCCATATAGATTTTCTTATGCAAGTCTCCATGTGAGAAAACACTCTTAACATCCATCTACTGTACTATCCAACCCTACGATGCAACAAGAGAAAGTAAAAGGAAAATAAAATCCATCTTGGAAATGGGTGCAAAAGTCTCAGAATAGTCAGTACCTTTGACTTATGAGAATCCATTTACAACAAGACATGCCTTATACTTGTCAATGGACCCATCAACTACATACTTGGTGTGGGAAATGCAATTCACCTAACCAACTTTATTCCCTTAAAAAGAGTGACCAAATCCCAAGTGTGATTCTTCATCAATGAATAATACTCATATATTATTTCATCATTCCACTCTTGTATCCCATGAGCCTATGAAAAACACTGTTGATCCTTAGAGAATGCCTAACACAAAAGTCTAGTACTCATAGAATGCGCATGATAATGTCGAGTAGGTGGAAGATCTTGTATGAATGGTGTTACCTCATAAACTATAGTATGATCCCACCTAGTCATAGTGGCAACATAAGTCTAAATAAGATCCTCATCCTTTATAACCTCCTCAGGAATCTGCTAAACTAGCTCCTCAAAGAATGAATCCTTGAGAAGAGGTGAATCATCAAAAGAAGAAGGCATGGAAGAATATGAAGAGTCATGAGATGTGAAGTGTTCATCAATCTATAAATGTGTTCAAAAATTAATATCATGAGTATTGGGATCTAAAAGATGATAAAATCTCATGTCCTTACAATACACTACAAAAATCAAAGGTTTGCTCTTCTTATCCAAATCTTTCATTTTATTCTTTGGTACAAACTTTCAAGAAAGGATCCCAAAGACTCAAAATAATAAGACATAATTCTTGGCTCTAGACCAAGCCTCCTCCAGAATCATATTCTCAAGTACTCGATGTGGTATGTGGTTTTGAATGTAGTTCACATAATTAACTACCTCTACCCAATAGATAAGAGGCAAATCCTATGAATGCATCACGAAATTAGCCATATCCTTTAGATTTTAGTTATTTTGTTCTTATAGGCCATTTTTATATGGAGTATGTGCAATATAATGTTGGTAAAAAATACCATAGATTGTCAAAAAATCAAAGAAATCTTGACTAAATTACTCCCCCATTAACTGTATGAAGTTTCTTGATGCAACTCAATGACTATTTCTTGACCAAAGCCTTAAATAATTTGAAGTTAAAAAAGACATCACTCTTGTAATTAAGGAAATAAACCTAAGTACACATTGAGAAATTATCAATGAAAGTAAGTGCATACTTAGATCCATTGAAAGAAGAAGTGGGAAAGACTATCAAATCATTGTGAAAAAGCTCAAGTGGTGAAGAAGCTCTCATGAACATGTCCTTAGGAAATGGATCCTAGTGTTATTTTCCCATTGCACAACTAAGGAAAACACCATAAAGACATGAAACTATAGGAAAAAATTCTACCATACTGTGATTGCTCAACTCTTTCAAATATCTATAGTTTAGATATCCAAATCTCTCATGCCAAAGTTGACTCTCAGAATCTGCATGGGAAACTAAAAACATCCCTAAAGGAGGAATATAATTAAAACCATTAAAATAGTAAAGGTGAGAAATATGATCAAAAACACTCTATGTAATGAGTGTGTGTATCTCTAACAAAGCTCAAACTTTAGCACCTTATGGTGTGAAAGTTACTGTCTTGCCCTGACCAAAATGAAAAATTTGATAAATTGAAATTAGATTGGTGGTGATGTCTAGAACATATAATGCATCAGTGATGCGACCACCATCTAGATATATGTCACCCTTCCCCTTAATAAAAATGAAAGAAGAATCTCCAACCTCAATGTTGGAAGTATAATTTAGACCAAGAGATATAAAGGACACCTTGGTAGAATTCATATGGTGTTAAGCACTAGAATTTAAAACCTAATTATCTGAAATAGATAACTGTGATCTCTTGATAAAATTAAGTGTTTTTCCATGCTCATGATATGGAGGAGTGGAGATAGAAACCTTGTGTTTCATAATGACATCCTCTAAGGCTTGTATTCTCCTGAAACACCTAGACTCTTCATGATTACTCCCCCCATAATAGCAGCAAGATAAGTTAGACTTATTCTTGGATTTAGAAGATTGTTTGGGTTTAGATGTATTAGTGTTGGGCTTAAGTGAATTTTAAGGTGCTAGAGGAGTATTATTTTTCTTAACATTATATTTTCCCATAGTATTAGGATGTAAGGCCACTAATGCTTTTTGAGAGGTGGAAGACTCAAGGTGAGATAATTTGGATTCCTCCCTAGTAAGTTTCTCACAAAACAACTCTAGATCTGGAATTTAGAATGCAATATCGAAGGAATCCATACTATAAAAAAAGGTAGAAGAAAATATTTGAAATATGCCACTTAATTTAGAGAAGATCAAGTATACACACTCTTCATCCTTTTTATCTCATCCACTCCCCTTAAATTATGTCAACAAATGTTTAAACTTTATGAGGTAGTCTACAATAGAGGCAAAGTCATCTAGATTTAGTGAAGTAAACTCCACTTCAAGCTGAATTGCTTTCAAGTGATCTACTTTCCCAAATAAACCCTTTAACTTCGCACACATTTTGAATGGAGAATCACACCCATCAAAATGAAATAAAAGACTGTCACTCACATATCCTCCAATCAAACCTATACACTCTTGAAACTTACATTGATGCTAAATTTTTTCAAATTTACGTGTGAACTATGGTTGTGTTTTTTTCATTATGGGCCATAATCCTTTGTGCTTTATGATTGTTACCATTCAAGGTCTCTATGTGTGGTAATTATGTGTAGTCAAATGCTCACAATGGTCAACAATAAAATTATAATCCATGCTAATTAATCATCAAAAATAAAAAAGAATGCAAAGGATGCACAAATTTGGACCAAAACAACCCCATAAAAGATTGTATTATAGGACCCCCCCAATTTGACACTTTATAAAAGTAGTGCATTTTAAAAAATTAATGACACCAATGGATAAACAATAAAAAAATATGTATTTAAAAAAAAATAGAACTCAAATATGATTTATCGTTCAAAAGTTAAAAGTGTTATGATTTCTTGTAAAATGAGTCAATACATTAAAAAAATCACTATAAACTAGAATTTATGACCAAACCAGAAAAGAACATAGTTTTCCAACCAATCTTTGGAATCAAAATTGAACCATAGACTCAGAAACAACAAATGATGTGGAAAAAGATCCTCCTAGTTAATGCTACACTTACACAAGTCTTCCACTTGAGGCAAAAAATCAATCTTGTAAAATCAAAAAAAAAATGGACAACTGATATATTTTTGTTTTAATAGAACAAAAAGTGAATTATAGCTGGTGAAGGAAGAAAACAACGGATTTTGACTTGAAAAAAAATCCACACAACTTTTGATGTAGTCTTGGGTAAACTCAACACATAAGAGTTGGTAGAGTATTCTCCTTCCAGCACCTCTATACATAGTGAATCCCAATTCCCAACCAAACTTAAACTCCTTAGATCTCTATTAGACTTTTAAAAAACTAATGCCCAACTAGTAGATTAAGACATCACACACTAAGCTCTACAAATATTCAAATAAAAGGTTGACACCAACTTGAAAGGATGATGCCTTTACATAGTTTGCAATGTAGAAAATAAAAAATCCAACAAAAGTTCCTTTATTATCCTTCCTTGGATCTAAAAGTTTGGGATGCGTATGATCAGAATTTAAAACTAAAAATCCAATGCAGAGAGAAAAAACAAAGTGCCAAGGTGAAAATGATGCCAATGAAAAATTTCAATGCCAAGTTGAATATACCTATTACTCTTTTTTCCAACACCACAAACAAACTTAAAATGCAAATCTAAGATAAAAAAAGAGACCAAAAAACCAATGCAAAAGAATATTCTTTAGGATGTCAAAGCTGAAAAACTCTACAACAATGCCACTTTGGAAAACTCAATGCCATAGGTTAAAACTACATTTGCTTGTCTCTCTAACACTTCTCCTCCTTCTTCTCTAATGACAATCTTCAAAAAAGAACAAATATGAGGATCTCAACAATAGATAAAGTTTGAAAACAAAGGAGGGATGCCACTCTCAAGGAATGCCTTCCAAGATCTCTTCTTTATCCAATGTAGAAGAAAAAAATTGCTCTATGCCTCCTCCACACCAAACTAGCAGATTAGGTGAAAATAAGCATATCTCCACGTGAATATTGAAAAAAAGAGATTTAAAAAAAATTAAAATCTTTGAAAAGTCTTGAAAAAGGACACCAAGATCTCCTCGCACACCTCTCTTCTACACTTCCTCTTCGTGAGAAGGGAAGAAACAGTGATAAGGGAAGTAGAAGAAAACTATTTGAATATTATAAGCTAATGGATGGTTACAAATTCTTCAAGGATATATTACAATGTTAGTAATGGTAAAGGCATTCCAACCCAAGAATCTAAAGTGTTAGCAACAAAACATCACACAAAAAAGCTGCAGATATGATATGCAATAAGACAAATCATATATTATTCAAAATGAAGTATAATTAAGCATACTAGTACAAAGGAAAGATATTGAGTATATAGGTAAGGAAAAATGCTAAACTATCTAAATTGGACAATGTGGGATAAATCCTCATATAGGATAAACTCACTACAAGAAAAAATAATAAGCTAATACACTAGCAAACATGAGAACATGCATGAAATACATATTCTAACATGACAAATGGACATTTTCATCATCAATTTTCCATGAAATTATTTCAAACATCTAATTTGAAAGCTATCATGCATCTAGAAACTCCTTTGATCTGAAATTTTAGTAGCAATTATCATTCATATGCCTAGGTGTCTTGAAACCCTTCATCTCCCACACCTAGCCTTGTCTAAGTGGATCAAAACTTGAGTTCATATTATTAAAGGAATTATCTCTTCATGAAAGGAATTCAAATATCTTATCATACTTTAATAAACCCATTTTGGTTCCTGGAACAACTCCCGAGACTCCATTTTGTTCCTTAAGCTCTCATTAGGCCTCTTTTCCTTGTAGCCCTAACTTCATGTAAACCTCCTTGTGTATGGTAGTTTATGGATGAAATTGAAAAACTAAGGGAATATTTAAGGATAAAGTATGTATTTTTAAATCCATTCCAAGTTTTAGGTCTAGACTCTAAGTGGAAGTTCCATTTTTTGCCTTTCTCTCTCCTTAATTAGGCCTCAATTAGGCTTCCTTGCCTAAAATCTTGATTTTATACTATGTAACTCTCCCAAACATGTGAAACCACCCAAAATTATTTGATTCACTTTTCGTATCCTACTGCGAACCTCCATGTAAAATTTTAGGCCCTAAGACCCTGTGAAAGTGCCAGAACCATGAAATAGACTTGAAACCTAGTCTCATTTTAAGATTATTTGACATTGCTTTGAAAAATGAGCTTTGTTTGATCATTTAAAGAAATTTTAATATGTAATTTTTGGATTTAATATATGAAATATATTCCAAATTACCTCTTCTAATAGTTTTTAAGTGTCCAATTGTCCAAAACCCTATAAAATACCCAAAATCCTTGAAAAATAGTGTATTTAATGCAATCCATACAACTACAAGTACAATTAAAGTTAACTTGAAGAATATAATTAGAGTATTAAATAACATCCATGAGGTTTTAGGATCAAATCATGTCATTCAATGCACTTTAGGAGTTGATATTTCACATCGGGTCTCTATTAGGGTTTTAGGAGGGTTTAAAGTGATTTACATTCTTAACAATTTTTCATAAACCCTAAGCCATCAACCCATAAACCAATCCCAAAAAATTCAAATTTACTACCCCTATAAACTATCCCTAGATTCTTAGGCTCCCATGCATCCTATCCGTACAATACTGAGTGTGAGAATTTGACTCTTGGTTTGCAAATAAGCCATTGAAAAGGGGTTGACAGTCTTAGCCTTTATTCATGCATGTTAGAGATCTAATATAATAATTGATGCCATAATAATAAAGTGTAAGTACCTGGTTATCATTTATTAAAGTCATTTGATTCCATGCACAAGGTCATGGCCTCACCAAGTAGGAGAAGACTAGTCTTTAGAATGCAGTCACCCATTAGAGAATCTTGAGGTGGTCTTAAGATCCTAAATGGCACTTTCCTTATTTTTTATACCTTTGGATGATCTTACAAGGTATATACCTTCATATTTCACCATATAATACTCCATATCTCATTTCACATTCACCCAACATCTTGTCTCATGACTGCACCTATGGTATGCCTATGTAATGGACTTAGACTCTTAAGCTTATTAGGCCTAGATAAAGTTTATCTTCATTCCATCTTCTTAAGATAGGTCTAAGAGTTATATGGAGTCATAACACTACTATCAAACCATTATCAAGGAATTTTCCTTCCCTTAAAATTTATCTTTTCATGCTAGACAAGTAACTCTCATTTGCCAAGGCAGGCAGGCTTGTAATTCATGTTGACTATGTAAACAAGGTTGAAGTAGATTAGTTCAGTCACCTTTTCATGATATACTTTTCAGATCTTTGACCTTGAAAGACTCTATGTATTTGTTCATTCATTCACCAAAACCCAACTTCACTACTATGTGTTTTATCTTCTCTTCAAGCTTGAACTAGCATGTAAACCTGTAGATGGAGATGAACTATGTCTGCAAGGTTAGATTGAGTTTTGTCTAGTCATCTTGCTTTGTACTCTTTTAGGTCTAACTATCCTCAAATAACCTGAGTACTTTGTCCATACACCTCATATAAACTCTATTAATCTTTGGTACATCTTGTCTTCTCTTCAATCCTGAGACCAACTTGCCTCTTGAGCCAACCTGTAGGTATTCATTAGAGAAGTCTAAGTGTATTCTTTGGGTTTTAGGTCTTTACTCACAAATCATTGAAAATCTTCAATAACTCGTATCATGTTATTGATATTTTAGGGCCTTTTCCAGTTTCTCAAAACCCTCTACTTCACAAATACACACTTGTTCTAGACTGCTTTCAGACCTTCTCAAGGTGTAGCTATAGGTAGTCATTAGATAAATTTTGATATGAGCTTAAGATTGGTCTTCTCACTCCATCATGGCATCTTGAAAGTAATTACACCTTATTGAAATTTGTTTCACTTTCTCAAAATTTCCACTAGGTCTTTCATAGCATCTTTAGGCCTGCCTTCTTGTGTTCAAATTCACATGAGTCCATGAATTGATTTGTAACTCTGTATGTAATGAATCATGATTTAACATTTCTCTTGTTTTCATAATAATTACCTTTCAGTCAAAAAGAGGAACTACAGGTCCGTTACCTGTAGGTCTCCTTTATGCTTGCATAGGCTACTAAAACAACTCCCCTATGTTATAGACAACTTTACCACTTTGATACTGTCAACTTTTATCCCATTTATTTATCACCCTCTCAAAAGTCCTATGGATATGTTTTCAAACATTATACCACTTCAAATTTGTCCATTCACATGTATGGACTATGTATACAATCAATTCTTATACAAAGCTTATGTATTGAGAATTGGGTCTTTTTACTCACTCATGCCTCTTGATGATGCCATAGGATTATAACAAGGTCAAGTGAATGTTTTAATGGGAAATCAAGTTCTTGTCACTATTTGAACACTCTCAACCTAGACTTTAGACCCCATGAATGTTCACTTACAGGTCTATACACTTGTGAGTGATTGAAACACTTTATAGCCTTGCTTGAGAGTAAAATTTTATATTACTTCTCATTACTTGGACTTCAAACCTTATCCATAGCAATTTATCATTATTCATTGATTTCTTATTTCCATTTATGCCAAACATGGCATTCAAACCTATAGAATACCATTTATGCACATACCATGCTTTTCAAAGAGTAAGACACTTGGAGAATGCATACAAGGATCACATTCTAAGGGAGAACACATGAATATTATGACTCTGAGAATCCTCCATCAAATATAAGTAATCTATAACTCCTAAAGGTGACAAACATCTCAAATAAACCAAAATAGACTTGTATTAGGATGATATGCTCACACACTTGAGACACCTTTCTCCTTTAAAGAAAACACCTCATGAAGTTGAATTGATTGATTAAAATACCATAAAATGGGTCATTTTATCCTCTTAAATCACTCCAAAAAACCATTATCCTCCATCAAATTTTGGCATGAAGAAACATGAGAAAAACAAAGCCCTACTTGAATGGATATGACATAGTGACCTGTTGTCACTCTTAATAATTTTTCATCAAGGAGGGGACATGAATCTACAAACCAATTCCACTAAATTTAATCTCATTATTAACCCTAAAAATAGCCAAATTTTAAGCTTCCAAATTTCTCTCTCCTAACTGTACCATGCATTTGATTTTTGCCTTTTTGAGCTTGTGAAGGTAGTGATGGAGGAGAGAGAGTGTCGTGTGCAACTTTGAGGTCTGAAAGTTGATACAAATATTGAAACTGAATGGTGAAAGTTTAAGATACTCTTTGAAACCATTTTATCCTACCAATGGATCTCTTAAGGTTGTACAAGTGACCAAAAGTGCTTGTAAAGGCATATTTTACTTAGTTTAGGCATTGAATTGAAAATATTTCAGGTTTTGTCCTTTCTCTAACCCATTCTTGACATTATTTATATTAGGAGGTTTCTTTAAACATTTTTATTTTGGGATGGTACATACAAATCCTCAAAATTAGGCCAATAGGTGACCAAAATGAATTTTTGGCACATATCAACATTATAACAAGTTAATGCATAAATATACGACTTTAAAGACACATTAATAACCTTTATAATTAATCTCTTCCATGTAACAACCTTGACCATAATTGACAACACCAAGATTCATAAATGACCCTAAGACTAGACAAGTACATATGAGACCAAACCTAGGACAAAGTTAAACAAAGACAAATATGACCACATGGAGACCATTTTAAAAACATTGCAAGACCATATAAATTTTTTAATAACCCTATGAAAATTTTAAACCTATAAGGGTTTACCATTTTTAACTTGGGGTCAAAAACTGGTCAACATCTCCCTCATCCCTAATCACTTCCTTTTCATCCCTCACTATCCCTAATCACTCCTTCATTGACCCTTGTTGTTCCTCATCATATCTAATCACTCCCTTGTCATCCCTAATTACTCCCTCATTAAACCTCATATTTGAATTTTCATTTTCTCTATATTTCATTGAGAGTATGTTCATAGTAGAATAAATTTCCAAATAAATACATAGGTAGTCACCAATCTGATACAGTGTGTTCTAATCTTATAGTTGGTGGAGTGTGTTTTCTAACCCAACTCGATCTATACCAAACCCAATCTATACCCAAATTGATCTATAATTATAATGAAGGGTATATGCCTTAATCAATGTATCGAGGAGGTGATACTTAAATCTTGGGCATGCCCTGATGGGCCTTAAAGGCAAAAATGGATCCCTATCATGCTATAAGTATTCCCCAATCATACAAATCTTCATCAAATAGGGTGAGCCATAATCTATTTCAGCCTATAGGGTGAGTCATAATCTCATATCAATAACCATGTCTTATAATATTTATATAACTTGTAATTTTAGGTCTTTCCTATTTTTCTTAACATTTCTCTAAGCTATTTTTGTAAATCTTTGTTCTTTACCCATCTATACATGATGGGAGGAAAATCATCTTTTCTCTCACAATAAGACCACCTTATGTTAAATGTTCTATCTACACATTCTTATAATAAATTATTCTCATTACCAACATGTTATGTTATTCAAACGTTCCTTTTCCCATATTCATAACCAACTTTTATACCAAATGATGTAGACATGAATGTAGGGGTCAAGCTAATGGTCACCATGTTCCCCAACATAGATTTGACCCTGTTTCATTAACAAATTATTAGTCAAAACACATTTAAAGTTGAATACAAATATCAAAATTGATTTAATTCAAATGATAATGTTACAAATATTAAACACACATGTGTGCACGTGCACGCGCATGCGCACACACACACACACACACACACACACACACACACACACACACACACACACACACACACACACACACACACACACACACACTTTTCAAGCATTCATCTTGCATTAAAATATAAAAAATAAACTTATAATGCCAATCCTTTAATAGAATATATGAAGCCTTCCTCTATTCTATCTCTTTATAAAAAAATACTCTACTTGTTTTTTCTATTTTTATTATGATCTAAGAATTTGACTCAAGAGAGGATGGTTAGTATGGGGTTAGTTCCAAAATGAAAACAAAATGAAAGAAACACACTAACTAGCATAACATCTCTAGGCCTAGACACTAGGGAGAGCTTAGTTAACAAAAAAAAATGACAAACACAACTAAAAAGTAAGGAATAAAACACAAGAATTCCTTCACCTTCCTTGGATGCTCCAAATACCTTTGTCGTAGTTGCTTGCTTAGTTCTGTGCTCATGAAGTCCTTGGCAATGGAAGTTTGGCTACCTCCATCTATCCTTGGCACCTTTTGGTCTGTGGCTTGGTTTGGCTTGGAATCAATTTGGCATGGTAACACTAGTTTCTTGAAGCTTATAGAACCAATCTTGTATTATAATTTTGCGTTCTCAAGTCTTAAAAATGATGTTCATGGCCTCTCTATTTATAGATTTTTGAGATTGATCAGAATCAACCTGAACCATCCATCTCAAGATTGAGATGTGTGGTTGAGGATTAATTCAATTTTTGGAATTAAGTTTATAATTATCCTCATCATGACATTAAAAGAAGGGACAATTAAGAGGCATGGAGGGAATCCTAGAAGGCATTGATGAGGCATGGAGGGCATGAATCTTGATATGTGTGGTATTTATGGCCTAGGGATGTCTTCCCAAGAAATGAGGTCACTTGATGATGTAGATATTCAATATTCATTTATAAAAACAAGTTTTCAACAAGTTTTCATGGATTTATTGATTAGGCTCTAATTTGATTTAATTAGCTCTTAAACATGATTAAGCACTTTGTGCACAAATTACCCAAATTAATCAGAATGCCTTGTTATTGGTTCAAAATTTGACTGGATTAGAATTGGAAGTCAATGTCAAATGCATTAGAATCATTATCCCATTTAGGATTCTATCAATAACATATAACAAAGGGACGTGGCTTGTGTAAAAGATTTGATAGGAAAGAGCAATCCAGAGCACCTAGGTGAAAAATTGGCATTTGGACTTAGAATGGTTTGATCAAAGTTAGCTGGATCATAAATTGCATTACCCCATTTAGGGATACCCTCACTAAAATTGGCACTTGAATATGTTAGTTTCAAATCATTTAGTGTGTTTTAGTATTTTTAGGTAAAATTGTGCATTTTGGGTGAAAATTGGTCAAAAGCCTAATTGGAGGTTATCAGTGGGCAGATTTAGGTGTCTATAGTTTCCCCCTATTTGGGAAGGCAATGTATGCCTACAACTGCAATGATGATAAACTGTCTGTATGATGCCCCTTGAGGGAGTGGTTGGCACAAGTAGGTCAAAAAATGGTCCCTCAAAAGGAAATAAGTGAAACAAGGGAACCAAAAAAAGGAAGGATGATGGGGTGAAAATACAATGATATTGAAAAAGTAGTCAAAATCATTGAGAATGTAAGTGGGATGGTGCATAATGGCTTTCCCAAAGGTGGTTATAAGCATTGTACTCTGATAGTGGCAATGTGGTATGATAACATAATGATTTGACCAAAGGCAATTATAATCATTGAGAAGATGGAGATACCCCAGTTAGGATAGATAAACAAGATAATAACATGCCCTTGTATAGGCAAAAAAAAGGTAAAGTGGTGACAACACAATGATTTTCCCAAAGGTGGTTATAATCATTGAGAAATGTAGGTGGGATGGTGTGCAATGATTTTCCCATAGGTGGTTATAATCATTGGACCTTGATTATGGAAAACATGATAAACTTGGTCAAGGATGATGATAAATTAACACAAAGGGTAATTATGAATTGGGATAACCTACTAGTATGGAGATGCTCGTTTGAACTAATAAAGGGTGAAATTCATTCATATTTAATTAATTTGTTTGGGATATAATTGGGAGTGAATCGAGATGTTAGTGCCAAAGAGAGGCCGCCATTGATGAATAAACTTCTTGAAGCTAAGGTTTATTGTAGCACGTGTCAGTAGGCATCATTATATAACATCATGAGGACTTGGCCAAAATATGCATAAGGACTGACTCCCATAATCCAATACTCAATAGAAAATAATGCACCAATGATAGTAACCATGATGACAATGTAAACATATGAATATGGATGGACTCAAGTGTAAGTGTGGGCAAAGAATCACATAATGAACACACATAAATTGAATCAAGGAAATAGTGATAAAAGCAAAATAAATAAGTACACAAACAAAAAAATAAAGAAACAAACAAAGAAACACTCAATAGAAACCATATGAACATTGCCCATAGAAAATAGGCAACAACTTAACAAACAAACAAAATGGGGGAATAGAAGAAAAGAAAGGAGGTGTATGAGCTATCTCCATATGCACTAGGCAAGTGGACGTTGCCTACATAGTTCCATGGATGTAATATCCAATTAAAAACTTTAGGCCAAATGTAGTTCTCCCAAGGAATGGGAAGAATGTGATAACTGATGAAAACAAATAGAATGGATGTAAGAGAAGAAGAGGAATGGTCTTGCAAAATGGAAAGTGCATGAGAGAAAAGGCCAAAAAGGATGGGGAAACTAAATGACAAGTGTTTTGCTTATGACTTAGTAAGGGTTCCCAGAATCCTTAGGGCAAAGAAGTGGTCAATGTTTTTGTTCTTTTCTAATGATTTTTCAAATATTTTTGAAATTTTTTGAAGTATCTCAACTTGATCAATAATGATGAGACACTAAATGGTTCAAGCTCACAAAATGGTGAGAGTGTTTAAATTAAGGTTGCTGACAAAATGGTGAGAGCATTTAAACTAAGGTTTCTCACAAAATGGTGGGAGTGTTCACATTTAGGTTACTCATAAAATGGCAAGAGCATGGCTTAGGTTGCTAAAAAAATAGTGAGATCATGAGGATAAGGGTAACTGAGCTGACCTCAATAAGTATTGAGCGCTACCTACATAGTCCTAGAGTAGGACCTCAAGTCACTATAGTTCCACCCTTATAGGGAAGGAATTTGACTAGTGTAACAGTCAATTCAAACAAAACAAGCACAGTTGGTAAAAAGGCATAGTACAACATAGGAAGTGACGAGTTGGTACATCAAGGCTTAATGTTTCCTCTAGTTTGCCTATAGGTAGTTATAACCAAGACATAATGGCATAGATCAATGGTACTAATTTTCCCAAAGGCCATTATAATTAATAACAAGACTAGTGGTAAGAAAGGAATAACAAATGAAGGATGCAATTGCTAAAACTTCTATCACACTATTCTAAAATATGATCTCTATTTGAATTACTTGAACCAACTGATGAAACTGATCAAATACCTTGATGCTAAAAATGCATAATGAATGGAGAAAGCCAAGGTCAAACAAGTTAGGATATAGAACACACTTGGCTAATAGTTTAGAAGTGAAAAGTGGTTATGGTGAAGAAGATGGATAAGGATGATATTTATACAAAGAAGAATAGTAATAAATTGGCATAACTAAAATGTTCCATATAGATAGTACACCTTAGCATTTAAGCATAGTACCACCTGAGATGAATAATATTTATCAACTCTAGAAGTTCATCTCTATCTGGTGTGGCAATCCTGTATGCTTTTGATCCATAATCTATAGTAATGATGAAAGGCCCTATCCAATTTGGTTTAAATTTCCCTTTATGTTTCTTCTCAGTCATGGTATTCGTTAAGAACAAGATTACCAAATTTAAATGTTCTATACTTAACACATCGATTATAGTGGCCTTTGAGTCAGTTCTGATATGCTTGAAGATTGTTGAGCAAGGCTGTGTATTTCTCATCAAGTAGGTCTAGCTCTTGCAGGTGGTATATTCGATAGTCATGATTATATAAGACATGCTTGAAATTTATGTGTAGTGAAGGTAACTCAACCTCAATGGGAAGGATGGCTTCAATACCATAAATAAGAATGGAGTGGTTCCTATGGGGGTATGATGATTGGTATGGTATGCCCAAAGGGCAGGGAATATTTGCAAGTGCCAATCATGAGCAACATCATTGAAAATCTTTTTGAGAATATTGATAATGGTTTTGTTGGATGCCTCAGCTTGGCCATTACCTTGAGGGTAATATGTTATAGAAAAATGTTGTGTGATGTAGTATTTAGTGCATAACTAGTCTACATCCTTGTTCTTGAATGATCCTCCATTATCAGATATAATGTCAGAGGGGATACTATAACGACAAATAAGATGGTTGAAAATGAATTTGGAAATTTGATTTCCAATCACGTAAGTGAGGGGTATAACTTCAACCCACTTAGTGAAATAATCGATGGTGGTAAGGATATATTTATGGCTGTTAGATGAAGTGGGGTTAATCTTTCCAATGAGTTCAAGTCCCCATATAGAAAATGGCCATGGTGTCAACATCAATTTTAGAGTTTTTGCTGGGGCATGAATCAGATTAACATGCCATTGACATTTGTCACACTTTTTTAGATATGCAGTGGCATTTGTGTCCATTATGGGCCAATAATAACTAATATTCAAGAGTTTTTTGGATAAGACTACCTTACTAGAATGATCTCCACATACTCCTTCATGAACTTCTCTTAACACTAGTGTAGACTCTGTAGAAGTTAAATAATGAAGTAAAGTTACATCAAAATTGTGATGGTAAAGGGTGGATCCAAGTAGAGTATAACAAGTGGAATGATGAATGAAGGCTTGATTTGTTTTTGAGATAGGTTAGGTGGCAAAACTTAGTCATGAAGGTAGTTGTAAAGGTCTGAGTACTAGATAGAATTAAGACCAACAATATCACAAATCATGGCAATGGTTGAAAGTTCATGAGCTGGTGCTGATAAATTCTTGATGAGGAATTGATACTCTCTAGAATTATCTATTTGTCAAATCAGAGAGCTAATAATAGCCATGGCATCTATAGTTTTATTACTAGCCCTTAGTATGTACTCAAATTGATTGTTGGCAATTTATTGTTTAAGAGTGTCAACCATGGCTTTATATAGAACTAGCTTGTCATCTTTGGTCTAAAATTGATCTTTGACCTAATTGATGATTAATTGAGAAACACCATAAACTTGGAGATGAGATATATTCTAATGCACTGCTTATCGAAGTCTTACAACAAGTGCTTCATACTCAGCTATGTTGTTTGTATAAGAAAAGCTAATTCTAAATGATTTAGGGATTAGATCCCCCTATGGTATAATAAATAATAGGCCCACCCCTAATCCATGTGTAGTAAACAAACCATCAAAATATAGTTTCTAGGGTTGCTCCTCAAGGGGTGTCTCAATGATGGTCATTATGGATTCATTAATAAATTGAAATGTGAGTGGTGTGTTTCTATGAAAGGTGCTTCAACAAGTTGATCCATAAGAACTTATCCCTTGATTGCCTTATGATTGACATACTTTATATCAAACTCACTGAGAAACATGATCCATTTAGCCATTCTACCTTGCAAAGCTATTTTAGATAGTAGATACTTGAGCAGATCTACCTGTGAAATGACCATGGTCTTATTATTCAACATATAATGGTGTAGTTTTTGAGCTATGAAGACCATGGCTAGATAATATTTTTAAATAGGTGCATAGTTATGTTCATATGTAACCAAGGTATGACTTAGGTAGTATACAACATTCTCTTTTCCATTATCATCATGTTGAGCCAAGAGTGCCCCCAAAGCATGATCGATAGCTGATAGGTATAACAAGAATGGCTTTCATGGCATAAGAGGTAATAGAATAGATGGATTAACAAGATAGTCTTTGAGTTGTTGAAAAGCTATGTGGTAGTGATAATCCTAGTGAAATTCAACTCCCTTATTCAAAAGGTGTGTAAATGGATGGCACTTGTCTGCTAGTTGAGAGATGAAGCATCATATTGACTGGATCTTACCTTACAAACTATAGAGTTTCTTTAAATTGGTTGGTGGTGGCATCTCAATTATAGCATGGACTTTAGCCAGATCGACTTCAATACCTCTATAAGACATGATAAAGCTAATTAGTTTGCTTGGAGTTACATTGAACACACATTTCTTTGGATTGAAACTAACTTTATACTCCCATAATCTTTCAAATGTCTTATGTAACACTACTAGATGGTTAGCCCTAGTTTTGGATTTTCCTAATATGTCATCAACATAGTCTTCAATAATATCATGCATCATATCATGGAATAGGACAATCATGACCCTTTGATATGTAGCTCCAACATTCTTAAGACCAAATGGCATTACCTAATAACAAAATGTTCCCCATGGAGCGGTGAACACTATTTTATGTTGGTCTTCTGATGTTATTCTGATATGGTTGTATCCTAAAAAGTCATCCATGAGTGAAATAATTTCATAACCTATCATGGAGTTAATGATCATGTTGATATTAGGTAAGGGAAAATCATCTTTAGGAAAAAATTTGTTGATGTCTCAAAAATTAGTACAAATTTTGATTCCTTTAGGCTTTTTACTAACTACCTCATTAGAGATCCATTTTGAGTAGTCAATGGATCAGATACAACCTACTTCTAAGAGTTTTTCCAACTCTTTCTTTATCAATACAACAATGTGAGGATGCATCTTACGTATATTTTGTTTTACCAGTTTGGTGTTAGGATTAACCACAAGGTGGCATAGAACCAAGGTGGGGTCTAAACCTGACATGTTAGAATAAGACCATTCAAAGATATCTACAAATTCTCTCAACAGAGCTATAAAGATGTCATGTTCCTCCTTTGTGAGGGATGTGCCTAATTTTATCCATTTTAGGTCTGATGGAGTCTCGATATTTACCTCTATTGTATCTTCAACTAGAAGGGTTAAACCATCTTCTAAGATAGTTAGTAATGACTTGAACTATTGACTTATGTCAGGGTCCTCCATTAGGACTGGCTCTTTAACTTCTCCTAGGCATGATGAATCTGAGTCCCCTAATAGGAGACCTAGTCATGTGACAAAAAAATTGGAAATTCTTGAAGAATTTTATCAAATACTTGTTGTTTCTCAAAGCTAAAATTAGATCCACAATTAAGTTCATCATTGGTGGTTTCCTAGTCTAAATTTAAAGAAGAATAAACACCCCCATATAATGGTGCCTAAAATAGATTTTCACCACTAGACTGGCCTTTATCTTTACTTTTTCCCTAGTCAAAAATCACCTCGAAGAGGTTTTCACTTTGGGAACTCAATGTTCTACTTATTTGTTTTTGGCTAAGGGTGTTCACTCACTCTCCAAAATAGGCTACATGATCTAATGCGATTGAGAATCTTGATTTGTGATCTCCAAATGGAACTTTGTCTCTAAGGCCTAAAAGTCACATAATGCCTCATCATTTTGGAACTCATTAATTAGTAGACTAGATTCTTGTTGGTCCCAATCTATCAGTTGGGGATAATACAATGGCAATGGGTTGTAATGAATGGTCAAGGTAAGGGTACAAATATCATTGTTATCAAATAGGTTAGTTTCAACTAGGTCATCAAAGGTGAGGCAATAATTAGACTCTACTTCACTGTCAGCATCGTCATCACTAGTCATTGGTGATGGAGTTTGAATAATATATGTGGGGTCACCCCCAAGTGGATTAAATCCAAGTCCATAAGGTATTTCATACTTAGTCATGAAAATTAACTCGATAGTTCCTTACTGATTAAGTTTGAGGCCTCTTCCTTCATAATTGTGATGCTCCATGATTCTATTGGGAATATGATACTTTGCATTTTTTAACAATCAACTTGGTTGTCATTGTATAATCATGATTCGTCCCCTTCAAGAGGGTTAGGTTCTAGGCCAAATGCTGATACAAATGTGATAGGTCCCTTATCTTTGTTCTTTTGTTTCCAATGCATGTGTGGGGTGACTTTAGGTCATCCAAGGTTTTTTGGATTATGAGGAAGATTAGAAATATGAAATGTATCATGGGTCACATACTGTCCTGGTCCATTATCTGAAATGGTGAAATGATTAGAAGCTTTAAAAGGTGGAATGTGGGAAAGGGAATTCAAGGTATTAAGATCTATGTAATTATTTTGTGAAGAATTAATAAGTATAGCCTTTCCTTTATCCTACTTGGAACTTGGATTCATACCATACCAATAATTGTAGCTTTGAAATCCAATCTCGAGATGTTTATAGTGTTCATATGGGTGTAAATCTCTTGAAATATTCACTTCCATCCCTGAGTGGGAAAACTTGATACATTGGTGTAACATTGATAGGACTGCATGAATCTCATGTAACCAAGACCTACCTAGAATCATATTGTATGATAACTCAAGATCAAGCACATGGAAAAGTGTATCATGGGTCAAAGGCCCAATGATAACTATCAAACTAATGGTGCATTGTGATTCTCTTTCTTGATTATCATAGACTTTGATAGTTATTATTTCTAGCTGGAGATCTACCATTATGTACCCAAGAAGCTTGATGAGATTTAGAGACACTATGTTGAGGCCAAATCCATTGTTTATAAGGACACATTTCACTTTATGCAAATTTATATAAACTTCTATGTAAAATGGATTATTATGGAGTGGGATAAGAGAAGACATATTGCTTTGGTTGAATGTGACTTGTTGGGCTAAAGCTAGGTGTCCAACCAAAGCTTGAAATTTATTAGGGGATATGTCACTATCAATAATGGATTGGGTCAAAAACTCATTCAAGATGTTCTTGTAGATTATTAGCATTCACAACAAATCTAAAATATAAATTTTTGATGGTGTCTTTTGTAATTTTTCTACAATATCAAATTTCTTGTCTTGGTCAGTAGTGAATGGTTTATTTCGAGGCTCAATGGTTGGTTGAATGACAAGTAAAGTGGTATATGGTTGTGGGCTTGGAATAGTAATCTTTGACCTCTGAGTTATGATTACACCATCATGATTAAATATTGGACCATTATTGCTAACCAATGTTGCGAATGTTGTGAGACCAGATAGGACAAGTCTTGATTGCCGATGCACTCACATGTGGTCACATGGTAAGGATGAGTTGTTGATATAAGGTCCAAAAGGGGAATTCCAAGTTTTATGGTTTGCCTATATGCATTCCCAAGTAAAATAAGGATTATCCATGTAATTTGGTTGAATGTTATTATTTAGAAATGGTCTAGGCTGATTAGTGTTTGGTCTAGGATTAATGGAAATGGTATTAACGCTACCCCCTGTAAGATGACCTACAACCCTATTGTAGTCATTTGCAGCTGTATGGTAGGATTGTTGGTTATTACCATTATAACCTTGGTTTTATCCATTGTTCTATCATTTTGGGTTTTACTATTGATTTTGTTGATTATACTGGTTTGGCCTTTGATTTTGATACTATTGATTTTGCTACTGTATTGGCCATTGTTGTTGTTGCTAATTATTTTTGTACTATTAATTGTTATGTCAGGGAAAGAGGTTTTGATAAATCCCAAGAGTTTGATTGGAAGTGGAAGCACCATAATCTAATATTATCTCCCCATTCTCTAACATATTCTCAATTAAATGCTTGATTTAGACACATCTTCATAGATTATCCCTGTTGACCCGATAATAGTCAAACAATTTTTTTCATGGTACCAATCAAGATAAGGAATGCCTTACAGATAATGACTTGGTATAGGCCATGTGAAATATAGACTAATTAGGTTTTCCTAGGTCACTAAAGACATGATGTGTAAGCACAATTCTCTTAGGAGGAGGGTTTTGCAATGGTTAAGGTTACTGTATTTGTTATGAAGGTCTTAGTTTTTGAGCTTGTGGTATTGGTTGGAGAGGTTACTGAGTAAGAGTAAGCTGAAAAGGTGGTGCATATGATGTTTTCACCATTTAGACATGACATGATTTAGTTACTCTATTTCCCACAACATTCCTATTGCAGTTAAATTACTTCAGTCTTTCATGGTTATTGGCATGTACCAATTGTGATGCTTGTGCTTGTTGATTTTAGCCATTTCCTTGATTGGTACCTTGAATTTGATTAGTTGAATTAAGCTTGATGACTCCTTTATTGATGAGAACCTACTTGATCAATAAACCTTTATCAATGATCTCTTTAAACGTATGTGCACATTGTAGTTCCAGATGGTAAGCTATCTCACCATGTAAATTTTTAGTAAACATAGTGGCTAATTGTTTATCTGGTAAACTATGGGTGAAACATATTTCAAGGGATCACCATCACTATAAATAACTTGCAAAAATCTCACCAAATTTTTTCTTTGCTTGTGTTAAGTCCACTAATGAAATCTCATGCTTGAGATTATATGAAAATTACTGCACAAAGTTATCAAAAAGATCATCAAAATCCATTACTAAATTTTTGGGTAACTTTAAAAACCACTCCAAGGCTTGTTTAACCAAGCTCCTTAGAAATAATAGTAAAAGGTAAATGTCACTACATGCTACTGGTTGACATGCGACAAAGAATTTGGTCAAATGAGCCTTAGGGTCACCTTTCCCTTTGTATTTATGAAATTTGAGTGGTTCATAACCTAGAGGAAATGGCATTTGAAAATAATCCATGTTGAATGGGTAGGAACACACATCATCTAATTTGAACTTTTTCATCTATTTACCATCAAAAATGGAAACAATTGCATCCTTCATTTGTTGTAATTCTTGGGATAGGAAACTAGAAGGAACATTGGTTTGAGGGAGAATATTGGTTTGGGTAGATGGTTGGGAGGTCACAAGTGGGACACTTTGACCAAGGTACGATGGAGATATCTATTGGGGTACATTAGTTTGGTTGGGGAATGTACCAAGAAAACACATACATGGATTATGATATACTTGAAATTACACAATTGGTTGTGCGATATTCTAGTTTGGGTTGGTAATAAAGGTTTGACTTAGAGGATTTTGTGGTTGGGATGGAGGGATATAACTATACTATGCCTGCTATGTTTGAAAAGGGACATGCGAGCGACTAATCAAACCTTGTTGTTGAGTGGGAACTTATGGTCCAAGACCTTGTCTCTAAATTTATGGCACATTTTGAACCAATGGTTGTCTAGTAGGTACTTGAGAAACATGGGGACCTCCTTGTTGCATGAATCCATTTGAGGAAGTGAAAATAGGTTACAGATTCAACATCTATCATTGACCAAATTTGCATATTGTTGACTAGTCATTACTTGGTTTTGAATTGGCATATTAGTCTGTGACTAAAGAGGTATGTTCATCATTACCTATTGAGGTGGAACATTTGTTGCCCTTGATTGAGGTGGAAATGTATTTGTCCTTTGTTACATTAATACACTAGATTGTGTCTGCTATTATGGAATACTACTCGTTATGTGTTGAGGAGGAGTAGGATTTGTTACATTCTATCATTGTGGCATGCCATTAGCCATTGTTTGATTACTTAATCTTGTAGGTTGTACACTTGAGGAAGTAGCCAGTTGAGGTTGGGGTGTAAAAAATCCTATTCCTTGGTATGATGATCCACTCATGGGATGAAATATAGGCATATGTTGTTGGCTAGTTATTTTTACATTGGTACCACTTTGATCAGGATTGAACATTATTTGCACGTTATCCATTACATTTGGCTCACTATTCTATGTAGAGGTTGATGACACTTCTTCAATAACGGGCATATGCATCAAGTTATCTATCGAAGCAGTTTGTATGAATGGGTTAGAATTCAAAATTCTCTTGTCTAGTTAACTCTATCAACACCCCTGTTGAAGGAACTAGGTTAATGAGAGGCTTACTCACCATGTTCATCTGATTGAAATCACATGCTAGATTTAGGTAGGTTTGCTATACTATCTGCATTTGGTTAAAGTAATCTTCCATGATGTTTTTTCCTCAATTAGATATATTTGGATCTTGGTACGTTGTTTGGACTAGAGCCAAAGGATTTATAGAAGAAGCCTATTGATCATAAATGATATTATAGGGCACTCTTACTAGACTCGGTAAATTTTCATGGGGGAAGTCTACTAGAAACTTGGTCCCTACCTCTATGGCTCTAACCAAAATCTCATCTTTTTTCTCTAAAAAATATCACTCAAACAAAAATGGATCATACATGGAAGCCATATTAGTAGAATATGACTGTTGAAGAACTGGCTCGTCCACTTGGGTATTATAGCTAGGTATTGTGCAATTTATTCTTGGTCTTATTCTGAATAAGGTGGTGTGTTAACTAGATAGTAAGCCAATGGATATTGGCTTTGTGCCTTTAATTGAGTATTATAAGAGGGATAAGAATCCATATCATAAGCAATATTATCTACATAGGGGTCTTGCACCATTTCTTCATGTACTACCACATTACTAATCCCTAGATTATACATGAGTTCACTATGAGTGTAGGAATACATGTTGGGATCCATAGTCAATGCTTTATGATAAAATGTCAAAGAGTTATAAAAAATATAAAAATCATAATGTCTAAAATAGATGATGTTCCAACTTGGTCTAGATTCATCAAAAGGATCAAAAGGTTTATGCAAAGATTTGTGAAGAAACAAGCTAGCATGAAGTATCTAACATTTTAATTTTCACACAAAGATAATCAAGTAAATGGATCAAAAATAAAAATTCCAAACTCTAAGGTTTAAGTGTTTCAAATTAGTCTAATCTAGGAATTTAAAAGTTGCTAGGTCTTTTGGCCAAATGTAGTGTCAAAAGCTAGGGTCAAACAAGGCATGCGCTAGGACTCTTGGCCAAGTGATGTCAAAAGCTAGATTTTGAAATAGATGAAAGTTTTAATCTAACATATTTGAAACACTTATAACAAACACTAGGCATTTGATTCTTAGACATGAACTTGACCAGCTAGGTATAAGGTATGAAACAAAAGGCACTTTTAGAAATAGTTTATTTTCTCACTAAAAATGGTATAAAACTTGGTTCTTTTGACAAATAAGCTAGACAAAAGTGAACAGTATAATTGTTTTAGATAAAAGATCACAAAAGTACACTTGGATTGGTCTAAAAATGTAGGAACAAAATTGAACCCTATGCAAGAGGGTCTATGAAACAATATTTGAAATGTTTTGGGCAATGCTACACTACCAAAAAGGTGTGACAAAAAAGTTTGTTTCAAAAACTCTCTAAGTCAAAGACATTTTCCCACAATTTTGACAACATAACACTAATTTTATGGACTCAAAATGTTTTGGTGCATAGACTCAAAGTGAAAGTGTTTAGCACAAAATGGCTTAAGTCTATCAAGTGATGACAATGATTATGAGTCTTGAATGACCTTCAACCCAAATTGGAAAATAAACTTAAGTTCCCTCAAGTTTAGTGAAAATGGTGAACCCACTTAACACATCAACCTTATGAACTTGTAAAGGTGAAATTCATAATTTAGATTATAAGTGAAGGACTTAAAATAACTTTGGTAAAAGTCTAGACTCAATTGGACATCATAACTACACCAAAGTGGATGATATAACTCTCAAGCTTTTGATGAGCTTTGAACAAGGTAAATTGATGATCTCACGTGGGCATCATAATGCCTTTTTGTTTAAAGGAAAATTAGGACTATATATTTGGTTTGGATTGTTTGTTTACACCCAGTTTTGACTTCAAACAAGACCTTAATCTAGGACAAGACCAACTAATTAATTGCTCTTAGATCCTAAATTGATAAGGTTTCTTGGTATTATTGGGATCTATCAATACACGTCATTTGAGAGGATTTGAAGTGTTCACCCAAAAGTAAATGTGTATTATATAGCATGGTTTTTACACCCCCCTTTCTCTAAAATGACAATACTATGACATGGATCTTGAGGCATACCTTACACCAACAATACTTCCATGACAAGTGGGGATTTATCTAAGATCTAACAAGTTTTTGAATGATCTAGGGGAATTAATTGCACAATGAATTTCATGCCAAACCATGCAAAAAAAAAGCATGGATTTTGGGTTTGTATCACTTGGCTTGTAACATAAAGGTCTAGTCCTTTTTACAACCACTACATCCTATTGTTTGATCAGTGTAGTGCAATGTCTAAAGTGCCACTACATCCCATGTGCAACTCCAATTAGGAGCCAAATGAAGTAAATTATGAGAGGTGAAACCTTGGGTCAAAGCTTCCCTAAATACCTCATAGGAGGTGATGAAGTCCCCCTCACAAGCCAAGTTTGCATAAAAATAAAGAAAACATGAAATTAAAAAGACATTAGGGTCATTTTCAGGGTCACCCAAACTTTGACAAGTTTTTGGGGAGTGATTTAGATGACATTATTTCTAAGCCTTGGACTAGGCTACTTGAAATAGGAATGGTGATTTTGATTCTAAGGGTTCCTTAAAGGAGACAAATAGAAGAGAATACATGCAACATCCCTCTTTTTGCCAATTTTTTAAAAATTTAAACAACTAAGTAAACATAAAAATGTTTGAAAAGGTGAGTTCATTTTTAAGCCCAAATGGAAAATGAGGTGGTCTTAATTTGACCCCTTGGTATTAGTTACAAACTTTAAAAAATGTTCACCATAAACATCTAATTCTTTTTTTAAACACCAAAACAAGGTTCCTAATTGATTTTTAAGCATGCAAAAGGTGATCTAAAACATGTTTTTAGAAAATGTCAAGTTTGGTCTTGCAAAAAAAAGGTTAGCATTTCCTTTAGCCTTGAAGATATTTTTAGTTTGAAATAATGAATTTTAGGAAAAGCACTCTCAGATCTGTCTTTTAAAAAAAACACAGTGACTAATGTCAATTTATATAACTGATGATGGTTATATTTTCTAACCGATATTGATTATCCAACCAACATCGATTATACCAATGTTACTGACGACATGTATACAATCAATGTTAGTTTTGATAACTGACGTCGGTTAAGCTATGCAATTGAATTCAGTTTTACTAGCTAGCCTCAGTTACTATGTAAACCCATGGAAAACAAAAAATTCCAAAATAAAGTTAGAATATCAATTTGCAAGAGTTTTAAAGGTCCAAATGAATATTTTAAAGCTACAAGATGATCTTCTTCATGTGTGGGATGCATTTAGTCCCACCAGGCATGCCATATGTGATCTAGGAATTTGACCTAAGAGAGGATGGTTAGTATGGGGTTAGTTCCAAAATGAAAACAAAATGAAAGAAACACACTAACTAGCATAACATCTCTAGGCCTAGACAATAGGGAGAGCTTAGTTAACAAAAATAAATGAAGTAAGGAATAAAAAACAAAAATTCCTTCACCTTCTTTAGATGCTCCAAATGCCCTTTTAGTAGTCTTGCTCAATTTTTTGCTCATGAAGTCCTTGGCAATGGAAGCTTGGCTACCTCAATCTCTCCTCGGCACCTTTTGGCTTGTGGCTTGGCTTGGATTGGAATCAATTTATCATGGTAACACTAGTTTCATGAAGCTTTTATAACCAATCTTGCATTATAACTTTGCATTCTCAAGTCTTAAAAATGATGTTCATGGTCTCTCTATTTAAAGATTTTTGAGATTGATCAGAATCAACCTAAAACCTTCCATCTCAAGATTGAGATGTGTGGTTGAGGATTAATTCAATTTTTGAAATTAAGTTTATAATTATCCTCATCATGAAATTGGAAGAAGAGGCAATTAAGAGGCATGGAGGGCATCATGGAAGGCATTGATGAGGCATGGAAGGCATGAATTCTGATATTTGTGGCATTTATGGCTTAGGGATGTCTTCCCAAGAAATGAGGTCACCTGATGATGTAGATATTCAATATTCATTTATAAAAACAATTTTTCAACAAGTTTCCATGTATTTCTTGATTAGGCTCTACTTTGGTTTAATTAGCTCTTAAACATGATTAAGCACTTTGTGCACAAATTATCCAAATTGATTAGAATGCCTTGTTATTTGTCCAAAATTTGACTGGATTAGAATTGGAATTCAATGTTAGATGCATTAGAATCATTGTCCCATTTAGGATGTTATCAACAATAAATAACAAAGGCATGTGTCTTGTGCAAAATATTTGATAGGAAAGAGCAATCTAGAGAACCTAGGTGCAAAATTGGCATTTTGGCTCAGAATGGTCTGATCAAAGTTAGTTGGCCCATAAATTGTATTGACCTATTTAGGGATACCCTAGCCAAAATTAGCACTTGGATATTTTAGTTTCACATCATTTAGCATGTTTTAGTGTTTTTAGGCCAAATTGTGCATTTTGGGTGGAAATTGGCCAAAAGCCTGATTGGAGGTTATCAGTGGAAAGATTTAGGTGTCTACACTTATTACATGAAGAAAAACACACATCAAAATACCATAATGTAACTGACACAATGCTATCTACTCTTAGTTCATGAGAATAGTCACTATGTTATTCTTTCATATGGACTCTTTTCCAACCACACTCTCCTTTATACTTTCTCTTCTTGAAGAACTAAATTCTATAACTTTATCGCTATTATTCCTTGAAGCTACTCCAAAGTAGTTAAATTATATGTTTTCTAACTTTGTTTAACTCTTGGAGTGCCTCTTCTAACTCCCAAGCATCTTGAAAATGCTCAACATCAACAATCAAATCATTTTAGGACATTAATTTATTTTTACATTAACCAGAGGTAGAGTTACTATTTGATACATAGTGGTAGTTGTAAAACCACTTTGGTATTGTAAAAAATACCCCTTTGTGCACCTTAACTAGCTAAAAAACCACTTTTATAGTTTCAAAACCACCACTTAAGCTTGAAAAATTTCCCTAATAGTTTCGTCACTATGCAACCCTAATTTTTTTTATAGTCATTGTTAGTGTAGGTTTTTTATCCATTATATGGTTTTCCTACACATTTATATTAATCTTGATTAATTGGAATAATTAGGTCACTTAGGTGTAATAATGAGGTCATAATTGCACATGCACATGCTTATTTGTAGTCAATATGGTTGCACTATTCATTTGGCAACTAGTGTTGACATGTGGGGCTTGGCATGTTGTACATGGGGTTATTATTCACTTGGAAATTGAGTCGTGTTGTCATTTCCAAATGAATGTGGATTAGTACCTCTCCTCTACCTATATAAGGACATATCCTCCAATGAAATTATGAGCCATTATGCATTGTAGATTGAGGATTGTAGATTATAGAATATAGGAGTGTGAGCTACTTGGTCTTCATGAAATCTATGTAGTGTAATGGAGTGTTGAGATACTTAGTTGTGAGTTGAGATAGATTAAATAGTTATAAGAGATGTGATATTTGAGATAGTATAACATTTTGTACACCTCCATATCTGAATGCAATCTATCTCTATTCTACTCGTGTGATTTCATTCATTGTAAGAAAGTTATGTGTTCGATCTTAGATGTCTCATTTGTAGACAATTCTAACATGGTATTAGAGCTTTAGGTGCTAGTTTCAATTTCTAGTTTTTTTATTATTGTTTATTTCAAAATTTTGAGTAGTTTTGGTATTGTATTCTCTACAAATTGTTGAGTGAAAACCCATAGATATGTGTGTTTTATCTATGGTTTATTCCTTTAACTACCGTATGACATTTCCATTAACACTTGCAAGTATTTCATCAGAACTTAACATTTGCATAATTTTGTTTTGGATGTATAAGGTATATTTTTAGATTTGATAGTCTTTCAAAGACTTCACTAAATTGCATAGAAAACATGATTTCCATCATCTAGTTGCTAAGAAGTTCGATGGTCTCTCCTTGGGATTTTTTGATTTCCTTTTGCATGTGCTAAAAGTAGTGTGAAAGAGGTCACATTAGGAATTGGTATCATAAAGAGAGTATTTTTTCACAAAGGTTATCTATTTACCATTTGGCATCATCCTCCAACAAGATGCCTCCACATCACACCTTCTCTTTTGACAATGCTAGTGTCTATTTCCCTGCATACACAAGAGGTCTATTTTCATATGCCTCATGACCTCTCTAAAAACATACCCTACTATCACCTTTTTTATTTTAGAAATAGCATATCCTACTACCATCTTGGAATGCATGCTATATACTCCTCCCTTGGTCTCTCCAACTACATGGTCTCTCATGACCTACAACTTCATTGGCTTGCTATCAACCTCTTCCATGTTAAAACACAACCCAAATCCATCCTATATCACCATTTACACATAGCATGTGGGCACCTATTGCAATACCATTCCCCCATCCCCCGATTGTGCATCACTCAAAACCCAAACCCTTACTAATAATGGATTCAAAATCCACATGATCTGGCTTATTTTTTCTTAACAGTTGGCGAGGAACAACAATCATATAGCTATGCTGGAACTAATTAAGAAAGTTTTTTTTAAAAAATGGTATAGTTCACCCAATAATGTCATTCATTTGACATTATTAAAATTTTCCTTTTAATGTGGTGAACATGGTGGAGATAACATAGCGGGGGACAAACCTTCATGGGACATCGTAAAGGCGAGGTGATTTAAAATAAGGGGCTTTGTGTTTTCACCAAGTAGTGGGGACAATAGTTGCGCAAGTGATTTGTGTTTCACATGGTATGGAGGCACGTATTTTTTATTATTTTAATTTAAAAATAATATATTGTTAAGTATTTATTTTCTTGGTTTTTAAATTTACCCTCTTCTCTCATGTATCAAAGATGACGGGTGATGCTCAGGTTAGCAGGAGGCCAATTCCCCTTCATAAACAAAACCATTAGATTCTTCATTCGATTCTAGTTCCATCACCTAGTTATAAGGCTATGTTTATTGTATCAACTTTAGTACATATTTGCTGAAAATTTAATTAAAATGGACTACGAATGATGGGAATGTGATATTGTAATAAATTTTGATTAGTAACTTAGAATCGATTACCGTAAAAGTTAATATTTTTTCATTCCTAATCTATTGGTTCCATTTATCTTGTAATTGCTCTAAATTTATAAAGTGCCATATTTAGAGGGTTTACCTATGCTATGGGCCCTAATGCTTTTTTCATTGTAATTCATGCACTAATTGATAACATGTGGATGCATTTTAGGATATATCCAACATCCCCATTCTAAGTGTGCATTATCCCTCACTCCAACACTGATTGATCACTTGGATGCATTCTTGGTTGTGCTCGATGTCCCATTTATGAACATGATTTAGGGATTCATTGTAATTTATACCATGTATTTGTGCACTTCCCTAGTGTCTTATCTCAGTCATGTTGACCCCATGTGAGATATAACTATTGAGGAGGAAGGTTGAGTCTACTCAAGTGATTCTTCTTGGTAAGACTAACTATGCTTATTAATGTGCATATATGGAACACTTGCTCATGAAAAAGAATCATATTCCATTTTTATATGGATAGATTCCTACCCTAACTGATCATTATCATTATATTAAATGGGATAAATATTGTGACAAGGTTTGTGGTACCTTGTTATTGCACATTTCATGGGATCTACATCACCATGTGCAACTCACCATGTGTCCCAACTCTATTTGGAGCATTCTACAATCTCTTTTTGGAGATCTTACTAAGACTTAAATCACTCCTCCTCCACTTCATATCATCTCTTAAAAGAATATTATACTGACTCTTCTTGATTCTATTCCTTGCAACAACACATTCTAGGTAGACAATGCTCTTCTTTTTGTCAAGCCACAACTAAAGGATGAGACTATGCCTGACCTCAATTGTCCTATTATAGATTCTAATTCTATCCCTCTACAAGATGTTGCTCTTCTAGAGACACCAAATTTTAGCACTTTAGAGGAGTTTAATGTTTCAAGTATGAGTACATTCATTGATAGATTCAATGACTCATATGTTCTTGTGGATATTCATATTGTAGAGTTGTGTGCTTCATCTATAGTATCTTCTTCAATTTTGATAGTTGTTAAGCCTTGCTCTCCTATTCTCATGGACATTATTTTAGTGGATATTTCATTCCACTCTTCTTCTTTGGATGTAATGAGGGTACTTATAAACCATCTTGTTCTCTCCCCTTCATTATATTCTTCTTTATTGCCATCTTCTATAGTTTTACTTGTGATCCCTGATCAAAATTTGGCACATTCAAGCATTAGCATGAATAAATTTGATCATTTTATAGAGATTTACATCCTAATTCCTACCTACATTACATTTTAGTGGGAATTCAAATTTTAATAACTCATACTTTATTTCTTCCAAAAGGAAGAGACAACATTTGCTATAGAGGGACCTACTACAACATTCAACATGTGACATTCTGTGCTTACCTTCTCTATCTTCTTTGAGGAAGCATATATTATTCATGCTTTGTAGGATATTGGGGGTCATTGATGTGTACTTGGAGTATTGATTTATTCAAAATCATCTTCTAGGGGGTCTTTTAGTCTCCTCTTCTTCTTTTCTCTCTTTTGGGCAGAGTTTTTTCCCACTGGATTTTCTCTTTTTACTCCTCTTTTTGAGAGTTACAAATTCCTTGGGTACCTGATCAGGCCTAGTTGTTAGGACCTAATTCTACTACCCACCTAAGCCACACTTAAGGGGGGAGTTGGTGTAGGTTTTTACTACACATGTTTATTTCATCTTGCTTATGTGGATTTAGGTCTATTAGTTGAATAATGACATCATCTTGATGTCATAATTCTCATGTGAGTGCATGGGATAACTTAGTGGGTGGATGGTGTCATCCATCCCATCATGTTCCCTCAGTTCTCTCTTCACCTATAGTGGAGGATCCCATCCAATCACCTTTACTGGCTAAGTCATCCTACACTCAACTAACCTATTTATTGGCCTATCCTCCAAGGCATTCAATGAACTAGAGAGTTATTTATCTTGAGTGTATTATGGATTGTTTGAGCTACTTAGTTGTGAGTTCTATTAGCTTTGAGAGTTGTGAACTTTGAACCTTTGTATAAGCAATCCATATCCATTATTGAATATAATTTATTATAGTTGTGATCTATTTTGATTTCGTGTTTCAATAACTAGGTATATTTTCTCTACATTACCGATCTTGGACATCCAATTTTGGATGATTCTATCATACATAGGTGATTCTCACATGGTATCAGAGCTTCAAGTGCTGGTAACAATCACCAATTTTTTTTTTGTCTATTAAGAAATCTTGAGTAGGTTGTGACTTGTATTCTTGTCAATTATTGAGAACATTTTATAGATATGAGGTTTTAAAAAAATTTAACCTTTGTCTTGAATTGTACAAGTTGTATTTTTTTGACATCATTGATTAAGTGTTTTGACTCTTGATCTATTATGTTTTTTCTATTCAAAATTCAATTTGGGATTAATGACCTTCCTATCATAAGATTTTTTTGTATAAGGTTTTATTTCAAGATATTTAATTTACAGATTCACTATTCATCTAAGGTATCTCCCCCATGGTGTATCGATCATTCTCATGGGTATCAAGGTCATACAAATCCATTATTTGCATTGGAATTTTGAGGTCAAAGTCTTCTAATTTTGGCATTGGTGGTTTCATTATGCTCTAACATAGCATAACTTCAAGAATGTAGTTGTTAACACTTGCTCATTAGCATTAAAACCACCATTCTGCTACCCTTTCATCATCAATTGCAACCACTCTTCAAAACTATGCTCCACCTAGTAAATACCTTACCTCACTATCAAACTAGGCATTAGAGATGAGAGGGATGATCATGTCTAGAACTTCAAAGACTACGTGGAGACTTGAAGCAATCTGGTAGACCTCACAATAGACCTCATGACCTACATGGAGACTCATAACTCATCGATCCATAGTGGTTTCCTTGCTACCCATTTTAATTTTATACATCATTCCTCAACTTGACATGTCCTCTCATGAAGGCTACAAGATATGCAATCTCCAACTCATTGATCTATTTTCCATTATAGTAAAAGATTCTCGACCAAACTAGTTGTATTCTAATATTTTAAAACCACTTTAATTCCTTGGTGTTCTTTGTGTTTGAAACACATGGTTTTACTTTAAATCACCCACCTATTCCAAGTTTGAATGTTTTTTGATCAAATTTTATTATATTGTAAAATATTTTTAAAAAAAGGACCTTTGAGTGGGGGACATAATCATTAAATGGTGGGATTACATTTTTTTAGTGGAAGATTATAAAAAGTGAGCTTACTTTTGTAAGCTTGACTTTTAGTAGAGAAAGGTGATTTTACATCACTAAGAGGTAGGTTGATTTATGCAGGAGGGGGATCATATAAGTGGTAGTGAGCCTATTCATATTTATTGGTCATTATAATGTGGAGGGGGCCTTTGTGTTTTCACCAAGTGGTGGGAGCATGACTATTTTTTAATTGTTTTTTATTTATAAAAATAATATATTGTATTCTCAGATACATTTTCGATGGTAACTAACATCCATTTTGGGAGGTCATTTTTTTCTTTAAAAAATGATGACAATGTGTTAAATAGATGCATTTTTGGTGGAAAATGACATCCATTTTGAGAAGTTTTTTTTAAGGAGAATTTGGTGTTTTTTGGTCAATTCCAAGGGCCACACAAACTTCAAATTGCATTTGGCATTGAGAACCCCCAAACCCTTGCATCATGCCACATTGTGTAATAATTCTGAGTGTCAAAGAATACTAGGTAAGGTTCAATTTGGTAGGAGGTTAGTTCTCCTCATAGTATAAACAAGATTGTTTGTAGAGATTACTCATGCATGCATTCTCAACCAAGTCCAATGTCTAGTAGTCAAGCATGCATTATAATTACAACCTTAAGTGGATTATTATTGATGATTATGGGGGTTATTGATGATACTTATGGGGGGGGGAGACATATCTATGCTTGTATGGGATATTTAAATGTACTTGGGTACCTAACAAGGGCTTGTTTCTGGGACCCAAATCTTTTTCCCACCTAAGCTACGCTTAAGGGGGTATTGGTATATGTTTTTTTATCCATTATATGGTTTTACTACATATATATTAAGCTTGCTTATTTGGAATAATTAGCTCACTTAGGTGTAATAATGAGACCATAATTAAACATGCACATGATTATTTATAGTCAACATGGTTTCACTATTCATTTGGCAACCAATGTTGACATGTGGGGCTTGACATGTTGCACATGGGGTTACTATTCATTTGAAAATTGAGTTGTGTTATCATTTCCAAATGAATGTGGATTAGTGCCTATCCTATACTTATATAAGAACCTATCCTCCAAGTCACTTATGAGCCATCATGCATTGTAGATTGAGGATTATAGATTGTAGATTATAGGAGTATGAGATACTTTCCCTTCGTGCCATCTATGTAGTGTAATGGAGTGTTGAGATACTTAGTTGTGAGATAAGACAAATTGGATAGCTATGAGAGTTGTGAGCTTAAAGCTAGTACAATAATTTATACACCTCTATATCTAAATGCAATCTATCTCTATTATGCTTGTGTGATTTCATTCATTACAAAAAAGTTGTGTTCAATCTTCTAGTATTTGATCTTGGATGTCTTATTAGTAGATGATTATAATATTCATATATTTTACATATGAACTCAAAATGAGATGAAATTTTATGAAAGTGCATAAATTTTTGAGGAGAATCCAAATGTTCAATAAAATTATGATTTTTTTCATTTTTATGTTATATGATGTTTTTTATTATACACCAAAACCTCTCACTTTTAGGTCTTTAAAGGGTGCAACCACTTTTTGAATATCACTAGAAGTTGAATAATTAAAAAAATTAAATGGGAAACTAGTTTCTTATTGAAAATTATCCTCCTTGATGTTATTGATTCTCTTAAAACTCTAGAGTATAACACTATCTACATATTTAATTTCAAGTTTTGCATGGATAAAGTAAAACATTCATCCTACCCAAAAAAATCAAAGTTTGTGGTCAAATTTTTAGAGAGTGTGCATTTGGAGAAAGCTCTTCAGATTCTAGAACAACTTGGACAAGAAAATATTTTGGTGGCATCATTGATTATGTATTTTTCTCCTTGTACCACTTTAGTATGTATAGGAAATTCTAAATGAGATAATATGTTTAAATATTTCCAATAACATGTTTTAATTCCCATATGAACTATTTATATCAATCAAAAGCCTTGAATAGCTCTGGTCTTGGTTTGACATTGAAAGGGCTTCTTGTGAATGTAACTACACATGCTTAAGATAGTAATATAGTATGTTTATTATTTAGTGATATATATGTTTGTTATTTAGGTACTAAGTGTTAGGTACCTAGGTTGAAACCTTATTGAGGAAGACTATTCAAACCCTCCCCAAACCTAGACTAACATGGGATTGACCTATAGGTTGTGGGCTACCTAAGATGTGTGGGGATATATCATATGATTTATCACTTGGATTCTCTCTAAGGCCTAATATTATTAGAATGAAAAGGGGTAAAGAATTTGCATAAGGAAATATATTCTAAAGTGTGGTGATGCACCTAAAATGATCTTTCATCCACTCACTCAACTTGAACCTTAACACACTAATGGGATAACAACAACTAAACAGTCACCTTCATGAGTTCCTATGCATAAATGTTTCAATTGGAGGTTATACTCAGTGAATGGAATTCAAAGGTTATGACAATCAAGAATGCTATGAGACTCTTTCCAGTCATGCCATACTTAAAAAACCCATCACCCACACTTCTACACTGTACATAACTTGCATAAGACACCTTATTGACATATAGGTAAAACAGGACCTGTAAAGGAAGGAAAAACATCACATTTACATATCAAAACAAGTATGAATATGTAATATTCCATCATTAAAGAGATGTAAAAGTTTATTAATCAGTCCAAGTAGGTGTATTAGTACAAACACTAGCAAAGTTTCCTCATACTAGCTTGAGGGATACAATACAAGGCCTAAAATCATCAATATATAGTGAATAAAAAGAGAAAGGAAGAGAAAACTGGATTGGAAAAGTGGAGAAGGAGATATAATTGACCATAGTCAACTCCTACATCAATTTCAATAGATACAAGCAGCCCCTATATCTCCTGCCATGCGTTGGTGCTTTCAATGACTCCTTAAATGAGCTGTTGGCATTGAAATGAGGTGGTGGAAGGTAGGATTGAACTATTCAACACTCTATTAAGGCATATTACACCCCTTTTTAGTCAAGTAAGTCCTTTCCCTAGTAGTTATAATATGAATAAGGTATAATTAGGCCATCATAATCATGTAACAACCCACACTCCTCTAAAGCAAATTGACAAAGTCAAGAAACTACCTTATCTATCCATTATAGATATGAAATGTGTATTGATTTCAATTAAAGGTTTAGTTACCAATCATAACATCTTTGCATTAACTCATTCCATTATCCCTTTAATGCCAATTTTGAGCTCTTTTGTTGACCAGATAGACCAAATAGGCTAATTAGGCCTAATAGCCTAATTATTGATGTTGGTAATCCATGTGAGACCTGATAAAACCTTATAAACCTATGATAAAATGGTAATCATACCTGAAATAACACCTTATACCATTTCATAAGCCTTTTTTGATAAAAACACCTACGATTCTGTCATTTTAGTTGACTAGGTCACTCTATCATCCAAGTCTATAGATTAGATCTTTAGAAGTGGGTTGCAGAGATGTTCCTAGGAAGACCCTTGAGAATATTATGACTTGAGGTGTAACAATTGTTAAACTACCCCTCTAATAGTTGGAAGCTTCTAAAATAGTTCTATACCCTCATCTATGCTCAAAATCCTATAAAAGTACAAATTTATGACACTTCTATATAATATCTATATAAATCAATTCCATAGGTGGAATCCTTTTTGAGTTTACTTGAAATTACAAGTTTTTTTAGGCCATTCTAGGGTGTTCTCTATGAATCATTTCTAAGATTATTGGACACCTAAAACCTCTTAAAAACCCTAAATAGAACTAGTTTTAGAAATCTTGATGTTTTATTATCCTATCATATATTACCATAAACCAAAAAATCCTATCATATATTTTAGGTACATGGACCCCTTTAAATTCTTGAGGAGATTGAGTTCCCATGCAAAGAGCGGGATAAGATATGGACATAGAGAAGTGAGATTGTCTTTTTCTACAAATAGTTTGAACAGGCTAACCTTCTTAACCTTAATTAGTAAAGGTGGGTCCCTCATTACCATTTTAAAATCATTGTATTTAAAGTTCACAGGGGTCCTAAATCCCCACCAAGATCACTTGACTTGAACCCTTCTGTGGTGAAATATATGAGCACTCAAATAGAGGCCTCAAATGACTATTTAGACTGTGTTAGCTCAAATTAGTTTTTTAAGACCAAATTGAACCTTTTATGTATTTATTTTCTTGGAAACACCTTGTACATGACATGTACCATTATATTGTACCTTTTAATAATTTCCATTTTATTAGAGATGTCTGAGTGCGCTCTTATGGAGATGTGGGTTTGTTAGGTCTCAAGACAATTTTTAGCATTAAGAGGTTTGAACTATGTTTTGGGGGTCTTAGTGACTTGTAGATATTTTAATGACTCTAATATCATAAAATCACTCATTATAATCTATTTAAAACTTATATAACTCCATTCAATGATCAAATTATGACCCTACTCCTCTATGCACTCTCATCCTTTGGTCTAGGGTTTATGTGTAAATAAGACTTAGAAACCCTAAGATTTTAGTTCTAGTATCTTGTGCCTCTCCTAAGGTTTTTCTCACCATGAAAAGTTTATTTTCCTCTCTAATTTATCTTACCTTCCCATTAGGTATCCTGATATCTTCAAAACCACTCAATCATACATGGATGCCATCAACCTCTTAATGTATAGGCCTATCTTTCTTTGAGTAGTATTCAAGGCCTTTGACTTTACATTGACTATATTATACCTCAAAGGGTATGTGAAGACACTTAATATCACATTTGATCATTTTATAACCTCTTAATAATTCCAAACTCCCTCTCATGGCTCCAAACCTTTAAATGGTACACTTAGTCTCATCATAGGCTGCTAAAAAACAAGGGTCTGTTTGAGACACAATGATGAATATTCTCACTAATTATCTATCCCTTAAGATAGCATGAATACCTTTAAATAGTAATAATAGTAATCTTCACCAACTTTGATATCTTTATTATACCTCTAAAGGTTTCAAAGCCATAATCTTCTCTAAAACTATCAATATGCAAGTGATTGTGTCTGTATGCCTATAAGTGTTAGTGTTAGGGGTTTTACTCACAATGAGGCCATGGAGGTTGATTTATGTGTATTTATAATTGTAAAATTTTTTCCTATTTCACCTTTAGACTTATTTGGTTTAATATCAAACTCTAAAAGATCATTTTTGCTTCATAATATCTTGGACTATGCTTGTGATTTTATAGATGGATGTAGGTGTGCATGGGTTGAAGGTAAGGTCTAATTTTTCACCTTGGATTGATATTTAATAATTTGACACATACCTCCCTAACTTTACATATAATTAATCTAGTTTTCACATACCTTAAGATCCATCTAAACATTACTCTACTTCCTAACTGAGTTCTCCACACTCATCACTTAGAATACTGTCGCCTTATTCAATTCATCTCTTAGACTTTGAGTCCTTCCTTAAGATCAACACTCACTAGGGTTTCATAAACATAAAATATTTAAAACAATTTCATATCTCCATTTATGAATTTATTCACTCTCAATGTCTACCTCTACATCTATTGCATAATTAACAAATAAAAACAAGTACTAGCTTGGATGTAGATGTTGTCTAGGCCACTATACAAACTAAGTACCATGTCACTGATGGTCTTGAATGAGCATAGGTACCTCATATATACCTTTGGATTTTTATTCCATATTCTATTTTACTTTTCATTTGTTTATTCACCTCCATTTCAATCATCACATTCCAAAGGACCATCTATAAGTGACTGTTGTACTCAATGCTATATGTGTTCCTTTTACTTTCTTGGATGGAGTGATCATTGGTATTTTCCCTCCTCCTTAGTGTGGACCTTAAAAATTATAATATGAGTGTTTACTCTTAGTCTAGACAAGATATATATGTCTTAATTAACATTAAGGGAGTTATATGCACTAATTTGCTTGCTTGACTGTATACATGGGTCTAAAAGATGAGGCTTATGTGATAAGATATTGGCTTATAGATACTTGAAACCCTCATGACACATCATATCTGCATTCATATATCTAGGATGTATATCTCTTTATGTTCATATCACTCCTTATGAGCATGATTGTTTCACACATAAGGTTCTTGGACACTCTATTGCAGTAGGCCAAATGATTGGTTATAGGTGATGTTTGCTTACTTAATCAGATATATGACTTTTATAGACCTATCCTTTAATGATATTATGACTTTCAATTGTTACCATGGTTTTGTAGGTGTATTCACATGTTTTAGGCTTAGGATGATGGGTGGAAGGATGGAGGAGGGTTACTGTGGGGTGATCATAGGGGTGGACATGGAAAACAAGTTTAAAACATAATGTAATGGCAGCGAAATTACATGAAATGGCAGAGGACAAAATATGACATGTAATGGAGCATGAAAACCATTATAAGCCAATCCTACAGGCACATTAAATACCTTAAGACATATACCTATATAAAACTAGCATTTTTGAGGTAGAGAAAAGATATATATAGTCAAAACATGGAACTTAAGAGTCTCCAAAAAACCTTAATCTCTGCTAAAAATATTAACTTTTACTAAGATTGATGGAGTGAGATTTGGAGATAAGAGAATGATCTCTAGGCCTATTAATGCTACCATGGAGGTTAGGATACATTTTACAATGAGTATTATGATGATATGCCATGACTTCAACACCTTATTTCATGTTCTTAAGTTATGCTTTGAGTGTTTTGATGGTACCAATGAATAATATATAGTGTTCACCACATATTGAACCTAATATGCATATGAATCCTTCATTGAAGGCACTATTTGAGATGATGAGAGGCCATTTTGAACACCAATATTAAGTAAAGAGTCATGGGGAAGTTTGGACCACTCTACAAACCTTTTAACATTGTCAATTCCTTTTGGAGAAAGCCATCAACACTCTGTCACTGTCCAAATCTACTTGCAAACTGTAACCTGTGCAAGTTGGGATGTTTCATGGTTCCACAAGCTCACACATGTGAAAAAAACATTTAAAATTCCATCATAGGCTCTTGCAAGACCTCAAAAAATAATATCAACTATTGGTTTGGCCAATTAGGCTAAAACATAATCAAAACCATCCTGTTCCATTTTACTTGTGCAAATGAAGATGTTTTATCGATTCCTTAAGTTATTAAGGAATGTTCATAAAGTTCAAGGGGTCAATACAAGAATGAATTCCCATGTATGGAAGCTAACTGAGTGTACTTATCTTGGATAAGATCTTGGACCTCTATCCTCTCTTCTTCGTACAGTCCAAAGATAGACCTGAGGAGCTGTTTGAGATTGTAAAGAAGGTAGGTGAAGTGAAGGAATGATTTTGAATCTATTTGGCATCCTTTCATCATTAAAATTGTCTAAATCACCTTCCATGACTCCAAATTTATACTTTGATCCTCCTCTATATGGCATAATTAGTACAGTTCTATACAAGTTCAAAAAACTCCCAAAAAGTGTGTTTTCTAGCATTTTCTTCAAATTTTAGACTTTGAACTACCATTTTTGGGTAGAGTAAGAGGGAAAATGCATTAAAAAACCTATTCAAATATGAAAAAATGTAGGGGGAAGTGGAAGATCCACTATTTGTCATGTGGGGCCCATTTGACTAGTGGAAGGGTGTGAATGGGTCTCAAAAAGGGCTTTTAGTGCCATGAAACGCATATGGGTGTTAATGTGTCATGAATAAGACCCTTTTAATACCCCCTTATAATGAAATTAATCAAAATAATTCCCCTTACTAAGGTTTTACAAGGAAAATAGGCTTATATGACTTAGTTTGATGGGTATAGATAGTTCTACAGGTGAGTTGAGGTGCTAAATGGGCTTATATGAGTGTATCTTAAATAATGAGCTTAAACACACCAAAAAATATCCATATTTTGGCCTCAAACAATGTCAAACACCATTACTATACCAAAAGATCCTTAAACTCCTATTGATTCACTCCAAGCTCACAATGACCATTATCATTTCACCAAAAGACTCAAGACACCCATGACACATGAATAACAATTAGACCTTATGACACATCATGACACTCCTCATCTATGCTACCAAGGTTTAAAATAGGACTAAAAAGACATGATCATGTGGGATATCAATGTGATCAATCTAGGGTGGTTCTCATCAAAAAATTTAGACATTAGGGTTTGACATTTGGCTTGTGAGGCCCAAATTTTAACATTTCTAGTGACTCTAAGGGGTGACCAAATTGATGGTCAATATGACCCAAATCTTTTCATGAGAGTGATGATATGATGACTCAAACAAGGTAATATGAATTGAGGACCACTTTGTTGGAATATCCAACTAATCTATTACTCAAGGATACTTCTTGGACTACAAAAAGAACAAGACACACAAAGACAAGTAGAAGAAGAACACCTAGCTCTAAAAAACACACCTAAAACCTAAGAAACAAACCAAGAAAGACACTAAAGCAACAAAGGAGAACAAACTATCTACAAACTTGTGCTACTAATTTATTGGAACATGATAATAACTACTAAAACAACTAACCTAAATTTTAATTCCTTCCCCAAGATCAAATGAAAACCTTCTTTGATCACTATGGTATCATGAGGTGTGGTTTTCATGTGTTGATTTGGGTCCAATTAGGTATGATTATTGTAAAAAAATTTCCACTTGCAGTTGAGAGCATTATCATGCTCATGGTCTCTAAAGAGAGTGACTGGACCTTTTAGCTCCATCCCTAGGTGCATGTGTTGACTATGAGAGTCAATCACCCAATAATACTCTTCCCATATCCTTATATCATGCATAATTAGTCTCATCTCTTCTTCAATCATGGGCTGTACCTAATTCTACCCATTAAAGTTAATATAGCCATCTACTATAGTGCTCTTTGCATGATATTCCTCAAGTTACTCAAGGGTTAGAGATGGAGTGTTTAAATTCAAGAAAAATATTTCCAATTCTTCCCAAAAAGACATCTCATAATGATCAATGGAAAAATGATAGGGGTTAATACCACTCTTACCTTTTCCTTATGAAACATCACTCTGATCACTCATTTCTAACCCTAAGATAGAGTCATGGAAAATTTGTTGATATGTTGTAGCTTGGTCATCTTCCTCTTCAATGGAGGATGGCAGCTCTTCAACCCATTCAAGAAAAAGTTATTCTTGTCTTGGTAATTCTAGAGTTGCATTGATTTATTCACTTGAAACATCAACTTGTTGTCTAACTCCATCATTCAAATCTACCATACTGAGTTGTTCCATCTCATTTAAGAACTCATGGTATAAGTGCTACCAATGATCATATAATTGACTTCTATCCTTAGGCTCAATAGTAACTTCATGAAGGTTGTCTTCTTGATTATCTCCTAGGGAAGGATTTTCTTGTATCTCACCTACATCGACTCCAACATCTTATCATTATAGTTGTTCCACACTATCTAATTTATTTTCATGTTCCAACTCTAATTCACTAGGATGTACCGAGTGTTAAATAATGATATCATCTTCATATACACTTGAGGTGTCTTCTTCAAGGTGATCTTAGAACTCTATTATAATTATAACATGGTCAAGTTCTTGAAGGGCTTCCCCTTCACTAGTCAACCTTGACAAATTATCTATCATGCTTGAATGTTCAAGTTCTGGACTTAATACACTTGGTTCCTTTTCAAGAGAGGAGAGGGTGGGTGGGAGATACACTTCATTATATTTCTTAATGGCTTCTAAGGTATTCTTCCAGTTTAGGACCTTAAGAGTGTTAATCTTAGAGACCATACTCTTATCCTTGAAATCTTTAGTTTTCTAACCAGATTCAGATATATTTTGGTGTTCATGAGTGGATACAACATGGAGGACTGAAGGTGTACTTGGAGAAATTGAAATACCTCTTCGACTAGACTTCAAACTTTTTCCTTCTTCCTTGCTCTCCATTTCAAGGGAAGGCATGACATACTTTGGGTCTTTGACCCATGAAGGCTTCTAAGCTAGGGTTGTTGTAGGATCTTAAGAAGGCATAGGATCTTGAAGGGGGGATTGAACATAAGTATATTGCTTTAGAGTAGGATGATGAATGAGGGATTGATATCCAATATTATTCTATTTCCTTAGACATTCTTACAACTTGTCTCTTTCCTCCCTTAACTTCCTAATCTGTAAGTGCAAATGATCATTATTTAGTGTAGTCTAATTGTAAGGAACAACTGGTTAGTATCATGATTGATCATGAGGATAGGAAGGCTACCATGGAGTTAGAGGAGGTTCATAATAAGGTTGATAATATTGGTAGTAGGGAGGCCCATTATAAGGATGATAAGGGCTAATATACTATTCATATGGGTTATGATAGCACTGATATGGAGGTGAAGGATAGAAACCTACCTCATAGGCTACCATAACTCCTAAAATGACATATGTATCACAACATGAATATAACCAAGAATATTCTTACCTCTTTAATAATGATGTCTCTGAGCTTGAAATTAATTACAAACCTTTCCAAAGATGCTTAAAGTTGTTTGATATGATTGCAAGTCTATAAGTGAATTTCTTTAGCTTCTAAATGTCCTCTAAGGTTGTCAAAGCATGCTTCAAGGCACTTGAAAGCTTGACCCACTAGGCATGCTATAAATGTTAAGTACCCAAGTTTCACCCTTATTGAGGAAGACTGTTCAAACCCTCCCCAAACCTAAAATAACATAGGATTGACCTATAGGATATGGGCTACCTAAGATGTAGGTTAAACCTATAGGTTTTATGGGGCTAATTCTCTTGATTTATGACTTGGATTCTCTCTCTAAGGCCTAATCCTATTGGGATGAAAGGGGTAAATAAATTACATAAGGAAATCTACACTAAAGTTTGGTCACGCACCTGAAATGATCTTTTATCCACTCACTCAACTTGATCTTCAACACACTAATGGGCTAACAACAACTAAAAAATTACCTTCATGAGTTCCTATGCATAAATATTTAATGTGGAGGTTGTACTAGGTGAATGGAATGTAAAGGTTATGATAAGTAGACCTGCTACGAGACTATTACCAATCATGTCACACTTTAAAACCCCATGACCCACACTTCTACACTCCACATAATTTGTATAAGACACCTTCTTGACATCTAGGTGAACTAGGACCTATAAGGGAAGGAAAACCATCACATTTTCATATCAAAAAAAGTATTAATACACAATATACCATCATTAAAGATATGTAAAAGTTTATTGATCAGTCCAACTACGTGTACAAGTACACACACTGGTAGTGTTTCCTTATACCAACCTAATGGATACCATTAAGGCCTAAAATATTCAATATATAGAAAATCAAAAGAGAGAGGAAGAGAAAAGTGGCATGGGAAAGTGGAGGAGTCATAATTAACCATAGTCAACTCATACATCAGTTGCATCAGTTACAAGCAACCCTTATAGCTCTTTCCATGCATTGGTACTTTCAATGAGTCCTTGAATGAGTTGTTGACATTGAAATGAGGTGGTGGAGGGTATGGTTGACCTATTAAACACTCTATCAAGGCATGATATAACCCTATTTAGTCAAGTAACTCCTTTCCCTAGTATTTACAACATGAATAAGGTATAATTGGGATATCATATTCATGTAACCACCTACACTCCTCTAAAGCAAACTGACAAAGTCAATAAACCAATTTATCTCTCCATTATAGATATGAAATATGAATTGATTTCCGTTCAAGTGAAAAATAACATACATAACATCTTTGCATTAACTCTTTTCATTAGCCCTTCAATGCTAATTTTGAGATCTCTTGTTGACCAGATAGGCCAAATAGGCCAATTAGGCCTAATAGCCTAATTATTGATGTTGAGAATCCATGAGAGACCTAATGAGACCTTAAAAACCTATAATAACATGATATTAATACCTTAAATAACACCTTATACCATGTCATAAGCCTTTTCTTATCAAAGAAAAACTAAAATTTTGTCATAGTAGTTGATTAGGTCACTTTGTCATCTAAGTCTGTAGACTAAATCTTTAGAATTAGGTTGCAGAGATGTTATTAGGAAGACCCTTGGTAATATTATGACTTCAAAAGGTGTAAAAAGTGTTAAACTTACCCCTCCAATAGTTGGTTGCTTCTCAAACAATTTTTTACTCTCCTATATGCTCAAAATCCTATAAAGGTACATATTTATGACACTTATATATAGTGTATAAACAAATCAATGCCATAGATGGAATAATATCTGAGTGTATTTGACATTACAGGAATTGTTTAGGCCATTATAGGGTGTTAGGATACTAAAACATCAAGGTTTCTAAAACTAGGTCGATTTAGGGTTTTAAAGAGGTTTTGGGTGTCCATTACTCTTAGAAATGATTCATAGAGTAAGGGCCCATAACATAAAAAATCCTACCATATATTTTGGGTATATGGACCCCTTCAACCTCCCTAAGGATCTCAAGTTCCCTTGCAAAGAGTGGGCTAAGATGTGGACATAGAGAAGTGAGTTTGTCTTCTTTTATATGTAGTTTGAATAGGCTAGCCTTATTAACCTTCATTCATAAAGGTGGGTCCCTCATTCCAACTCAAAACTCATTTAATTTTGAGTGAATAGGGGTCCTAAATCCCCACCAAGAGCACTTGACCTTACCCCTTCTATGGTGAAATATATGAGCAATCAAATAGAGGCTTCAAATGACTGTCTAGATTGTGTTAGCTCAAATTGGTTTTCTAAGACCAAATTGACCCTTTTTATATTTCCTTGTTTAAAAACACATTGTAAAAGCCCTGTACCATTTTATTTTACCTTTTCATAATGTCCATTTTCTTAGAGGTTCTTGAGTGTGATCTTATGGAGATGTGGGTATGCTAGGTCTCAAGACAGGTTTTAGCATTAAGAGGTTTAAACTATATTTTGGGGGTCTAAGTTACCTGTAGCTATTTTAGTGACTCCAAGATCATGAAATCACCCCTTATGATCTGTTTCTAACTTTTTCAACTCCCTTTAATGATCAAATTCTAACCCTACTCATATATACACTCTCATCCTTTGGCTTAGGGTTTGTGTACAAGTAGGACTTGGAAACCCTTAGATTTGAGTTATAGTATCTTCTGCCTATTTTGAGGTTATTATCACCATGAAAAGTTTCTCTACCTCTCTTATTAATCTTACCTTCCCATTAGGTACCTTGATATCTTTGAAACCACTCAATCATGTTAGGATACACCGAGTACAATTGATTACTTTTGTATAAGCAACTAAACATAGAATTGAACCAGAATTAATAACTAGAAATACGAAATAGCAAATAAGAGGAGATATGAGAAACAACCAATCTCTATTAAAATATTCTAGAATACAATGAATAAATCTCACTCTTTCCACACCTCTTGGGCGTACAGTATTTCTCTCAAGAGTTCTCTCTCTCTCAATCAATTACAATCAACTCAATAATCGAGTTGATATTCCCTTGCTTCAGTTAATCTTCTTGATCTTGCACCTTGTAGATCTAATTGACCTTGCTTACTTGCACACTTACAATACATGCCCCATGGGTCTCTTAAATAGGATCCAAGGCATATAATAATTAGAAACACAGACTCAAGACTAAAATTAATCTTTACATGCAAACACTCTATCCTCCTAAAATTAGAACAAATCTAATTCTAGAAACACATGCAAATGCACACACACACAGGTGACTAACACCGGTCACTATCGGTCTACATATGACTGACATCGACTGATCCCTGACTGATGTCAGTCGGTTCTAATCCATTCCTAACCGATGTCAGTGATACTACTGATGCCAGTTATTGGTTCAGCCCAACAACCTCCATATTTGCATAACAGTGAAGCGTTTAACTCCAAACCTTAACAATCTCCCACTTGGAGATAAACAACTACACCTGTACCTATATAGTAACATCCTATGTCTTGTTTCTCTGGCTTGTTTCTCCATCTTCAAGTTCAATCCTGAAGACCAACAAAATTTGAATGGAGATTCAACTTCTCCTTTGTTACCAGCTTTGTCAACATATCTGCAGGGTTCTTATCCATATGGATCTTTTCCAGCTTCAACTGTCCATCCTCCAATACCTATCTAATGAAGTGGTACTTAAGTTGTATATGTTTGGTTCTTGAATGAAAGGCTGAATTCTTTGCCAAATGAATTGCACTTTGAATATCACTGTACAGTCTGCAACTCTCTTGCTCCTTTCTCAACTCTTCCATGAACTGAGTCATCCATATCATTTCCTTGCTAGCCTCTTTGACTACAATGTATTTTGCCTCTCTAGTAGACAGGGCAACAACCTTCTGCAACTTTGATATCCAGCTAACCGTTATTCCACCAACAGTGAACACATATCTTGTGGTGCTTCTCCTGCCATCCAAGTCACTTGCCATATCTGAATCTACATACCCATGTAGAGAAGTGTTTGACCCTCCATAGCATAAATGCCTACTGCTGGTCCCTCTTAGATATCTGAGAATCCACTGAACTGCTTTCCAATGTTCCTTTCCTAGATTGGCCATAAACTTGCTGACAACTCCCACTGCTTGGGTAATATCAGGTCCAGTACATACCATTGCATACATCAAGCTCCCAACTACTGAAGCATATGGAACTTTGCTCATGTACCCAGCCTCATCATGTGATTTAGGACACTATTCTTTGCTCAACTTGAAGTGTCCAGCCATAGGTGTGCTTACTGGTTTTGCATCTTGCATATTGAACCTTTCCAACACCTTATTCACATAATCCTCTTGAGACAAAATCAACCTGTGATTTTTCCTGTCTCTCTTAATACTCATGCCAAGGATTTTCTTTGCTACTCCTAAATCCTTCATGGCAAATGTGTGAGCTAATTTTACCTTTAGCTTAGTAATTTCCTACATGTGTGAACCTGCAACAAGCATATCATCTACATACAGTAATAGGATAATATAACTACCATTATCCAATTTGGTAAAATAAACACAATGGTCAGATTGACATTTACTAAAGCCATGCTCTGTCATAAACTTGTCAAACCTTAAATACCATTGTCTTGGAGCTTGCTTAACACCATATAAGCTTTTCTTCAACCTACACACAAGTTTCTCCTTACCTTTGACCTCAAAACCTTTCGGCTGATCCATATATATCTCTTCATCCAAATCTCCATGAAGAAACACTGTCTTAACATCAAGCTGCTCAAGATGCAAATCCTCAATAGCAACTAAAGACAATACAGTCTGAATAGAAGTCATCTTTACTACAGGAGAAAAGATTTCACCAAAGTCAATACCTAGTTTCTATGCAAATCCCTTTACTACCAACCTGGCCTTATGTCTCATTTGTCCATTCTCTCCTTTTAACCTGTAAACCCATTTGTTTTTTAGTGCTTTCTTTCCAGCTGGGAACTCAACCAAATCCCATGTTTGGTTCTTTTTTAAGGAATCAATTTCTTCATTCATGCCATGTTCCCACTGTTTCTTAGATTCTACCTGTATTGCCTCATAAAAACTTTATGGTTTTCCACCATCAATAAGCAACACGTAGTATAAAGAAGGGGAATAATGAATTGGAGGTTTACTTACCCTTACATACCTCCTCATGGGCATTTGAGACTCATTTATAGCTTGTTGTCTACCTAAATTTTTTGACAGTGACCGATCCCAGTCATCTCTGGCCAATGTCGGTTTGCACCTGACCGATGTCAGTTCTACCTGACTGATGTCGATCTCTATCTAACCGACATTGGTTCTTATCTGACCGATTTCAGTTCCTGTGTTTTCTTGTGAGTGATGATTTTTACCCACAAGCTCATTTTACATCATAACCTCATCTAAATCAAGATTGCCTTGCTCAGAATTATTTAGCCTCTTGAGTTGATCACTGTACATCACCTTCTCATTGAAAAATATATCATAGCTTCTAATAATTTTGTTAGTTTCTAAATTCCACAATTGGAATCCGAAATCTCCAAAACCATAACCAATGAAAGTGCACCACATAGATTTAGCATCCAGCTTCTTTTTATTTTCTTTATCAATGTACACAAAAGCTTCAGAACCAAAAACTCTGAGAATTGAAAGATCTACCTTTTTACCCATCCATGCCTCTTCTAGAATTCCACCATCCAGTGCAGTAGAAGGTCCTCTATTAATCAGGTAAACTGTAGTATCTACAGCTTCTACCCAAAACTTTAAGGGCAAACCAACATGCAACCTCATACTCTGTGCATGCTCCATTATTGTTCTATTCATCCTTTCAATAACTCCATTTTGCTAAGGTGTCCTTGGAACTGTCCTTTCCCCGTGTATTCCACTCATAGAACAATAGTTATTAAATTTAATATTATAGTACTCACCACCATTGTCAGATCTAAGGCACTTCAATCTCAAACCTGTTTCATTCTCAACCAAAGCTTTCTATTTCTTAAATGTGTCAAAAACATCATATTTCCTCTTATGCAATAAACCCATACCTTTCTTGTAGCATCATCAATGAAAGAAACATAATAATGTGATCCTCCAATAGAAGCTACCTAAGCTGGTCCCCACACGTCTATGTGAACAAGCTCCAACTTGTGCTTCTTCTTTTTTGACCTAGTTTTGAGAAACCTCACTTTCTTTTGTTTCCCAAAAATACAATGCTCACAGAAATCTAGATCTATGCATTTCAAATCTGAAAGCTTACCTTTTGACTTAAGAACATTCATTCCCTTCTCACTCATGTGACCAAGCCTATAGTGCCACAACTTTGCATCTGCATCTAAAGTAGATAAAATAGAAGGAGAATAATCAGTAACACAAGTAGATAGATAAACTATACCTACTCTCTTACCTCTTACTAATACAAGTGCACCCTTGGAAACTTTTCAAGATTCAACTGTGAGAGTTACAGTGCAACCCTCATCACCCAACTTCTTGTAGAAATCAGATTCCTCTTCAGGATGGGTACATGCATGACATCCTTCAACACCCATGTGTTGCCATTCTGCAATTTCAGCTGCACTTTTCCTTTTCCAACAATTTGACAAGGCTCATCATCCCCTAAATAAATTTTTCCAAAATCTCCATGGACATAATCATTGAAAAATTCTCTATTTGGGGTTGCATGGAAAGAAGCACCAGAATCTAAAACCCATGATTCTACTTGACTATCCAAAGAAAATATATGAGCATCCTATGCAACAATACCTATAACATTTGCTTCCTTATTACCTTCTTGCTAATTTTCTTTATTATCCTTCAACCAACAGTCTTTGTTTGCATGCCCTTTCTTTCCACAATTCCAATAGGTTATACCTCCATTTCTGGATTTAGATCTCCTTCCCATCTTTGACCTTGATTTCCTTTGCTTGCCCTTCTCTCTTTGCCTTCCCTTGCTTTCAATACTTAAAGAATTACCTGATGTTTCCCCTGTGCTTTTTTTGCAAATTTCTTCATTCAAGATTACACTAACAATATCATCAACTTTCAAGATATTTGAAACAGATGCAGTATTGCTAACTGCCATTACCAAGATGTGCCAGCTTTTAGGTAAAGAGCATAAGATTAAGAGAGCCTTAATTTCATCATCAAAAACTATTTTGACTGAATTTAACTGATTTACAATTTCATGGAAATCATTAAGATGACTATATATAGATCCACCTTCCTGCATTTACAAACTAAATAATTGCTTCATAAGATATACCTTATTCGAAGATGAGGGTTTTTCATATAAGTTTGCCAAAGTATCTATTAACTCTACCATTGTCTTTGCCTATGATAAGTTGGATATCACAGAAGATGCCAGGCTCAACCTTATAGATCCAAGAGCCTTTCTATCAAGAACATTCCATTCTTCATCTTGCATATCTGTGGGCTTGACTGAAACCCCACCCAATAGTAAGTATAGATCTTTTTGATATAGATAATCTTCTATCTACATCCTCCATAATTGATAATTGTTGCCATTGAATTTCTCCATTCTTAGTTTAATTTCTTCTGCCATTGCTTTACTCCCACTCAAATAAAAACCCCTGTGAGTGAATCCTGTAATCAACAAAACACTAACCTCACTCTGATACCACTTGTTAGGATACACCGAGTACAATTGATTACTTTTGTATAAGCAACTAAACACAGAATTGAACCAGAAGTAATAAGTAACTAAAAATATGAAATAGAAAATAAGAGGAGATATGAGAAACAACCAATCTCTATTAAACTCTTCCAGAATACAATGAAAAAATCTCACTCTTTCCACACCTCTTGGGCATACAGTATTTCTCTCAAGAGTTCTCTCTCTCTTAATCAATTACAATCAACTCAATAACTGAGTTGATATTCCCTTGCTTCAGCTGATCTTCTTGATCTTACACCTTGCAGATCTAATTGACCTTGCTTACTTGCACACTTACAATACATGCCCCATGGGTCTCTTAAGTAGGATCCAAGGCATACAATAATTAGAAACATAGACTCAAGACTAAAATTAGTCTTTACATGCAAACACTCTGTCCTCCTAAAATTAGAACAAATCTAATTCTGGAAATGCATGCAAATGCACACACACCCAAGTGACCGACGTTGGTCGCTGTTGGTCTGCATATGACCAATGTTAGCTGATCCCTAACCGATGTTGATTAGTTCCAATCCATTCTTGACTAATGTCAGTGATACTACCGATGTCAGTTATTAGTTTATCCCAACAACCTCTATATTTGCATAACAGTGAAGCTTTTAGCTCCACAACTTAACAAATCATACATGGATGCCATCAACCTCTTAATTCATAGGCTTATCTTTATCTAAGTAGTCCTCAAGGCCCTTGAATTGAAAACTTGACTATTATATACCGCAAAGGGCATGTGAAGACACTTAACATCATATTTGATCATTTTATAACCTTTTAAGGAGTCCAAACTCCCTGTCATGGCTCCAAACCTTTAAATGGTGTACCTAGACTCATCATAGGTTGCTAAAAAACTAGGGTCTATCTGAGACACAAAATTTAAAATTCTCACTAATTATTTAGCCCTTAATATAGAATTAATACCTTTAAATAGTCATAATGGTCATTTTAACCAAGTTTGAGATCTTGAATATACCTCTAAAGGCTTCAAATCCATAAACTTCTCTAAAACTGTCTATATGTAGTTGGTTGTGTCTGTATGGCTGTAGGTGTTGGTGTTATGGGTTTTTCTCAAAATGACGCCTTCAAGGTTGATGTAGGTATCTTGATAGTTATAACACATTTTACTATTCACATTCATACTACTTTGGTTGAATCTCAAACTCTAAAACATCATTTTTGCTTCATAATATCTTGGACTATGCTTGTGCTTTTATAGATGGTTGTAAGTGTGCATGTGTTGAAGGTAAGGTCTGGGTTTTCACCTTGGATTTATATTTATTCCTTTCACACAAAAATAATTCATATTACATACACTTAATCTATATTTTACATACCTTAATATCCATCTAAACATTACTCTTTTTTCTAAGTGAGTTCTCCACACTCATCACTTAGAATACTATCACCTTATTCAATTAATCTCTTTGACTCTGAGTCCTTCCTTGAGTTTAACACTTAATAGGGTTACATATATATCAAAGATTTAAAACACTATATTTTATCTATTTATTATTTTCTTTAGTCTCAAGATTTGCCTCTACATTTATTGTACAGTCAACAAGAAAATAAGTACTACCCTAGTTGTAGATGTTGTCTAGGCCACTGTATGAACTAAGTACCATGTCATTGATGGTCTTGAATGAGAGTAGATACCTCATAGATGACTTTGGATTTTGATTCCATCTTATATTTTCCTTTTAATTTATTTATCCACCTCCATTTCAATCATCACATTCCAAAGGACCATCTATATGTGACTATTATACTCAATGTTATATGTGTTCCTTTTACTTTATTGGATGGAGTGATCATTGATATCTACCCAAATTCTTAGTGTGGACCTTAACCATTATCATACGAGTGTTTATTCTTACTCTGGATAAGATATATTTTTTCTTATTAACATCAAGGGAATTAAATGCACTCATTTTCATACTTGATTGTATATAGGGGTCTAAAAGATGAGGTTGATGTGATAAGATATTGGCTTATAGCTACTTGAAACCCTCATGACACCTCATATCCACATTAATCTATTTAGGATGCACATATATTTATGTTAATATCAATCCTTATGACCATGAGTGTTTCACACATAAGGTTCTTGGAAATTATGTTGCAGTAGGCCAAATAACTAGCTATAGGTGATGTTTACTTACTCAGTCATATATATGACTTATATAGACCTATCCTTTAATGATATTATGACTTAAATAGGTTACCATGGTAATGTAGGTGTATTAACATGGTTCAGGCTTGGAATGATGGGTGGATGTATGGAAGAGAGTGAATTTTGGGTGATTAGGGGGTGGACATGGAAAACAAGTCTAGAATATAGTGTAATGGTAGTGAAATTATATGAAATGGCAAAGGACAAAATATGACATGTAATGGAGCATGAGAACCATTATAAGCCAATACTATAAGAACCTTAAAGACCTTAAGACATATATATATGTATATATATATATATATATATATATATATATATATATATATATATATATATATATATATATATATATATATATATATATATGTAAACCTAGATTTTTTAGGCAAATAAAGGACATATATAGTTAAAACATGGAACCTAGGAATCTTTAAAAAACCTTAATCTCTGCTAAGAACCTTAACTTTAAGACTGATGGAGTGAGATTTAGAGACAAGAAAATGACCTCTAGGCCTACTAAGGCTACCATAGAGGTTAGGATGCCTTTTTAAATGAGTATGGTGATGATCTACCATGACTTAGACACCTTATTTCATGTTCTTAGACTATGTTTTGAATGTTTTGATGGTACTAATGAACAATATATAGTGTTCACCACTTATTGAACCTAAGATGCATATGAATCCTTCATTGAAGAAATTCTTTGAGATGATTATTAGCCATTTTGAACACCAATAGTGATAAGATAGGCATGGGGAAGTTTGGATCACTCAACAAACCTTTCAACATTGTCAACTCCTTATGGAGAAAGGCCTCAACACTCTGTCATTGTCTAAATTTACTTGTAAACTATATACTATGCAATTTGGGATGTTTCATGGTTCCAAAATATCATACACATGAGGAAATATTGAAAATTCTATGAGAGGATATTTTAAGACCTAAGAAAATAAGATCAACCACTGGTTTGGCCAATTAGGCTAAAAAACCATCAAAACTACTATGCTCCATTTTGCCTGTATAGATGAAGATGATTTATCGATTCCTTAAGTTATCAAGGAATGTTCATAAAGTTTAAGGGGTCAATACAAGAATTAAATACCATGTATGGAAGCTGACTGAGTGTACTTATCTTGGCTAAGATATTGGACCTCCATCTTCTCTCTTCCATATAGTCTAAGCATAGACTTGAGGAGCTATCTAAGATTGCAAAGAAGGTAGGTGAAGTGAAGGACCAATTTTGAATATATTTGGCATCATTTCATCATGAAACTCTCTTGAATCACTTTTCATGAATCCAACTTCATAATTTGATGTTCCTCTATATGACATAATTAGTACAATTATGTACAAGTGCATAAAACTCCCCAAAAGTGTGTTTTCTTGCATTTTATTGAAATTCCAGACTTTGAACTACCATTTTTGGGTTTAAAAATAGGGAAAATGTGTTAAAAAAAGTTTTAAAATAGGAAAATATGTAGCGGGATGTGGAATAGTCACTATTTCGTATGTGGGCCCCATTTGACCAGTGGAAAGGTGTGAATGGGTCTCAAAAAGGGCTTTAGTGCCATGAAACACATAGGGGTGGTAATGTGACATGAATAAGAACATTTTAAGACCCCATTATAATGAAATTAATCAAAATACTTGCCCTTTTTAAGGTTTTACAAGGCAAAATAGGCTTATATGAATTAGTTTGAGGGGTATTGATAGTTCTATGGGTGAGTTGAGGTGATAAATGGGATTAGATGAGTGTATCATGAATAATGAGCTTCAACACACCAAAAAATATCCATATTTTGGCCTTAAACAATGTTAAACACCTTTACTAGACTAAAAAACCCTTAAAATCCTCTTGATTGACTCCAAGCTCACAAGGACCATTGTCATCTCACCAAAAGACTCAAGACACTCATGACACATGATTACACAAGCAAACCTTATGACACATCATGACACTCCTCATTCATACTAATAAGGTTAAAAATAGGACTAAAAGGACATGATAATGCAGGATATAACTATGAGTAGGTTAGGTTGGTTTTCACCAAAAAAAATTGACATTAGGGGTTGACATTTGGATTGTGAGGCCAAAATGTCAACACTAACTATACTAAAACTCTGCTAGACCAAATTCACATTTCAAAAAACTAAAATTTTGTATTTACAAATATAAAATTATTATATAAATAATTCCCCTAGTTTTGTCGACTCAAACTTGATCATGATCATAATATGAATTGCAGTCAATTATATCTCTATCAATATTTTTGACCTATGTTCAATCTATGTCAAATGTAGTATGATAATAAATATATAATAATTATTTTGATGTTATATATGTACTAAATAGTGCCATGTGGTATAAATCCATAACTCAATTATGGGTCCTGGTTGTTTTGTCTTTAATTTATAAAAATGAACAAAGTAATAACCCTCTCTATTTTCTCAATAGAATGTGCATGAATGATATAATTTTTAGTAGAACATCATTCTCGATAGAACCCATTTTTTAGATAGATGGGGTCAATATAAGGAAAATATTTAGAAAAAATGAATCGGTGTTTATATTGATAATGATTATCATATTGTTTTAATCCCACCATCTCTCATCATCTCTAATAACTCCCTCATCATCCTTAATCACTACCTCATTGACCCTCACCATCCCTCACCATCCCTTATCATTCCCTCCTCATCAATAATAATCCCTAATCACTCCCTCATTGACCCTCACCATTCCTCATCATCCTAATCACACCATCATCATCCCTAATCACTCCTTCATTGACCCTCACCATACTTTATTATATATAATCACTCCTTCATCATCCCTAATGACTCCCCCCTATCCCTTATAATCCCCAATCACTCCCTCCTCATCCTCACTAACCTTCATCATCCCTAATCATTCTTTCATCATCCCTAATCTCTCCCTCATTGTCCCTCATCATCCCTACTCACTTCCTCCTCATCCATCCTCATCCCTAATCAATCCATCTAATACCTTAATGGTGGGTGAAATGGATTACCTCTTATGCCTGATTGGATTATGTTCAAATTCTAAATTTTTCTCACTCAAATAAGTCCTAAGGAAACTCTTATTTCATTCATCCTATTTCACTCAAATAAGGAACTTAGAGATATCATTTGATTATCTAGGATGAAATATATTTTGACTTATGTCAGAATGAGTTGGGTATATATTAATTTGGGTTGGGAAACCCACTCTACCAGATTGGTGATCAAATATCTATCTATCTATAAATATATTCTACTATAGACATACTTTCAATGACATATAGAGAAAACAAGAATTCAACTATGGGGTTGGGATTGAAATTATCAACTAGTCTCTAGTTTTCCCTATTTATATAGATATAAACTTGGATTCTCAACTCTATGATTAGGATTATTAGATTCCCAAATCCTAATCTATATGTGTAAGTAATATAATTAATCCCACATTTTTATCAATTTCCTACGTATTTATTATGTCATGAGGATATAAATACACACTCTCTCCATGGTCTAAGCATGGATCACCATATAGATATTTGAATTCCACTAGACAATTAGATAATATATTTGAGTTCCTTATTTATGTGAAAGAATATGAATGAAATAATATTTTCTTTGGGCCTTATTTGAGTGAGTAAAATTTTTAATTAGAAAAATAAGCCAATTGACCACAAGCAATAAGATATTATATCCACCATCCAGGTATTAGAGGGAGTGATTAAGGGTGAGGAGGTGATGTAGGAGAATCCATGGCCTTGAAAAATATTTCATCACAAAAAATAGAGTGCATTCTTATTTTTGTTGTTTACTTATTTGTTTTGATTTGGGTATGATTCATTAGGGGAGGTTACTTCCTCAAATTCCATGTTGGCCATTATCCTTGTGGCTTGTTCATGTTGGTGATTGAAAATTCGGATTTCAATATTCATTTGTGCATAATTATGTTTGTCTTAGAGTTTTGGTTGTAAAAATCCACCTTTTATGTTGGTTGGTTTTCTCTTTAGTGATGCATTTTGACTTGTGCCTTTTTTATTTGGATTGCATTGACCAATTCAGTCTTGGTGAAACATTTTGTTCTCTTCTTATGCTATCCAAGTCCTATTTCCCATATTATAACTTCAAATTTTGTTTGTATACTTATGTATTTTTCATAATCCATAATGTTATTCAGTAAAGGAAAACTTGCATGGGTCTACATATGCCTTTTGTGTTAATTGATAGTGGTAATTAAAGTGATGAATCCCACATAAGTATTAGAATTTCCTTTTTTATTTTCTTTGGAGATTAGATTTATTCCTTTGATGGAGTCTCTTGATGATAATTAACAAGTGAATGTTCTATTTAGGAATGAACACCTACATAATTATGTGTTTGAATACTAGTCTTCAAGTAGTGATTGATTGAAGCTTAATTCCATACTAAGCCTTGAACATGCTAAATTGTTTCACATAGTGTTATGTAGTAAGGTAAGCCATGATTGAGTTATGAGGAATCAACATGGTATTATTTTGTTATTTAAATATTTAAATCTTGTAGACATATTATACACATACAAGTTTTTACACAATGGTAAATCGATTATGTAGATCCTGATAAGGTCATGAGTAAGGAAAATGTTTTGACATAGTGCTATGCATTATCTAAAATTAATTAGGTTTCATTATTATTCAAATTATCTCTTATCACCTAGATAAAACCCAATAGGTCTGAATTGTGTATAATACTTAAAATCCTAATTTCGTCTTCTAGTGAAAAATTTAGTCAATGTCTTTTATTATTGTTTATGTCAAACTAGATTTGAACCACCCTTAGGTGAGTAACTAGTTAGGTCTTTCATATGTGTTTTGTGGTTTTTTAAATGCATGTGATGATACTGAATAATTGGAAGAAGACAAAGTGATGGGAGGATAATTTAATTAGATACCAATTCTCATCCTTATAAGCAAATAAACATTTCATTGGAGGGGTTGGCTACAAAAATAGAGGAGAAGACTAGAATTGCATGATATTTTGATTGTATTTATCTAGGTGGTTTGTTAGATTATCATTACAAAGGTAGAGGTTAGTGTATAAATTATAGGTGTTTGTCTATTGTTTTCTTTTGTGTTGTGTATGTAATAATCCCAATAGTGGCATTGATTAAATCTAGATTCCATTTTATTAATACAAGTATTTTGATCTTTGTTATGTGAACCTCAACTATTTGATGAAATGCCTATGTATATTTGTGTTATTGAACCCATAAAAATGGGAGTTGATGTCAAGCCTTAAATAGTATACCCATCCTTATGTGTGCACCAAGAGGGATGAGGAAGGAGTGAGTATGGATGATGAGGGATGATACAAGAGTCATTAAGGATGATGAAGGATAATGAGGGTCAATGAGGGAGTGATTAGGGATGATGAAGGATTGATTAGGGATGATGAGGGAATGATTAGATATGATGAGGTTCAATGAAGGAGTGATTAGGTATGATGAGAGATGATGAAGTAGTGATTAGGGATGATGAGGGATAGTGAGGGTCAATCAAGGAGTGATCAGGGATGATGAGGGAGTGATTAGAGATCATGAAGGATGGTGAGGTTCAATGAGGGAGTGATTAGGGATAATGAGGAATGATTAGAGAGTGATTAGGGGTGATAAGGGATGAGGAAGGGACAATGAATAAGTGAAATTAACACAAAGTGGTTGTTTGATGTGCATAAGTCATCAATATGACCTATGCTACCCCAATCACACCATTTTGGCTTGAATTCAAAGTGAGTGGTTCATAAACTTCAATTTTGACAAACCTAAGACTCCTAGAAATGCTATCAAGCAATCCAAAATAGACATCAATTGTAAAATTTATGCCTTGAAATCCCTAGGTTCACTATTAAGAGCCTAAAAATGCTTAGGTACTGACTAGATTATATTTTAAAAAACTATCTCCCACATCTTAAGGTGTGAAACTGTGAAAAAAACTCCATAAAATGCTAAATGACCCTAATTTTTATATTTATTAAAATAAATTTAAAGTATAAGGAATATAAAATTTAACATTTATTTTAGTAAACTAAAACACTTACCCTTTCTTATACTTTCTTTTTTGCTTCATTTGTGTAATGTGAAAGGAACATTCATGTGTTATAGCATAATGTGTATGCATTCCTTGCACATAAAAAAACACCCACAAGCCCCTTTTAGTTGTTTTTTAGTTATGTCAACACAGCATGTGTGTCTTATGTACTCATAATGCGTACATATTATGGCTCAAAAATCTAAACCTAAATTTAAATAATGCATGTGTGTTATGCCCAAAACATGTACATGTTAGTGTTTTGGTCATAACACATATGCATTAGGGTTAATGTCCATGTAATTATCCTCCAAATCTATGCACTTACTCATATACCCCTGTATATATGGCTCTAGTACCCAAAACTACCCTTGAACTTGAAGCTAACTATTTCAACCAAGTTAATGTAGTTGGAAGATGTTCGTTGACATATATAGTATATATAAAATTGATATAAAGATAATGACTGAAGATAGTCTTATAACTATATCAAGTTGGCCAATATAGTATAGGGAAGAGTAAGTAAAAAATATACTGTATCAACTAGGCTGATACTATATGATGTAGGGAATCTAGTAAATATGGATGGAAAGTAGACATAGATGTAAGACAAAGAGAACCAAAGGAGGTCATATTAATAGTAATTATAGTGTGATGGAATAATAAGCAAAAATATCTCATAACGTACGATGATTCAAACCCACATCATTATTGGTGCACCCTTTAATGTGTGCACTTAAGGAAATTGATGCACCGATAATCCCCTACAAGACAAAGCATCAATAAAGTGATAAAGTGAAAATAACATATTTATAAAAATGCCCCACCTAAAGCTTAACATATGTCACAATAGTGTAATGTGGGGTGGTGGTTTTGGATAGATACATAACAACACAAAAGAGCATAACTAAGAATAAATGTTAAAAATTTTGATAAATGAATAACTAAAAATAACAAATACATATCTTGACTTACCTTTCCATTGAATTATTTCATGCAAATACCATAGTCTCGATCATGGAGGGCACAATAACCACATTTGATAAAACCTAAGGATACAAGGATAAAAATAGATAAAATTAATGTGTGTGTATGCATGAAGGTTAATAAATAGATGTAAAATAAAAACACTCAGAAATGATTTTAAACTTGGAAATTTGGCAAGCCAAGATCAATAAGTCTAGATTATAACCAAAATATCCAAATAAATAGATAAAAATAAAATAAAATTATTAAGACTAAAATCCAAGGCTATTTATGACTAAAAAACATAAAAATGAACCCAAATAAAGATAGGTAAGAATCTAAATCAAATGAAGGACGCAAATAAATATCACATGATGAAAACATCAATGTAATAGAAGTAAAAAACCAAACTTAAATAAAGATATTAAAAATTTATAAAAGGTAATGAATGTCCCAAAAAAAAACCATGAAAGCATGAAATATAAAAAGGGGACCAAATGGCCCACAAAAGGTGGATAGAAAATTCAATATCTTAAACATAAATAAGAGAGATCGTAAAAAGTGAAGGCAATGACCAAGAGAGCATCTCACAACATCTCAAAGATGTAGATCCTATTATAAAATATAAAAATGTTTAAGGTTTTTAATGATTGGATTGATTTCAAATCATATTTTTCTCTCTCTAAATTTGGATCTATGTATCAACAAAATTGTCTCATAATTACTAGCTATCAAACTAGTTGTGTTGTGAGTGAAATTATTGATCAAAAAGTGTCTTGAATAGCTTAAAAATTGAAAATATATGATTATTGGTCTAAAATAATGTATACGTAAAATAATATCAAAGATAAAATATAAAAAAATATCCTCAATTCAAATTAATGCACCACACTTCTATTGTGTGCAACTTTATTAAATAAATAAGGCTTGAAACAAGTCTTTTACAAGATAACTTGCATGCAAATTATTTCAAAAAAAGTATAAAGTAGAAACTAAAAAAATAACTTTAATTGAAAACTAGGTAATATATAATTATACATATAATATTCTAAGATAACTTGAAATAACTAAAGATAAATTCAAGATAAACTAAGAGTACCACTAACACTAACTGATAGTTTTTTGGTCATCATGCAAGAAACCACTATCAATTGACTACCACAAGTTATAATTAAAAAAATTTATGTCTAAAATTATATAAAAAATATTAATTGACTTAAATATACTTTAATTTCACTTAACTAACACTAAAATTGCATCCCACCACTTGAAAACTTATTCTAATACTTTAACAGTGACTGGAGTTAACTGACAGTTACAACTAATTTTAAAAACTATTAGAAAGTATCTAAAAGTGACAAAAAAATATTTAAGGTAATAAATAAATTAAATAACCTTATAAAACACCTAATAAAAAAATAAAATAATTATAAAAATATAACTGAAGTGCCCATATTGGCATCATACTCAACATTCTCCCCTTTGATACAAAGAGGTAAAATTCCTATCTCTTTGAGTCTTCCATGAATATTCTTCAAAAATATCAATAATAATACTTGTAGGAGATATAATTTAAGGGATTTATATTCAAATTTATTATAGGATAATATATATTTATCCTATTTATTTGAATACCAAGAAACCAACCCACTTTCCAATGTGAAACAATAACCTGAAGTTGATTTCCTATCATCAAGAGATCCTTCCCAATTTGAATATATGTATCCAATAATACAAATAAATTTATAGTATTAAATTAATACCATTATTATAATTACATAGTAAATATCTAAAAATTATCTTCATTGCTTACAAATACTTGAATAATAGTTTACCCATAAATCTAGAAACAATGAAACTCCATAACTGATATTAGGTTTTATTTTAGTGAAATACATCAAACATCCCACCATAATATTAAAATTATTCTAATAATTTTAATAAATTAAATCCTCCATCATAATTTTTTATTCACTTACAATTGGAGTGTTTTTAGGCTTTGAATCTTGAAGATTGTACTTCTTTAATGTCCTATGCATACTTAGCTTGACAAATGAATACTTTCTCTTTATTTTGATAGAATTACATACCAATAAAGTAATTCATAACTCCAATATAAGTCATTTAAAAATTTTATTTCATAAATTCATTTAATCTATTCAACATATCCATATATTTACCTTTAAAGATCAAGTCATCTACATAGAGACAGACATGTAAAACATTAAAATGCAATGCTTGTATGTAAAAAGTTGGTTCATTTTGACTTATTACAAATAGTTTATCCAATAACCAGATATAAATTTTTGAGTACCAATCTCTTGGAGTTTTCTTCATCTCATAAATAACCTTATTCAATTTATATATCCAAAATTCTTTACCCTTTACCTCAAAATATTGTGATTGTCCCACATATACTTCTTCTTTAATCATTCCATTAAGGAATGCACTTTTAACATCTATTTGATGAATTTTTCAAATTTTATGAGTAGATAAAAAATAATTAGTATTATATTATCTTGAATTGTCACATGAGCATAGGTTTACTCATAGTCAACCACATATGTTTGTGCAAACCCTTTTGTAAGTGTCTAACTTTTAGCTTGTCAATTCTATCATCACTTTTAAATTTGGTCTTGTGGATCCACTTTGTACCAATGACATATTTATTCAATGGAGGTTTAAATAAATTATATATATATATATATATCATCATATTAATGTAATCAGTCTCTAATTTCATAACATCAACCCATTTTTTATTTTGACTAGCTTCTGCATAACTTCTAAGTTTACTAGTCACTGATGATAATGCAAACATAGTATTTTAATCATAAGCATCATCAAATTAGTTACCTTCATGATGTTTTATACTTTTGATCCTTATCTAATAATTTTTATTGAATAATTTATTTTTTGGATGAGGATTCAATAAATTTTTGTTCTTTTTTGTCGTTCATGTAGATGGATGACTAGTTTATTACAAAGACCTACTATTGTTTCTTGATGAACTAAAAACATGTATAGAAAATTTTAAACCCTCAAAATGAAATTGAATAATTTTACCTACTTTAATTATGAATTATATATCTACATTATTAGAATCAACATACACTTCATTTAAACAATTACAATCACTAGAAATAATTATTGATTTACTAATAGGATTATAAAACTTGTATGCTTTGATTTCATCACTATAACCTATGAAATTATGATCAACACTTTTAAGATCAATTATATCACCCTTAGATTTTATTCTAATAGTTTTAATTCTATAATTTCCTTCAACTTGGATGGAATTTCTATTTCTTAATTTCTCTTGGATTTTAAAGGAATCATCTAACTTGCTAAAATAATATTTATGACTTGTCACCTTATTTGAATAATATGAATTAAGAGACAAAAAATTATTTTATTCATGTATTCCAAAAAAATATGTAAGACAATAATATAATCCTTATTGAAATTAATTTTTTTCATCTTGAAAATCCTTCTCCTCTCTTTCTTGATTGGCTTGATTCTTCGCTGCTAGTATCCTACAATCATTTATCATGTGTTCTGACTTTTTACAATAATGACAAGTAAAGTATTTCTTTCTCTTACATGTGAAGTTTACTTTAGATTTTGACTTTTAATTTTAATTTTTTAAAATCTATTTATTCTCATTTTTATTTTTATCTTTGATATTTTAAACCTTACCTTGGTTTCAAGTGTTTATTCTATACCATATTCTAGATCTTCTGCATATAATCTCATCTTATCCTCATGAGACAAGAGAGAACCTACTAACTTATCAATAATTATAGTGTTCATATCTCTACACTCTTCAAGAGTTATCACAATATGTATCCATATTTAGCTTAAATATATCAAAATATTTTTTACTATAACACTATCTTATATAGTTTCTCCATAAACCTTCAATATGTGTACTAAATTATTTACCCTTATGCAATAATATCTAACTCCTTTAGAATATGACATTCTCAAATTCTGAAAATTCATTTTAATGGTTTGGATTTTTGATATTCTTACATGAATTATATAAGTTATTCCATGATTCATGGTCATTATTGCATCCTACAATTCTTAGATAAATGTTTGGGTCTATAACACTTTGAATATAGAAGAAAGTTTGTGCATATCCCTTTTATTCATCTTTTTTTTTTTTTGATCTTTTGTCAAAGTGATCTAATATTTGGGTGGTGTTTACCTATGTATAAAATTATTCCAAAATTATTTCCACACAATAATTATCTTCAATTGATTTCTCTAATATTCAAAGTTGTCACATTTGAAAATATGAATATTCATGGAAGCATAATCATTGAATCCATTGCATCTTCTAAAAATGACCTAAAAAACCTTATAAACCTTGATTGAACATGGAAATGATAAAAAATAAAAGTTTTAAATGATTTTATTAATTTTAAATCATATTTATTTCTCTTTAAAATTGAAGCTATGTATCAACAATTTTTTTTCTAGAATTACAAATTGTCAAACTAGTTGTGTTGTGAGTGAAATTGTTAATCAAAAAGTGTCTTGAATAGCTTAAAAGTTAAAAATAAATACTTGGTCTAAAATATTGTATACATGAAATAATATTATAGATAATATATACAAAAATATCTTCAATATGAATTAATTCACTACATTTCTATTGTGTGCAACTTTATTAAGTAAATAAAGCTTAAAACAAGTCTTTAACAAGATAAATTGCATGACAATTTATTTAAAAATATATATAAAGTAAAAATTAAATAAATAAATTTAGTTGAAAAATAAGTAATATATAATTATACTTAAAAAATTTATATTCTAAGAAAACTTAAAATAACTAAATACAAACTCAAGATACAACTAAGAGTACCACTAACACTAACTAATAGTGTTTTAGTCATAATGCAAGAAGCCACTATTAGTTGACTACCACAAATTATAATTAGACAAATGTGGCATAAAAAATTACTTTAAAAATATGAATTTATTTAAATTCACTTTAATTTCACATAAATAACACTAAAAGTGTGCTCCACCACTTGGGAACTCATTCCAATACTCTGACAATGAACTGGAGTTAACTGGTAGTTCCAACTATTTTTTAAGAAATCATTAGAAAATATCTAAAAGTGAAAAAAAAAACTAATTAAGGTCACAAATAAATTAAATAAAATTATAAAACACCTAAATAATTAAAATATACTAATTTTAAAAATATAACTCAAGTGCCCATATTGACATCATACTCAACAAATGTTAAAATGCTACCATATCTGAAAGAGATGGAGAATATGAAAAAGGATGTTTGGAGAGATTTAGAAACAAACTTGCATTTCAAGTGGGGAAAATTTAAGGAGGTAAAATAGAGAATCACCAAGGTAAAAATTTGTTATTTATCATAAAATACACTTAGATAAATTTGGTAAGGCTAATCTTTTTTAACATTAATGGCCTTAGAGAACCCTACCTAACAACATAAACACAGGCTAAATAATGAAGTATAAATATTATTCCATGAAGGATAACAAGCATAAAAAATAGTTAGATCTTACATTCCCATAATGTGTTCTTTACTCATCATATCCCTTATAGATTCATTGGACTACTGTGAAGGTTGGGTACTGACATGAAAAAGTAGGTGGCACTAGAATGTAAGAAGATATAATGATGTAATGAGACCTCCTAACCTAGTTACTGGCATACTAAACCCTAATTGACCTTGATTATATCATGAGGCCAAATATGGAATTTGATATTTGAATAAAATAAGATATGTGACAAAAATATCATGTCTTTTTCTGATATCTAACTTTTAAGATATAATTTGTCTATTAACATTACCTTTTCTTATGATATGGCTTTTAATTATTTTGGATTTTTCTATTTTATTCTTCCATGTGGATTTGGAAAAACTAAAAATAGGTTATAAATATGACTGTCATAAGATAACCTTAAGACCAATATGCTTAAAAACTCTTAGACTTACACCTTAAAAAAGAGTGCAATCTTAAAACCAACCTTGGTGAGCCCAAGAGAAAAGTGAACTATAAGGAATCATGAAAGTGATCCATCAATGATTGGGTTTCCCCAATAACAAATATGTGTGTAATGGGAGATGGTAAAATTATAGGTAGATATGAATCATCATCATAAGGGAAGGTCAAATGTGGATGAGGATGTTTAAATAAACTTATGTAGTTTTACTACAAGAGGATATGGCTAACTCTAAGTGAGAGAAAATACTACTCTTGACCATTACCTTATATTTATAAGAAGACACCTAGATAAGGTTGGAATCAAAATAAATCTATGTAGAAAAGTGATGGATGTTTGTGAGGAAGGATTAGTTAATTTTTAAGGTCTTACCATGCATCTCAGAAACTAATAATCCAAGAGACGTAAGTAACATAAAAATTATAAATTATGATGATAGTAAATGCCTAAAGGGTGTATATAGTGATGAAATATACCATAGAATCACAAAGGAAATGATGGATTAAAAAATAAATCATATGATTGTATAAAAATGATAAGCATTTGTAAGGAAGGCCTGATTGTATTCCCCAAAGTGTTACAATAGAACTCATAAAATCAAAAAACTAAGTGGTGAAAAAATGACATAAGACCTAAAGACCAAGTATAGGTACTAGGGCTAATGTGAAATAAACATGGAGGTGTGTATATAAATAAGGATAAGTTTTAATATAAGATATTCAAAGTATAACTTGCAATAAATGTTAGCTCAACATAATATAAAATAATTATAAGCATGCAAGTAGTATTGAGTATGAAGAGCATGGTGGTGATGTCACTAGAGAAGCCATACAAACCTATAAGAGGTCTAACACAAGCGTTGATAAAAATAATCATCTCTAAAGTGATAATAAAAAATATATCGAATGATCACAACAAAATTAAGATTGATGAAATATGCTATAAATTGTTAAAAGGAAACCCAAAAGTGCTATCTAAGAACCATAAGGTAAACTAAGACTGATTATAGTGATATAAAACCTAAAGGTGATACTTAAAATCCATAAAATAAATTAAGGATAGATGAAAAGTGATATAAATGTTGGAAAAAACTTGAAGGTGCTACCTAATATTCACAATGGAAAATAAATCCAACTGAAAAGTGATATAAATTCTAAAAATAAGACCCAAGTGTTCTACCTAAGATACATGAGGGGGACTAAATATGATTGTAAGATACCAACTGAAAAAATTGTGTCATGGCTCATGCAGTTGATTGAAATAGGAATAAATATGTTATAATTTTTTTTTTATGGCTAGTGAAACTTGTAGACACCCCAGTTTGGCTACAACCTTGTTCTAATCGAACTTCAGATTGATTTCTACCAAACAATACAAATTAAGCCTAAGAATCACTGAATGTCCCAATTTTGTTCATCTATTAGACATTAGTTCCCATAATCATGTTGAGCCATCCTTATTTTGGGTATTATAATGTATGCAATAGTAACCTCCCACAGATTCATCTCTAGTCAAATTATGACCTAGCAAAATGACAAATTATCTTTTTGACCCATTAAAAAGGGCACTTAACCAATTCCTAAAGTGCAAAAGTCCTAATCATAATGAATTAACTAAGAAAATGCAATTAAATGCTTACAGGAAAATTCCATATGCAATTAGTGAATATCAATTTTATTAAAAGTAAATTTTAATAAAAATGTGGTCATGATGATGTCATCATCCTCAAAGTCAAGGAGTTAGAAATATCTCCATAATAATCTTTAAATTCAGAAATGGAGAGCCATGCTTAATAAATGGGATCTTCATCTCAAACATTAATTACTTTTCCCCTCCTTAATGTAACTATAATTAAATATAACCTAATTAAACTTGGATTAGGGTTAGTTGAAGAATGTATAAATACAAGTGCCATTGCCATTGTTCCAACAAGCTCTCAAGCCAAAGTTATAATGTTAAATTATTAAAAGACAAAATATTCTTTGTGTAGAGTTGTAATTCTACATTTTTAAGAGATAACTTCACATGCCAAGCCAAGCCAAGCTAAGAGTAAACAAAGAGAGGTGATACCCACAAGGAAAATGCATTGACAAAGGACTCTATTGCACACATAAGCTGAGCACGACCATACTCACATGCCAAAAAACAAAATCTATTTGACAAGGGAGGTAAAGTTAGTTTGTTGTCTTTATTTCTTAGTTGTATTTATGATTATGATGTAGATCAACCTGTCCAAAAGTCTTAACCCTGCAATTTGTTCACACTTCACTAGACCTTAAGGCCTCTCTTGTAGCATTTTTTGTGGTTTTATTACTTGTAAAAAAAAATAAGGATTGAATAACAAAAAATTATGCCCATTCTAGGTACCCTCTATCAAGTTTTACCTCTCCACCAATTTTTTTAGTCCAAAACAACCTATAGACCAAATTTCTAGCCTTAGGCCTCTTCCAATCAGGTCTCTCTAAAGGCTAGTCTAGCATAGGCTTCTATATCCATACCACACTTGTCTGTATAGTGCTAAAACCTCTTGAATATGTTAGTACACATTGAGAACTATAATATTACAAAATTTTGGATTTTTAGCTGGTTGAAACTTTTTAAAATGATTTTTTGCCTTCAAAACCCTAACTCAAGGTTTTCTTGTCCTACACAAACCTGAGAGGGACTATTTTGAATTTGTGAGTTCTACAAGGTCTTTTTATGAACTATGAAGGTTGTTTCACCTCTTTCTATCCCCTACACACCCTCTCCAATCTTCAAAAAATATCCACAACTCCTCTATTCAACATTTGCATAACTGGTGTGCTTGATTGTGCAAGAACATTAGGTTTCTACAAGATCATGTTATGTTTTGCACAAAGAATAGGAAAATAAATACACAATAATACACAAAGAAACTTAAAAAAAAAAAAAAACCTTAAAAAATATATCAAGAGGATCAAAAAATTGTCTTATTAAGTCTTTCTTACATTGATCAATTCATACAGTCAAGTTTTAATATGCACACACAAAAAATAGAGCTTGTCTGTAATGTTTCTCCAATACCAAGACTTTATATTATTATTACTAAAAATTAGATCTTCTAAAAATGATAAAAAATAATTAAACATGAAAATGTCACCTTTTATATGTTTCATAACTACTCTAACTACCTTTTGGGACCTTCGAATAATTGCCAAAGAACTAGTTAGGAGATATGAATATATACAAAGTTGGTTTTTCATACAATCAAGAATTTAGAACCATGACATGGATTCAAGGGGTATTTAAGAAAAATTTACATGTTATAATATTTACAAGTTCTTTCATTCACCCATGCATGCTAATTCTAAGCCAATAATTCAAATTTTAAAAAACTAACTAGAAATTTGAAAGTTTAACAAGCTAGAACCTAAAATAAATTCTAAATTTGAAATATAAGGATGGTTAAGGTATATAAAGACCCAATAAACCAAAATTGAAGTGAAAACCATCCTAGAATTGATGCTCCTACTCATACTCCTAGAGAAAGAGAAAAAACTTAAGGACTATTGTCCATGAGTGTTTTCAGAGTACTCCCATGCATTTTGATGTCATGTTCATTCATCCATGTAGCATATTCAAGTGGTTGGTGTTTCCATTTGACCAAATAGCTGAAGTATTTCTTATCTCTAGTCTATTTGATCACTTGCTTGTCTAGTATGCACTTCAACTCTTATGACTTGGCTTTAGGTAACTGGGTTACCCAATATGGACCTATTATAGTTGTTACTTCTTCTATTTTATCATCTTATACTCCTTATTTATAAGGGTATAGGTTTGAAACATTGAATATTGGTGATATGCCTATACCACTAGGTAATTCCAACTCATAGGCATTGTTAGCAAACTTCCTGAGTATGCTACAAAGACCAATTTTATTTATCTTTACCTTACTATACTCACCTCTTGGAAACCTCCCCTTCTTGAGATTAGCTAAAACCAAGTCTCCAATCTAAAACCTCACCTATCTTCTACTTACATCTACTCATTTCTTGTACTTTTCCACACTAGTTTCAGATGCCTCTTTACCTATTCATTTACCTCCTTCATTACCATTGAAAACTCTTCACCTTCAACACTCCTCTTGTCTATATGATTGATATTTTTTAGTTCAAACACTCCTCTAGGATGCATACCATATAGTACATGAAAAATACTCATGCCAATTTTTTTGTTGGTAGAGTCATTATAGGCAAACTCTGATTGAGGCAACACAAGATCCCACTACTTAGGATTGTCCTTAGACAGACACATCAATAGGTTCCCTAGGATTATATTAACCACCTCAATTTGACCATATATCTGAGGGTGTTAAGCTAAATTAAAACTCAAGTTTGTGCCTATCTTTCTCCATAGTGTTCTCCAAAAATGGCCAATGAACTTGGTGTCTCTATTAGATATAATGTTCATGGGTAGTCCATGAAGCCTTACTACCTCTTTGACAAATAAATTACCATATGGATGGTATCAATAGTAGTCCTACATGGAATGAAATGTTCCATTTTAAAAAATCTAATTACAACTACATATATTGAGTCAAAACCTCTTTGTATCCTAGGTAGTCCTATAACAAAGTCCATGCTTATATATTCCCAAGGCCTATTTCAGACTGGTAGAGGTTGATACAAAACTACATTAGTGCTCTTACCTTTATCCAATTGACAAATTTTTCATATTTCAACATACCTCCTCACTTATGTTTGCATCTTAGGTCAATAGTAGTGTCTAGTGAGCTGATCCAATGTCTTATCAAGCCCAAAGTGGCCTATCATACTCCAATATACTTTTCTTGGATCATATTTTCCCTTATTGAACTTCTTGACACACATAATTGCACCCCTTTGAACAACAGTCCATATTTTAAGACATAATCCAACCATGGCTCCTTGTTGAGTGTAGTTGGGTGCTTGCAAGAATTGTATGTTTCCTTAAAGTCTTTATCATCTTCATACATGTACTTGAGTCATTCAATTCCAACATTTTCTAGTTGTATCTCATGCACCAACAAGACTCTCCCACTCAATGCATCTACAATGCTATTATTTTATCCTTGTTTATGCTTGATGGTAAAGGTGAAATTATGTATGTACTCCACCCACTTCATGTATTTTTGGTTCAGTTTGGGTTGATTGAAAATGAACTAAAATGCATAATTATCTATATAGACAATGAAATCCTTTAGAATTAAATAATGTCTCCACTTCTTCAACACTTATACCATTGAATATAACTCCAAGTCATAAGATGAGTAATTCTTCTTGGAATCATTCAAATTTTCACTAAAATAGGTTATAGGTCTTCCCTCTTAGTTTGGTACATCCCCTAGAGCCACTTCACTTACATCACACTCTATTTGAAACATCTTATTGAAGTCTGGCAATTATAGTATTGGCTACTTCATTATCCTTTGCTTCATGTATTGGAAAATTTTCTCAACTTTCTCACTCCAAAAAAACCTCTTCTTGTATCCCTTAATGGTGTCTATGATAAGAACACATATCCCTTGAAAATTCCTATAGAAACTTACAAAATCATGAAAGCTTCTAACCTCTCTAGTTATCCTAGGTGTTGGCCACTACATGATTGAATTCACCTTGTCCTTATCCATCTTTAACATGCCTTGAGAGATGAAAAATCTAAGGCAAAACGGTTCTAAATTCATGAATTCACTCTTATTGAGGTTGATCAACAACCTTTCTTCTTATAGCCTTGTCATGACTAGATCCAAATGGTGAAGATGCTCCTCCTTGCTATGGCTATAGATAAGTATGTCATCCAAATATACCACTAAAAACTTTCCTATAAAATACTTGAGGACTTCATTCATCACCTCATGAAAGTGATTGGTGCATTGGCCAAACCAAATGGAATAACCAAGAATTTATAAAAGCCTTCATTTGTTTTGAAAGCGGTTTTCCACTTATCTCCTTATCTGATCCTAATCTAATAGTACCCACTCTTGAGATAAATTTTGGAAAAATAGCTTGCTCCACTCAAGCAATCCATCAAATCTTACATATTAGGAAGTGTAAACCTATATCTAATGGTGATCTTGTTGATGGCCCTGGAGTCAGTTTACATTCTCTACTCACCTTCCTTCTTAGGTACCAACACTGTAGGCACTTAAAAAAGACTAAGACTTTGTTTTCTCAATCCTTTATCTAGAAGCTGTTACACTTGTCTCTTAAACTCTACATTTTCTTTAAGGGTCATCTTATAGGTTACCTTGTTAGGCAAGCTTTCTCTAGGAATAAAGTCTATATGATGAGTAATGTTTCTCATAGGTGGCAATGTACTAGGTAGCTCATCAACTACTATTTCTACATACTCCTCCAACATGTCTTGGATTTCTTGAAACAACTCATTGATCTTTGTGGTTGTCATAATAGTACTAGTCTTGACTACCAATTCAAATCCCAACTCCTCTTCATTGAAAGCACTTATAAACTCTTTACCACTTACCAACATCATGTTTGACCCAACTTGTTGGTCATTTTATTCATTCTTCATGGGAATCAAGGTATGACTAACCCCATATTTGACCAAGGTGTACACATTTTTCCTTCCACCATGAGTGATTTTCCTATCATATTTTCAAGGCCTCCCAAGAAGCACATGACAAACATCCATGGGGATGATATCATAAAGGACCTTGTCCTTGTATCTTCTAACTTAGAATTCCACCCAACTTTGCTCACTTACCAAGACTTTCTAAACCTTGTTCAACCATGAGACCTTGTATGGTATGGGGTGAGGTAACTTCTTCAATCCAAGTTTGATAACCATTTTAATAGAAACTAAATTATGTATACTTCTTGAATCTATGACCATTTCATAACATTTACCTTGGCCTTTGGAAGAAGTACTGTAAAGAGTTTTTCTTTGTGGTGGTTCCTTCTTGGGTGGCTTGATCATCATCCTCCTCATTAGCAATGATTCTCCAACTTCAATCTTTTTCATAAATGATGGAGAACAAACACTCCTCCTCAACTCCTTGTGCAATTTGATTTATTTCATCAATTCTTTAAATCCCTACTGGCTGATCCTTTGGGCATTCCCATGATCTATGTCCAACAAACTTATTCATTTTAGACATCTTCTTGTAAATCCACTTGATTTTCTACCCCTTTGTACATATCCACCCCTATAATAAGGCTTCCTACCTCTTAATCATACTCTTGAACTAGAGGGATACTCATGTGAGGTACTAGACTCTCCTTGGTTTCTCCTTTGTGATTATCATCTACCTCCTTATTATCCCCTACCTCTAAAAATTCTGATTCTACCTTTGTTCTATTGGTTTTGTTTCCTATTAAGTTTATCTTCAGCTTTCAACACCAATTGGTGGCACTCTTCTAGTGTCTTTAGACTGGCAAGACACAACTCATCTTGTAAGTTGTATCTCAAGATATTTAGATACCTATCCACCTTGTCATTGTCTCTTCCATATGACCTAATATAATGCTCAATTTGTATAACTCTTCAGTTTAATCTCTTACCCCCATCTCTTTTTGTTTCATGTTTTGAAGTTTCCTATACAAGTTAGTGATGTAGTCACTAGGAAATAATTTTCTCTTCAATTTTGAAACTATTCTAACCTAAGACCTAATCTTGGCCTTTCCTTTCTTCCTTCTCTCACCCTAGATGTAATCCCACCATAGGGATGCATGACCCTTCAACTTGGTCCTAGCAAAATTCACCTGTTGCTCTTCTGGTACATCTTCAAAATCAAAGTACTTATCCAACTCTCCTATCCAATCAAAGAGTTATTATCCATTGTGGTTAACAACATATATTGGAAGATATAATTTGGGATTAGATCCCTACTCTTTCACCACATTCAAAAATCTCTTAAACTTTTGTTCCTCAGTCTCTCTCTCTCTCTCTCCATTTTCCAATTCTGGTGCTTGTGGTTCTTCTTCCTCTTGGTCACTCAAATCACTTGTGACTAATCCCCTTATATAATTAACCTCAATTGTTATGATTCTAGAATAAAATTTTACTATAATCTTCCTAACTCTTTCAAGATGGCATCTCCCATCTATATGGCTATTGCTTTCTCACCAGCTGCATTTCTCCTTAGTGGCATCTTGACTTTTCTCAAGAAATTTGTCAAACAACTTCTAGATTCTTTTCCTCTCAAGGAATATCTACTTATACACTTGATTATAGGTGTCTTATCTTAGATCTGATACTAAAAGTCTTAACCCTATAATTTGTTCACACTCCACTAGACCTTAAGGCCTCCCTTATAGTTTTTTTTGTGGTTTTATTGCTTGTACAAAAAAATAGGGATTGATTAACAAAAAATAATGCCCATTCTAGGTATCCCCTATCAATTTTTACCTCTCCACCATTTTTTTGGGTCAAAAACAACCTCTAGTCTAAATTTTTAGCCTTAGGCCTCTTCTAATTAGGTCTCTCTAAGGGTGTAGACACCAAAATAGTGTCAACCCCCCCTTGGTCCCTTTCTAAACATGCCTAACCTATACTTTATTAATTTAAAACACTTATTTTAAATTAATCATCCCCTTTAGACACCTCACCTTGGATTTCTTGCCCTTAGACCATTTATCACCCTATGACTAATCATAATTACCTAAGCCCTATTTCAACTCCCCCACTAATCCTCACACCTATTAAACCCACCTTTAGACCGTTCAACAATGACAACTGAACTTGGCAGATGGAAGAATGGGCAAAAGGCTAAAAATAGCCTTTTTACCCATTCTCTAGCCACCAACATCAGTCAACAGTCGACTGATGTTGGTAGTATCACCGACGTCAGTTGCTTAAAACTAAATTCTAACCTCAGCTGTAGGCGGGATGCGAACTCTCTGGCTCTAAATCTGAATTCTCTTGCTCCTCAACTCTTTACACATCAAAGGTAGGCTTTGGGATGAGGCATCAACATTCTATCATCACTCTCCAGGCTAAGAAACTCTGTAGAATTCACTCCACACCAGATTGAAACATTGCACAAAGTCTCCTGCATCAGCCATAATGGGAACAAGTTTTCTACACTTCTAGTTCTTCGCCAAGAGCTAAGTATTCATCTGGTTTATATTTTATTATTTTTTATAGTGCATTGGTAATTAGTCCATTGGCTATTTTTGAGTATTGTTGAGACCAAATCTGTATTTCTTCTTGGAGAGGCTAAAAAGCCTTCCTTTTATCCTGACCCATTTTGACAAACCTGTCCCCTACCTTTGTCCTTCCTAACACTCTGTCCACTATCTTACATCCCTACACAACCATTTTGAATCTCCCAGACCATTCTATTGACCACAGACATCAACCAGAAACCTATTTAAGGCCCATTGCCCCTACCGACATTGGCATCAAGGCCCATTGCCCCTACCGACATCGGTAGCCTAATCGACGTCGATAACACTGACCAACTGATGACGACAAACTAACTAGCATCGGCGATTGTGGAAGACTAATTCTAGGATTTAGTTATGCTTCATCTATTTCTCTTCTTTAGCCTTTCATTATTTCTCTTTTTAGCAACACTCTTTTATCAAATAAGTGGACTGTCATCCTTCAAGGAAGTCTTTGCACTTCTGGGACCGAGCTTTGCTTGGCAGTCCACCATATATCTATCTAACATTTTCTTTGTTTAAGTCTTTCTTATCTATAGGTGTCATCCTCCACAGCCAAAGAGGAGCTCCTTCAATTGTCTGGATACGGTGCACAACTTTATCTGGGTATCATCTAACCCCTGACCATTATCTCTAGTTTCTTATTTCTTCTAAATGTAAACAAGTGAAAAATGAGTAGAAATATTCTGGCACACCTGGTGGGACCCTGGAGTTTTCCTTGGGTTCATTTCTTCTAAAAGGCAAACTCTTCATATAGATGCATTAGATTTCTTCTCACATCTTTCCTCTTCTTTCTTTCTCTTTTAAAAAGAAAATCATTAGCACAAGTTAAAAAGAACATCTTCTTTTTCTTCTTGTCATTTCTTACCTGCATATGAGAGTAGTGAAAATTCATACTCTTAACCTTTTCTCCACTTATCTGCATCTGAACAAATATTTCAATTTGGGTTAAAAACATATTGCATTTCATTCCTGCCTGAATGCATATTTAGCTCATCTAGTAATTAACCACATTATGAATAAATCGTAGTGCACATATGTTACACGACCATACCACTTTCACAACTAAACATCTAAACATACCTGAGACAAGGTCTGACTAGGATTTCATCACCTAGCGGATACCTTACCCTTCCTGGTAATCCTACTTGGACTTCACTACCAAGGGGTGAACCCACTCTATTTTTCTAGCAGAGTATAAACTCTAGGGGAAGTATATATTGGCTAAGCAACCCAACTTGTCTCTGGGCTCGTGAAGTGAGGGGAGCAAGCTCCTAGCACCAGGCCACATACAGAACCTAATACAAATTTTGAGCACCAAAACATAACCTAAAACAAACCTTAGACTGCTTCTTTTAGTACTTGTTCTAAAAAGCCCAATTCTCAAACGTATTCTTCTAAGGCATAAGCCAACACGACTCTAAAATTTATTCTTAGGAATTTAACATTTAGAGGTTGATTGTCTTCATCTACTTTTCTATTTTTATTTGGTTCTTTGAGCTAGTAAGGATGCATTATTCTGAGCTCCAAAAAATAACTCAAAACTTTCTTCTTTCTTTCAAAAAGTTTTAGTTTTTTGAGTTTTTGGAAATACACAATAACTGACATCAGTTTTTCCACTGACGTTGGCAAATTTCTTCACCAACATCAGTTATCTGACTGACATCAGCAACTTACTTCACCGACATCAGTTTTTCTACCAACGTCGGTCATTGTCAATTTTTTTTTTCTCTCAAACAGTAAGCTAAAAACCTGACCTTTTTGCTATTAAAAACAAATTTTGGTTTTTTGAGACTGAAACATATAGTTTTTAGAACCTGAGTCTATTTTGCCTTGGATGGTTTTGACACATAGTCAAACCAAAACTCTTGTTAACCTCGCAAGGCAACAACCACTCCTGCCTTCACCTTCTATATCAAGTCCCCAAATGGAGTATAATTCAGAAACTAAACGTACTCCTATCCAACCAACCCCAACTCAACCCCCTATTATTCCCAAAGGGGACCAAGACTTTGAAAGGTTCCTTGACCTCAATGTCAAGGCTCTTCAGCACTATCTCACAAGAAGTCAAATGTGAGATCCTTCAGGCAACCCAGTTTATGGGATGCCAACTTCCTTTGTTGAAACGACAATCATATCAACAGCCTCTATAACCCAACCCATGGTCACCCAGGCCATTACCTCAACTAATAACCTGACCATGACCAATCTTCAAAGTGTGGCTGCTCCTTCTGTTTCTAGACCTACCTCCATTGGGGTTTCTATACCCCCTTAACCACAAACCATTCAACAAAGTTCTAGACCATTTCAGAACATAATTGTCTCCATCCCACCTACTCTTGCACCCATAAATACAAGAGTGACTACTCACCCTTTGGCTAGTGTTGCCACCATCCAACAACCTTTGGTGACATCAAGCCAAGTTGTGCCTTCTAGCTTTATGACACAACCACCCTTGACTTCAACATCAGTCCCTATGACTAGTTACCAATATGTTGCACCTATACAAACACAACCAACCATGTCATATGCTCCACCTAACACCTTCCAAATGCCTTACAACCTAGGGGGTGCCTCACCTACAAATCCATCAACTGATCTAATCAAGATGTTGATGGATAAGATGTCTAATCTTTAGGCATCCGTTTTGAGTTCAAGAAATGTTCTCTCATATGAACAAATCTGTAATGAACCTATTCATCCTTTGGTCCCAATCCGACCATATCCTAGTCAGTGGGAACTTCCCAAGTTTACTCACTTTCAGAGTAAAGAGGACACACATCAACATCTATGAGCATTTAGACATGCTTTTTACCTTATAACACATGATGATGTGTTATTACTATGCACATTTCCCATGTCACTTTCTGGTGCTGCCCTCGATTGGTATAGTTCTATTACCAGTCACTCTCTATTTACCTTCACTCAACTAGCTCAACTATTTCTTGACCACTTTTCAATTAACATAACTAAAAAGGTCTCCATCACGGACCTATATTCTATCAGACAACTCGATGATGAATCAATAGCTAATTTTGTTGCCCGTTGGAAAGGCTTAATCAACCAACTCTCATTTTCTTTACCTCAACCTGAGCTCATTGAGCTCTTTTCACAGGCATGTGCCAAACACATCTCATCTACTTTGTGGGTCCAAACATTTTGCACATCTGACGAAGCTTTCACCATGGCTAAGAAGCTTGAACTTCGTGCTGTCGAAGAAAATAAGGTCAAATTGCATAGTAAAAACCCCAATGCAAAATCAAATGACCCTTCCTCCAAATCTTCTTCCTCTAATTCCAAATCCAAGGGATCAACAAATGTTGTGGTACTTAGATCATCATCATCGACCACAACTAACCAATATGAACCTTCCACATCTCAAAGCATTACACGACAATTCCAACAATGATACATACAGCGTAAATATACTCCAATAAGAGAATCATACGCATCTGTGTTGGATAAACTAGTCAAACAAGGAGTCCTTAACCTCCCCCAAATTTGACCACCACCTCAATTTGATCTCTTACAAGCCATCCCAACATGGTATAGGGAGAATGACTTCTGTAATTATCACCGTGTCAAAGGCCATGACACAAACAATTGTAAAACCCTTAAGAATGTCATTCAAGACATGTTAGACAAAGGTGATCTTGTCTTGGATAACCCAAACGTGCCACCTAACCAAAACATAGACATCTTTAGACAACTTTTTCCTAACCATCCCCCTAGCCAAAACAACATACATACCATGGCCGATGATGCCCAAGAGCGTAATATATGCACAATCGATATGGTTTCACCTTTCATCCTTGACCAACCTCTTCCACAAACCAAAGAGGATAGTCAACCTATCCCTCCACCACAGGTAGAAAAGCCTTCTTCTCCTATTTTTCCACCATAGGTAGAAGAGCCTTCTCTTATTTTTCCTCCACAGGTGGAAGAACCTTCTTCTCCTATTAGTTCTCCATCGGCCTCTCTTATATTAGAGGATGCTTTGATGATACTAGCGCCACTAGCCCCACCTTCATCCTTCCTCCTACCAATGGAAGACCATACCTTTCCTGATCTTCAACCATAAGTAGAAGGCACGATCATCCCTGCCCTCTATCCTCTTGAGGAGTCACATTCTCCAATTCCTTCTCCACCAAGAGAAGAACTTGTCTCTTCACCTAATTCAACCGAAGAGGATCCAGTAATGGCTCTCTCTCGCCTTTGGCCTGAGATTGTTGCATCTAACACATTTCCACTCTCACAACCACCCAAATCTTCTAAAGAACTAATTATAAAGCCTAGCACAACAACTTCTAAACCATTATCTTGACTAGCTAAAAACTTAGGATTTCTCCATTCGAGGAACTTAGAACATGAGGCATTATGGGAGTGACTCAAAGCTCCTTATCTTACACATCCCATCTCATCCTGTACTGACAACCCTCCTTCGAAAAAATCTCCCAAAGTCTCCAATGAGGACCAGGCTTCTACTTCCAAATCTTCATAAGCTCAACCATCCACATCTTAACCTAAACCCTCACAAACATCCACCATACCAAAACTGGTTAAATCCCTCAGTGTTCACCCCATATCTAACCTCACTTACCCACAAGTGATAGTAGATTTGAATCTTGCCCCCCATAATAATGGTCCTCACACCATATTAAAGAAGGCTACTAAACCACGTCAAAGAACTCCTCCTCCACCATCATCATTGCCCTCCATTTTGGGCCCACATCCTTCTTCCTTAATAGGAGTGCTCCCTACTCCAACACCTAACAAAAACAAGTTGCCTCCATTACTCCCTTTACCTACCAAAAACATACCTCCTTTAAAAAATTTGGCACCCCTCCCAAAAAAAGTGTCATCTACACGAGTGACCACACCACCAACCCAAAAGGTGGTACAAAAATCTCCCTCAACAACTCCCAAACAAAAGTCATCAACACCTAGTGCATCAACAAGCACAGACCCATTAGTGGGTTTGTATGCTTTGATACTATGTTAAATTTTGCAAACTTCTGACATCACTCTTCCACCTATTAAACCATTTCAACCTCTCAGACCAAAACCGTCTTGGTTCGATGACACTAAAATTTGCCTATATCATCGCTCACTTGGGCATGATACCGAGAATTGTTGTGCCTTCAAGGTTGTCATTCGCCAATACTTGGAGAAAGACACCCTTCTTGTTGAGGATACTATTAACAAATCTCCAACACCATCTCATGTCTCTCAAACCTCTCCACCTTCATCAGGATCCCATCATCAGACTATGGTCCCTTTACCTCCTTCGCCCCCTTTATTTGAGATTAACACCATCAATGTGGCCACTAGGTCACAAACTTTAAAGGATAAAGCAAAAGAGAAAGTTGTTATTCCTTGGACCTACCCATTTGTCAAACCTGCTCAACCACCAAAACCCAAGATTTCTATCTTGGGTACATCCCAACCCACTTCTTCAGAGGCAATCCGTGATTCTATGATGAAACAGCTTCACCAAACTCCCATGAAGATGACTTTATATGACCTCATTCAAAGCTCTCCACAACATCATCAAGCTTTAATCAAAGCTTTACAAGTAGTAGAGGTCCAATCCAAGGACCCCCAACCACTAGCTACCTTAGTCCAATCATTACCCACCGTCGCCTCTATTACCTTTAGTGATTATGAAATTCCTACCTCCAATTTGGAAGATCAGGATGCTGCCCTTTTCATCACAACCTACGTTGATCAAACTTTCATTAAGTGAGTTATGATTGATGGGGGTGCCAACATCAATATCATTTCCACCCATGCTTATGACCAATTATCCCTCCCCAAGAATTGTATGTCAAAGACTGACATAATTCTTCGATCTTTTAATGACTCCACCGCCACTACCATTGGCACCATCGTCTTACATATTCGTGTTGGTCCATGAACAATCCTAGAACTCTTCTACATCATCGAGGGAGAGTTCTAATACAACATGTTATTAAGATGACCTTGTATCCGTGCCATGGCCTGTGTCCCTTCTACATTACACCATTGTGTCAAATTTAAACACGACGGTCAAGTCCATGTCGTTCCCACAGACCCCTCCCCTTTCAAGACATGCAACACAACTTATTGACCCAATGATGTTCTCATTCTTTTAAAAACATCAACCCAAACACCACCTCCACCCGCAAAAGCTTCAACAAGTATGCAAACGGTAGTTACACCTACACCACCTCTTCAAGTGACAATAAAAGACCCTATGGAAGATACCTTCCAACGTCTTTCACTTGGGGAGTATTGTTTACTCACCTTGGAGATGTTCCAGACTCCTCAAGAGTATAGAAAACTTCATCACAATCCTAGATATGACCATTATATCGAAATGGTCATCCCTTATGGTCCTCCCAATCTTCAAACAAATCTCATCTATGGAGGGCTAGATCGAGCTCCCACTGATGGGGATCTTCTTTCATCACCCCAAATATTTACGTCTGACTTCTCTTTTCTTGGCAACCCAAACTTTGCTCATACCTATCTTTATAGGTGTGCATGGAAGGGCTTTGGCTTTGGGTGCTACAAACAAGGCTCCCACCAGCCCATCGAACCACCAAATGATGAGGCCATAAAGAATGCCAAGAAGTGACATGGCCTGAGTTTTGAAGAACCTACTGAAACTTCTAAAAACCCTCACCCTGAACCTATCATAGAATAATCACCTCCAAACTTGCCTCTTCCCCCATCTTCACCTACGAAGTCAGTGGTTTCCATCCCTCCTAGTTTTTTTTGCATAAATGTCATTCGCTTGGAACCCCTGACCTATCAACTAGATGGGGTATCCAGGTCTCTCCCTCTCATTTATCCAAACATGATAGATGATGAATCTGCTACCATCAACACTATCTAATGCATAGACGATGATGCCATTCTCACCTACATTAGTGCAGACAACTCTTTCATTTAATGATCACTTCCTTTGAAAACATAGGTTATGTTACATGAATCAACCATTGACATTAACCTTCCATCTTTCGATGTTCCTCACGTTTTAAAGATTGGTCAATCTTTGGATGCCCAGGAACAAATTGACTATACCAAATTCCTTTCAGATCATAGCAAAGCCTTTGCTTGGACCTATAACGATATGCCCGACATCGACCCTAACATTGTCATTCATAACATTGTCACAAACCCAGAGGCTAAGCCTATTAGGCAAAAACTTTGCAAGATGCATCCTCGAGTTGCACTCCTTGTCAAAGAGGAGCTTCAGCATCTTCTCTCCGTCTCCTTTATCCAACCCATTGATTATCCGTAATGGGTGTCAAATATCATCCCTGTCACCAAAGCAACTGGGGGGATCTGAATCTATACCGACTATCATGACCTTAACTTGGCTTGCCCAAAAGATGATTTTCCTCTACCCAACATCGACCAACTTGTCAATCTTACGGCCGGTCATGAGATGTTATCACTCATGGATAGGTTTTTAAGATATAACCAAATCCTGATTATGCCAGAAGATCAACATAAAACTACCTTCATCACCCCATGGGGGACTTTTTGCTATAGGGTCATGCCTTTTGGCCTAAATAACGTAGGTGCCACATATCAACACGCCATGACTTACATCTTTCATGATCTCCTTCACAAAATCATGGAGGACTATGTGGATGACCTGCTGGGCAAATCTAAACTTCATCATGACCATTTAACCATCCTTAAAATAATCTTCACTCGCCTCCTACAATACAATGTTCACCTTAACCCCAAGAAATGTGTCTTTGGGCTTCTCTCAGGGAAGCTTTTGGGTTTCATCATTTCTCTTCATGGCATTGAGATTGATCCTACTGAGATTTGAGCTATACTCGAGATGCCGCCACCTACCAATCTAAAGCAACTTCACAGCTTGCAAGGGAAGCTTCAATCTATTCATCGCTTCATCTCACAACTTTTCGATCGATGTCAACCCTTTCATCACCTCCTCAAGAAGGACATATCCTTTAATTGGGATAAGAATTACCAAGAGGCTTTTGAGGCTCTTAAATGTTATCTTGTCTCTCCACCAGTCCTTATTCCACCTAAAGATGACCAACCTTTCTATCTTTACATCTCAACAACAAATCATTCTTTAGGTGCCATGATTGCGCATTGAGATGAACAACATTGGGAGCAGGCATTTTATTATATGAGCCAAACACTCATTGACTATGAAACTTGGTATACTCATATCGAAAAACTTTGCTTGGCATTAGTCTTTGTCACCTCTAAATTTTGTCATTATCTCCTCAATCACAAAACTTACGTCATCACTCATACCGACCCTCTCAAATACATGCATTCCAAGCCATACCAAAACCAACGTATGGCTCATGCATCTTACTGAGTTCAATTTGGAATTCATCCAACAAAAATTTATAAAGGGGCAAACAATCGCTGACCAACTAGCGGATGCCCCTTTACCTGACAACCAACCCTCTCACTGTGAATTCCCTGACGAATCTATCGCCACACTTTCCACTGATGACATATTATATCAAATGACAATGTTCTTTGACGGATCCAAATGTCAACTCGGTGGAGGTGCGGGGGTCATTCTCATTCCTGACAAAGGTGAGCCCATGCCTCTCTCTTTTAAAGTTGACTTTGAATTTACCAATAATATGGCTGAATATGAAGCCTTAATTTTGGGACTTTAAACTACCATTTCCTTAAGCATCAAGACAATCAACATCTTTGGCGACTCACAACTAGTCGTTAATCAGATTAACAGTTCATACCTTTGTAAAAATGAAGTTTTGCAAAGGTACAAACACCGTGTTGACACATTACTAGAATCTTTTGACCATTACCTCTTGCAAACTGTTCCTCAATCTACGAATAAGTTTGTTGATACTATGGCCTCTCTAGCCTCATGCATACCATCTTCATCATCTTCCTCTCAAATTTATGTTACGATACACCGTTTGGCGTTACCTTCATAAATCTCCACTAACATCAACCTTGTTATCACCATTGACTCTAGTCCACAAGATGTTTGGTATGAACAACTTGTGGACTACTTAACTTTTTCTATCATTCCTCCTGATCTCTCTAGCAATGCATGGTGGCCTTTTATCAAGAGTACTGCTCGATATACCATTCTAGGGGGTCTTCTCTACAAAAGAGATTTTGATGGCCTCCTTCTTCGATGTCTAACCTCCACTGAAACATCTCATGCCATCAAACAAGTCCATGATGGGATTTGTGGTAGACATTTCAGTGGTAACTCGGTTGAAAAATGCATCCTTCACCTGGGCTATTATTGGCCCACTCTTCACCAAGACTGCAGTGACTATGTTCGGTGTTGTATCAAATGCCAGCAACATGCTAATGTACTTCACATCCCTAGCCATGCTTTACAAGTTGCTAAGGATTTTTGGCCCTTTTCACAATGGGGCTTAGATCTAATTGGTGAGATTAACCCTCATTCATCTCTCTGACATCAATCTATTATCACTGCAACTTAATACTTCACTAAATGGGTGGAAGCTATTCCTCTCATCTCCACTAAAGCTGACAAAATTGTCAACTTCATCAACCACCACATCATCTATCGTTTTGGTGTACCTCACAAAATCATCACTGATAATGGTAAATCTTTCAAAAATAAAACCGTTCAAAAACTTTGCGACTCTTTTGGCATCAAACTCAGCTTCTCCTCACTTTATTACCCACAAGCCAATGGACAGGCAGAGGCTTCTAACAAAATCTTAACCAAAATCCTAATGAAGGTGGTCAACGACACTGGAAGGGATTGGCACATTCACATTCCCTTCGCTTTATGGGCCTACCGCACTAGCATTCAAACCCCTACGAGTGCTACACCTTTCTCTTTAGTTTATGGAACTGAGGCCATCTTGCCTCTTGAAGTACAAATACCTTTTATACGCATCTCTTTACATGACATTCTTTCTAATGATGACTTTCGTTAAGATTGATGAGCCCAACTCGAGTTACTCGATGAACGTCATCTTTCTGCCCTTAATCATCTTCATATCTACCAAAATTGCATCAAACGTGCCTATAACAAAAATTTGAAAGAGGGAGATTTCAAAATTTGGGATCTCATCCTTAAAGAAAACCAACACATGACCAATATGGAAAGAAGTCAATGAGGCAAGTTTGCTCCTAATTGGCTCAGACCTTATATCATAATGCATAAGTATGGATCAGGGACTTATCGTCTATCTTCTCTTGAAGGCCGGCTAGAACCTAAGCCCCTTAATGCCTTGCATCTATGCCCATTCTACTGTTAATCAAGTACTCATTCACTTGATATTTAACTTGAGCTCATCCCTTGAGCAATCCCCATCATCGTCATTCCTATTCCTCTCAACCCTCAACCCTACAAACATTAGTTAATCCTTTTTGCATTAATATTTTGTCCTACTAATAGGGAAACCCTTAAACCTCTATAGGCTAGTCCATGACTAAAAATTCAGTCCACAAAACATATAAAAATTGGGATGCCTATTTAAAGGTCATAAAACTATAAATGTAGACTGCTCCCTCGAAGGATAGCTACATAATTGCTGTAATTGATAGACTGCTCCCTTGAAAGACAGCTATTCAAAGACATTCAACCATACAAAGCAAAATATAGACCAATCCCTCGAAGGATGGCTATGCCCAAATCTTGCTACAAACAACACTTTCTCAGAAGCTTCCCATATTGATCAGCTTCACATATGACCACAAAACAAAACAACATCCCCATGTAGACTTCCTGCATTGATCGGTCTACCAAAAAAAAAATTGACTGACAAGCTATTAAGTCATGGACTTGCCTACAGTCATTCTCAGGGTCACCTATAAAAGGGGCAAAGTTATCCTTGGTAAAAAGTGTTACGCTATCCTCACATCTCACATAATCAAACCTATTACCCCAACATACCCAAGGGATTTTGAGCTCACTTAACATTGAGTGATTTCAATACTTCTCTAACACCAACAATGGTCAATGACGTAATGCATGAATGGGGTTTTTGTTTGCAACAACCCTATCTATGCTATCATTATGGTCCTTGTCAATGAAAGGGCAAAACACCTTTCACTTCTTTTTCATTTTCTAACCAAACCAAACCAACCAAACCTTTTTCAGACCACTAACATTATCATAGCCCATTCACCCTAGTTTCTATGGAAAATAGTACACATGGAAACTAACAACCAAACACAATTTATGTCAATCATATATCATCACCAATACAAATAGTGCTGAAGCATAAATAAACTCATTTCATTTTTAGCATACATCCATCACCAATATGGAAACTTGCTAGGGATGAAAAACCACATAACCTATGTTACAGAATACACCATCACATAATATGGAAAATGCTGTAACATCATCATACACTCATAATTTCAAGCATGTACCATCAGCCATATGGAAAGTGCTAAACCATTAACATGACCAAACCAACTATCAACCTATTTGACTCCTTCTTCCCTTTTGGGAGAACTACATTGGCCTGAGGCCCTTAAAATAGGGGCTATGTAGGTAGCACTCAGTTGACATGGGGTCTTCTGAGGTTAGCTCAGCCATCCATTCACCCATTCATCTCCCTAATGACGTCGGCCATCTATTCATTCGTTTGTCTACCTGATAGACCAACCATATAACCTTTAACCATGAATTAACCTAGTCAAAACCACTCCATAGCCTACTCTCTTCTTCCCTTTTAGGGAGAACTACATTGGCCTGAGGCCCTTCAAACAGGGGCTATGTAGGCATCACTAAGTTGACATGGGATCTTCTGAGGTTAGCTCGGCCATCCATTCACCCATTCGTCTCCCTAATGATGTCGGCCATCTATTCATTTTTTTGTCTACCTGATGGACAAACCATATAACCTTTAACCATGACTTAACCTAGTCAAAAACCACTCCATACCCTACCCTCTTCTTCCCTTTTGGGGAGAACTACATTGGCCTGAGACCCTTCAAATAGGGGCTATGTAGGCAACACTCAGTTGACATGGGGTCTTCTGAGGTTAGCTCAGCCATTCCTTCGTCTATCTACCTAATGGACCAACTATCTATACCAACCCAAAATCATGACCAAACAACCAGCCCTAACACTGTAGAAGTCACCTTAGATTTCTCATGGGGCACATTGGAGATCGCATACATCTCCCCATCCACAACAAACTACACTTGAGATGACTTATATCTCAGCCTGACTCAACCAATGACCTTGGAGATCATGACTATCTCCTCAGACCATGACCACTTTTGAGACAACTATGCCTTGGTTATTTTGATTGCATATATGCTACCTCACGAATAGTTATCAAATTGTACGCAACCCATATTATGACCCTCACATGTATTGTCAAACCACACTCTAGTTGATCCCCAATATGTGTGACATTTTCATTTTTTCCAGGAGCACTTCTTGAGCCCAGGATACTTGGAACACGATGACCATTAGAGCTACAACTTGGATCATTTAACCCAATCAGCTACAACTAAATGCTGGGGACCAGTTATTTTAATTTTAGCACTCCTCAACCTTTGACTGTGACAATTTGACCTACCTATCACATGAAGTGGTATACATGCAATCCCAACTATTGTAGTGTTCACACTCTAACTTCACCATACCCATCCACTATCTATCAAATTAGCACCCAATATCAGGTTACCTTCCCTCGACTCCCACTCTGAGGGGGAATACCTCATCCCTTACCTGGAGCAACCTATACCTCATCCCATGCCTGGGGTAACTTACTCCTATTTTTGTCTTGCAGTTCATCAAAACAACCAATATGACAAAAACAACCTTATCCCATACCTAGGGCAACTTACTCCTATTTTTGTCTTGCAGTTCATTAGAACAACCAACAAGACAAAAAGGGGCAAATGTAGACACCAAAATAGTGTCAACCCCCCCTTGGTCCCTTTCTAAACATGCCTAACCTATACTTTATTAATTTAAAACACTTATTTTAAATTAATCATCCCCTTTAGACACCTCACTTTGGATTCCTTACCCTTAGACCATTTATCACCCTATGACTAATCATAATTACCTAAGCCCTATTTCAACTCCCCCACTAATCCTCGCACCTATTAAACCCGCCTTTGGACCATTCAACAATGACAACTGAACTTGGCAAATGGAAGAATGGGCAAAAGGCTAAAAATAGATTTTTTACCCATTCTCTAGCCACTGACATCAGTCAACAGTCGATCGATGCCAGCGGTATCACCAACATCGATTGCTTAAAACTAAATTCTAACCTCGGTTGCAGGTGGGATGCAAACTCTCTAGCTCCAAATCTGAATTCTCTTGCTCCTCGACTCTTTACACATCAAAGGCAGGCTTTGGGATGAGGCATCATCATTCTATCATCACTCTCTAGGCTAAGAAACTCTATAGAATTCACTCCACACCAGATTGAAACGTTGCACGAAGTCTCCTGCATCAGCCATAACGAGAACAAGTCTTCTACACTTCTGGTTCTCCGCCAAGAGCTAAGTATTCTTCTGGTTTATATTTTAGTATTTTTTAGAGTGCATTGGTAATTAGTCCATTAGCTATTTTTGAGTACTATTGAGACCAAATCTGGCTTTCTTCCTGGAGAGGTTGAAAAGCCTTCCTTTTATCCTGACCCATTTTGACAACCTGTCCCCTACCTTTGTCCTTCCTAACACTCTGTCCACTGTCCTGTATCCCTACACAACCCTTTTAAATCTCCCAGACCATTCTATTGACCACAAACATCAACCAAAAACCCATCCAAGGCTCATTGCCCCTACCAACATTGGCATCAAGGCCCATTGCCCCTACCAACATCGGCAACCTAACCGACGTCGGTAACACTGACCAACCGATGACGGTAGACTAACCGACGTCGATGACTGTGGAAGACTAATTCCAGGATTTAGGTACACTTCATCTATTTCTCTTCTTTAGCCTTTCATTATTTCTCTTTCTAGTAACACTCTTTTGTCAAATAAGTGGACTGTCATCCCTCAAGGAAGTCTTTGCACTTCTGGGACCGAGCTTTGCTTGGCAGCCCACCATATATCTATCTAACATTTTCTTTGTTTAAGTCTTTCTTATCTACAGGTGTCATCCTCCACAGCCAAAGAGGAGCTCCTTCAATCATTCGGATATGGTGCATAACTTCATCTGGGTATCATCTAACCCCTGACTATTTATTTTTAGTTTCTTATTTCTTCTGAATGTAAAAAGCGAAAACGAGTAGAAACAAAGGGCTAGTCTAACACAGGCTTCTATATCTGTACCACATACAGGGTTGAAACCTATTTAATATATTAGTACACCTTCATAACTATATGATTAAATTTTTTTTGTCTTTTTTTATCTAGTTGGAACTCTTTAAAATGACTTTTTACCTTCAAAACCCTAACTCAAGGTTTTCTTTTCTTGCATAGACCTGAGAGGGACTATTTTGAATTTTTGAATTCTACAAGGTATTTTTATGCACTGTGAAGGTTGATTAACCTCTATATAACCCATACACACCCTCTCAAATAATCATACAATCTACACAACTCCTTTGTTCAACATTTTCATTAACTTATATGCTTGATTGTGTAGGAACATTAGGTTTCTATAGGATTATGTTGTGTTTTACACAAAGAATATGAAAATAAATACACAAAAATACACAAAAAACCTTTAAATAGAAAATAAAAACCTTACCAAAGATATAAATAGGATCATAAACTTGTCTTATGAAATTTTTCTTACACTAATTAGTTCATACAGTTAAGTTTCAATATATGCACACACAAAACAGAGCCCATCTACAACTTTTCTCCAATACTAGGTATTTATCTTATTATTACTTAAAATTAGAGCCTCTCCAAATGATAAAAAACCATTACACATGAAAATTACACTTTTTTTAATGTTTCATAACTACTCTAACTACCTTTTAGGACCTTCCAACAGTCACTAAAGAGCTAGTTAGGAGATATGCATATATACAAAGTTGGTTTTTTGTACAATCAAGACTTTGGACCCATGAGATGGATTAGAGGGGTCCTTAAGAGAAATTTAAAACATGTTATAATCTTTAAAAGTTACTTCATTCACCCTTGAAGTTCTAATTCTAAGACAATAATTCAAAATTTAAAAAACTGAGTTTTGGCACGAAATTAGAAATTTTAAAGTTTAACAAGCTAAAACCTAAACAACAATCTAAATTTGAAATATAAGGATGGTTGAGGCATCTCAAGACCTATTAAACCATCATCAATCCAAAATTTTAATAATGAAACCAAAATTTAAGTGAAAACCATCCTAGACATTATGTTCCTACATCAAGTTAGTTTTGTTATTTCTCACCTAATTACTTAGGCAAGTAGTTATTTCGTTTATTTAGTTTTTTGATATTAGGGTTTTACTATTACACTAACAAAAGAAAGATTAAAATATCCTTCATAATCTTATGATACAAAATAGCATGCCCAATGGGACCATGCACCCCAAAAGCACTAAGGGAGTGATATTGGACCTCTAAAATCTAAAAAAGTTCACTTACAACTTTAGTTTTTAGTTTTTTATCATAACATTCCACATTTTTTTTGTCTATGTTTCAAAAAATTTCCCACTATTGTTCATTGACTTCACTAGTTTTCTTATGTCTTATTTTCAACTTTGTTCTTCAAAAAACATTGATTTTGTTATTGGGTTTCGACAACTTTGACATAAACAATGACTTTGCCCCTTGTATTTTGGTGACTTTGACATGAAAAATGACTTTGGCCCTTGTGTTTTGGAAACTTAGAACTATGGCATACCATTTATAAATAGTGACTTTGTCCAAAATAAATGGTGACTTCATCCCCCAAGAATGATGACTTCATCAGGTAACTATCCTTTGTTTTTGTGTGATTTACTAAGGGAAACAATGACTTTGATTAGTCTAATCAATAATTTTGCACTTGGTAAATGGTGAATTCACCAAAAATATTATATCTTTGTTAGTTTTTCAAGAAAATGGTGACTTTGCTCTATTTTATAAACAACTTTACCCTATGTCAAAAACCCAAGAGCTTCAAACGTGAAAATTATTTTGGACTAACCATTTTAAACAAGTGAATCCCCTAACATTTCTTATAGGAAATTAGGTTAAAAGAAGAAGATTTTAATCATTTTAAAAATCATTCACACTTGTATTCTTGGTGTTTAAAATTTACTTGAAAAACAAATTTACTTTTTTGCTTTTCAAATTTACAAGTTCAAACACATAAAGGGCCAAACTTCACTTCACATTTTGTTAAGTGATCTAAAAATAACAAAAAACATTAGATTAGTAGTCCTAAGAGATTTTTCTTTTTGTTTTCCTTTTTGTAAAAATAATTAGTTTATTTTTTTAGATAGGTTTATTTTTAGTAAAACTTTACATGTATGCTCTTCCCTTTTCCCCTTTAGGGAACTTGGGTGATCAAAATCACATCATTTTTGTTTATTTTGTTGAGTCATAGAAGTGAAATAAATTTGTGTATGCTCTCCCCAAGCTTTGAGTGACTTGGGTGATTCAGAAACAACCCTAAATTTCTTTAATTTTTTTAGCATTAGTTCATATCCTCCTTATGAGTTCTCTAGGAGGAATTTGACCTAGGATTTCATCTCTTAACACTATTCCAACCCCATTTCATGATGGGGTATACAAATTGATAAAACTATTTAATGGGATAGTGGTGAATGGTTAGCCTAACCAGTCCAACATGTCCTTAGATCTTTCATGTAGTAGACATCAAAATTAACTAAGAATTACACAAATTAATTTGTTATGCAAGGGAATATACTATCACATAACAAGCTAGGCATTAACCATCCAATTGATGTGAATACCCTCATGTTAGCCACATGTGTGGAACATCTAGAATGCATCAAAAAAATTAGATTTAGATTAACCCCACTTATTATAGAATATCCAATCAAATGTTGATTTTCTTTTACACTCTACGTTTATGCCACGTACCAATGCTTGAGAGAAAAAATGAGGCTTAAAAAGTCTACCTACATGTGCTCTTATTTTTTTGGATTAATAATTAATTACTTTTGAATATTGGTATATTGGTGAAAAAGTTGGTGGAGACTATGCAACCTTGTTATGTTTTAGGGTAGGACATGCACTTAGATGTTTTTCTTATTCTTTTACTTACATTTATTTTAGGGTTTAAAATTTCCTTTTGTGTCAAAACATGTTCCAAAACAAGTCAAAACTTGAATACCAAAACACATGTTACTACCACCACTTTGAGTCAAGAAGGGTTACACTGATGAAATCATTCCAAACATTTACCTTAGAGATTTTTAAAACTATCTTTTATACCTTTTGTTCAAAAAGATGTTGTTACACTACCCAATTTATTGCAAGACATTTGCCTTTATTCAAAATCAAGTCCTAAACCATTTATGTACCTTACTCCAAATAGTTTCATTATGCTTCTCATTTGAGTCTAGGTCATTATTAATTGGAAAATCTGAATCTTTCATACCAAGTTCAAAATTTGTCTTTCAAAGTTCAGACCCAAAATTGATTGGTATATGTCAAAGTATTGTCTAATTTGGGCTTGGGTATTTACCTTTTACATTTGTATTGTGTAAGTTGGATCAATTTATGGTTTGATCTAAATAACTTTGCCTAGACCTAGGAGTAATTTACTTTTGTGTGTCTCAAACCAATTTACCATCTCAAAATAAGGTCAAAACTCATTCTTCAAGTATAGATTTAAGCACGACTAGTTTAAATTTGAGCCTTGCTTGTCACTTGGGCTTGAATGTTTGATTTTTTCTCTTGATTTTTTATTTGATGTTGACTTTCCCACTTAGTTTTAAATGCATGCCTAGAGAAAGTTATTTGTGCCAAGATCTAAATGGTCTTAATTTAATGTGCCGAGATTGATCTATGTGTCTAGATCAATTATTTTGAACCATTTACCTTAGAGATAGGTTGATTTCAAGTTTTTACCTCAACAATTTTATTTTCAAGTCTAGCTTTGTGATGTTGGCGAAAGAACTATCATTAATTTCAATTTTTTACCTCGACCATTTTATTTTCAAGTTTAGCTTTGTGACGTTGGACAAAGACCTAACATTTCTTTCAATTTTTTACCTTGACCATTTTATTTTCAAGTCTAACTTTGTGACATTGGCCAAAGACCTAGCATTGATATCAAGTTTTTACCTCAACCATTTTATTGCAAAGTATAGCTTTGTGATGTTGGCCAAAAACCTAGGATAGTTTTTTTATGCTTTATACCTAGTTTATTTTTTTCCAAGTCTAGCTTTGTGACATTGTCCAAAGACTTGGTGCCTTTTGTTTCATTATTAGACCTAGATTAAGTTTGTTCAAAACACCTTTCCAAATAATAATTTCATGTGCCTTAGAATATTTAATGACTAAGTGGTGTTTCATTAGCCCTTATCTCACCTTGGTTTTAATTAAATAATGAATAATATATTATTTATTAACCTGGGATAAAAACCTTAGTTAAATAAATAATAATATTATAATTATTTATTTCTTACCAAATTTTATTAAATGTGATTTTGAGATAGATGGACCCATTATTTCATAATGGTCACCTCCCCTCGTGAATTTTATAAATAGGGTTTTAACCCTATTTTAAATTCATACGATCTTGAGGAATTATAAATATCTTGGGTAAACAAAAGAGTTTTATGAAGGCCATTCTATGAAGAAGTGAGAAGGAAGAAGTTTTATATTGGGATTATTGGTTTCTAAATTATTGAATGTCACTCATGGGTTTTTTTACATCCTAGAGGTTTTCCCACTTTAAAATCTCTATCATTTGTCTCATATGCTTTGCCTATTCATTTACACTTCTAGATCTCATCATGTGTATTTTTACATATATGTATACATGAATTCTTTTAGTTCTAGACCTTAGTTTATTTGCGTAGTTCAAATCTCACATTTCCCATTTAAAGAGTCAAGTTTGTTTAAGAATATTTTCCAAGACCAGGATCCAAGTTTGCCTTTTGTTGACCATTTATTCAAAGGACCTTAGAGTGTTAGTAATATTTTATACTAATTTTTTATCATTAGTTTTCAAGAAGAGATCCTCTCTAGGCTAAGTTTAGACCATTTTCAATAATAGATTGAGTTTCCTTTCTAGGCCAAGTTTCAAGACATTTATAACAAGGGACCAATGCTTTTAGACCATGCTTTAAGTCATTATGATACATTAGACCTTTTTATTCAAGAGATGTTAACTATAGATTCAGATATGCTTTACTATACATGTAGTGGGATCATGTATAATTTGGATTATGAGAACATAGTCATGAATGATCCCTTCCTTCAAGACCCATATGGTAATGATGTAGTTTGTGAGATGGATCCATATCCCTCTTATACTACTCAATATAAAAAATAAGGATAGGACCCACTATATAGTACATTTTCAATGCACCTCTTTATCATGGGCAAGAACAAGAACAAATAGCTCAATACCTTGTTATTGTGCCACCCATCGTTAAATAAATCCAACATCAGACCTACTATGTAGCCATGATAATAAGTTACAATCCATACTTATTTAATCTTCACTTTCTTGAAAATAGGGATGAGATTTTAGTCAGAGTTGTAGAGGTAGAAGCAAAATTCTTGACATATTTTCCCCATGAAAGCCTACCTAGTTTAGTTAGAGTGTCTAGCAATATGCCTCAAGTTAGACAAATTGAGTAGGCCTCAAATAGTTACAATCAGGCACTCATGTTAGTGACTATCTAGGATCTTAATGTGCTTGTAAAAATAAAGGGTCAAATGGCTGACCAATTCACACATATACATCAAGCATATCAGATGTATCTCAATTTAGCATAAAATTTCTATGCTATGGTTATTTCAAACACCCCACATATAGAGTTAGATCCTTCAATAGGGGTATAAATTGATTCTTCAAACCATGATAATTTGAATGTAGACCACTTTGTCTAAAATATGTCAATTGGTGACCTATTCAACATCCCAAAAATTGAAGAAGCAACTGTGGATTCTACCCAAGATTATTTGTAAAACATAATGGATAACATGCAAGTGTATCCTAATTTGAACCAAGGCGGGTTGAACACATCCTAAAAAAAAATTTAAAAACATGTGACTCTTAATAATAATGTGAGTCTTTCACAACAACAAGGAATGAGCATGCCCAGTTCCTAACCATAGTATGCCACTCTCACCCCTCAACCACTGGCTTCTTTAAATATATAATATGGGGAAAATATCCAAGCATAATCCAACACTCTAACCTAGTAAGTGGTTAATGTTACCCCACATCAATAGGTGGTGACTAATATTTTGAAACCTTAGACACAAATTAATGTGCCATAACAAGTGGTGATTTCATCATGAACATTGTTTAATCAACAACATATTCCTATTGGTCAATAATTTATGCATAACACCTAATAAATGCTTAATTCATAACAAGTGTTTACTCAACAAAGAGGTCCCAACATATAATAAGTACCCATTAGGAAATAATTGGATTTTACTCAATGTGTACTTCATATACAATAGGTACCAAACATGCAACCCATTCAATAGTAGGGATTTAGTCAATAATGGGTACCATTTATATAATAGGGTTCAACTAGTCGATAACAAGTTCTTACTCAAACCCAGCAAGCACAGTACCTTCCATAGAGCCATATATTTCCATCATAGCCATAATTTTCTCCAAATTAAATCCATAATCTAAACCTTAACTAAAATATTTATCATTGATGCATTTTGCACCAAAAACCTAATCTTAATGCACAAATGTGTATTCCTGGTCGATTGGTTCATCAAACCAACATTATGTAATACACCATTCCTATACTATACCCCATTCAAGGTAATCCACCTTTTATCCCCTGGACATAACCATAACAACCTATGCCATCTATATTTTTAGCTAAATAACTATAACAAATGAAGGATTCAATTGTAGCCATTCAGATAGGAAAGTAGAACAATAAGTTCAAATTGGATGACATGTGATCGTATCCATTTAACATGGGGTACCTCAAAATACCATTTATTCCAAGTTATGATCCACGTAAATCCAAAAAATATAAGAACAAAGGAGACCCTAGGGAACATTTCAAAGAGTTATTTTTTGCTTTCTAGCTAGTGGCCTATAGTGACATCTACCTACTTCTCTTTCCCCAAAGTTTAACTAGGCAAGGCTTGGAGTGGCTTCTTAAGTTTCCAATAAATTTGATATCCAATTTTGATGATATTTTAGATAAATTTGTGCATCATTTCTCATCCAATATTGAGAATGATATTTTGGTAGTTTATTTGAGTTAGGCCAAGCATAAGGTTGGTGAGATATTTGAGAGTTACTTACAATAGTGAAGAGTGCCTTGCTATTCACTCCATCCATTATTTACTAGATAAATAATTGGCAGTTGTGTTTACTAAAAAATTACATAACAAAAAATATTATCACTTGGAGCTTTAATGTGCTCACACATACAAAAAGATCATTGAGAAAGGCATACAAATTGAAAAGGGCCTTATTAATAAAGGGATTATCAAGTTATCTTCTTCAAACCAAAATTAGGGCCAAAATAAAAATTAGGCCAAATTCAAAACCCAAACCCAGTTTAAAATCAAGCATCTACACCAACTCAGGATAATAGTTATGAAAAACCTAAAGTATACAACCATAACAAGAATATTTTTAGTAACGAAGTCATTGAGTTACATCATGTCCAAATGGTACAAACACTATCTACTCATCCTATGCTACAATTGCAACTTATTCCATAAATGTAGCCTATTTAGAAAATGCAATATATTCCCCAACCATAGCCAGTCCCTTGAATATAACTACATCCATGCATGTAGGCATCTCAACCACCACCTTTTCAAACCCCTTATACCTTACCTTGATTAGTATAAAGATCATGATTTTTGTGAGCACCATCATGTTAAGGAACATTATATATGTTGATGTGTGTAGTTAAATCACCTCATTAAGAATATGTTAGAAAATGGAGAGATCCAATTGGATGATAAGGCATCTACTTTTGATCAAAACTTTGGTATTTATCAAGACCCATTTCCATAACATAATAATACCAATCAATAATAACAATAATAATGAATGCCACTATAGCCAAAATAACAACAATAGCAATAGAAATAACAATAACAATGCCAAACTTAAAATGGATGGAACCAAGACCAAAATGACCCCAATACCCAATAGACCTATCACATATTTTCATATGACTACAATAGAGTTATATGTTGTATTGTGGATGGTCGTGTATCCATAATTTGCATTAACCCTAGACCAAATGCTAACAGACCAATACCTTTACCTAATAATGCCTATCATCCACACTATGTTAATAATCCTTCCTTGACTTGTGACTACAACCAAGTGGAAAAAAACAAAAGATTACCATTTCAAGCCCCTATACTGGTAACCCTTATTTGAGTTCAGTGACCACAACCAAGCACACTAGCAATCAATAATTACCATATCAAGCCCCTTTCCATTGTCTTCTAGTTATAATGGTCCTTTACCCAACCTGGATTTCAAAATCATAACTTGATGGACCAAAGTTACCATCCCAATCCTATAACCCCCTACCAATGAGCTAATTCAACCCACTATACTAGCTAGGAGTAAGTCAATTACCATTGTTAAGCAAAAAATGTATGATATTATGGAACAACTAAAAAATAAACCTACACAAATTCCTATTTTGTATTTGTTACACACATCTACCATCCACAAAAATATTCTTACTAAACTCCTAAGCCAATTCTAAGTGCCCAATAACATTACGCTAGACAAATTTCAAGCTTTGGTTGGACACCTAGTCCTAGGTTAGTAATTTACCTTCAACCAAAGTGATATGTCATCCTTAGGCCCTCTCCATAATAACCTATTATACATTGAAGTTGTTGTAACATGGAAAAAAATTTAAATGCGTCCTCATAAACAATGGATTAGGCCTTAATATTGTGTCTCTAGAGTTAATCAAGCATATGTTATATACACTTACTGACCTTCAACTAAAGATCATTACCATCAAGGCATATGACAATGAAGAGAGGGAATAATAAGGAACCATTTGTTTACCAGTTGTTGTTAGGCCTTTAAGCCATGACACACTTTGCCATGTTATGGATTTATATTTATCATACCATTTGCTTTTGGGCAGACCATGGACACATAAAATCCATGCAATACCTTCAACTTTGTAGTAGTGTATCAAATTTCTTCATTCTAGGATGGAGGTAAATATTCATGGATATTTATAGCTGTATCACTACTATAATCATTTGGAGGCTAAGTATGAGAGATAAAATTACCATTTTGGCCTAGACCTAGTAGTAAAGAAGGATAAGGACATACTTGTCAATTTTATAGAGACCAATTTCATAGACCTTAATATCCTTGCCTCCACCTCACATATGCATCCTATCAAAATTCTCAATCATTTTACCATTTCAAAAATGGTCCAAGATAATACCTTACCCATAATACCTTCCATATACCCAAGATTTTGAAAAACCCCAAAACTTATGGAGGGCCCAAAGCTAAACCATTTGCATGGAATGGCAATAAAATGGAAAAGGAAAGCTTCATAGCCCAATGCCTATTATTTCACACCATCCACTAGATAAGAATGAGACCCACTTACAAACGACAATTCTTGGTTATACAATGATAATTTGGTTTATTGTTACCAAAGCAAAAAGTATCCCATCCTTAATAAGATTATGGATAACCAAGATTATGAAGGAATAGGCTTGGGGGAAAAGCATCAGGGGATTCTCGTGCCTATCTCTATAACCAAGTATTAAGGAACTCATGGTATTGGATTTAAACCACCTGGGGATGACTTCACCTATCTTATTCAAGTTCCTACGATAATGACTAGCGATGATGATGTTGATAATGAAGCAAAGTCTAATCATAACATATATAAAGACCTAACCAGTACCAACCTATTCAACCCCTATACCATTTTTACATTCACACCAATCATTCATCATTCCCCACTCACCCTTTATCATCCTCAACTCATAGGCTAGGACCAATAAAATTCCATAGTACCTCTACATGAGTTCGATAATAATGAGGCCTTTTATGATTTTATAGGCCTAAGAGATAATGTTCCTTTAGGAGACCGTAAACAAGGGTTATCTATGAAACTAGATCCTATTGCCTATTTTGAAGAGTGGGTGAACACCCTTAGCTAAAAATAAAAAAATAAAATATTGAGGTCCCAAAGTGAAAAAATCTCTAAGGTGTTTTTGGACTAGGGAAAAAGTAAAGAAAAAATCTAGTCTTTGGTAAAAAAAACTAACTTTAATTTACTAAAAAAATTAACTCTAATTTAGTAAAAAAATTAACTCTAATTTAGTAAATAAATTAACTCTAATTTTGTAAAAATAAATTAATTCTAATTTAGTAAAAAAAATTAACTCTAATTTAGTAAAAAAAATTAACTCTACTTTAGTTACATAAAATTAACTCTAATTTAGTAAAAAAAATTAACTCTAATTTAGTAAAACCTATTTTAGGTGATATTAGATGGGGATATTCACCCTTCCTCGAATGAAGTTTGAGAGACCACCAACAACAAACTTAACTTTAGGTCTAAACTCATAAGAGAGGAGTAGTGTTCTTTTGAGCAAATTATTTGAGACTACCCTAAAGTGTTTGTCACATGGCCCTTGCCGCCATTAGGAGATTTTGATTCCTCTTATTTGGGAGAAATTGAAGAACCAGTCCAACTAGAGGACTTTACCATTACCACCTAGTTTACTTCTTTACCAAATATCCTAGAAGATGGCTTTAATGTCCTTGAAGAGGACACTTTAGAGGTCAACATTGAGACACCCCAGATGATCCCAAGTGGATAAAACTAAGTGCTTCCCTCACTAGTGAGAAATAAAAAATTATTATAAATCATTTAAGAGAGTTTATATACATTTTTGTATGGGATTATTCTAATATGCCAGGTTTGGATCCATCATTAGTTCTACATAATATTGTAGTTCATCCAGATGTTGAATCAATTAAATAGAAACTAAGGAAAATGCATCTTTGCATTATAATCTTGGTCAAGAAAGAATTGGAAAACCTATTAGATGTAGGATATATTAGACTTATTGATTATTCAAAGTGGATCTCTAATATTGTGCCAGTTAGTAAAAATCTAGAAAGTATGAAGTTATGTACTAATTTCCAAGACATAAACAAGGCTTGCCTAGAGGATGACTTTCCTTTGTCGAACATCGACACAATTATTGATGTCACATCTAGTTATGAAATGATTTCCATCATGGATGGATTTTTAAGATATAATTAGATAAATATTATACTAGAAGACCAACATAAGACAATGTTCACCACTCCTTAGGGAATGTTTTGTTATCAAGCCATGCCATTTAGCCTCAAGAATGCAAGGGAAACATACCAAAGGGAAATGATGGTTATATTAAATGACATGAGGCATGATATTGTCAAAGACTATGTTAATGACATGCTAAGTAAATCTAATACTCATTTAGACCATCTGGTTATACTATAGAGAACATTTGAAAGGATTTGTGAGTATAAAGTTCAGCTTAATCCCAAGAAGTGTGTCTTCAAGTTTACTTCAAGAAAAAATTTAGGCTTTTTTGTCTCTCTTTGAGGCATTAAATTTGATCCTACCAAGGTTCAAGTCATTACTAAGATGCTGCCACCTTGTACTTTGAAGTAGCTATGTAGTTTCTAGAATAAAATACAATCTATCAGATGCTTCATTTCATAGTTGGCTAATAAATACCATCTATTCACTCATTTTTTAAATAAGGGCACTCTCTTTTCATGGAATGAATATTGTCAAAATTCCTTTGAGCACCTTCAAGAATACTTGGACAATCTTCTTATTATGATACTATAGATAGGATTACATAACATGATTAGTCAAGTATTAGTCCAATAAATCAAAGGAAGAATGCATAAGAACAAATCGAATTAAGCCTATCTATTCATGTGGGAATTACAAAGGATAGCAAGAAACATATGAAATAAATAAACACCATATTACCTTCCCAAATGGATTAACCATACCAATGAGGCTCAAAAGCATGTTTTTCCTTGATCAAGAGCTCTTGTCTTCAACAACAAAGGTGGCCAACTCCTCCAATGTCTCAAGAACTCCTTACAAAATCAATGATCAAATATGAAAGATGATGGAGATAATTTAGCATAATAACTTTGCATAAATCAAGCTTAAAAATGATGTTCATGGCCTCTCTATTTATATATTTTTGAGATTGGTTAGGATTAACCATGACCATCCATCTCAAGATTGAGATGTGTGATCATGGATTATTTTAATTATATAATTAAATCTATAAATATCCCTAATAATTATTTTGGAATAAAGGGCATTGAATAGGCATGGAGGGTCATTAATGAGGTATGAGAGACCCATAATCTTGATATTTTATGCATTTATGGTTTATGGATGCCACCCCATATGATGATGTCACCTGATGATGCAGTTAATAGAAATTAATTTCCAATAAATATTTATTCAACAAGTTCCATAGAAAATTAACTAAGGCCCTAATTTGGATCAATTAACCTTAAATAAGGTTAATCAATATTGTGCAATTATTTGGAAATTGGCCCTCAATTAATCAAAATGGTCAGAAAGTCATATTACTAGGTCATAATTTGACTCAAGAAGAATTAGAAGGCGATGTAAGATGTATTGGAACTGTATTCCCATTTAGGATGTTGTCGACACAAAATATCAAAGGTATGTGATGTGTACAAATAGTTTAGAACAAAAGAGTGATCTAGAGTACAAAAAGTTAAAATCATCATTTTGACTTGAAATGAATTGATCAAAGTTAGCTAGCCCATAAAATGCATTGCCCTATTTAGGGATACTTTGACCTAAATTAGTACTTGTAAATGACAAGTTTGAACCATTTAGCTTGTTTTATGGATTTTGACCTAAAATGTGAATTTGAGTTAAATTCAAGTAAGATTGAAAATTTCAACACAAATGATGTTAGGAATTGGATGTCTACATTTTCCCCCTATTTGAGAAGGCATAATGAGACATTTAGGTAAAGCAATGTCTTTTCCAAGAAAAGAGTTGTCAAGAAAAAATTGGAACAGACTCATGATGCCCCCTCGAGAGGACATACTAGGATGAAAGAGAAGGATGGACTCTTGAAAAGAGAGGGAAAATGAGAGATTAATCCCTAGAATAGATCACATCCAAACAAGCTAATGCTTGCACATGTGATTACCATCAATGATCAAAATATAATTAGAGGTACAATAAGCCCCAAAGATGGGGGGAATGGAAAAGATACAATCCATAATGTAAGGGACACACTATAAACATATCCAATTTAAGAGTACAAGATACCCACTTATGGCATTGATCAATCCTGAGACAAGTTGCACACTACATATTGCCATCGTGGGTAGTAATATGGAAAGCTTAGAACTATAAGAAAAGAAAGAACATTCTACTTTAGGAAGGGAAGCACCACTAGAATGGGATCTCCAAAGATAAGATAATAAGAGGTGCCCCAATAGAGAAAATGTGATCATGATAAAACTATTTTGCCCTAGTAAGCTAAATTTTGATCATTAATAAAAAATAAATAATGGTTTACTCCTATAGGGATAATTTGATTCAGATGTTGGGCCCCAGCCTAGGCAATTGGCAAGAAAAATAACTCAAGGATATAACCCAAAAGATAGGTTAAAGTGAGTGGGCAAAAATGTATATGTGATGGTGTAATGGCTTATAAATCCACATGAAACCCAACATATGAGAATGCACAAAGTGACAAAAGAGATGAAAATAAGAATGAAAGATAACTGAGCTAAACTCAATAGAAATTAGGCACTACCTACATAGTTCCATGGAATCATGTTCCAACATGAACTTTAGGCCAATGTAGTTCACCCAAGTTTGGGAGAGAATGAAATGAAGAATGATGAAAATTGACCAAGAATTTATTAGACTCAAAATGTATACAAAGAGATGCATGTCTAAGCATAGAGTCAAGTTCCAAAATTCATAGTACCTAGATGTTTATTTTCATATCATGATCCTAGATTATGCAAAGTATTCTTGAGAATCATTCATCAGAGTTGATGTTGATGTTAAGACTTTTAGACCTGAGCACAAAGTGATTTCTATAGAAAAATAAATTGGGAATCATAAGTATGAATAACTTAGAATGAAATAATATTCCAATTGCACTAATTCAGTTCAAATGTGAATACCTATAACTAAGGATAATGGTAAAACAATAACCAAAACTAGAGTTACAACTATTTACATTTAAACAAAAAATCAAAGACAAAGAAAAAGAAAATAAGAAATCTTAAAAACATGAGATCAAGATACAAATAATCAAGATATATGTGGACCATCAAGATGTACTTGGAAAATAAAACAAAAAATCAAGAACAAACTTGAAAATAAAAGACCAACATGATAAACAATAATTAAAAAAATACACATAATTTTTTTTTGAGTTTTTGAATGTTTTACAATTTTTTTTTAGAATTTTAGAAGTATCTCAACTCAATTGAGGATTAAGAGATACAGAATAGTTTATCTCATGAAATGGTGAGAGTGTGCCAACTTAAAATGCTCGCAATATAGTGAGAGCATATGATAAGAGGGATTGAGTTGACCTCAACATGAATTGAGCATGACCTATATAACCCCAAAATAATCCCAAGTCACAGTAATTCCTCCCACATGAAAGGTGAAGAAAAATTGACTAGGTCACAACAAGTTCACAAATAAAGGTGAAAGACAAGACACATGATAATAGTAATGACTAGATGATGTGGCAATGCATGATAAAAAGGCATTATACCTAATTTTCCCATAGGTGATTATAATTAAGAAATAATGTCATAATATTGATTTTCCTAAAGGTGGTTATAATTAGGGGTACCAAAAAAATACTAACTTGCCCATAGATGGTTATAATCAGGGGTACCAAAATAATACTAACTTGCCCATAGGTGGTTATAATTAGTGATACCAAATAAGATAATTAATGAAAGATAACTTGCTAGATCAAATGTCATACTATTTCCATAGACTATCATTCAACACTAAATTAAAAACTCTTGAAATCATATTGGAATCCCCTCATAGAAAGTGCAAGATGAACCAAAGGAACCAAGATCAAAATGAAATGAGATAGGATGACTAAGAATAGGCTTTGGTCAATAATAAAGAAATGGTATAATAAAATTTTATAATGAAATGATAAAAATAAAATTGGATATAGTGGTAATAAAGTTTCCCCCAAGCAATGACTGGCTTAAATTAATTGTAAAATAGTTAGAGTGTTGCTTAGGTTTCTCACAAAATGGTGAGAGAATTCAAATTTTAAAGAATTGCTCATAAAATGGTAAGAGCATAAAGAAGGTGACTGAGATAACCTCAAAAGAAATTGAGTGTTGCATACATAGTCCTGAAGGACCTCAAGTCAATGTAGTTCAAATGACATGGTTCATGGATTACAATGGTATAATAATACCTAAAAAGGGTCTATATGGTTGCCCCCAAGAGAGGAGGCATGGTAATGGAAACTGGTAATTAGAAAAGTGAAAAATGGTTATGTTGCTCTTTTTGATAGTGAGATGCACATCCTAGTCAATATGTGAGACAACAAAAATGATCAGTTTATAAAAATTTATACCCAACTCCCTTTTGAAATAACTACTCTATTAAGACCTTACTACTGATTTGGATCTCAATAATGTGTTCATGATCTTTGTTGGCAATCGATTCTACTTCCTACAAACTTCAAGACAAGATAACTTCATAGCCTCTGTAAAGGAAAGTGTTGCTAGTGATAAATGATATAAGTGGGTAATAAATGGGTGGGTGATAATAGAATGTCTAATGAATGGGAAACAAATGAAGATCAAAACTTTTAGTCACACGTAATGTTTATAATTCTAGATTCAACATATATTTGGTTATGGTGGGGTCGAATACCTCTAAAGATGCTCTCGATATGAGCATTAGATTGTTCTATTGTTTAGCCTTAAGAGTAGCTACCATCTAATTATGCTATAGATTAAAAGCTATATTGTTTTGATCTTTGATATTATCTTTAGTATGTAGTGAAGAACTTTTGTGCTCAACTATTGGCACCTTGATGAGGTTTTCACCAATGAACTTGTTTTGATCATCCCATAGCACCTCTGAGAAGGTTTCATGAAGATATGTTAACATTTGACTTTGATTGTCTTCTAACACCTTCAAAAAGGTTTCACTAAAATATTCTAGGTTTGATCTTTGTTTGTCCCCTAGTGCCTTCAAAAATGTTTCAATAGGATATTGTTCTTATTCTAAATGAATTTGGTCTTGGCCCCCCTAAGATTCTACAAATGGTATGTCACCTTGGATGCAGTTCAACAAAGTGTGATTCTATCAGTCCCAATTGATGTTTGTGGGAGGTAGAATATCAATATAATGGCTATGTTGGGTGGTAATAATGGGATGGTGAAAGGTAGCAAAATTCTCATAGAATATACTAGGATAACTTGTGTCGATGCTAAAGTAATCATCCTTAAAAACCATAAAAGGATTACAAATATATTCAAATTGATCTACAAGGCAATTATAACTAATGTTGTAACAACCATGACTATAATCTATTTTTGAATTTGATTCCAAAGTAAGAGACTCTGAATCTGATGTTGCAACTAATTTTGATTCTATTTTTGATGCTAAATCCAATGTTGGTTCAAAAATAGAACCTGACTCTAATTCTGATTCTTTATCTAATGTGGTTATTTCTTCAATGTTTTGTTGAATGCTAAATGTTTGGCAAGTAATGGCTTATGATGGCATAATGGGATCAATAAAAACTAATTCATCTTGGAAAGGTTCAATATTTATTGGATCATCTAAGTGAATCCCCTCAAAGAGAGGGAACCGCTTAAGGGATGTCTGGATAAAATCATGTCTACCGTAGTGAGACTCCTCAACAAGTGGGAAAAGATCAAGAGACAATTCTTTAGAGACTAGCTTGTCAAGGAGATGAGGCTATTTAAAAATAGGTAATTTATGAATAGGTAAATTATCACAATTTTAATTATCACAAATGGGTGTTTCCATAATAACATTTTGGTTTTGGTTTACAATTGGTTGTAAAAAATCAATTTTGAATAGATTTTGATCCTCATAAGATGGCTCTTGAAGAGGTAATAGTTCTTGTTTTGGCTTGAAGATCAGCACATACTTTCTAAAGTTGAGAACATTTGGTTTAGTGAGAATAATGGTTTATGGTTCAATAATAGACTCTCCAAAAATTAGACTATTGAAGAAGGGATCAAACACAACTGGTTCATCAAATGGAGGTTCTTCAACAATAAGTTCATCAAAAACTGATGATGGGCCAAGAATGGTAATAACTAAATGTTTATTAATTTGGTTACTTGTGAAAACCAAAGGAGGAGGTCATAAAATGGGATGCTTCTTAGTTTGGTTTCTCATACAAACCAAAGGAGGAGGTCCTAAAATGGTGATGACTAGATGCCTCTTAGTTTGGTTGCTCATGCAAACCAAAGGAGGAGGTCCTAAAATTGTGATGTCTAGATGCTTCTTAGTTTGGTTGCTCATGTGAACCAAAGGAAGAGGTCTTAAAATGGTGATGACTGGACACTTCTTAGTTTGGTTACTTGCATAAGCCAAATCATCCAAGTCTTCCTAATAAAACCAATCATCCCAATCTTGATTTGGATCTTGATTGTGTTCCCATGGATAATTTTTATGAGGTGGATAGAAATCTATCTCACAAACCATATTATCACCAGTAAAGTCATGCAAGTCATTTTGTGCGGCCATTCTATCATCTATCTCACAAAACATATTATCACCATTGGGGTCTTGAGTAAAGTCATAAAAGTCATTTTGTGCAGCCATTCTATCATAAGTTGGATTATCTGTGACTCTACCATAAGTGTAACTAGACATATATAAATTTAATGAATAAATCTCTAAAAATAAAAGGCTTATAATTTTGCAAACTCTAAAAAATGATGCCCAAAAGATAAAAGGTTCAACCTTGGTCGAAAGGGTGGAATTGTATCTCAAAATGGTTTGTGCCAAGATTTGGCATAAAACGACTAAAATAAAATTTATAATGTCAAAGGATTTTGGAGAAAGGTTGTGTTTTCCCAAATAAAGGCACAAAAAATGATAAGGATAGGTGCTTCAACAAACAAACAATCAATAGTCTTCAATTTTGGGTAATAATTTAACCGAAGTTCTGCAACCCAAAAGAGAAAGATCTATGTATCAACCCCATGAATTGAGGCCTAAATAAAAATAAATCAATGTTTGGATCCAAACTTGATAAGGTTAATTGAAAACACAATGTTGAAGACTAGGATTGGACCAAATAAGCTAGACAAGAGCGGACAACATGACGACACATAAATGAGTTTTAAATGGCACACACACAAACATGTTTAGAAAAAATTTCAAGGCACAAGTGTGGTGTAAAATGAATAGCATAAATCCTCTTTAAACAAAAGAGTGGCATATAAACAAATTAATTTTGACATGGTTTATAAACAAACAAACAAGTTTTAGTCTCAAAACATACCAAGTAAAAATGACTAAAATACACTAAGTATAATCATCCAAATCTTAATAAGGGTATAGTAATGTGGGTTTGACTAAAATAATTGTAAACAATGTAAAAAAATGCACTTTAATTGGGTGTCTACAGCACTTGGCTTATTACAAAAAGGCCTTATCCTTTTTGCAACCACTACATCCATCACTTGCTCAGTGTAGTGAAATTTCCAAAGTATATATATATCTCAGTGCTTTATCCCTAGAGCACTTATGGGAGGTGATGAAATCCTCCTCACAAGTCAAGTTTGAATAAAATAAAAGACATAATAGAAAGACTTTATGGTCATCTCAAGATCATCCAATACTATTTTGAGTTTTTAGGGAGCACTATAAGTGACATTCTTTCTATGTCTTGGACTAGGCATGCTTGCAATAAGGATGGCACTTTTAATTCCAAAAGTTCCCTAAAGGGGATAAATGGAAGAGCATACACACAATGTCCCTCTTTTTTTACAATCAATTAATTAATCACCTATTACATATAAAATTGATAAATGAGTTCAATTTTAATCACCAAATAAGATATTAGGTGGTGTTGTTTTTGGCCCTTGGCCTTAATTTCTAAAATGGTAAAAGATTGGACAAAAAAAGACACATGAAGCACTAAATACCTAAGTTCATTTTAAGCCCAAATTGAAGATTCAAGACTCAGCGTAGATTCATGATTAAAACACCAAATTTAAGATGTTTCAAGAGTTGTGATGTGTTTTAAACACTAAATGAAATGTACCTAAGACTTAGCCAAATCTTAGGTTTATTTTAAGCACTAATTTAAATGTATGAAATCAAGCATATTCATTTTAAACCCAAATGAAAGTGTGTTTGGTTAGTCAAAAGAATTCAAACTAACTTCCAAACTACCCCCTCAACTTGCAAAAACATAATTATAAGGGCCTGCTTTGAAGCACTTAAGAGTTTGAGTAAATGACATTAAGAATTTAGCTCTTAGATTGATAGTCGAGTTGGGTTGATAGTCAAGTTAGGTTGATAGGTGAGTTAGGTTGATAGGTGAGTTGGGTTGATAGGCAAGTTGGGTTGATAGGTGAGTTGGGATGAGTCAAGGTGATCCAGAGCTGAGTTGGGCTGAGCTAGAGTGGAGTTGGGCTAAGCCAAAGTTGAGTTGGGTTGAGCCAGAGTTAAATTAGGGTGATCTAGAGCCAATTCAAGATGATCTAGAGCTGAGATTGGTCAAGCCAGAGTTAAGTTAGGCTAAGCTAGAACTGAGTCAAGGTGATCCAAAGTTGAATTAGGTTGAGTAAGAGCTGAGTCAGAGTTGAGTCAGGTTGAGCTAGAGTCAAGTCAGGCTGAGCTAGAGCTGAGTCGAGCTGAGCCAAAGCTGAGTTGGGTCGAGCCAGAGCTGATTCAAGCCAACCTAGAGTTGATTCAGGGTGATCCAAAGTTGAGTTGAGTCAAGCTAAAACTAAGTCAAGTCAAGCTAGAGCTGAGTCAACGCAATCTAGAGCTAAGTCAAGATGATCCAAAGCCAAGTCAGGATGAACCAATGCTGAGTTAGGCCAAGTCAGAGCTAAGTCAGGGTGATCTAGAGCTGAGTTGGGCCAAGCCATAGCTAAGCTAGGCTAAGCTAGAGCCATGTTGAGCCTATCTAGATCCAAGTTGGGCTGAGATAGAGCTGATTTGGGGTGATCTAGAGCTGAGCTAGAGCTGAGTTGGATCAAGTTGACAGTCTTGAAAAAAAATCATGGTTTATAAAAATGGACTTTTTTGCTCAATTTTTTGCCTTTTTTGCTTCCATACTACAAGATCCTACATGGAAATGGTTAGTAGGTTGATTGTAGAGGATTTATGAGAAAATTTGTGGGTTGTGGTCCCACTGAGCATACCAAAATATAGAGAGAATTACATAACATGATTAGTCAAGCATTAATCCAATAAATCAAATAAATAATGCATAAGAACAAACCGAATGAAGCCTAATTATTCATGTGGGAATTACAAATGATAGCAAGAAAAAATTGAAATAAAGTAACACCATATTACCTTCTTATATGGATTCACCATACCAATGAGGCTCAAAAGCATGTTCCCCCTTGATTAAGAGCTTTTGTATTCAATAACAATGGTGGCAAACTCCTCCAATGTATCAAGAAATCCTTAAAAAATCAATGATCAAATGTGAAAGATTATGGAGAAAATTCAACATATTAAATTTGCATAAATCAAGTTTAAAAATGATGTTCATGGCCTCTCTATTTATAGATTTTTGAGATTGGTTAGGATTAACCATGACCATCCATCTCAAGATTGAGATGTGTGTTCATGGATTAATTCAATTATATAATTAAATCTATAAATATCCTTCATAATGATTTTGGAAGAAGGGGCATTGAATAGGCATGGAGGGTCATTAATGAGGCATGGGAGACCCATAATCTTGATATTTTATGCATTTATGGCTTATGGATGCCACCCTATATGATGATGTCACCTGATGATGATTTTAATAGAAATCAATTTCCAATAAAGATTTATTCAACAAGTTCCATGGAAAATTAACTTAAGGCCCTAATTTGGATCAATTACCCTTAAACAAGGTTAATCAACATTTGTGCAATTATTTGGAAATTGCCTCTTAATTAACCAAAATGGTCAAAAAGTCATATTACTAGATTTTAATTTGACTCTAGAAGAATTAGAAGGTGATGTTAGATGCGTTAGAACCATATTCTCATTTAGGATGTTCTCGATACAAAATAACAAAGGTATGTGGTGTTTACCAATGAATTAGAAGAAAAGAGTGATCCAGAGCACAAAAAAGTAAAATCATCATTTTGACTCAAAATGAATTGATCAAATTTAGCTAACCCATAAAATGAATTGCCCCATTTAGGGATACTTTGACTCAATTAGCACTTATAAATGACAAGTTTGAACCATTTAGTGCATTTTATGAATTTTGGCTTAAAATGTGCATTTGAGTGCAATTCAAGTAAAATTGACAATTTCAACATAAATGGTGTTAGGAATTGGATGTCTATAGATACCACCTATGCCAAGAAAGCCATTTTTGCTTTACCTATCTAACACTAAAAATTCCTTGGAGGAAATTTTGGTCCAACATAATGAACATGGAAAATAACATGCAATATACTATCTAAGTCATACAACGGTAGTGTATGAACACGATTATATGCTAATTGAAAAAGCTTGTTCAGATATGGTGTTTTTAACCTATAAAATATGTTATTAAATGCTTAAAAATATGACCATACTCATTTCCAAAGTATATCCAGTCAAGTATCTACTATCAAAAACATCTTTACAAGGTTGTATGGCGAAGTGGGTCATGTTTCTGAGTGATATTGAGATTGAATACATCAATCAAAAAGTTATTAAGGGATAAATACATGTAGATAATCTTGTTAAATATCCCATATTATATACTCATCTACTTAAATTTGTATTTTTAGATGAATCCATTATGATATAGCATAAGCATCTCCTAAAGATTAGCCATGGAAATTATATTTTGATGGTTCTTTCACGTCTCATAGGTCAATATCAGTATTGTTGATAATAACACCATAGGGGGATCTCATTCCTAAATCATTATGTATCAACTTTCCTTATACAAATAACATGACTTATTATGAATCACTCACTGTAGGGCTTAGTCTAGCAGTACCATGGAACATTCAACATTTATTAGTTTATGGCAATTCACAATTGATCATTAATAAGGTCACAACCTAATTCCAAACCAAATATGATAATTTTTCACCTTATAAAGCAATGGTGGACAATTTTAAGTAGAATATTTATCACATTAAATTTACACACATTCTTTGAGTCAATAACTAGACAACCAATGCCATGGATATAATTATTTCTTTGATTTATAGCACTCATAAGGTAAGAGACTCCCAGTTCCTTGTTGAACATATTCTAGAACTTGCACATGAACCATCAGTCATTGAAATGATTATTGATATTATTAGTCTTAGTTATATTTGGAATTAAACATTATAAAATTAATTCCATGATCAATTCCTTCCACTAGACCTTTCTCCTAAGAAATAAAAGGCCTTCACACTCTAAGCCTCTCGTTATACCTTAATTAGACCTACACTTTATGGCAAAAACGTTGAAGGAACTTTGATAAAATATAGATTAGTGTTGAGGGAATTTCATGAAGGAGGTTTTGTGGCCCACACTAGCAGGTTCATGCTTGCCAAAATCTCTTACATACTGGTTATTATTAGTTGACCATGGAAGTAGATGCATCTACTTATGTTAAAAGATGAAAACAATGTTAGAGGAGTGAAAATTTGATCCATGCTCTAGCATGAACACTCAATATAATGACCACATCATGTCCATTTTCAATGTGGGGACTCAATCTTGTAGTGAATGTTAACCCTACCTCCTTAGATGTTCATAAACATATCCGTACCGCTACTGAGTACTTCATTAAGTGGGTTGAAACTATACCCCTAATTTACATGATAGAAAAATAAATTTCCAAATTCATCTTTAACAATATCATTTTTCATTATGGTATCCCATCCAAAATTATATCTGATAATGGAGATTCATTTAAAAACAAGGATGTCAAAACACTATGTGTTGAGTTTAACATTACCCAACATTTTTGCAATGTATATTACCCACAAGGTAATGACCAAACATAGGCATATAATAAGACCATTATCAATATTCTTAAGGATATTGTTAATAATGTTGGTCATTATTATCACTTATAAATATTCTACATCCTCTGGGCTTACTGTACTAATTATCTCATTCTAATAGGAGCCACACCATATTCCTTTATTTATGGAATTGAGGCCATTATTCCCATCGAGGTCGAGTTGCCTTCTCTATGAATTCTATTAAAATAAATCCTTGATGATGAGGATTATAGATTAAATAATTTGTAATATCTGTAATTACTATATGAAAAATTCATGGCCACTATAAACACCCTTCAAGCATACTAGAACCAATTATGTGGTCAATATAATAGGTGTGTGAATCATAGAGAGTTCAAGCTTGGTGATTTTAAGAATGTGTTATAAGATATACATGGAGTTTTCATTGATGTCATGAATATGTCATTGACATCATTTTGAGTTATATTTTTTGTTCTTGAGGTTGAGTTCATGAGCCATGTACTTGAGAGACCTAGTGAGAAGGCATAGGCTTGGTAGCATGTTGAGGTGAGCAATCTGAGGCTTATGAGAAGAAGATTGGCACTATGTAAGAATGGTATGAAGTTTTATGACATGAGTATGATGTGTTAATAATATTAAAATAGGTTCAAGGTGTGTTCAAGGTCTAAGTGTAATTGGAAATTCAAGGCCTAATGTGCAAAGAGACCTAGTGTGGCCTAATGAGGGGTCAAGTTTAGTTTTCAAGGTGCCAAAGCTCATTAGAGCATTATAAGAGGTGTGATAGGTTGTTTCAAGTGTGTTGACCAAGTCTAAGGTCTTAGTATAAAGGAGAAAGCATGACATGCAGTTTTAAAGTTTTTTGTGTGCACAAAATGAGGTATTGTAGACCAAGATTTTTTTTAGTGGTGAATCTTCATTAATCTACGAATATTCCATTTTTCAAAGTTAGCATTTGGCAATTTTTGTGGAGTGGCTGATAGGGTGGGATCACCTAATTTTTTGGGTTTAAAATAGAGGTTCACCTACATTTGAATATAAATTTCCTCATATAAATATAATTCACCATTACCTAGAAATCCAATCCAGAGGAATTCACCATATACTATCAAGCGACTTTAGGAATTTTTTTGGTGGTTTGTATTTCAGGTCTGAGGAGGTCTTCAAGAATCAATAGTTTCTAGTAAGGTATGATTTTTTTTACAATATAATTTATTATTATTTTTTAATTGTAATTCCATTTATTATTTTTTAAGTGCCATCTCAACAATTAAACACGAGGGTATTTGATGATAGCCTATAGACACCCAATGACATCTTGTGAGTATGGGCACCTGACAGTAGCCTATGGGCACTTGATTGTAGTTTATCAGTGATGAATGGTAGCATGTAAGAATATGATATCATGCTATAAGTGTATGATGGTAGGCTATGGGCAAAAAATGGTAGGCTACCTATGGATGGATGATGACAAGGTGTGGGTAGATACTGACAGACTATGGGCAGATGTTGATAGCCTACGGGTAGATGTCAAGAAGATGTTAGTAGCCTATGGGTGAAGCTTTTAGCCTATAAATGGAAAATGGAATCATGTAGGTGGAGGCATACAACGTATGGGTGGATGTTGATATCTTGTAGGTGGATGCCTACAACCTATGAGTAGATGTTGGTAGCCTATGGGTAGATGTTAGAAGCTTTTTAGCATCTGACCATAGGCTACTGATGTCCACCTATAGGCTATAGGAATCTACTTTCAAGCTATTAGAATCCACCTTTATGTTATAGGCCTCTGCCTATAGGTTGGTAACATCTATCCATAGGCTACAGGCCTTCATTTATAGGCTACCAACATTTATTTGCAGGCTGTGGGCCTCCACCTGTAGGTTGTTGACATTTGATCATAGGCTATAGTCAAGCACCCATGGGTCACTATTAGGTATCATTAGGCTATATTTGGATGTTATTAGGCATTGTGTGATTAACTATATGGCATCATATGATTCATCTATGTAATGATATGCCTTCTAAACTAATTTACCACCATTGTGAATCTAATTCACCTCGAGACATCCATGGATTTTTTTATATGGCCCACTAAAATAAACCCTATTACAAACCCAAAAAGGATTTTATTATGCTCATTGGAACTTACAACCTTTTCATGAGGATGCAATCAATTCATGTTAGTTGGGTAAGGTTCCTAGATTAATTTTTTTGGCATTTATCTTTAGGTTGAGGACCTAAGCTTTATGAACGATTGTTAAGAATGGAAAACAGTCTAAACCCTCTCAAAAACCCTAATAGTGACCCAATATGGAAGATATGATTAAAAATTGATTATAATGGTTTGGTTAACCTAGTATGATGATTGGAGGTTGTATTTAACTCTCTTAGGTACCTCCAAGTGGTATTGGTTTATCAGATGAGTGAGTGGAAGCTATAGGAAACCCCTTATTTCTTAGAATTTTGATTTAGCAGTAGGGTTAACCAAGTAAAAGGATGAAAATTCTTGGAGGATGATGTGTGATACTTATATTTTATGATCATGTAAGTTTTTGAGTCGGTTATTGATATGAGCAACATTTAGGAGGTGATAATTTTGGCGATGGTTCTACCCCAATTGGTGGCAGAACTTTTGGGAGCCATAACTTTTGCACCATAGCTCTATTTGACTCCCCATTTGAACCATTGGAAAGATAAGAATGTGGGTAAAATCATGATATGGCATGGATATTTTATATATGGGTTTTTACCCTGAAAACAAATGGAAGTTCCCCAAATTTTAATTTTAGTAGTGCAGTCTAAAAATAGTAATTCATCAAATTATGTATTGTTGTAAATTATGGAAGTCAAACCACATAATATCCATCAATATTGGTGACCTAAAAAACCATCATCCTACCTTAAAAACATGTATAAATTAAGATGTAACCTAAAATGGAAATCAGACATCTCTTCTCAGAGAAAGACATATATTTGGGTCTACAAATTTAATAAATAAAACATCTCTTCTCAGAGATAGCATTATTGTTATTGTGTTGTTATTGTTTCTTGAATTATATTTCAACTAAATATTTTGAGTTTTTTATCAGGTAAAAACTTTAAATATGTTAAATTGGTCATGTAAGTTAGCCTATCGCTAAAAAGATCGAGTAAGGAAGATGATGAGAAAACCTGGCAGAAGTGAGAATGAGATTAGGTATGGGTTTTATTGGATTAGGTATGGATAAAAATGCATGGGATTATTATTAAATACATATAACACATATCCCTAGTGGAGAGAAGTTTTGAAGAATCTTGTGTATGGTATAAATTTTATCTCAATCTAACTTGTCTAACATAGTGAGGTATGTGTAGGGTAAAGACATGAGATTGGTCAGTAAGATAAATATTTATATTGGAAATTATATTATATATATTTAAATATGTTATAAGGATTATTAAGGATCATAAAAACCCATTTTAATTTCATAAAAATTTTCACATAGGCATTCTAAGTCTTGGTTTCCATGACTGTGTTTTGAAGCATTCAGACAATTTTTTTTGTGTTAATAAGAATGATGTTCCTTAGTCATTACACATAGAGTTTAAGATTATAATTCACACAAAGTTTTTATATATGTCTCATAGGTTAATTTTAATGTATTTTTTTCATGATAAAATCTATTAAGGTGTGAAAAGTTAAAAGTTCTTGACTAGGTTTTGAAGCCTGTTTGTAGTTCTGAGTGAGCATATGAAAGTGGTATGTTTGAGGTATTTTACCTTGTATGGTAGAGTATAATATAAATTATTATGACATTTAGGAAATATATTTTCTATAAATTTTATTTATTTATGTGCTTATGTTTCAAATTTGAGTGTATAATTCAGATATTCAAAGTAGACTTTCTGGCAGTGAGAAGGGCTAATTGTGAATAGGCCTAATGGTGTGGTTCAAGGAGTGAAATGAGAAAAATGGTGTTTGGTAAGTATGGTGAGATTATAATGTGTATAATTGAAGTGTTTTTGAAATTTTAAATACATTTATAGAGGCTCATAATGTTCTAAGGTGGTCAAAGTGAAATGTGTGCTTTGAGAAGGCCTAATTACATCACGTCTCTAGTAGGCCTAATGATGGTTTGTCAGGATCTTGCTCTACCAATTAGAGCACATATGATTACTTCTCGTATTAGCAACTAAACATGAAATTTAACCAAAATCAATAAGTAACTAGAAATATGAAACAACACAGGAATTGAGAGACAATACACAATTGTATTAATAATCACTCAGAAGAATATACAATAAAGAAGATGCCACTTCTTCTTCCACCTCAAAGGCTCGCCACACCTCAAGACCTTGTTCCCTCTCTCTCTTGGTCACAAAAATCAATTCCAATATAGAATTGATGTTCACCTCTCCAACCAGTTAGTAACACGCTGCCAGTTCACCAAGTACACAACCGTACTCCAAGTAGATCTCCTGCTCTCTGCTGCTACCTGCAAATAACTAGACCTTACTCACCATTGTAGATCTCCTATAGAAAGTCATGCCCACATGCTGACCAAGATCATACACACATGAAGAACCCTTATGATTCTCTAATCTAGTACCCACCTTGGTACTGTGGCACTAGGAGGAACGCACCATTACTCTCTTCTCTCTGAAGGAGCTTATTGCTCTCTTACTCACTAGCTACAAGTTTGAAATACAACCCATGAGTCCATATATAGATCTCATGCTTACAATAATTAGACTAACCTAATTACAATAATTAGACGTGCAACTCAAGACTACAACTAGCCTTCAACATGCAAACTAACAGTCTCAAAATAGACTCTCTCGGATTCGTCATGCAAACTGCCTGTTCTCGCACAGGCTGCCCACGTCGGTTCCTCCATGACCGATGTCGACCGACTGGTGACCAATGCTAGTTGCTTCCTCTTTGCTGTCTAACTGATGTCGGTTGATCAGACTGATGCTGGTTTCCCTGCAACTGATTCTGTAACTCCCTGTAACTCTGCATCCTCCGTAACTTCCCCTGTTTGCATCTTGGTGAAGCTTTTAGCTCCATAACTTAACAATCTCCCACTTGGAGATAAATAGCTACACCTGTACCTATACCTATACATCGTCTAAATTATTCCTTGGCTTGTATTCCTCTTCAAGATCAATCCTAAAGACCAACCACCACACAATCTGTGATGCTGCACCTGTCATCAAAGTAACCTGCCACATCCGAACCTACATATCCATGTAGTGAAGAACTTGACCCTGCATAACAAGAAACCCTGCTGCTAGTCCCACTGAACTGCCCTCCAGTACTCCTTCCCCGAATTGGCTCCAAACTTTTTGACAACCCCCACTGCTTGGGAAAACAACTCAGGTCTACACTAGACCTCATGTGATTTCGAACCCTATTTCAAGCTAAGCTTGAACTGTCCAGCCCTTGGTGTGCTTTCTGATTCTGCAACCTGCATCATGAACCCTGCCAACACTGTCTTCACATCAGCACCCACTGGAGATCAAATCTCCATGTCTCTTATGCCAAAGAATTTTGCTGCTTCAAATTCTTCATGACACACCTCTGAACTAACCTTACCTTTAGCTCAGCAAATCCCTGTATGTACAAACCTACTAGTGAATCACCCACATACAGTAACAAGATGATGTTGCGACCATCATCTACCTAGTAAGATAAAACCATAATAGTTATGCTGACATTGACTGAAGCCATGCTTAGTCATCCACCTGTCAAAACCTGTACCACTATCCTGCAGCTTCTTCAAGACCATATGCCTTAGCCTTCTGTCTCTCGTATCCATCCACTCTCTTCTTTAAAATGGAAATCCATTTCATCTCTCAGTGCTTACTTCCAGCTGACAACTCTACCAACAGATACCTATTTGGTTCTTCTCTAAGGACTCACACTTATTGCCAAGCTTCCACTGTATCTGGACTCTACCTGCATTGCCTCTTCCATCTTCCTGGTTCTTGACTATCAAAAAAGCAATATAAAGAAGGTGAACAATGAATATGAGGTTCACTTACCCTTTCTAACCTCGACATGAGCGTTTGAGACTTGCTGTCCGCCCACTATCTGTACCAGTGACTGATCTCGGCCATCTCCTAGTCTCTTTCTGACCAATGTCGGCTCCCTGTACTGACCCTAACTACCGACATCATTTCCCTGGCCGACGCCGGTGTCCCTCCTATCAACGTCAGTCCTTATGACTGATGTCGGTCTTTATCCTACTGACGTCGGTTACTGTATGACCGATGCCGGTACCTGTGTTCATCTGTGAGTGATAACTTTTTACCCGCAAGCTCTCCATGGATCAAAATCCTAATCAAATCAACCCTGCTTTGCTCAGAATAATTTAGTTTCCTCACCTGATCTCTGTCCATCATCTCCTCCATGAACACCAAGGCTTTCTAGTTCTTTAGCTTGTCAAAGACATCTGACTTCCACTTCAAAACCTACATTTTCCTCCTACATATGTGACTAAGTCTATGAAGCCACATCTCTGCAACAGAAGGTGAATCAACAATATAAGTAGATAGATAAAGGATACCTACTTTCTTACCACCATCTAATTCAAGTGCATCCGCTGTGAGAGTTACAGTGCATCTCTCATCACCCAAATTTCTTGAAGAAATTAGACTCATCTCCAAGATTGGTACCTACATGACTTCCTTCACCACCTGTGTGTTATCCATCTACAATTTCAACTTCACTTCCCCTTCATCAATCATCTGACAAGGCTCTCCAACCCCTAAATAAGTCTCTCCAAGGTCTCCAAAGACATACCCATGAAAAGATGCTCTATTTCGGGTTGCATGGAAAGAGGCAAAATAATTTGTAATCAAAGATTCCACTTTATCCAGAACATCTTGTGCAATATTACTTGCAACATATGCTTCCACAAGCTGATCTTCTACTGACCAATGATCTCTTTTTACCTGCTCCTTCTTTCCATCAATTAGACCATTCGTGCTATTCAATTTCTCCATTCGTAGCTTACTTTCTTCTACCATTGCTATACTCCCACTCAATCTGAAACCCCTGTGAGTGACCTGTAATCAAAAACACTACCAGATCTGAAACCACCTATTAGTCAACCCAACCAAAAGCTCTGATACCACTTGTTGGTATTAGCTCTTGAACCTACAACCAAGGCTCTGATACCACTTGTCGATATCTTGCTCTACCAATTAGAGCACATATGATTACTTCTCATATTAGCAACTAAACATGGAATTTAACTAGAATCAATAAGTAACTAGAAATATGAAACAACACAGGAATTGAGAGACAATACACAATTGTATTAATAATCACTCAAAAGAATATACAATAAAGAAGATGCCACTTCTTCTTCCACCTCAAAGGCTCGCCACACCTCAAGACCTTCTTCCCTCTCTCTCTTGGTCACAACAATCAATTCCAATATAGAATTGATGTTCACCTCTCCAACTAGTCAGTAACATGCTGCCAGTTCACCAAGTACACAACTGTACTCCAAGTAGATCTCCTGCTCTTTGTTGCTACCTGTAAATAACTAAACCTTACTCACCATTGTAGATCTCCTATAGAAATTCATGCCCACATGATGACCAAGATCATACACACATGAAGAACCCTTCTGATTCTCCAATCCAGTACCCACCTTGGTACTGTGGCACTAGGAGGAACACACCATTACTCTCTTCTCTCTGAAGGAGCTTATTGCTCTCTTACTCACTAGCTACAAGTTTACAATACAGCCCATGAGTCCATATATAGATCTCATGCTTACAATAATTAGACTAACCTAATTACAATAATTAGATGTGCAACTCAAGACTACAACTAGCCTTCAACATGCAAACTAACAGTCTCAAAATAGACTCTCCCAGATTCATCATGCAAACTGCCTATTCTCGCACAGGCTGTCGACGTCGGCTCCTCCATGACCGATGTTGGCCAACTGGTGACCAACACCGGTTACTTCTTGTTTGCTATCTGACCAATGTCGGTTGATTAGACCAAAGCCGGTTTCCCTGCAACTGATTCTGCAACTCTGCATCCTCCGTAACTTCCCCTGTTTGCATCCTGGTGAAGCTTTTAGCTCCACAACTTAACATGGTTTTGGTCCTTATGAGTGGTAACCAACATATGTAGTGATTGTTTCACATTTAAAATGATTTTTTTAATATATTCCAAGTGTTATTAAATTATTTAAATGTTTTTTTTACCAAGTTTGGTGAAATCAAGAGCCAAGTATAAAAAAAGGTCTAATAGACCTAATTTGACTAGTTAGAATATTGAGGATATGAGCGAATGAAATAAAAGTATGTAAATGAGGTAGAGGTATTAAATACCATTATATATGTGTGTTTAATATGTCATGAATTTATATTAGTGTTTCTATAGATGATGGGTAAGTTTATATGATCTAAATCTGCCTAGAAGAGGGCTAATTGAGCGACGAGGTCTAATAGGCTATTTGAGAAAGATAGATGAGTGTGAAGAGGAAAAGAAGGTGAACATAATAATTTAAGAGATAAAAAGGTGTCCAAAAGTTATAATATGTTAAAATTTACTAATTTTATGTTGATTTACCTAGGGTTTTTATGCTTCCTTGCAAGTTAATGCTTGTTAAAGGACTAGTTGAGTTGGTACTTGACTAGTGACAAGTTGGTGCTCCTTATGGAGTTGGTGCCTCACTAAATCTTGATCCATTGATTATAAGTTTATATTAAAAGATATTTTTTAGTGGTTTTTATCCCCCATGAGGTTTTATAATGTATATCTTATGTTCTTGTGTTATGTTCCTACTTCATGATCATATGAATGGTTGATTATGCATTGTTATATCTCTATATTAGTTTGAATGATTAATGAATGATAAGTGAAATTGAAATAAAAGTTTGTGAAATGATTCACCCACCCTCTTAGTTTTTTTTATTCAAAAAATTGGTATAATATCAAGGTTCCTTATGTAGGCGTAATAGTCTAAGGAAGATCTTTGGAGCACAGGTATGGATTGTGATAATGAAAGTGTTTATTATGATTGCAATTAAGTTCTATCCATAGTCATTAAAATAGATTGTAATTTTTTTTCAAAATATAATAATCATATGGAATAATTGACCCATATTATAATGAAATTAAAGTCTTTATAGGCATAAGTAGATCAGGATGCAATCAAGATGAAGACATATTAGAAATTTGAGGAGATTACTAGAAAGTTTAACAATATGTTGAATAGTCAAAGACCCTATTATGATAAGATAGGTATTGGATTCAAAAAGGTTAAAAAGGATATAAAGGAGAGTCAATTTACAAAATTCAATGATTTATCAAGGAGTGATGATGTTGTTAGAATAAAGACCTATGCAGAAGTAATCAAGTTTGAAATCAATCATCAATAGTCCAAGAAGGGTTTTGTTTCATCAAAAGACATCAAAGGTAGTTGTGTATCATACAATGATCACAAAAATAAAAAATGGGATTATTCAATAAAATTATGTGGATTATTTTAATGGTTATTGTTTCTATTGTGGTCAATTTGGAAATAGAGTTGTTGATAATAGATGAAGTAGAATCTTGTGTTATAACTACAACCAAAGATGCCATATTACAAGAGATTGTAAGACAAGACCTATAAGGAAAATCAATAAATTTAAGAAGATATGTAGTCATGATACTAAATAATTGATCAAGAAAGTAGACCCTATGAGTAAGATGAAGGAGAAACAAGAATCTAGAGGGAAAGAATCTATGATAGCTCAAACTGCCTTTCATACTTAGAATGAAGATTTGATGTGGTACATAGATAGTGGTTGTTAAATTCACATGATAGGATATACAATAAAATTCATCACTTTGAATAAAAATGCCATAGGTTCAGTGAGGTTTGGAGACACACATTTTTTAATATAGTTGGCAAAGGTGCCTTGAACTTGGACAATGGAAAGACCAAGATAAAGTGTATTGTATTTAGGTGGATTGAAACACAACTTGTTGAGTGTAAGGAAAATATTCACCCAAGGAAATAACCTAAATTTTCATGATAAAGGATGTGAGATAAGAAGATCAAAATTAGGAAGGTTGATTGCCAAAACCAAGAGAACTAAAAATAATCTATATGTATTGAATGAGATCACAAAAGAGAAGTGATTTATGAGCAAGGTAGATGAAATTTGGCTATGGAATAGGAGGTTAGGTCATTTTAAATTTGACAACATGGTCAAGATTAGCTCTAAGGGATCCATGAAGAACATGCCCAAAATTTCCAAACCTATAGATACTCTTTGCAAGGCATGTCAACATGATAAGTAGACTGGGAGGAGATTCAAGTCTAAATAATACTCTACTACTAGACCTTTAGAACTAATTCATACTAATCTATGTGGTCCTACAAGGATTCAAAGCATTCAAGGTGATAACTACTTCATGTTGCTTATAGAGGACTTCATAAGAATGACTTGGGTAGAGTTCTTGAAAGAGAAGTCAGAAGATCTAGGTAAGTTCAAAAGTTTCAAGGCTTTGGTTGAAAATGAGATGAATGTGAATATCAAGTGTCTTAGGTCTAAAAAAAAGGAAGAGAGTTTTGGTCAAATAAGTTTGATGAGTTTTTCAAGGTCAATGGAATAAGAAGACAATTCTCATCTACTAGAACACCTCAACATAATGGGGTGGTTGAAAGAAATAATAGAACTATTCAAGAAATGGAAAGGACCATGTTGAATGAGTCAAAGTTGTCTGATAGATACTAGAGAGAAGTTATGGGTACTACAATTTATACTTTGAATGGTGGATAGATTAGGATCAATGATGATAAGACTCCATATAAATTATGGAATGGTAGACTTGTTAGTGTTGAACATTTCAAAGTGTTTAGAAGTAAGTGTTATATGAAGAGAGATGATGAGGACTTAGAAAATTTTGACTCAAGGTATGATGAAGGTATTTTCTTGGGATATTCATCAGTTGGTGTTACAAATGCTACAATAAGAGGTTTCAAAAGATAGTAGAGAGAACAAATGTGAATATTGATGAGACAAATAAATCATATTCTCATTCAAATAATGATTAAGAAGCAATAGAAATAGATGAGGATGAAGAATAAATTAAGGAGAGAAAGGACTCAAAAGGTATTTCTAGGTATATTTAAAAGGATCATCTTGAATATCATATCATTAGAAACAAAAGTGCAGACATACAAATAAGAAGAAGAATGGTGATTAATTTTTATCAAGAAAATACTACATTATAGTCTCAATTTGAACCTAAAATCTATGTAAAAGCAAGTGAAGATATGTTTTTGATAGATGCCTTGAATTAAGAGTTAAATCAAATTGAGAATAATAAGACTTGGGTATTAGTACCTAGGCCTAAAGACAAAAATGTCATGGTAAAAAATGGGTATTTAGAAAAAAGTTGGATGAGAATGGAGAAGTCACCAAAAATAAGGCTAGACCAATATGCAATGGATATGATCAAGTAGAAAGAGTGGACTTTGAGGAAACATTTGCTTTAGTAGTAAGATTAGAGGCTATTAGGTTGTTTATTGCCTATGTAGGTTTCAAAGGCTTTAAGATATACCAGATGGATGTCAAGTCATCTTTCCTAAATGGGAACTTGGATGAAGAAGTATACATTGATCAACCTGAAGATATCCTATTGATTGATAACAAGGACTATGTCTACAGGTTGAAGAAGAATCTTTGTGGTCTAAAACAAGCCCCTAGAGCTTGGTATGCTAGATTAGACAAGTATATTTTTGACCAAGGTTTTAAGACAAGAGTTACATATAGTAACTTGTATATCAAAACTAAAAATGACCATCACTTGATAGTAGTGGTCTATGTGGATGATATCATCTTTGGTGGAAATAGTGAGAACATGACCAAGGGCTTTACAGAGGAGATGAAGTCAGAATTTGAAATGTCTATGCTTGGAGAAATATACTTCTTTCTTGGAATTCAAATAAATCAATTTAAAGAAGGTATGTTCATTTCATAGGCCAAGTATATAAAAGAGATGTTAAATAATTTTTAAATAGAATATTGGAATTATGTTAGTACACCTATGGATACAGGATGTAATTTAAATGAGGATGAATCTTCAAGAGTAAATCAAACAAAATATAGATCAATTATTGGGAGTTTGTTGTATACTACTACCTTTAGACCTGACATCATGCAAGTAGTAGGTCTTCTAGGAAGATTTCAAGTATATCCTAAGTAAATTCATCTACAATAAATCAAGAGGATAATTAGGTATCTCAAGGTAACAATGGAGTATGGGTTGTGGTACCCAAGGAGTGAAAAGTTTGATCTAGTAGCCTATATAGATTCAGATTGGGTTAGGAGTATAGATGATAAAAAGAGCACCAGTGGAGGAACCTTCTTTTCAAGTGGGTGTCTAGTCTTATGGATAATTAAGAAATAACCATAAGTGGATTTATCTACTTTTGAGGCTAAGCACATTATAGTAGCTTCATGTTACACTCAGGTGTTGTGGATGAGACAAATCTTAAAAGACTACAAAGTGGAGTTTGATGGTCCTAGTCCTATTTTTTGTGATAATACTAGTGCCACAAGTGTTTCAAAGAATCATGTAATGTGTTCAAGTACCAAGAACATTACTATCAAGTATCATTTATTAAGAGAATAGGTAAGTAAATAAAATATTAAGCTTAAATTTGTGTCTACCAAGGATAAGATTGTAGATATCTTGACTAAACCTCTTCTAAAGGCTACTTCTAAACATATGAGATAGGAATTTGGTGTGACTCTTGATCCTATAATTCATTAATCAAGTTAAATTCTTAGTGGGAGATAATAAGGAGGTGCTTTAGCTCCAAGATTAGGAAAGAAGTACATAAGCTATGAGGTCAAAGGGGGAGTCATATTAGTTTGTCAAGAAGAAGATGTTTGAGCTATGTAATGAGATACAGGGAGCTTGTTGATATGATCTTCCATTCCTATTTATTGAGTTTTTTTTTAGGTAGTTATTTTTCATTAGTGTCAAATGGGGAGATTGATATGTATGGGGAAGATGTATCATAGTAAGAGAAGCTTATTTGAATGATTACCATCAATGACAAAGGGGGATATTGTTGAGAATGTTTTATAAGGTATGCATGAAGTTTTCATTGATGTCATGAAAGTTTAATGGATGTCATTTTGAGTTATATTTGTTGTTATTTAGGTTTATTTCATGAGCCATGTACTTGAGAGACCTAATGATAAGGCATAGGCTTGGTAGTATGTTGACATGAGAATTATGAGGCTTGTGAGAATAATATTGATAGTATGTGAGAATCATATGAGTTTTTATGACATTATTATGAGTTTTTTATAACATTAAAAGATATTTCAAGGTGTATTCAAGGTCTATGTGTGACTGACAGTTTAATGCTTAATATGTAAAGAGACTTAGTGTCAACTAATGAGGAGTCAAGTTTAGTTTCCAAGGTGTCAAAGCTCATGAGATAATTTTAAAATGTGTGAGAGGTTTTTTAAAGTGTTTTTACCAAGTTTGAGGTCAAATTTTTAAATAAAAAGAATGAAAATGTGGTTTTCAAGTTTTTTGTGTGCATAAAATGAGGTATTGTAGACTTGAAGAGGATTTTATTATGCTCATTGGCATGTGAAAACTTTGTATGAGGATCCAATAATTTCATGGTAGTTTTGGAAGTGTCCTATCTTAATGTTCCTATAATTTATCTCTAGGTTGAGGGCTTAATATTTATGAATGATTGTTAAGAATGGAAGATAGTCTAGACCTTCTTTAAAACCCTAATAGTGACCTGATATGGAAGATATGATTAAAATTTTCTTGTAATTGTTTTTTTAAGCTAATATGATGATTTTATGTTGTATATAACTCTTTTAGGTACCCCTATGTGGCATTGGTCTATTATAAGAGTGAGTATAAGCTATAGGAAACCCCTTATTTCTCATATTTTTTATGTATCAGGTAAGGTTGATCAGCTCAAATCATGAAAATGATTGGAGGATGATGTGTGAGACTTTTATTTTATGACAATGTAAGTTTTTGATCAGGTTATAGATTTCAAATATGCTAAACTAGTCATGGAATTTGGCCTATCGCTAAAAATGCCTAGTGAAGAAGATAATGAGAAAACCATCCAGAAGTGAGAATGAGATTAGCGATGGGTTTAAGTGGATTAGGGATGTATCCAAATGAATGGGTTATTTTTAAATACCTATAAAACATATACCTAATGGATATAATTTTTGAATAAACTTTTGTATGGTATAAATTTGATCTTAATCTAACTTGTCTAACACAGTGATGTCTATGTAGGATAAAGACAATGAAATTGGTCTATAATACCAATATTTATATTGTAACTTATTATTATTATTATTATTATTATTATTATTATTATTATTATATATATATATATATATATATATATATATATAAATATGTTATAAGTATTATAAAATACAATATAAATGGATTTTAATTTAATTAAAGTGTTCATACGGGTGTTCTAAGTCTTGGTTTCCATGACTGTGTTTTAGAGTATTCAGACAATTTTTGTATGTTAGTGATAATGATGTTCTTGAGTCATTATGTATAGATTTAAAGAATAAAATTCATAATAATTTTTTATATAGGTATCATAAGTTCATTTTAATGTATTTTAATTTATGATAAACTCCTATGAAGGTGTGAAAATTCAAAGGTTCTTGACTAGGTTTTGAAGCCTATTTCTAGTTCTGAGTGAGCATATGGAAGTGGTCTATTTGAGGTATTTTGCCATGTATGGTTAAGTATAATGGAAATTATTATTACCATGAGGTCATTTATTTTATATCCATGTGATTTATTAGTAGATATTGTTTAGCTTTTAAATTTTTTTTTGATATATTCCATGGGTGATCCAAGTATGGAAGTTTTTTTGGCTGACTAAGGTTGGTAAAATCAAGAGTCAAGTATAAAAAGAAGGTCTAATAGACCTAATTTGACTAGTTAGAATATTGAGGATATGAGTGAATGAAATAGAAGTTTGGATATTAGGTGTATGGATTTAATACCATAATATAGTTGTGTTAAATATTTCATTAATTTTTAATAGTGTTTATATATATGATTAGTGAGGTTATATGATCTAAATCTGCCTAGAAGAGGGCTAATTGAGCGAAGAGGCCTAATAATCTATTTGAGAAAGATAAAAGAGTGTGAAGAGGAAAATAAGGTGATAATCATTATTTGAGAGATAAAAAAGTGTCCAAAGGTGATCAAAGGTTCTAGGTGATTGATTTTATGGTGATTTACCTATGGTTTTGGTGCCTCTTTGTAAGTTAATGCTTGCTAAAGGACTAGTTGAGTTGGTGCTTGACTAGTGAGGGGTTGGTACTCCTTGTGGGGTTGGTGCCTCACTAAATCTTGATCCATTGATTATAGGAATATATTCCAAGATGTGTTTCAGTGGGTTTTATCCCCTATGAGGTTTTACCATGTATTTCTTATTTTCTTGTGTTATGTTCTTGCTTCATGCTCATATGAATGGTTGATTATGCATTGTTATGTCTCTATATTAGTTTTAATTATTAATGAATGATAAGTGAAATTGAAATAAAAATTTGTACACTAATTCAACCCCTGATCTTAGTGGTTGTGATTCCAAAAAGTTATTTTGTCCTAAAATAAAACTATAAGAACACCACTACCAAGAAAAAGGAAAAAGGCAAGTTCAAGACTAATTAGATAAGACCTTATGTGATTATTACTAATTATGGCTTGGGAACATACAGGTTGGTTATGAAAGAAAGAGATGAACTTGATGAACATAATACATCTCAAGCATTATTTCACTTAATATACATTAGGTGTTGTCTATGAGGATCATGCAAATTACATTATAATATCACCTTCCTTGTACCATATCATGTATCATTCCTCCCATACCTTCCCTATTTTTTAGATTTTGTTTTACCCTCCCCTAACCCCTCTTTTTGACCTTAATCATTATTTATTTTTACTTTTGGAACCTTCAATGATTGGATTAAAAAAAAATCAATGGTTGATTCAATCTTATGATTCATTAAGTGCATACTTTCAGAAAGAGATTGTATCTTGGGGAAGTATGATAGTGGTTTGGCAATGGCATCCTTCATTTATCGTGTTCTATCTTATTTCATGTTCTAATGATTATAAAATCCTTTGGGAAAATTAGTATCACAGACCCTTGGCATTGTTTCCTATAGCCTAGGAGTAACCAATTTTACCCACATTGCTGCATCATTATTCAAAAAATTATCATTTGCCTATTTTCAAACTTGTTACCTAGTTGGATCCTTTGTTATGAAGTAGAACTACATTGACTTGAGGTCCTTTGAGAATATGTAGGCAATGCTCAATTTAAATGGAGGTTAGCTCAATCACCCTTTTAGCCACACTCTCATCATTTTATGAGTAATTTTAGTAGATGCTCTCACCATTTTTTGAGTCACTTTTATGTGCATTGTGCATTTAAAATTGATGCATTAATGGCCGCTTTATTTTTCCTAAAACATGCTCTCACCATTTTGCAAGTTAGCCCATAATTTTCCATTGAGTTGAGATGCCTAAAATCCCCAAAAACATGTATAAATTCTATAACACTCCTAAACAAGCCTTCAACATTAGGCCATTCATATTATATTTGTGCCATTGAGGACGTGCATCTCCTAGTTTGTGGGTATAACTAAAGCATTCTCATAGATTTCATCATGACCATTTCCAATTTCTTATTACATTTTTTGATAGTGTTTCATCCCATTTCTTAGAGAACTACATTCTCCCTAAAATCCATGTTGGAACTTGTGTCCATGGGAATATGTAGGCAACATCTAATTACCTAGTGCATTTAGAGTTAGCTCAGCTAGTTTCAGTGATTGATTTCATTCACTATTCTTTTGGATCATTCCTTCCTCTAGGTTTGTCTCCAATATGCTCTTGTCATTTTATGAGTTATTTATGCTCTCACCATTTTTTGAGTTACTTATGCTCTCATCATTTTGTAAGCTTATTCTCATCCTTAGCCTTAGACATAGTGAACATTATGAACCAAGTTCATTTGTAAGCACTCGTCTCTTATCTTTTAGTGTGGTTTTAAACTAAATCACACTCTCACATTTTGTGAATTCTTGTACTTGATGCTCTCATAATTGTGAACATCAACGCCTCTCATTTTATGCTCTCACCATTTTGTGAGCCCATTCCCACTTTTTTATATAAGAAATTTTGTTTGCTTTTCATCCAATTTCTTCTATACCATATCTTGGGAGAACTACATTTAGCCTAAAGTTCACATTGGACCTCATGTCTATGGGACTATGTAGGCAATGTCTACTTACCTAGTGCATTTAGAGCTAACTTAGCCACCCCTTCTTATTTATTCCCTTCCCCTTTAACCATTCTAATGTCATTGTTCCCTATAACCTAGGGTCAACCTTTATTGCCACACCTTTTCTATGGTTTTCCTATAGCTTAGGGTTAACCTTTTGTGTGTTGAGCCTAACACTTCTATTACACATGCACAAATAGTTAGATTAGTTGTTTATTTTGCATTGTTGTAGTGTAGTTGTTTGTTTATTTTCATTTGTTTGCTCTAAATTAGTTGTTTATTTAATTTATTTGTTTGATTTAGATTAGTTGGTTTTTTATTTCCTTTAGATTAATTATTTGTTCATTTTCATTAGATTAATTATTTGATTTAGCTTAGTTGTTTGTTTACTTGATTTAGGTTGGTTTTTATCTCATTTTTTTAATTTAGATTAATTATTTAAGTTAGATTAGTTATTTGTTTATTGTGCATTAGCTTAGGTTGTCTATTTCTCTTGCTTGAAATTAATCATTTATTTCATTGATTTAGCTTGCTTTATTATTTTATTTGCCTTAGTTTTTTTGTTTGTTTGTTAGATTTTTAATCTTAATTGGTTGATAACTAACATTGTTTCTTTTATTAGTGTTTTGGTTATTTTATTGTTAGATTCATTTATTTTAATTAGTTTTTGAATAAATTTTTATTTTTCCTTAGTTTTTTTGTTTGTTTGTTAGTTTTTTAATCTTAATTGGTTGATAACTAACATTGTTTCTTTTATTAGTGTTTTGCTTATTTTTCTTAGGTTGTTTATTTATTGTTTCTTCATTTGTTTGTTTATTTATTTTAATTGGTTGTTGAATTTTTATTTATTTGCATTTAAATTTCTCGGTTTCCATAGGTCTATTTACATGTTATTTACACTTGATTATTGATTAACCATACCTTGTACTTAAGTTGTGAATGTTTGTATGTAATCCTAAATTTGATTTATTGCATTATATTCACTTGGGATTTGATTACTTATATCTTACACCTAAGTTGTTTATATTTTCATTTAAATTAATTTTTTCCATGCTTAGGATATACATTGTTATTATAGTTGTCTATAACTATGATGCATAATATCACAAGCTATAACAAAAAAACAAGCCAATGGATCTATCAAATAATGTAGTGGGTAATAATTCTATTTATTTACAACTGGAATATCTCAAACCAATCCAAAACCCATAAGTAACCAAATACCCATGATTATATTATGTGTTAATACATATGTGCAATTCTGAATAAGCATATATACTATTCATGAAACATAAGTAGATAAAAAAATGTCACATATCATATACCTTGAAATATAGTAAATGAAAAAACATACATGTTTAACTGAAAATAAACATATACAATGCTAAATTAATGTTAAACATGAGATAAACATGGTAATAAATAGAGCATCACATACATCAAAAGAATAACAATCCATGTACAAAGGCCTCTAAGGACCAAATATGAATGTCAATGTATCTCACACAATAATGTCATATACATCATGCATTTATTCATATCATAGTGTCAAAATTACAATCTACCAAAGAGTTCTAACAAATTAACTCTTACTCTATGAGTCCATAGGTCCCATGGGTAGTGGTCCTAATGGTCCTATAGGAGGTGGTTCTAGTGGTGGCAGTGGTCATGGCTACTGCATTAACTGACCTAAGGTTTTTTTCCCATATGTTAGAGGTAAAATCACTGATAGGGGTTGAATCAGTGAGCCCAAATAATCCAACTTCAATTTCAATCCTTACAAATACTTAATTAGTTTTCACAAGCATTCATGAAGAATACACATCATTCATATCAATGAACAAGAGAGATAATACAAGATCAATCATATAACACATGACATACGTGGGAAACCCTCTTGGGGAATAAAACCCATTGGAACTTGTAATTGGACTATTGTCCTATAATAACAAGAACCAATTTAGACTATCTACAACTGATCAAGGAACTACAATTCCATAAGGTGCTACAATGCCTGTTTAGCTAAGCTATAATAACAACCAAAATTTTAGCAAGTTGTACCTTGAAAGGAGTATAAAACCCCATTAGATGCTAATCTACCACAAAACCTATGAACACATCCACTTACGAACTGATGTCTTCAATACCTAATGATGGACCTTTGATTATCACTCTTCACCTTCACTCATACTCAATCTGTAAGAGAATTATTCTATCAATAGAATTGTGACCTATAGGTCATACAAATAGTCCTCAATATATTATAATATTAAACTCATCCACAAGGAACTATACCCCTCCTTCACTCCATAATTCACACACACACACCTCTCTCAAATCTCTCCCAAGACTCTCACCCCAAGTCTAGAAACCAACACATTTGGTTTCATTATTTATAGAGCAATCATGATCATCACCATCTTAGTCAGAAATCAGGCATGAATTATCCTTTTAATTCATCTTATAATATGAATAAATATCTTAATATAATCTTCATATGTCATCCATAACATTTATGGGTCACCCTTAAGGAACTACACCTTTTAATAAGGCCCTTGTAGCCCTTATAGGTCTCATGTGAACCCATTCACTCATTTAGCACTTCATTGATCAAAACAAGAACACATAACCACTACCAAAATCATGTAACCATTAAATATTATTTATAGGTCCCCGTTAAGTTTGAAAAACCAATATAAAACATTTTTGCTTAAGCACAATTCACTTAAACAACATTTTATACACATAGTCATTATGAATGAACACACAGTCACATTCTAAACCATTGTTCATATTGCATATAATTCAAACCTTAAAAATTCACATAGAGCATCCTCATGGATTCTACAACACTCCCAAATATTTAATTCATCAAGAGATATTAAAACAATATCAAAACAAGCTCAATTACTCTTCTCGAGTCACTTGTAGAACTAAGCATGAACACATAGTCAACTTTGAACCTTAATATATTTTATTATACACACTTAAATATATTAAAATTAGGTTCATTAGATTAAACATGGAGTCATCTTAATATTTTATTTTTATATCATGAGAAAATTCATACTTGATCAAAATATATGGTCTAAAAACCACATACTAGTTTTTTCCTTTGTTAAATTCAAATATTCAAAAGCAAATAGTCACGGTTAAACTTTGAACACTATGATCACATCTCATGTACTCTCAAATTTAGATTAATCTCACACCATCAATATTCTCTTAAATTAATTCATATCAAATGTTAAACCTTGGTCCCTTTGACCTCATTTCATGCAATCTTGTAATGTTGACTCATCATGCACCATTGATCTCTATGGATCAACCAGGTCTTTAAATATTAATGCTCACCATTAGATAAATCTATATGAACACCCTCTCACCATTGATCTCTATCCTTTACCTTTTCTCAGTCATTAAACATCAAGTACTTCTTACCATCTTGCTTAATATGCATTATTAGATCAAAACTGTATGATTGCCCATGAGCCATTAGATCTCTATTTGGTCATGTCTTTAACATCATGAAAAATACACTAAGTATGGGGACCATTGATATTTTTTTGGAAGGCCAAATTTTCACCTCCATATCTTTTGATTCACTCAAATGCATGTTATGAAATTTGGACTATATGATCTCCCCACATAGGAGAATCCATCCATATAATAATATACTCTGAGAACCCACACATGTGTGAGATATACCATCATCAACATGATCACTTAGAATTTTCTTCCATAGAGCCAACTATACCTAGAACTACATAAAAGGCTAACTTTACTCATGCATATCTTTTGACGCGATTCATTGCATAATCTAAAATTTAGTAAAAATAAAATAGACTCAAAATTAAACAAACCCATATGATCACCTTATCCTGAAATGTCCAAACGTGTAAGATATAAATTCATTAATATACTTACTCAACTCTTCTTGTCACATTGAAAATTTGTCTAAGTATGGGAAAACACAGTCAAACTATCTGGGAGTCCAAATTTACACATGCATATATTTTGTCATGCTTAGTCACATGATCTGATAATTAATGCATAGAAACTAGGAACAAAAATGAACAAACCCATATGATAATTTTGTCCTGACACCTCCAATCATGTGAATTTTTACCTCATCAACATGTTTACTTGGCTCTGCTTGAGCCCTTTTGAAAATTTGGCTAAGTATGGGAACATAGTGAATTTTGTCTAAGTAGCCAACTTTGTATCCTCATATATTTGATCATACTTCATCACATGACTTGTGATCTACACATAAAAACTAAGGACTAATGTGATCACAAAAATATGACCAACTCCCCCTAACTCATCCAAATGTGGTAATCATGATGTCATCAAATTACCTACTTAGAGTTTCTACCACTGGACCAAAAAATCTAGATGAACATAATGAAGAATCAGATGAATACCAATCATGCACATAAGCTCCCAAACCATAGAAAACTTCTTATTGTACCTATTTCATATGCTCAATACTTTAGACTCATCCCTAAACATCTCAAACCATGTAAACTCTGAAGATCAACCAAGCCTTATTCAAGCATACTAGGACAAACACATTGCACACTTTGTCATTATCACATAGACTATCAAGGCACTTCTTCCACTCACCAAGACACATCCATTACATCACTAATAATTATTAAAAAATCTCCCCCTTTATCATTGATGTCAAAAACCATCATATATATCAATAAATAGCTCACCTTCTCTCTCTTCAAGCACTCCCACAATAGGAACTTTTTCCCACTTTGACATAATGATAAATTGGGTATAATATAATCCTAAGGACCTAAACATACCATCAACAGGAGAGTAAAACCTTATAAATATGATACAAACTCCCCTTTACCTTGAGCCTACCTCTTCTTGCCTTGACAACATCCTTTTTGCTCCATGCCAACTCTCTCTTTAACCAAACATTTCAACCAATGAAGAAAGAAAACACAAAACACAAAAATATGATAAGAATCACCTAGAAACATCTGAGAGGGACTCCCCCTAATATTTTTAAGCCATTGGACATCTTGAGCATATTCATATATCCACACACATGAAGAATCACCACACATACTTACTAGCCTTTTCATTCAAGCTACCATAAGGACCACCAACAGAACTTCATGCCACTCACCAAATAGGAAACATGATATCAATAAACTTAATAAATCTCCTTAAAACAAACATACCTTTTTATTTGGGATAAACTAATAAAAAATAACTCTTCTTCAAACTAGGCATGTCTAGCCTCCTTGTAGCCCTACCTAGAACTTACAGCTCCCATAATTTTTAGTAGACATATCTTCAAGACTGAAAACTTCATATATAGAGCACTCTCATATGACCCCTAAATCACACCAATTTGAATCACCAATCTCATCTTCTGAAACATACTTCCTTCACAAACCTACTAGCTAATTAACCCTCCATATTGATAAAAATTTGAATAAATTGAGAACCACAAACCTTCAATTATATGTGAATATTTTTTTGACAACCCATTTAGCCCATCAAATAAATAAATAATCCTTAGAACTCAACTCATAAGGTAGAATAATTTTATAGTATATCCCAACCTTAGAATCTTAAAACAAACAAGGTCAAAAAACCTCCTTCTAGTCAATACACACCTCTAAAACTTATTTCACACTTGGATACATCCAAGACACACTTATAAACCAATATTTGAGCCCTCACACCTTTGGGAGCCATTACTTCCTATAACCCAATTTAGAACCTACATACTCTTAAGCACAAACTAGGAAACTTGACAACAAACAAAAATCTCCAATTAACTTCAACATATCTTCAAACCACAAAAACACCTAGAATACATCTCAAAGAAGTGCACAGACTTATTTGAGCATCAAAATCTTCTTGACATTCCATTAATCTCATTAATCCACCTGAACCACCCATTCTGACCTTGTACTACATCTCCTTCACAAACCTCTAGAGAAAACACATGAACTTATTGCTCCCCCTTAACCAAATACCTTATCTAATTGACATTATCATCTTGAGCACACAAAATTTCTTCTCTAAAATAAAAATGTCTCCTAAAAAGCATAGGTAGAGACATCCTCTACACCACAATGCTCTACCATGGTGTGAAACTAGGAATTGCCCATAACTCCTCATATTCCTTATCTTCTTTGGTCATATAATACATATAGTAGTTCTTCTTCTTCTTCTTCTTCTTCTTCTTCTTCTTTAGCTTAGGAGAAAAAACTTCCTCATTTACTACAACATTCTCCTTTTCTTCTATGATTGTATTGATAATACATGGAGATAAAACATATTCATGACATACCTTTTCATGTGAAGAATCTTCCTTGTAGTTTGGAACCTCATCATTAAGCACAAAAAATTGATTTTCTTTGCATGTTACATGCTCAACAATAGTAGTATGTTCACTTGGATCCATACATATATTAGGACTAGATTTAACCAGCACCTTGGTCTTCTCTTTGAGCTTGGTATCTTCACTCACAATATGAGAAGATAATGAGAGCCCTTGGTACTCTTCAACTTCTAAATCATTCTCTACCATGGAAAATAGATTATTTGGACCTACAGTCTCAACATGACTTATACTTTTCACATTTGGCTTCCATGTGTTAACATGACTTCTTTCTTACACTCTAGGAACCTGATTAAACCTATTCTAAATTGTAGACCTTTGTTTACAGAATCTAGAAATATGACTTATCTGTTCACAATTGTAGCACACCATACTTCTTGATGGAAACATAGTTTGTCTTACTGTGTTTGGATAGAAACTTGAAATATGTTATATATTATGACAAACAAAATAACATCTTCTTTTTAAAGAGTACTCTCCTTGTCTAATCTTATGTGGATAATGGTTTTCAAAGTGTCCCACATCAAGACAATTAAAGCACTTAATTTTCCTCACTCCTTTTGACTAATGACCCCCATCATAGTCCCATGCAAACTCATTTCTAATATGTCTATTTCACTCTCTAAACTGATGACCAAATTGATTACATGTATAATCGTAACCATTGAATCTTTCATACCTCATAGAAATTGGTTATCTGATCTGATTTGTCTTCATTTTGCTAGTACTTTCAATCATTATCTGATGATTTTTCTTCAAAGTATGAGTTTCCTTATTCATAGTAGTATTCATATTATCTTTAGTTACATTCTTTTCTTCTTCTTCATATCCAAGACTAGTTTTATCACTAGCATGCTTTTGACCACTCAAAATATTGTCTAGATCACATGAGCTCTTTTCAAATCTCACAAATGTCTTCATCTTACTAACATATTTCTCTAACTCATCTTTCAAAGACACAATCTCATAATCATACCATGAGCATTCTTCTTCATTGGCTCTTAGACTTTCAGACATAGATTCTAACTTAGAATTAAGAAACATGACAACACCTTCATGCTCCCTAGAGTCTTCAACCAATCTTGCCTTAAACACACTAAATTGATCCTCATAGTCTTTGAGCTTATATTTCATCTTTTTATTGATCTTCTTCTCAATCTTCAGATCTTCAAGAGCATTCATAAATATAGTCTCACCATCCACCTCATCTTCAACATCATCTAAATCACTCTAATGTGATCAGGTTCCTTCCTCAGTCATGAGCAAAGATTCATCTTCATTAGGACCATCATCTTCATGATCATATTCTAAGTCATTGTCCTCACTCTCATCTTATGAGCTACAATCTTATTTAGTGTAGAGATTCTTCTTATTCTTGAAGGACTTCTTATTGTTATGCTTTCTGAATCCTTTCTTCCTTTATGTCTTCTTTTTTGTATCTTGGCCTTCACCATGCTATCCATCATCATTCTTCTAAAGCTTATGAGGTTAATTCTAATCAAAATATCCTATCTTTCCATAGTTGAAAAATTTTAAGGGTAGTTTACCCTTCTACTTTCATAATCTTGTGTTTAGTTTCCTAGTAATTAAAGCAATTAGTTTATACTCATCAATATCAAAAATGTCATCCTCCTTAGGTTTCTTACCTTGGAACTTATTCTTAGACTTCATCTCAACCATGAATGATTCTCCCTTATTTGGCGGTATATCATCATTTATTCTCATCTCATAGGTAGTAAGGGTGCCATGCAATTGATCCATCTTCTATTGAGTAAGATCAGGACTTTCTTCTATAGTAGATACCTTTGGATCAAACTTGAAGGATATAGACCTTAATAGATTTTAGACTATAATAGCCTCTTCAATATTCATAGTCTCATCAACTCTCTACAAAAAGGATGCCACAAAATCTTCTTCTTTCATTTTAAGACTTTAAAATTTCCTTCTGTGAGTCTATAACTTGGCAAGCTTGACCTTTGAATCTCCTTCAAAAATGATCTAAATTTTATTTCATATCTATTTAGAAGATTTACAATGAATTACCTTGGTGTATTTAGTTTCTAAAATACCATAAGTAATGGCATTCACTGCCTTGGAATTGTTCTCAAACAAATTCTTGTCTGTAGCACTAGATGGAGGAGTAATAGGAACATCATAACCATCTAGAATAGATTTTCATACATCAAACCCTAGGGACATAATTTATGTCCTCATTCTTTCACTCTAAAAATCATAATTGGATCCATTTAACATTAGTGCTTGCTTAGTAGAGAAACCTCCTTGATGACTACCCATATTGTACCTTGGATCACCTTCAAGCTATTAAGCCTTTACCAAAGGACCTACTCTAATACCAATTATTATAGGTAAAATAATTTAGGGGGATGAATAAATGATCCCAAATGATCCAAATTTAATTTAAATCCTTACAAACACTTAATTAGTTACCATAAACATTCATGAAGCATACACATCATTCATAATAATGAGTAAGAGAGACAATGCAAAAATCAATCACATAACACATGACATATGTGGGAAACCCTCTTAGGGAATAAAACCCACTAGAACCTATAATTATAATAATATCCTATAATAACAAAAACCAATTTAGACTAGTTGTAACTAATCAAGGAACTACAATCCTTATTTAATGAGACTATAATCCCATAAGGTACTACGACACCTATCTATCTGAGTTGCAACAACAACTAGACTTTTAGCAAGTTTCAATTTTCAAATAGGTTTACACCCCCTTAGATGATGATCTACCACAAAAACACTTATGAACACATCCACCTATGAACTTATGTCTTCAACACCTGATGATGGACCCTTGATTATCACTCTTCACCTTTGCTCATACTCAAGCTATAAGAGCATTATTCTACCAACAAAATTATGACCTATAGGTCATAAAAATAGTCATAAATATATTTTTCTCTTCAAATCATCCATAGGGAACTCTACCCTTCCTTTGATCCACAATTCACACACACAAGCCTCTCTCAAATCTCTCTTAAGACTCTCACCCCAAGTCTAGAAACCAACACATTTGGTTTCACTATTTATAGACAAATCATGAACATCACCATCTTGGTTGGACATTAGGCATGCCTTATCCCTCAAATCATCTTATCATATTAATACATATCTCAATATAATCTTCATAGGTTGGCCATAACATCTATGGGTCACCCTTAAGGAACTACACCTTTTAATAAGGCCCTTGTGGCCCTTATATGTCTCATGTGAACCCATTCACTCCTTTAACACTTCATTAAAAAAAACAAGAACACATAACCACTACCAAAAGAATGGAACCATTACATATTATCTATAGGTACCAATAAAGTGCCAACAACCAACATATAACATTTTTGCTTATGTACAATTTGCTCAAACAACATTATGTGCACATAATCATTAAGAAAAAACACACAACCAAATTATAAATCATTGTTCATACTAAATATAATTGGTTAAACCTTAAAAATGCACATATAGAATCTTCATGGAGTCTAAAATACTCCCCAATAGCTAATTCATCAAGATATATCAAAACAAGCTCAATTACTCTTCTCGAGTCACTTGCAAAACAAGAATGAACACATAATCAACTTTGAACCTTAATATCTTTGATTGTACACACTTCAAAATATTTAAATTAGATTAATTAGATTTATCATAGAGTCCTCTTCATCTTTTATTTTTTACAACATGAGTAAATTCATCCTTGATCAAAATATATGATCAAAAAACCATAGACTAGTTTTTCCCCTTATTAAATTTAAATATTCAAAAGCAAATGATCATAGTTAAAATTTGAACACTATGATCACATCTCATGTCCTCTCAAATTTATATCAATCTCACACCATCAATCTTCTTTGAAATTTAATTCATAGGTATTAATGCTCAAATGTTAAACCTCGGTCCATTTAACATCATCTTGTTTAATATTGTAATGTTGACTCATCATGTACCATCAATCTCTATGGATCAACCAGGTCTTCAACTAGAAACATTCACCATTTAATCAATCTGTATGAATACTCACTCACCATTGGTCTTTATCCTTTACCTTTGCACAGTCATTAAACATCAAGTACTTCTTTCCATATTGATCAGCATGCATCATTATATCAAAACTATATAATCACCCATGAGCCATTAGATATCCATTTGGCCCTGATATTTAACATCATGCAAAACATACTAAGTATAGGGAGCATTTTTATACATAAAACAATCTACAATTTTTTACTAAGTGTATGTTCTAAAATTTGAGATATATATAACCCAAGTGCATGTTCTAAAATTTGAACCATATGATCTCCCCACATAGGATAATCCATACATATAACAATCTACTCCTAGAACCCACACATGTGAGATATTCCATCATCAACATTCTCACTCAAAATTTTCTTCCGTAGAGCCAACTATACCTATAACTCCTTGTAAGGCCAAATTTTCTCATGCATATCTTTTGATACGCTTCATCTCATGATCTAAAATTTAGTGCAAATAAACTAGACTCAAAATTAAACAAACCCATATGATCACCTTATCTTGAAACATCCACATATGAGAGATATAACTTCATCAATATGATTACTTGGATTTTATTTCCACATTGTAACTTTGGCTAAGTATGAGAAAACACAGTCAAAATTCTTGGGAGCCCAACTTTGCACATGCATATCTTTTGTTGTGCTTAGTCACATGATCTAAGAATTAATGCATACAAACTAAGCACAAAAATTAAAAAACTCATATGATCATTTTTTCCTAACACCTCCACTCATGTGAATTATGACCTCATCAAAATGCTTACTTAGCTCTACTTGAGCCCTTTTACAAATTTGGCTAAGTATGGGAACATAGTGAATTTTGTCTGAGTAGCCAACTTTGCATCCTAATATCTTTGACCACACTTCATCGCATGACTTGAGATCTGGCACATAACAAGGGACTAATGTGATCACAACCATATGACCAACTCCCCCTTACTCATCCACACATGGCAATTATGACATCATCAAATTGCCTATTCAGATTTTTTGCCACTAGACCAAAACATATAGATGGGCATAATGAAAAACTAGATGAATAGTGTATACACAATTTTTTCAAAATTTTATTGACTATTGATGCTTTGTATCTTGTAAAAACCCATTGATACTTAATCTCTCTAAGTCCATGCCTTAAAGGGTGCATCGGGAAAGGGGTAGGTAGACCATTGGTGCTTCATAAGATTATTGTTCCTTTTACCACTTGCCATCTACACACTTGTATCACATAACCATTTACCCTGAGATTATTCTCTTTAGCCTTACCCATTTTAGTCATTTTCCATGTTTTATCTGCCTTATCTTTACCTTGACCCCATTTCAACCAGTTGACTCTACTAGGTCGACTGGGTCGACCTTGTATTATTTAGGGGTATTTTTCACTTTGATTTATGTTAGCCCTTCATCTGAATAGCTCAAGACATAGTGATTTGTCTCTTAAAAACATACAGGGTTGACTGGGTCAACCCTATACAATTGACATATTCAAAATGATTTAGGGTAATATCTACCTATATATACAAGTTCATTTCCAACCATTTGTAAGAAAATAATAATTAATAGCGAAGAAGTGAAAACAAAAATCTAATTGTTGATCATTTTATTTGAGGGATAATGCTTATGGTTCCATACTTTCTTTGCAGATATAGATCTTGTCTTGTGAATAAGTCTTTTGGATGCTTAGATAGGTTGTGTAGCCTAGAGCTAATTTATCTTGGTTATCCTTACATACCATAATAATCTCTTGTGAATCACTTTGGCCAAGGGAGAGATTAAGGCTCGATGGGTTCATATTCAAAGATAAGTATTCCTAACTTTATTTCTCCATTGTAAGAGTAGTTATATAATGCTTTTTTATTCTTCTCCCATATATTAGGATTCCATATACATTGACGTGATTTTATATCTTCTAATACATGTTTAGTTTAGTTGTTTGTTTTATTTCTAACCCCTACTTTGTGCCACAAGATTTGGTGTGCACTAGATTAGACTTAATTTCTTATTATTAGAATAGGTGAATTATTTAAACCTTAGGACTCCATTAGGGTTGTTGTGTGATTGTGTTAGATTGTAGGCTTTGGAACCCTTCCTAGCATGATATGTTTTGACAAGTGATCCCCTAATCAGGTCTAGTAGATCCCCATATTTGTCATGCTCCCACTTAACAAGTGTATTCCCAATCGAAAGTGTAGGTATGTTCTATCTTCTCCAAGCTATGTTAGATTTATAGACATGATGCATTTCTAATTTCATACATTTTGGTGAATCCAATGTGAATCCTATCCTACCACTAGTTGCATTGTCTTCACATTTCCATTATATTCTTAGTATTATTTTTCATATATTTTTAGTATTGGGTCAACTCTATCAACCTTATATCTTTTTTTCTTGATTCCTATCAAGAATACATAACTGGATTGACCCAATCGACCCTATATTCTTATTTTATCCATTTTAGACTCTATTTTCTATACATGATCAACCCAATCAACCCATTACTATTTGTATACTTTTTCTAGCCTTTGTTTATTGTATAAGATCAAACTAGTCAACCTTATACTATTTTTAGACCTTTTTTAACCTCTATCTACTATATTTTGTTGATCCAATTGACCCTATACTATTACCTACCTTCTATGTTTGTCGATCTAGTTCACTATCTTTTCTTTTTAATATTTTGTTCATTTCTTTCCAAACATAATGAAACCTCTTATCAAATTATTTATTGATAGTCTCAACCCATTCCAAATGTACATGGGTCATTCTTTCCTACCCCATCTATCCACCATAGAAGATAATTCTTTATGGTGTAGCTCTTCATCACATGGTTCTAAATATTCTCAATCTACCCCATATCATATAGTAGATCCAAAGAATCCTATTAGACAAATCCCAAATCATGACATTCATATATATTATACCACTTTTACACCTTATAAACCTAGAATTATTAAACTCATCAACCCATCTACATCAAATGTTCAAACCTCACATTATGTTCCACCCCTTACAACCAATCATCTAGCATTATCAATTCCCAAAGTAACATGATTGAAACCACTCAAATTGATAATCTAGATCATTCCCAATTATTCAAAAACCTTGATGATAATACTATTTACACTCCTTACAAGAATGGTGGCTTGACTAAGCTTCCTTCTTCTTCTACCATAATTAAGAAAACTAACACTAATGTTGGGAATCCTCCACCTAGAAAGAAACTACATCCCACCAACACTACCAATCCTCTGCCTACCAACACTAATACCCCACCTTCAAACCCTCCAATTGATGTATCTAAACTTCTTGCACAAGTCATACATCAAATAAACATCATGTAAACAACCAATCAATCTCAAGTTATGAACATGCAACAATATTTATGCAACATGATTAGTCAACCACCCCAAGTCATCATGTCTCAACCAAATCAAAATTATGTCCATCCTCCCCATAGAGATTCCAATGGTAATATCATCCCTCAACCTCCAATAAATAACAAAATGCTTCATCATATTCAAAATGATCCTTTATCCCAATTCATTGCATCTATAGATATTGGAAACATTTCTCCAACTATCACATATAATTGGACTAAATACCCCACTATCTTTATTAAGTATTTTGGTAATCTATATAAGGAATGGGTCCAAACTAACACCTTTTCTACCACCAAAATATTAGCCAAAACCTTTATTCGTGATGCATTTAAATGGTACAAGCAACTTCCTAGACATTCCATCTCACAACTAGAGGATTTAGTTAATGCTCTAGTAAAGTAATTCTAACATGATGACCTTCTTAAAAACTACCTTAGCCATTTCATCAATGCCAAGTAACTTCCTAATGAATATGCTCATACATTTTTCTAATGCTAGAAGTATCTAGCTCATAAAGTGGACCATAACATGAATGATGATACTATTTTAAAACTATTTATCACAGCTTTTAAACTTCCCCTTCAATACAAATTTCAAAACTTTTCACCTAAAACTTTAGAAGAAGCCTTAGACCAATCAAAAAGGAAATACTTTCTTATGACTAAATTTGAACCATATCAAAAAACTATTAAAGAACCTTTTCAATCATTTTCTCATAACATTGATTCATCCAAGTCTCCCCAACCTCAAAATGGAGCATCCAATTCAACCAAGACTAATCCAACCCACCCTCCCTTGAGACTAGAACACCTTAAGAAGAAATTGCCACCCTCTAAACCCATGAGCTTTGATCCTTCCAAACCTCCTCCAAAATGGTACAATCCTAATAAATTTTATTGGTGGCATGATAATATAGGTCATTCTCATTAATCTTGTCATGATATTCATTGATTTCTTCTTTCTTCCTTGCTTAGTTCACATTTAAATCTTGATACTCTCACAAAACAACATTATCAAGACTACTTCAAGCTTCTCAAATTCAATCTCAAGAACCACAATCACATCAACATTAATTACCTAATGAAGAAACCTCATCTACTAATTTTTTTAAAACCATAATTAATCCTTCTTCCTACACCAATAAGGAAAGGATATCTCACATAAACAAATTTAAACATATCATTTCATACATTGAAGCTCAACCTCTTAGGTCACATGAACCAAAGGAGTACCTAGTTTAAATGCCTACTCCAAAGCATATCATACATGGTCCTCATTTACCTCCTTTATCTCTTCATACCTCTCATACACATCCTATGTCACATTCAGAATCCTTAAAATATAACAAACCAACACATTTACCCATCTCCAAATGTACCTACCAACCCAATGCAAATCATTTTAATGATTCAATGTTATCTCAGTCCAACTCACATGTTGGGGCATCTTGAAATTCCCATCCAAATGTCCCTTCAAACTTTGAGGCATATTTTAATGCCCATACCTACATATACTTACCCATTGGGGCATATTGCGATGCCCAATATTATTCTATAATGCATAACAACAACATATTTAGATTCAATAAACCTTTCAAGACTTATAGACTTGTATTTCACATTCTCATCTTTGATACAGACGTTAGCATAGATATTAATTATTCTTTATATTTATTATTTATTTGTTTTTATGTATTTTACTTCCTTCTTTTAGTTTCACCTTATTTTCATCATTCCTTTCCTTTACATTCTTTGGATTTCTTACACATCACATTTGGCATTTGTTTTCACTTTTTGTCTCTTTCCCTTTTGTCTTTTTATGTCATTATTTTCCTTAATAGTTTTATGATAATTTTTTCCCCTTTATTTAAACATATACCTCTTGATGTACCATAGTATTATTTCTATTTTGACATTTCTCTTTTATCACCCTCGTGGGTTTCTCTTTTGTGAGCTATAGTGTAAGACCATGGATAGGACCTAGCTCTCTTCACAAATTATCACATTACAACACCTCTAAACCACTTTTTTTATCACTACTACTTTAAATGGTGCTTGTGCTAGATGCATTGTAGGTTAGTATGGCTTCTTAGTGACATGACTATCATCCACATATCCTCATCCCTTTCATATCACTATTTTCTTCCTTGTTATTAGCTACGAGCATATTCATCATTGTATCACTTATTTCATGGATAGATCTCTCATGATCCCCATATTTCCCTTATTTCCTTTCATTTTGAGGCTCACGTTGGTAAATTTGGAGATTACACACTTACTTGTGGGAAAGTCTAGGATTCTTTAGACACATTGGTCTTTAGGTCCTTTTCTCTAGTGAGCAAGTGTAAGCTCTATTGTGTTTGTCATATTTATCACCCATGTTTCGTCATTCCAAGCCCATATGGAGGAGGAATATTAAAAATCATTAAAAATAAAGTTAAAATCTGAATAATTTAAACAAAATTCAATGATATTCAAAGGAAAAAATATTTAAAATAATCTTAAAAGTCAATCACACTAAAAGACATGATTTAAAGTATATCTCCTTATTTTAGTTAAAGCTCAAACTCCACTGTTGGATTCACAATAGATCTAAGGTCCTTTGGGGTGTGTTAGGCCAGTAGATTAGTAAATGAGCATAAAAAAAATATTTTAGTGCTACTTACTTTCTAATGTAAGTACCTAATCTTCATAGTAGACTGATGGCTCTATAAGGGGTCCTAAAAAATGGGGAAAATGTTTTGGGAAGCTAGGTCCATTTTAATTTTCATGCATATAGCCTTCATGGGATGATCTATATACTTCACTTGTTAGCCCAAAATTTATGTTCATTAGTCAAAATGTCCTAAGTCCTTGGTTTTGATAGTTCTTGGACTTTCTCACTTGCCTAGTGTGTCTCATTCTTGCTAAGGATATTCACATCACCCACATGGTGCCTCACATCCCTTATTTACATCATATGTTACTTATATTCACCTTGTTGGATATTTATTTTAGTTAATCACACCCCTGATCACATATAACTTATTACTCCCCTTGGGATTTCATTTATGAGTGGCTTTGTAAGACCACAGATAGGACTTGACATCCCTCACAAATCACCATCAAACCCTTACATTATTTATTTACAACACCATCTCATTGTCACACTAGTCATGTCATTATGTGGTTGTGTTTTCTTACATTTTATCCTAGAAAAAACACTAAGTTTGAGTTTTTGTCCTTTAGATATTTTTAATTTTCATTTATCGATCATGTTCTTGTTTGATTTGTGTGGACTTCACTTATCTTACATATGACATTTGCCATTATTACATGTTTTATTTTTATGTATGCCTTTCTCATATTCATCTTACATCTTCTTACATTTCATTTTCACTTATTTAAGCTTTCTCAACCTTCATTTAACATACTTATATTACATATTAACTTACATTTCATTCTTAGTCCTTCATGTTTTTGTTTTTACCTATCTTACATGAGCTTACTTTTCACTCTTTTACATATATTTGTTCAAGTTTTCTTGCATTAATATTTTTTCATTCATGTTTTACATGCTCCTAAACATGATTTAGTATATTCTACATTCCTTTTTACCAATTATGTTTTACATGCTTCTCAACATGATTTAGTATGTTCTACATTCCTTTTTACAAGTTATGTTTTACATGCTTTCTAATATGATTTAATATGTTATATAATCATTTGTCATTAATTTTCCATCCTTTTTTAATTTATGTGCCTTAAATTTTTCTAAACTTGTATTGACAATCCTAATTTGCCAATTTTCCTAAATCTTTACTAACCAATATATGCCTATTTTCTAAAACTTTTAATTTTTAGATGTTTTTGCACTAGCTTCTATAGGTTCATCTAGTGTTCTCTACATTGGACAACTTCACATTTATTATAGTATACTTATTTAGATATGAAACTAAGGTAAGTTAAAGGTATGTGTTTTTTAATTCTATCATTTATTTTATTTTATTTTATTGCTTACTGTACTTTACTTAGCATCAACATTGTGTGTCATCATGTTCTATTTCTCAAAGCACCATCCTATGTTGTACTTACATGACACATGATGAGATTTGAATGGGGAATATGTATACACATAATATTTTCAAACTTTTATCTATTACTGATACTTTGTAACTTATAGGACCCCATCGAGCCTCAATCTCTCTAAGTGCATGATTTAAGGGGTGCACCAAGAAAGGGGTGGGTAGACCATTAGTGCTTAGTAAGATTGTTGTTTTTTTTCTAGTTTCCATCTACACACTTGTATTCTAAAACCATTTACCCTAAAATTATTATCTTTAGCCTTACCCATTTCAATGATTTTCCATGTTTTATCTTCCTTTTCCTTACCTTGACCCCCCTTTAACCAATTGATTGTACTAGGTCAACTGGGTTGACTCTATACAATTTTTATCCTTTCATTACTATACAGGGTTGATTGGGTTGACCCTATACTATTTAGGGGTATTTTTCACTTTGAGTTGCGTTATCCCTTCGATCGACCTAGTGATTTATCTCCCCAAAACATATAGGGTTGATTGGGTTGACCTTATACAACCAACATATTCAAAAGAATTTAGGGAAAGAACTACCCATATATACAAGTTCATTTCCAAAATTTTGTAATAAGAGAATAATTAATAACAAATAAGTACAAATGAACACCTATTGATTGACCATCCTACTTGAGTAATAAAGCTCAGGGCTTCATACTTTCTTTGGAGATATAGATCTTGTCTCATGGAGATTTTTTTTAGATGCTTAGATAGGTTGTGTAGCCTAAAGTTGATTTATCTTAGTTATCCTTACGTACCACAATAATCTCTTATGAATCACCTTGGCCAAGGGAGAGATTGAGGCTTGACGAGTTTGTCTTCAAAGGTAAGTATTCCTAACTTTATTTATCCATTATAAGAGTAGATAGATAATGCATTTGAATTATTCTCCCATGTATTAATATTATGTATACATTGACATGAGTATATGTCTTCTAATACATGTTTAGTTTAGTTGTTTATTTTATTTCTAACCCCCACTTTGTGCTATAAGCTTTGGTGTGCACTTTATTATATTTACTTTCTTATTATTAGAATATGTGAATGCTTTAAACCTTAGGACTCCATTAGGTTTATTGTGTGATTATGTTAGACTGTAGTATTTGGAACCCTTCTTAGAATGATATGTTGTGACAAGTGATCCCCTAATCGGGTCTAGTATATCCCCATATTGGCCATGTTCATGCTTAACAAGTGTATATCCAATTGAAAGTGTAGGTATGCTCTATCTTCTTTGAGCTAGGATTGATTTATAAACATGATGAATTTTTGATTGCATGCAAATACCACTCATGTACACAAGCTCTCAAATCATAGAATGATTCTTATGGGACCTCTTTCACATGCTCAATACTTCAGACTCATCCCTAAACATCTTAAATCATGTAAACTCTGAAGATCAACCAATCCTTCTTCAAACATACTAGGACAAACACATTTCACACTTTATCATTATCACATAGACTATTAAGGCACTTTTTCCACTCACCAGGACACCTCCATGACATCACATGACATCACTAATAATTCTCCAACACTATTTGTCATGGCCCTAGACTTTGATGACCTATATATAACCCTCTACATATCTCATACCTCAAAAGTAGATATCTAGTGATCCTTGAGGGCTATTATATCATATTCACTGTGTTAATAAGATGCCTCATCTTGAACCTAAAGGCTCTCAAGTACCACCTATGAAAACCCTACCTTTTTGTTGGATCTCTCAAGGCTTTATCTCTATATAATATATCTTAGTCTCACTCTACCTATATATTTGCCTATACTTACCCCTTTCATGTTACCCATACCTTTAGTTAGGTTAATTTTTGATTAAAAGGAAGTCATGTCTTCATCTCAGATATCGAATTTAGTCTATAAATCCTCCACTCTCCTTTCACACCCTAGATCTCACCTACCTATACCATAATATCCTTATCCAAGATAACCCTATCCCTACCCACCCTAGTTATGCATGATGGTCCTATTTAGCCTAGATCAAATGATGTACCTATTATACTTGTAGTGCTAGGGTCCATCATCATGAAATGGGTAGCATCCCCTCTATTAACCCCTTTGTCATCACCCCCATCATCATCACCCTCACCCCCATTGCTATGCCAACTACTGTCATTGTCATTATACCTAATGCTCATCTCATACTCAAGCTCATCCACATACATAGGCTCATGACCCTATATTTGACCCTTCCTAGCTTCTTATCTCAAGGCTATCAACCTTAATGGACACACTTGTACCCACCAATATACATACTCCAATATAACACTTACATCTATCGATCCTCTTACATATGCCCATGGTGTTGGAATGATAATTACTAAGGGGGAGTGAATCACTCTTGAAAAAATTTACAACTTTATTTTATCATTCATGAACTATCAAAATAGTATAGTGAATTATCAACATAGTAAGAGCTATGAGCATGAGACAAGAACATAACACATAGAACACTTATTTGAGTGGTAAACCCTCAAGGGGAAGAAAAACCACTAATGATTAAAATTAAATATAGTATTATAATACAAATATCAATATTTAGTGAAGCACCAACTTCAATTGGAGCACTAACCCCAACTAGCCAAACACGCACTTGATTAGGCTTTAATAAGCACCTACTTGCAAGGAGGCACTAACCCCCAAGCTGACTCATCACCAACTCATCCAAATTAAAACCCTTGATAACCTTCATAAAAAAAAATTTCCCATATAATATATGATGATCTCATTCCTCATCTCTTCTCTCTCTTCAAACCCTCTCAAACTGCCTTATAGGCTTCTTCACTCAATAAATCCTCTTCTTGACTTGATTAGGTCATATGACATTGATTTTATATATAATACCCATGTTATATCTTCATAATAGTTTATTTTTACCCTAATTATGTTATAAAATACTTCCTCTATCTCTTTAAAGTGTTATATCTTCTGCTTCAAAACACACATTCTCTAACAAGCAAATTAGGCCTATTAGGCCTTGTTCTTATACTAGGCTCTTGCTCATACACCTCTTGGTTAGACATACACACTTTACCAATTATATTTTCAATATAATATTCATTAGAACATGAAAAAAATATGAATCAAACATTAAAATATGTTGGTCATAGCATATAGGACAAAAAACCTCTTTTAGGCCTTAAGGAGACCTAATTCAATTAGGCCTTCATTAGCATACTTTACCCTTTAAACTCTTTGGAACACTAAAAATTTATCACACAGTAAGAAAATATCATATTTAATTCAATATGCACCTAAAAATCTCATATTATGTCCATGAGACCTTTTAGCTCCATCCACTACTTTAATTATGCCATTAAAACTATTCACAATTAGACTTGTGTATACCCAAAAAGTCTGTCTTGAATAACTGAAGGAAAAACATAATTTTTTCAAATAACCATAGAAAAAAATCATATAAATATAAAATTAAATACCTAAAAAACTCAACAAGTTCATTATACTTCATTACACAAGGCAAAAAGACTCAAACCCTTCTCTATAAGTGGTCCACTCAGAACTACCAACTAGCCTCAAAACACAATCATGGAAACAATGACCTAAAACACATATAGAATCATTTTAAAAGACTTAAATTTCATGTATATTATACTCTAAGTTCATTTTAACATTCTTAGATAGATAGATAATATGTTTAAATTGTAATATTGGTCTTGCATACCAATCTCGTAGGCTTGTACCTTGTTGTCTCATTTGAACTAGACAGGTCAAATTATGAGCAATATTTTCATCATATTCACTACTATCCAAAAAATATAACCAAAATTAAAATGTATTAAATTTATTTAAAAAATTATCCATGTACTTGTATTCATCTCTAATTCATGATAACACATCCCTATTTAACTTCTCACTTCTACCTAGTTTTCTCACTCTTTGCACCATTAGGTTTGTTAGTAACTAGTCAACTTGGATGACTAGTTTAGCACACATGAGGTATATAACCTGATTATAAATCACCATGGACATAAAATATAAGTTTAAATATTTTTCCTCCATCTATTTGGTAACTTTGACTTGGTCAAATCTGACTGCTACAATAAATTTTTGAGAAATAAGGCCTTTCTTGTAGGGTCCACTTACTCACCTAACAAACAAATCATACATAGATATGCATAGGAGAGTTTAATACATGATATAATAGTTTTTATATTAATTTTATACCATTATATGTTACTTTTAGCAATAGCTTTCACATTAGGTTAGTGTTAGGGTTTTAGAGAGGGTTAACATTATTTCTAGTGTTAACGATTGTTCATAAAGGACTTCCCCTCATTTCCAAAACTAATTCCTAGAGATATTAACTAGGACCATTAACCATCTCTCCTCAATATCTCAGGTTCCCATGTAGAGGTTACACATGCCAATGAACACTTGAAATTCCTTATCAGGTTGAGAACACTTCATTATGTGCACTCAAGAAACCTCAAAAATACTTTTCATGCCTTTTATTACAAACTTTGACCTCATAATTGGTCAACACACCTGGGAAAACATATCACACTAATTAAAATTCACACATGATCATTTTTATCTTGAAATATGAATCTCATACCTCATTTGGTCACTATCTCTCTCTTTGTTTGTTTGAACATTAACCTACAAACCACATTAGGCCTTGAAATTCACCTTCAAGCCTCTTTTAATGTAATATCCACCTCAATTACATGTTCACACAACATATAACATGCTAAAAAAATGTCAAACATCCTTCATATGCCTTGAAAGTAGATCATGATGCCTCATTAGGCCAAGCAGGGTCTAGAATTGGTCTAGTTGCATACCAGGTCTATAGATCCCACCCTTGTAGGCTCACTATGAGACTCTCATGAGTGATATAATGCCTCATATTCATGATAAAATAAAATTATAAAACCTCTTAATCCTCTATGTATCCATATCACTAGGCTACCAAGCTTTTACCTTCTCACAAGGTTTCTTTATGCAATGATCAATGTCATGACTAGTTTTCTCAAGCTCTTGAAACTTAATAACTGACCTTAAAACACTTATTGATGCTCTTATAAATTTATCATATGTTTGAAAATATTCTCAAATAATGTCATACCTCTTAATGATTCTATCAAACAAAAATATTCTTCAATGACCTCATGAACACCTTTTATAAGAACCTTTGACATCAATGACACACTTTAACAATAGGAACAATAGTCAAAAATATCCCCCTTTGTCATTGATGGAAAAACACATTTTATACTAATAATTCTTATCTCCCTATTTTGGGCTTTCCCCCCCTTTGACATAAATGATAAATTAATGTATGCGACTCCTTGGATCACACTTCTTATAGCCAAAATACTCAACACATAGGACTTATTAGTTCATTAGACATAACAAAAATATGCTCCCCCTATATCCATGCATACCTTCTTGAAAAAACTCACCTATTATTGGAGCTAATGATCATGATTATCTCCCCCTAAGTACTTAAATATTTCAATGATTACTAGGGGCAGGAATTACACCCAATTTATGTCTTAGGTGTTCAAAAGTTACCTTTGGAAGTGGTTTGGTCAAGATGTCTGTAATCTAATCATATGTAGAAACATATTAATTTTTTACACTTTTTTCACTTACCTGATCTCTTAAAAAATGATTCCTTATGGGATTATGTTTTATCCTTGAGTGCATGACAAGGTTCCTGGAGACACTTATAGCACTTATATTGTCACAATAGATAAAGCTAGGACCATCATACTCCACCTTGTATTATTTTATGGCATGTCTCATCCATAGGACTTGAGTGCAACATGAAGTTGTGGAAATATACTCAAAATTCCAATTGGATAAAGATATTTATAGTTTTTTCTTGCTTATCCATGAAACTAGGCACCCACCTAGGAAGAAAGCTCTTCCACTAGTACTCCTCCTATCATTTATACTTCCTACCTAATATGTATATGTGTAGGCTATCAAATTTAACTCATTGATTTTTGGATACCATAATCCATACTCCATAGTCCCCTTGATATACCTAAGTATATTTTTGACTAGTTATGGATGATTCTCTTTTGGATCTTTTTGAAACCTTCTCACAAGACCTATTGCTTGCATGGTGCCAGGTCTAGAGGCAGTGGTGTAAAATAAAATTCCAATTATTAACCCATATGATGTTTATTGACCTTTGAAGATTCATATTCCTTGCTCAACTTACATCGTATGATCATGGGTGTACTAACTACTTTTCAATCTTCCCTCTCAAACTTCTTCAATATCTCTCTTATGTACTTGGCTTGTGAGATGAATATACCTTTTTCAGATTGAGTGATTTTTAACCCAAGAAATAATGATAGTTCTCCTAGAATAGACATCTCAATATATTTATTCATCACCTTTACAAATTCCTTGGTCATTTTTTCATTATTTCCACCAAATATGATGTCATTTACATATACAACAACTATTAGTTGATGGTTATCTTCTGTCTTGATGTATAGATTACTATTTTCAACTCTTCTTTTGAATCCTTGATCCAAAAAATACTTGTTCAACCTAGCATACCAATCTCTATGAGCTTGATTTATACCATAGATGGCCTTTTTAAATCTGCAAACATGGTCTTTATCATCTAATAGTGAAAACATGTATGCAATCAAAATTATAAGATGAACAATGAATTAATCCTAGGTCAGATAAGATAGAGCACACCTACACTTCTGATTGGGTATACACTTGTTAAGTGGGAGTATGACTAATATGGCGATCCACTAGACCCAATTAGGGGATAACCTGTATCATTTATCAAAACACATCATGCTAGGAAGGGATCTAAACCCTACAATCTAACATAATCATATAAAAACCTTAAAAGAGCCCTATGATTTGATGTTCACTTATGTAATAAACAAGAAAGTAAACTATTCTAATAAAAATAAAAGTAAACTAATCTAGTGTGCACCAAAGGTTATGGCACAAACTGGGGGTTAGACCAAAACAAATAAACAAAAACTAAATTAAACATGTATAGGAAACATATACTCACATCAATGTATAAAGAATCCTAATGCATGGAAGATAAGAATACATATTGCATTATCTATCTACTCTTACAAAGGAGAAATAGATTTATGAATACTTACCTTTGAAGATGAACCTACCGAGTCTCAACCTCTCCCTTGGCCAAGGTGCTTTGCAAGAAATTATTGTGGCTTATAAGGATAACTAAGATAAATCAGCTCTAGGCTACATGACCCACCTAAGCATCCAATAGACTTCTCCAAAAGACAAGATTAGAGCTCCAAAGAAAGTATTAAACCCTAAAGATTTATTCCTCAAGTAGAATGTTCAATAATTATATGTTCATTTGCACTTCTTTGCTTAATTCTTTGCTCTCTTTCGGCTCTTATGAAATGGTAGTAAATGACCTTGTATATATAGTAGTAATTTGGGCTAAAAACCATTCAAACATGTCGACTATACTAGGTCAATCAAGTCAACTTAGTACATTATTGGGCTAATGCCTAAAGTCTATGTTCAGTTGGTTGGGATGTGAACAAATCAAAATAGCTAAAGTGTCCCCAGAATACACTAGTTCAACCAAGTTGACCTAGTGTATTAAATAGGTAAAAAGGGTGATAAGGAAAGAAATGAAGGAATAAAGAATGATAATGATTGGAATGTATAGGAAAGAGAAGAATAAGCCTAGAGTTCATGGTTTTAGGGAGCTAGTGTGTAAATAGCAAGTAGAAAAAGGAACAATAATCTTACGAAGCATCGATGGTTTACCCACCTATTTCCCAGTGCACCCATTAAGGCATGCACTCATAAATATTGATACTTGATAGGTTCCTACAAGATAAAAAGTGTAATTAATTAATAAAAATTTTAAAATATTATGTGTATACATATGCCCCAGCTGAAGCTCATTATGTGTCACATAAGTGCAACATAGGATGGTGCTTCAGAGATAGAACATGATAACACATAATTTTGATGATAATTATGGTGTAGTAGGAAAAAAATAAGATAAATGAAAGGAATGAATTAAAAAATACACCCCTTTAACTTACCTTAGTTTTTTTATCTAAAGAAGAAGATTGTAAGAAAGTGAAGGCATCCAATGTAAAGCACACTAGGTGAACATGTAGAAGTTATTGAAAAAAATAGCCAATTTTTTTTTTTTTTTGAAAGATACACATATGATGGTGTAAAATAATCTATACATTACCATTAATCTAACACATTTTATGGTTTGAAAAGTAGATGAGCAGAAACAAATATATGAGCAAAACAAAGAATCTGAAGGAAAAGAATTGAGAATTTTGAATTTTGAAAAAGTGGTTTTAAACAAGAAAAAGAGAAATCATTTTGTTATTTTGATTTGTAAGAAAGGAAAAAAAGATATTTGGAGAGAAAACAAGATAGGATGGTGACAGAGTGACATGTTAGGCAAGATAAAATCCCAAGAGTGAGAGCAGGTGTATTGCAGGTATGCAACCAAGAATCTCAAACTAGTTTTTGAAATTTGCATTGATTTAAGTGAATTTTGAGTAAATTTTGATTTTAAGCATTTATACATATAAAAAACAAACAAAATTAGGTTCTAAGGGTAGTAGACAGGAAGATGGGAAATGGGATGGAAGGAAATAGGGATAAAGCAAGAAAAAGACAATTTTTTAGCAAAATACACTAGGTCAGTACACTAAACCTACTAGGTTGACTAGGTCAACCTAGTAGGTTGAATTAGGGTGAAAATCCATATGGTTGACCTAATAGGTGTATGTTGACCTAGTGTATTTTGCCAATTGAGACTAAGTGAAAAGGTGTCTAGTTAGTTCGTAAGGGCCAAAATAGAACCTAAACACTGGGGAGAAGATAAGAGGAAAAATAAGAAATTTAGGATAAAATAAGACAAAAAAGGGAAATTTTGGTCAAACTGGGTTGACTAGGGAACCAAAATAAGCACAAAAAAGCATACAAAAATCCAAAGGAGGGCTAAAATGGGTCAAAATGACCAAAGAAGGGCAAGAAAGACCAAAATAGGATAAAAATGAATAGAGTATGCTTGTTTTTTTATTAAAGATAGTATGTATAAAGAATGTATAGAGAATGTACTATGATTATACATGACATAGAGGAACTAATACATCCTTTGTTGTTTCTTGATTACAAATATGGCCATGGTTTTAGAGATTTCTGAATGTGTCATGGTTACCAAATTTGTTAGAGAGGTTGACAAATGGAGATAGAGCTAGACTAGTAACCATAGGTCTAGGAGGTATAGAAAATATGTGTAGGATCCCTCTGAGTATGGATGTGTTGGTCATGTTCATTGGTTGTTTGGAATGGTTAACTAACACCTTTAAATGGGAGGTGGATGGGGATGTGATAGAGGTGGATATCACACTAGAGGATGTCCATGTCATCCTTAAACTACCCATAGTAGGATCACCAGTAATTGTAGGGATATTAGATAGCATAGAGGAGAGGGGATTATTATCCATGTGGGATATAGGATCAAAGATGATATTGTCAGGGTGAAAAGTGAGTATGGATGATGTGTATATATTACACATTCTAGATCTCTAGAAGGTGGTGATAGGCCTTGTGACACAATGATTGCTCTGTCACAAGTCAAATGGTAAGGTACTATTATACATGATAGCCTTGATTATGATGATGTTGGAGGAGGGAGTGATATGTGATCTAGGTTCTATCATCTATGTTTATCTTGTTCATGATTTATTTGATATGTGGGTTAGAGGACATAAGACCATATGACCAATCATACTACTGACAGTATGGATATATGAGAGATTTCTTATGTATCAGCTAGCTAGGTTACAATCAATAATAGGTCACCTCAAGTGAGGAGATGGAGGGAGGACTAAGTAGTGTGGACCATGTCCCACATGCCAACACTATAGATAGTGAGATGCATTGATATAGTGTGGTGACCATATGAGCAACTAGTGACTACCTGGGAGAGCTAGCAGACAATTGGACCAATGATAGATAGGAGAGAGATGATAAAACACTATACATGGTGGAAAGAGCCACATCTAATGACATGGGTGCTAGGGAAAATAGGTCTACCTCATCTAATGACACTAATACTCATACTTGAGCAATGGACTTGAAATGTAAAATATCCATGAGGGAAGAGGGGACTAAAACCACTAATAATGAGATTGGCATTGAGGCCATGCTGAGAGTGACCATGGACTAGTTGGGTATGATGAGGGGTAGATTAGGAGAATTTGGAAGTAAGGGTAGAGATACCAGATGTACCACCACTAGCTCTATAGAGAGATGAACTACTACCACTAAGGACATAATAGTGATTGAGATAGGAGGAGAGAGTAGAGACCATCATCATCTTTGGTGATTTAGAAGAGGAGCTTGAGGAGAGGATAGAGAGACCAATTTGATGAAGGTTGAGATAGATGTGACCCATGATATCTAGGTTTGAGTTGATGAGGCAACCTATAGAGGAGGTACCAAGAGGTCATGCAGACATGGAGACTATGTTAGGTGGTCATGTGAATGGTGAGACTATAAGAGCCAAGACATACATAGGTAAGAAAAAGTATGACTAATTTATTTCTTAAGTTGTTATTTGGTAGATAGATAGATATTATGAGATATGATAGTGATCTAATATCCATCTAGTGTGATGTTTTAGGCATACCTAAGGATGAGGAAGAGAGATGGGAGTCCCTATTTAAGAGAGAAATCCATGACATCATAAATGAGACTGTATAGCCATACAACACCATGACACTAGAGGATCTAAGTGTACCATCTACCCCAGCTCAGGTGAGTTAGTTCAAACTAACAAGAGAGGTCATGATGCAGATACAAAAATAGAGGGAGAGGGAACAACCACCAACAAAGATGGGTACAGGGGAGAGGTAAGCATGGTAGGCCCTAGCCAATGAGAGAGATACACATCAAGATATAGTGACATAAATGATGTAGGCATATATGGTAATGTAGACCCATTTGATATAGGCACATGTAACAACCCAGACTAAATTGGTATAGGCATAGGTGCAAATAGCATGTCTATAGGGATAGGTAGAGGGATTGAGATCTTAAACTACCTCATTATAGCATATTTTTTAAAGGATTTAGACCAAGGCCTTAGCAGGCAGTGTGGCTAGGCCATGAGATATACATGATGGAGCTTAACCCTAGTTTTGAGGCTTTGTATATGATTGTATCAAACACTTGATGTGTGTGTGTGTGTGTGTGTGTGTGTGTGTGTGTGTGTGTGTGTGTGTGTGTGTGTGTGTGTGTGTGTGTGTGTGTGTGTGTGTGTGTGTGTGTGTGTGATGTATCATTTTGTCATATTGATGTTGGTTGTGTATTTTGTCTTTATAATGGTTGTTCTTGTTCATTATGTTGGCTATGGATGCTTTGGATATATTTATTTCTAGCACATGTATTTATCTTTGTTATATATACTATAGGAAATATATGTGATGGGTTTCTTTTCTAGCATTATGAAAAACACATGCATGGTTAAAAATAAATAGGCAAAAAAGACTTAGAAAGAAATATATATATATATATATATATATATATATATATATATATATATATATATATATATATATATATATATATATAATCAATCAAAAATGCACTACACACTAATTAAAGCTGGGAAATGTGTAATAACATGAAAAATGACTAAGTATAAAGAACCTTTAGAATGGAAAACAAGATGGTAAAAGGGGGATTTGTTTTTAAACTAATGTGAAAATTTTTGGCACCAAATTAAAATAAGTAAAATCATACTAAATATCACATTGGGAAGTATGGAAAACAAAGTAATCAAATGGAAGGGATGAAAAGGGAATGAATGGTAATAAAAATAAATAAAATTAAGCCAATCAATTATACTATTTCATGATGGGAAGTATAAAAGAGAAATAAAATTTTCAAAAATTTGGTCTTAAATTGATCATACTAATTCAAGCTGGGAAGTATGAGAAATTCAATAAATGGTTGTAATCATACATGCACTCAGAAAATAAGAAAATAAAAGGAAAAATAAAAATGAAGTAATCACAAAACATACTATATATCAAGATGGGAAGTATGTCAAATGATGTGTAACCTCATAATCAATCAAATCTTCTCTTACTTGACACATGTAATTTGGATGGTGACTTGTTTATTGGAAAAAAATATTTTTGTTTTATTATTTTGTGAGGAGGGCTAGGTCCTATCCATTATCTTACACTACAACTCACAAAATAAATCCCAAGGGGTACCAAAATAGCATTGGTAAGCAAAAATATTAGGACTGATAAATCAAGGATGTGGGTAATAGGATGGAAAAGGTGGCAATTTATGAGGAATTTTGGGTTCTATCTGCGGTCTTACAAAGCAACTCATAAATGAAATCCCATGGGGAGTGATCAAAAAGATAAATAATATTTCCAAAGAGGAAATATGAGGAAAGGGAATGAAAAAATCAAAGACTTAGGCATCTTATGAGAAGACTATAGGAGGCAAGAGGCATACTAAGGACATGATAAAACACTAAGTGACTAGTGGTCATCTATGTACAAAGGAAACTTATTTCATTATAGACAAAAATCTTTGTAGGAAGATAAGTGTGCTACTAAGATCAACTCATGAAGGTAGATTTGTACAAAATAAAAGGTAAAATGGACCGACCTCCCCACAATGTGTTCTCTACTCCTCAGGACCCCTTATAGAGTCATTGATCTACTTCAAATATTGGGTACTGGCATGAGAAATTAGGTGGCACTAAGAGATTTTTATTTAATTCTCCTCTTCTAATATACTAGCCTACAAAACCCCAAAGAACCTCATATCTATTATGAGGCCAACTATGGAGTTTGTGCTTCGACTAGAAGAAGAAGTTGTGCTTTGAATCAGATCTTTTAATGTGATTTGTCTTTTGAGAATATTTTTGCCTTTTGATATCATTTCCTTTTGTTTAAATGATTTAGCTTTTAACGTTATTTTGAAGGATTTTTAATATTCCTCCTCTATATAGATTTGGAATGACCAATCATGAGAGAGATAGTGATACACACTGTTGTTCCCAAAATCAGCGGTGCTTATTTTTGGAACTCCCATGCGAAACTTGTCCGTTTCATCTTTTCGTCCCCCTCAGTTCGTTCTTCGAAATGTTTTTCAAATTCGCTCTCATCTTGGCCTCGGAACGAGAAGTGGTTACCACCTCGTCCCTGCCAATTTTTCCTCCCCTGGACTCCTTCTGGAGTTAGTCTTTTCTCCCTTTTCTCCTGTGCAAGGGCGGCAAAAATCACTGCCCCTGCATTTTCCTTGCACTTTTTATGCAAGGGCGGCAAAAATTTCCGCCCCTGCACTTTTTATGTAGGGGCGGAAAAAATCTCCGCCCCTGCACTTTTTATGCATGGGCGGCAAAAATCGCCGCCCCTGCACTTTTTATGCAAGGGCGGCAGATTTTGCCGCCCATGTTTTTTTCCCCGCGAGCTGTTTAAGCCAATTTTTTGACGTCGTCGGCCGATAGTCTGCCGTCGTTGGTCTGTTTACCGACATCGATGGTTTTCTTCTATCGACGTCGGTAGTTTTGCCGACGTCGACGATGTTTTCTGCCGGCGTCGGTCGTGTTTGCCGTCTCTTTTCTCCCGCCCTTGCATCTGACACTCACATTTCTCTGACTCTGAGGAAACCTTCATTCTTTTCGCGCCCGCTCCCCTTTTTCTTTCACTTTTTGACCTACTCACGTCTCATCCCTTTCTAGTGCATTTCCCTGATCGTGACCAGCAAACGTGTGGATCTCCCTGATCACTCCCTTCTTCCTCTGATTGCACAATCATGGTTCCTGCTGCAATTTCTGTGAAGGGTTCCTCTTCATCAGCATCTTTGCAACAGAAGTTCTTCCAGGTCACTGAAGTTTCCCTGAAGCAGTCCAAGACCATGAAGAAGATTGAAAATAGAGATGGATAGTTTGGAGAAAGATCCTGATAGAGGGAAATAAATGAAAAATCCTGAGAAGAGCACTTTGATGTCTATTGGTGCCATCTCCAGTAAGGACTCCTATGTCAAGATCAAGAAGTCATTAATCTTCAGAATCCAGAGGAAATGATTCAAAATCCAGAAGAGATGATCTGAAAAGCTTTTGTTGAAACATCCTTCTCAATATCCTTGATGGACAGCATTCTAAATGCTCAGTTAACTTTAGAGAGTCTAAAATCTAGGTTAACTGACCATGCTAAAGCCATCACAGCATTGGAGGATGTGTTGATCAGGGTAAGAATCGTCTCCAAGAATGCAGTTGCGCTAGACAGCATAGGAATTCAGGCATCGATCACCATGTGCGATGCCCATTTGAAGAAGTCTGGCAGCAAAAATTGACACTCTCCCTCTCTTCTTCTATCCTTATGCATTTCTGTTTTGTGCAGAATGCATGCAATTTTGTAACATGTAATTACGAATTAAATATTTTGGAAAATATCTAAAAGTCAAAGATGAGTCATCTTTGACCAAGATATTTTATTCTTATTTTCTGTTTTTGAGGATTTTCTCCCTATATATAGTGGAGACCTCATTTGTAATAGCATCTTGGAAAAATTGAGAGCAAACGCTCTGCTGAATTGAAACAACTTTTGAGACTTTGTGCTCAGATTTGTAAATCATATTTTGTCGAATGAATGAGAAGCAAGTGATTTCAGACTTTGTGTTGAAGTTATCTGTGTCATCTAGGAAATAGTTTTTTATGTACTCTTTCCTGATAACCTCTTGTTTATCTGATTTAATAAGCAAAGTGAATGTGTTGATATTATCTGAGGGCGCTTCTAGAGGGTAGAAGATAGACTTTGTGCTACTTTTATCTTTCAGATTCATTTATCTTTTGTAGTTTCAGGTGAAGACTTTGTGCTTCACTTTACTCTATGGTTATACTTGTTCCAGACCTGTGAAGAAGCTACGGAAGACTTTGTGTTTGCGTAAGCGTTCTTGTGACTTTGTTACTTCAGGTAATCTCTTGCTCTTCGTTTGATACCATTCCTGAAAGAAGAGGAGTGTTGTTAGCTTTAGATCGGGGATTTTCCTCTTTTGTCCTTCATACATTACTTCTGAAAAAAGAGAAGTAGATGCTGTTATACCACCCCCATGTGTTATTTTCTGCTTAATTATATATATATGCTTATAGCATGCAAATACTGATAGGGAACCTCCCCTTGATGAGAGGAGAGATTTACCTCGTCTAGATCTGGTAAAGCCACCCTCCTCATGGTGTAAATCTCCCTTATGCTGTGGTTGATATCCCCATTTTGCCATCAGTTAGTTGATGACAAAATATTCACCCAACACACACGAATGAGATGTAGGCTAAGGCTAAAGGAAACTAAGTAACCCAAGACAAAAGACTAACTAAGACACTTATGATCTCAATTCTTAACCATGTATATGCTTAGTTTGTGGGAAAGGAAGAAGGAAAAAGGAGATCCAAAGGAGGATCATTGAACGGAATTAGTAATGAGAAAGATTGTTTGGTAACTGATCACATGGTAAAATGAGATAATAACCAAAGGGAATAAGGTATATATAACAAAGTCACCATGACAACTATCTGTGAAAAATAAAGATAAGAAAGCAAACAGTCATGAAGATACAAGGGAAGAGTTTTGAGAAAAATTCTAAAGGGGGAATAAATCAAAAATAAAAAATAGCAATGTGAAAGATAAATAATCAAAACTAACTATAGTACAATAAAAATGGACAACATGATATAAGATAAGAAATAATTTGACATAATGTCAAATGATATAATCAAAAATAGATTTAAAAAAACAAGATTAAAGCACATTTCTAATCTAAATGTAAATAAGCAAGCACCATGCATGTGCTCATAAAGACTCATAAATTTGTCCACACACATTATCCAAGACATCGGATAAATCTCTATGAATCTAGATATGAATTTATAAATATGTATCATCAATCTTTGTTGAATATTGGGCAAATACTTCTTTTTTAATTTGCTCAACTAAAAAATTAGGAATACTCATTAGATCATGTTAAGGAGGGGAATTGTCGAAGGATGGTTAGGAGAATATATGGGAATGGGATCTATGGCAAATGCTAGAATCACCAGTTTAGAAGAATCCATGGGTGAAGGAGGGTCCATCGGTGGAGAAAGAACCACGAGTGGAGGCACAGAAGGTGGTGAATGGACCATAGGAGGTGTAGTTGTGGGAGAATAAGGATGATCCTTCTTGCGAGAACAACCTATGGGAAGAATGGTAGAATGTCCACGAATAGCTATAAGATGATCCTTAAGATGCTATTGAAGGATATAACAATGATCAATGTGTTGTGTGTTGCATTGGTACCATAGACAATACCTCACACCATACTTAGGTATATGTTTAGGAAGAATCTTTAGAGGAGGTATGGTAGTGTCTATTTATGGGGAATAAGGATGCAAGTTATCAATATATTACTGTAACTTATGATAATGGGTAGAAGAGTGATTATCTATCCCATGGAAGCAACAAATACACTTGTGAGTATTATTAGGAGAATCACTCATGAGAGAAGGTGTAATAGGCATGGATGAAAAAGCATATGGATCATTAGCCCATTTGGTGGGAAAAGGATCCATATTTGTTGGGAATATGACCAACCTGAAAGCACACAATTGATTACCAAATCAAGCAACTTAATATGCGAAAATAACCAGAATCAACAAGTAACTAGAATTCAGAATAACACAGAATATGAGAGACAATACACAACTTGTATTAATAACTCTTACAGAAAAGAATACAATAAAGAAGATGCCACTTCTTCTCCACCACCTCTTCAGAGGTTTCCCACACCTCAAGTGAACAGTAATTCTCTCCTCAAAGCTCTCTCTACTAGGTCCCAACACCCAACTCAAACACAGAGTTGTTGTTCACCTTACACCTGTGCTCCACACACTCCACAAGTGCTCCACGCACTCCACAAGTACTCAAAGTACTTCAAGTAGATCTCCCATGAACCTGCAACAACCTGCAATTCAACAGACCATACTTATGGAAGGAACTGCCTTGCCTTCCTCTTAGCTCTCCATATACTCCACGTACATACCAATGAGTACACACCATACTCCAAGTAGATCCTGCCTGATTCTGCTCCCTGTTGTGTTGCTGTCCTATCTGATCTCCAACCTACAGATCAATAAATGGTTCTGCACACCTGTGAACCTTGACCTTGCACACACACACACTTGCAGATCAATGATCTTACTTACCATGTAGATCTCCTATAAGCCATGCTCACCTGATGACCAAGATCATACATCCATGAAGAATCCAGCTGACTCTCCAATCCAGCACCAACACACCTGGTACTGCTGTGGAACTAGGAGGAACACCCTTGCTCACCTCACACACAGAAGGAGCTAGCTTTTCTCAACTCAAACTAGAACACTTTTACAATATAACCATGAGTCTATTATATAGAACTCATCCAAACAATAATTAGACTCCTAGTACAATAATTAGATCTGCAGCTCTTAGTCTATAATTAGCACTAAGCATGCAAACACTTGGTTCGTCAACCAACTGCCCATAATAAACTCACAGTTGAACCACACAGGCGACTGACGCCAGTCCCTATTCGCCTTGGGATCGCCGACGCCGGCCGATATCTGACCGACGTTGATTGCTTCTTGTCTCCTTCCTGTCGACGTCGATTGGCCTAACCGACGCTGGTGTCCATGGCACTCAGCAACCCTTCTGCACCCTCCTCCGTTTCTGCATCAGTGAAGCTTTTAGCTCCACAACCTAACAATATTGGGCAAAGGAAGTAAGCCATCACCAAAATAAGGTGGTGAGGGAGAAGGAATGGAAGTAGGCTGAATAGAAGGCTTACTAATGGAAGAAGTAAAATTAGGCTCATCAACAATGAAATAAGCAATAATAATTAGTTCTGATATAGATTCCACTATGAGGAGTTGGATCAACAAAAGGTCTAAGTAGGGTTGCACTAACCTCATGAGTGAACCAATGACAGGAATCAAGGAACCTAGAAAAATAGTAAGGTCCAGTCATAGTATGATCTATGAACATAGTCTTATAAGTAGGGTCTAGTAAGGTCTAAGTAGGGTGCCATCTCTACTCTACAATAAAGATGAAAAATGCAAGAATTATGTACTATAAATGTTGGAACATGAGAAGATGCATGAAAAGACTCAAATATAGAAGAATGATAATGCACAATCTCAGCATCATGAGCTTGGACAAGGTCGCCTAATAAGGTATCATCTAAATAATAGCCATTATCATAATTTGGTGTATGAAGATCAATGACACAAGTTGGAATAACTTTTTCATCAAAATAATCATGGTGAATAGAATGCCTAATCTTGGATAAGACTATGGGAATGTCATGCAAGGTGGTTTGTAAGAATGAGGTTATAATGAGGCTAGAAGTTGTGAGATAAAATGAGGCATGAAATAAAAAGTTTTGATATTTAAGTTAATCTCATTATGCTCATCATCATTGGAGTCTAAAAGGTTAAGATGAATGTTACCAATGTAATCAGGATGCCCATTGTAATCTCTAGTTGAGTTGATAGGAGACTTGAAAAGATGTGATTCACATAATGGAATAGTAGGTAAAGGCTCAAGAGTATGAATCTTAAAAACACCACGATATTATAATTGCTTAAAATTCCAAGGGTTGGTATCTCCTTGAATCCTATAAATTACTCCATTATAAGGGAATTTAACACATTGGCAGGAAGAAGAAGCAATAGCTTGCATATGATGAGTTCACGACCTACTAAGTAAGATGTTATAATAAAGCGGTAAATTAAATATCATCACCTTTACATGAATGGTAATAGGTGGGATAGTAATGGGAATCCACACACACCCAAGAGGAAGCATTTGCCTTTTATCATATCCTTGATAGGTGTTATGTTAGACTTAAGATTACATTCTGAATATCCAAGGGTTTTAATGAAATCAAGAGAAGTAACACAAGTGCAAAAACCCTTATCAATCAATGCTTGTTTAACTTGGATATCACCTATTTAGATGCTAATAAATAAGGGAGGATTATCTGCATGAAGCAGAATCTCATTGAGAATCATAGATGTGAAGGGAAATTTCAAAGAAGGAGAAGTATCAATAGTCTCATCAACATTGATGGACATCTCTTCACATTGTTGTAAAATTCTAACTTCAAAATCAAATAAGGTTGCCTCCCAACCTACTAAAGGAGGATGAGGGACATTCATCTCAAATAATAGTTGCATAAGATGGTTCTGATGATGGGGAGATGTCCTCATAAGCTCGAGAAATGGAATTTGAGATGGGATATTAGTGATTTCCACAATGGGATCCCACTAATCATAACCCATGATAATATTGTTAGATATAGGTACATAATGGTTAAGGAGGTCTTTAAAAGGATAAACTGAAGAGAATTGAAATTTGTTTTGATAAGAATGAGAAGGTTTAGAAGAAGTTTGTAAATCATTTGGTGATGAAGAATTAGTTGGTTTAGATTGATCTTGAGAAGTATAAGAAGTGTTAATAGAAGGTTGATTGTCATTATAAGATTGATTATCATTGTTACTAGAAGATGATGGAAGAATAGTAGAAATATAATGAGATGTGTTATCAAAGGGAGAATCATAAAGTGGATCATCATCAAAGGTTATAATATCTTATTTCCCCAACTCTTTCAAATGAGTTCGAGAAGAATCTTGGATAACACAAAATGTCTTAGAAGGAGGTGAGGTGTAGATAGGTTGGGAATCGATGAAATCCACCACCCTTCTCATATTAGTCATGTCAACCACATTTTATCCGAAAGTGGGTTCAATAAGACTTTCTACATTATTGGTGGAAGAGGTGGGCTTGTCTTGGTTTTCTTGAATAGGTTGATGATTAGGTAAAGGATCTTTTTAGATAGCTAAATGAGCATTTGCTTGATTCAAGGTTTGGGTTTTATCATGAGTTTTATAATACTTGAAAGCTCTCTAATGTTTATGAGTGATATCATCATGATAAAAATTAGGACCAAGAAGAAAATCCATAACTAAATTTTGAAGTTATCTATAGGTCTCATGAGAGTGACCCCAACTAGAATAAAACCAATAAAACTTGTTAAGATCATACCAGGTTTTCATAGGATAAGTAGGGTCAATCTCCAAAGGGAGAGGCCTAGGTAGAATCTTAAGCAACTCAACTACGGAAGCAAGTTTATATACATTAATGATGTTTGGTGATGAGATATGAGGATTGGTATATTGTTGAGAAGGAGCTGGTTCTGAAGAAGGGGTATGAACAATATCTTGAACATTGTGAATGGTATCATATGAATTGATAACACCATCATGGGTAATATTTCAATTTTTATTTTTAAGTAATTGATGAGGAACCATACAAATTTAGGGTGCTCAAATTGACACATGAGTAAATCTTGTCTTTTGGCTTGATCAATAGCCTCCTCCAAGGTACATGAGAAAGGGTAACAACTCGATATTGTAATGTAGAAAATAAAGCATTTGTAAAGAGATGAAAGAGATTGTCATCTACCATGCTATGTTCACACTTGTTTGACAAAGTCTTCTATCATTTAACAAAGGCTTGACAGTTTAATTTTCATTTTGTTTCCAATTGATGAAGTGGGCCAAAGTGTTTTCAGGAAGATCACTAGTTTGGAATTCTTGTACTAAAGCATTCACTAAATCCTCCAAACTAGTGATGGAATGAGATATAAGTTGATTATACCAATCCAAAACATCACCTGTGAGGATTTTGGTAAGGATTTTGGTAGAATCAAAGGTGTTTAATTTCATCCAATCCTTATAAATATTTCCAAATGTTTTAAGATGAAGGGTAGGATCAGTTGATCCATTATAAGAGATGGTAGGTGGTATACCTTTGATATCAATGCTAGCAATTTGAGTAATAAGAGGTTCATTTTGTAAATTCTTGATAACTTTGTTGACTAATATAGGTTGAGGAATGAGATTGCCTTGACAATATTGAAGAGGGAGAGGAGGAACACTTTGGTTATGTGTGCCCCAAGCAATGGGTTGTGGCTATGTTTGAAGATTAAGAAGGTGATTTTGCATTCTCATCATTTGATTTGTATTATGAGCTTGAAATGTGTTCATTTGATTGAGAGTTTGTAATAATAGTTGATGAGTTTGATTAGTGTTATTAGAAGTAGTGTTGGTGTTTGAGTTAGTATAAGTGTCTTGGGTACCACTATTAGTGTTGACATGAGTTTGAGAAGAGCTATGAGAATTTGAATCACTAGTGACAAAATTTGCTTATGAAGCAAAAGATGGAATAGTAAATGGTTGAGATGAAGAAGCACTAGAAGCATGATTACCTTGGGTAGTAAAAAATGAACTAGTGGATGGATTAAGGATAGTGGATCTTATGAGAGGCCCACTAGATGTATAACCAACCATATTAGTCAAGATATTAGGCATGGAGGTATAAAAAGTTAAAGAACAAGATTTCATAGCATAAGGAGTCAAGATTGAAGGTAGAGTTTGAGAAGAAAATAAATTAGTACCCCCAAATATAGTTGAGAAAGTGGAAGTAGGATAATGAGGTTCTTCAAATTTATGGCTAATCATGGGGTTATAGATGGTAGAAGGGTCTTTCCCTCTATGTTGAGGGAATTACATGATAAATAAAAGCATTTCAGGAGTATATTTTAACTGAGATTGATCTTCTAAGAAGAGAGAGTTATGTTGGAAATAGGTATTACGAGGATTCCCAAAATTTATTGTACAGGTTACAATATGGACATTACTAGCATTCTTACAAGGAAACCTACTTTATCTATGGGAGACCCTATTAGGATAGGTGAATTCCATCATATTTGCTAATTGAATTTTATTGTTATCACCAAAAAAATATTCCATGATAAAATGAGTAAAAGGAGAGATGAGATCATCAAGGAATCAAAAAGTGACTATAACTAAACTAGGTTGACCTAGTGCAAAAATTGGGTTCGTGAAATTGAACTAGGTCCACAAGATTGACCCAATATAGAAAACAAAGACTAGAAAAAAGGGGAAAAATCTTGAAAATAATACTAGGTTGACCTAATGTAGTGTACAAGGGTTGGAAAATATGTTAGATCAACCCGATCAACCTAGCATAGTAAATAGGAAAAAGAAAGACTTGATAATCAATTTGTGAAAATAAAGTGAGATAATTTGCAATTAATCTAGGAAAGTAAATGCTTAAATTAAAAAAAAATCAATTGAATTGATGTTAGTTAATCCAATTGACATACCCAAAGCAAAATTCTTGCACCAATATGAGCTAGTGCAAGTTCTTGTACACATAATTGAGTAAAGAGGAAGCAAACAACTTGGAAAGTAAAGCTAGCTAATTGGTCAACCTAGAATGTTAGATTATTTAAGAATGATTTTAAATGATATAAATTTGGTTGTAAATAAGGTACCAAATAGTCATCTATGGATGGTTTTAGGTGAGTTTAGGATGAAAGGGACTATATTGGAAATGATATAGGCTTGGTATTGGGGCCTACCCCCTCACTTCATATACTACAGTGATAAGAGTGTCAAGTGATTAGCCAAAATATACCATTAACCATGATTTATACTTGACTAGAGTATCAAATCAGCTTCCCCCTTGGTAATGAAATCCAAGTAGGTTGGCCTGGGTAGTCAAATGTTAAAATTATTTTTAATGTTAAGTGGTTTGGTCATGAGGTCATAAAATATAAATAGTGAAACTAAATGGTTAATTGAAAACCTCCTAATTAGACTATGTGAACTATTCTAAGCATGTAAATGGTTAAAATAAAAGATTTGATTAGTATATAAGGTGAATTCTAACTTTAAAATAAGGTATAGTGAAAACACTATATACACAACAAACAGAACTAGGTTGAAAGTGTCAAGCTAGTACTATTGAAAATAGGGTCTAAAAAACCTCTTAGGTCAATCAGGTTGACTTAGTTATTTCAGACAACAAACATGACACAAAACTAGGTTGACTAGGTTGATCTAGTTGGTTGTGTAGAGGTAGTTTTGAAGGCTACAAACTTGAAAAGAAAGTACAAAAATAGAGAGAGAAAAAATAATATAAACTCACCTTGATGGTTCAAAGATAGAAATTTTTTATCCAAAATATATAAACTAGGTCAAGTTGGTTGACCAAGCAATACATAAATCTACTAAAAAAGTGTTTAAAATACACAAATACACTAGGTTGACCTGGTCAACCTAGTTGGTTGGACTAAAGGTCTATAAAGTACTAGGTCAAGCTGGTCGACCTAGTAGGATGATCTAAAAGTATAGAAAATATAATTTGTATTAAGTCAAGTTGATTGATTAGGTTGTATAAAAACTACTAAAAAGTGACTGAAAATACACTAGGTCAATTGGGTCAACCTAATAGGTTGAACTGGTACTTTGAATACACTAGGTTGATTGGGTCAACCTAGTAGGCTAAACTGGTACTCTAAAAAGTGCTAAAAACCTATACTAGGTCAAGTTGTTCGATCTAGTTGCATGTTTCTATACACAACAAAAATAAAATTGGGTTGATAGAATCAAACTAGTATGTCAAAATATATGATAGAAATGATGACAAAATAATGAAATAAAAGTGAACAAATCCAACAAAGTTTGTATTTCATGTCGATTTCACCAAAATATATGCAATCAAAATTACATGATGCACAATGAATTAATCTTATATCAAATAAGATAGAGCACACCTACACTTTTGATTGGGTGTACACTTGTTAAGTGAGAGCATGACCAATATGGGGATCTGTTAGATCTGATTAGGAGATCACTGTATCATTTGTCACAACACATCATGCTAGGAAGGGTTCCAAAGCCTATAGTCTAACACAATCACACGAAAACCCTAAAAGAGCCCTATGATTTGATGTTCACTTATGTAATAAATAAGAAAGTAAACTATTCTAATAATAATAAAAGTAAACTAATCTAATGCGCACCAAAGCTTGTGGCACAAAGTGGGGGATAAAACAAAATAAATAACTAAATTGAACATGCATAGGAGACATATACTGACATCAATGTATATGGAATCCTAATACATGAAAGAGAAGAATACATACTGCATTATCTATCTACTCTTACAAATGAGAAATAAAGTTAGGAATACTTACCTTTGAAGATGAACCTAATGAGTCCCAACCTTTCCCTTAGCCAAGGTGTTTCATAATAGATTGTTGTGGCTTGTAAGGATAACCAAGATAAATCATATCTAGTCTACATAACCTACCTAAGCATCCAAAAGACTTCTTCATAAGACAAGATCATAGCTCCAAAGAAAATATTGAACCCTAAAGCTTTATTCCTCAAGTAGAATGGTCAATAAGTAGATGTTCATTCACACTTCTTCACTTAATTCTTCACTCTATTTCAACTCTTATGAAATGGTGTTAAATGACCTTGTATATATAGTATTAACTTGCCTAAAATCCATTTAGACATTATCGGCTATAATAGGTCAATCAGGTCAACCTAATACATTCTTGGGCTAATGCCTAAATTCTATGTTAGGTTGGTTGAGATGAAAACAAATCAAAATAGCGAAAGTGTCCCTAGAATACACTAGGTCAACCTAGTGTATTAAACAGGGAAAATGGGTAATAAGGCAAGAAATGAAGGAATAAATAATGATAATGACTAATAGATGGTAAAGAGAATAACAAGCCTAGGGTTCATAGTTTTAGGGAGCTAGTGTGTAGATAACAAGTGGCAAAAGGAACAACAATCTCATGAAGCACCGATGGTCTACCCACCCCTTTCCCGGTGCACCCCTTAAGATATGTACTTAGAGATATTGAGACTCAATATGTTCCTACAAGATATGAAGTGTCAGTAATCAATAATAGTTTGAAAATATTATATGTATATAGAACCCTTTAGGTTGCTCAATGTACACTTCCTCTTCCAAACTCCCCTTCAAAAAGGAAGATTTGACATCCATCTGATATACCTTGAATCCTTTGAATCCTATATATGCTAAAAATAATTTGATGGCCTATAATCTTGCTAATGGTGCAAAGGTCTCCTCAAAGTTGACCCCTTAAACTTGTGCATATCCCTTGCACACCAATCTATCCTTGTTATTAGTGAATTCTCCATCTTCATTTAACTTATTTCTAAACACCCATTTTATGCCAATGGCATTCTTGTCTTTAGGCCTAGGAACTAGTTTCAAAGTCTCATTCTTCTTTATTTGGTTTAACTCCTCATTCATAACATTTATCTAAAATTTATCTTTGTTTGATTCTATAAGACTCCTAGGTTCAATCTTGGATAATAGAGAAACATTCTCTTGATTTAAATTACTTACCAGTCTTCTCTTTATTTGCATACATGCATTCTTATTGCCAATGATTTGACATTAAGGGTGATCTCTTTGAATTTGTCTTGAGGGTCCTTTTGAATCTTATCTCTCTTCAACTTCTTCTTCTTCCTCATCAACCTCTAGAATCTCCTCTTCATTCTTGAAATATTGATTTTATAAAGTGTTCTTTGACTATGAGTGAGATTTCCTTGTCTCATCAATCTTCACATTGGTACTTTTCACTATCTTTTGTAGTCTCCTATTATAACATCTATAGGCTAAGCTCATTGATTAGTATCCTAAGAATATGCCTTCATCAGATATAGAATCAAACTTATCCAAGTATTCATCATCTCTTTTAATTAAACATTTACTCTTAAACAATCTAATGTGTTCCACATTGGTAGGTCTACCCTTCCATAGTTCATAAGGAGTCTTGTTTCCATTAGTCCTTATCTATCCTCTATTCAAAATGTAGACAGTAGTGCTTGCTACCTCTCTCCAATATCCATAAGATAATATAGACTCATTTATCATAGTTCTATCCATTTCTTAAACTATCATATTCTTCTTTTCTCTACCTCATTCTGCTAAGGTGTCCTAGTTATTTAGAATTATCTCCTTATTCCATGAACCTCATAGAAGTCATCAAATTCATTGGACTAAAAGTCTCCTCATCTATCAGATCTTAGGCACTTAATCATCTCATTCTCAGCAAGATCCTTGGATGCCTTGAACTTGTCAAGAGCTTCTAATTTTTATTTTAAAAATGCAAGCCAAGTCATTCTTGTGTAAACATTTATGAGTAACATGAAGTAGCCATCTCATTGAATGCTTTGAATTATTGTAGGCCCACAGAGATCATTGTGTATTAGCTCTAAGGGTCTTGTAGTAGAGTACTCCTTAGATTTGAACCTTTTTCTAGTTTTCTTACCATGTTGACAAGCCTTATAAAGTACATTTGTAGGTGTTGACCAAATTTTTGCCCTTTAAGCCAAAATTGGGCACCCTTATTTGAAAAAATCATCTAAGTCTATATCTTTGGTTAGGTCTAGTACTTAGCTTTTCTTTGAATGAAGTGTTCTACACAAGCCACAACAAATTTACAAGTCTAATTCTTTTGTAAGGTTTTTTTTGGTCTTTAGCTAAGTGTTAATTCTTTCAAAAGTCTTATTTTTGAGTTTTTGTTTAAGTGTTGGAATTCTTTCAGATAAATTTTCCTAAGTAATTTTTCCAAAGGGTTATTTTTTGGACTTTTTATTCGATGGAATTCTTTCATAAAATTTATATGAGGCAACTTTTTTTAAGGGTATGTTAAATATTTTTTGAGGGGTATATTTTGTCAGGAAAAGGTCCACTTCAGTTTTTCTGAAGGATCATTTACAACTTTCTTGAAGGGTATTTTCTTTGGAAAGTGGACACTTAAAAATCTTTTGAATCGTGACTTTCATTTTTCTGAAGGTTCACTTGCATTTTTTCCAAAAGGATACTTAAATTTTTTTTGAAAGGCACTTCAACATTTTTGAAGGGTATGTGACAACTTTTCTGAAGGGCATGTTTCAACTTTTTTGAAGGGACGTTTTCAAAAAGTTTGAAAGATTATTTCCACGAGAAGGTGGACCATTTCAAAAAATCTAAAGGGTATTTTTTCCTTTCATAAGATCATTTCAAAAATCCAAAGGACACTTTCAAATATTTTTAAGGGTCACTTTCAAGATGTTGAAGGGTATGTTCATTTCAGAAATGGCCTTTTTCACCTTGCCGAAGGTCATTTTAAAGAACCAAAAGGGCCAAACAGAAAGTCTGAAAGAATTCTTTTGAAAAGATTGTTTGAGGAATTCTTCCAAAAAACTTGTTTGATACAAAGGAATCAAAATGGAAAATAAAAAATGACCATGGTAAAAATATCCAAAGAAAATACCTGAAGAGTGACAGCCCACAAAATGTCAATTTTAGACTATGAAAACTAGCCATTAGAGTTTAAGAGAAAGGATCAGTAGGAACTTGAAGGTGAGGAAAAGAGATAATAGATGAAAAAATATAATTGATGCTTTTGGTTTAGTTATAAATTATGTTAACTAATCCATTTTGTGACATGGCATAGCTCACCCACTTCTTTCCCATGCAAATGTAACTAATTATTTTAAGATGACACATTTCCAAGTGAACCTTGTACTTATTTTGATTTCTCTACCTCTCAAGGCTATATATATGCATTCTCATGGTTCATTTCACATCCTTTGATAGTTATTGTGGAAACTCTAGCCAAATTTGTACTTGAATAACTCTTAAAGAGATATACAAGTGTGATTGCCTCTCATATGTTGTAATATTGAGTAATGATTAAATCATTGTTAGTCTAGTCTAGTGAAAGATTGTCTTTTCTAGCTTGTACTCTTAATGGTCTACCAATTTATAGAAAGAATATTATTGTAGGTATTTTCTAGTATTATTTTCTAGGTGTAGAGATATCTTAGAAGTGATTCATGACTTTATCTTTCTTTGGATCATTAATTTCCTTCTTAAGAGTCATATACCTTCTCAAATCTAGCATATGAAATATTGATGTAGCAATGGTTCCTGAGTTGTGAATCTTGTGCAAGAAAACACCTTCTTTTATCTTTAAAATAGTGGTTTTAGTCAATTGGGAGGATATCAAATATTGGTGCATCACCACTTGTTTTATTAGTTGTTTTCCTAAACTCTTTTCATACACAATTGTTAGATTAGAGAGAGATTTAAAGGTGTATCAAGGGGAGCTATTCCCTAATCTAGAGATTCATCTCAATGAAATTGTTACCTACAACAAGAGAGATGATTCTATTTTTCCACTTGGATGAGGAGAGTTAGCATTTCCTAAAGGGTGCAAATCCAAGTGTCAACAATTTTTGGCATGCTCGATGGGACCATTTGTCTAAGGAGTTGAAGAATTCTTGGTGTGTTCTTCAATCAATCATCCTTTTGGAGGCATTTCAATCAACACCAATGGTGACTTTGAGTTGAATCAGTTGGTCAAGCAACCCTAGTGCATCAAGAAATCATATTTGGTATGTATAATCTCATTATTGAGTAGTATGGATCTTGTGTTCCTTCATATAGTTTTGATCAAGCTCATGTTGTTTATGGAATCACCTCAAACAGCCCTCCTAACTATCCTTATAGTGAATCTAATAGTGTTAGGGAGATAATGTTGGAGCTTGGGAAGCACATGTTGGAAATAGATAGGTTGAATGAGTAAAATAGATATCAACAAGAGCTTATGTACAAGGAGGAATGATTGTTTAAGCAAGCTCAAGTCATGCAATCCATGGAGGAGAAACTAGTAAGGTGGAGAAGTCAATCCACTCAAGGTAGTCAACCTTTTACCCCTTCTTCCATCCTAAAACAACCTTCTCCTATACAAAATAAACCCTCCCCTTGTACCCAAAATCTTTTTTATCAAATAGCACTTGCTCACTAAAATAAAATGAGCTAACCTTCTAACCCATCTAATGCATTAACTACTCTTGTTGTTAATCCTTTACACCTATAAATCCAACACCAAAGGACATTGGAATAGCCTTCTATGGAAACTAAGTATTTTAATTCCTTAGACTGTGAGCCCTCCTTTTAAGAAAATCATCCCACTTATTTTGTAAAACAACACATCCATCCTCAAGAAACTCTTCCTATGAATGTGAAAACTCTTCCCAATCCCCCTCAATCTTCTAAAGCCCCTCAACATGATGTCAAGATTCTAAGTTGGAGAAATGTCTATCATGAACCAGCTCAAGACCTCGATAAAGATGAAGTTACTACCTATCCTCAAGAAGAGAGTTCCAATCCTAAGATCATGAGTTGGAATGAAATAGTGGAATCATGGGGTAAGAAAGAAGAGAAGAGTATTTTTCAAGAGTATGAACAAAAAAATGAATCTAATCCTCCTCATCATGATGATGTGCATGATCTCCAAGAAATACTCTTTCAAATTAATCTAGCTAAATAGATTGAAGAATTAGAGTCAAGAATAAGGCTCCTTAGTCAAGGTGTAATAGATGGTTTAGACCTAATAGAAGATTCCATGTCTAAACACATCCCATCTACACCCCTTCAAGAGAATTATCAAGCTATATCTGATGTGGATGAAGTGTTGAGCAAGTGGAAGGAAGAGAATCAATTAATTTTAGCCCAAGGTTTACCTCCTCTTCCTCATGAGCTTCTCAAAGAAAACCACACTTCTCATTCCCAATCTGATTTTGAGCTCACTAGTGCTTGCCTCTTTTCAAAGTCATCTCCTTCATCCCATACTCCATTTTCACTCCCTTCACCATGCATTACCTTACATACCCCAACTCCTATATTTTAGACTCATGAACCTATCCATTCACCTTTCATTTCATTCCATCCTAAAGAGGAACCTATTTTAATAGAGGCAAGTGAGCAAGAGAAAATGCAATTCTTGGTTGATCAAGAGACTATCATGAGTGAGAATGATGATGACATCATCATAAGTACTCCATATGAACATCATCATGGTGATTACCATCTTGAGTGTGAAGTGGAAAGCATTATCAAAGATGAAGAACATGGTCAAATCATATCTCAAGAGGTAGCTATTCTAAGAGGTTTTCATGAAAATAAGGTTGAAAAAGTGACTCTTGAAGGTGACATGATTCAAGGAGAAGATATAGGTCATGCATACATGCAAATGTTTTAGTACTATGAAGATGAGATTAACAAACTTTACTTGTCAATGTTGGATGGAGAATGTAATCATGGTAAGCTTTATTTCCTTTTGTTTGATGAACCTTATTTTTGCTTTGATGAAGATAATGACCGAACCATGGGACCTGAGTTGAATGAGGTTCAAGAGCATGTTGTTGAGTAGCTAGAGAATTTTGTTTTTGAGAAAGAAGGAGAGAGGTTTGATTGTTTTGATAGGGGATTTGAATAAGGAGTTCTTAAGCAAGAAAATGATGATTTTTGGAATGAGCTAAAAAAAATTGTCTCAGCTAAAACATCACACCAGCCACCCTTCTTCAAGAGAGCCATGATAAAGCAAGAGATTAGTTTGAAAAGCTTCTCAAAGAGATAGAAAATAATGAGTTATTCCATGATGCATACTAAGAGGGTCATGATCCAAATGAACCCTATGATGATGAGATAGCAGCCATTGATCCATTGATGGACTACACTAGCATGAAGGACTAACACGAGACATGCTTCAAAGAGAAACATGAGTAAATGTATGTTGGAGACATGTTTGAACCTGACCCACTTGGATACATGCCAATAGATGTTGAAATCAAGAAGGATGAGTCACCAAGATCCTACTCCAACTAACCACTTGTCTAGCATCATGAGGTTTCTTTCATAGAAGAGACCTAAGAAGTTTTCCCTTTGATCTAGGAGGGGGAAGAGTATATCTAGTTAGTTTTACATAATTAGTTTTATTTCTTTTGTGTATTGTATTTTCATAAGTGCTAAGTAGCACATGTGTGTTTTTTTTGGTCTTTTTTATGTGTCTCTTTCCTTTATGTGTTGGAGGTAGTCAATGGTTGTCTTGTTGATCAAGTTTTGAATCATGGTCAGGATTTATAGTTTATTTTAATCCTTAATTGACTCCATGCCTAATGGAATATTTAAGCTACTAGTCTGGTTAGTATAGCAGGCATACTACCCTTGCGAGTCACTAAGTTTTTGACCAAATTTTGGCCTTTTAGGCCAAAATTGGGCACCCTTATTTGAAAAAATTATTTAAGTCTATATCTTTGGTCAGGTCCAGTACCTAGCTTTTCTTCAGAGGAAGTATTCTATACAAGCCACAACAAATTTACAAGTCTAATTCTTTTGGAAGGTTTGTTTTGTTCTTTTGATAAGTGTTAATTCTTTTGAAAGTCTTGTTTTTGGGGTTTTGTTTAAGTGTCGAAATTCTTTTAGAGAAATTGTTTGAAGTAATTTTCTAGAAGGGTTATTTTTTGGACTTTTCATTCGATGAAATTCTTTTGGAAAAATTATTTGAGGAAAATTTTATTAAGGGTATGTTATAACTTCTTTAAAGGGTATCTTTTGTTGGGAAAAGTTACACTTTAATTTTTTTGAAGGATCATTTGTAACTTTACCGAATGGTATTTTCTTTGGAAAGTGGTCACTTAAAAATCTTTCGAATGGTCACTTTCATTTTTTTGAAGGGTCACTTACATTTTTTCCTAAAGGACACTTGAAACTTTTTTGAAAGTCACTTCAACTTTTCTGAAGGGTATGTGATAAATTTTTTTAAAGGTATGTTTCAACTTTCCTAAAGGAATGTTTTCAAAAAGTCTAAAATATTATTTCCACAGGAAGGTGAACCATTTTAAAAAATCTGAAGGGTATTTTTTTCCTTTCGTAAGATCATTTACAAAAGTTAAAGGACACTTTCAACTCTTCTAAAGGGTCACTTAAAATATGCCAAAGGGTATGTTCAATTTATAAAGGGCATTTTTCACCTTGTTGAAGGGTCATTTTAAAGACCAAAAGGGCCAAACGAAAAGTCCAAAAGAATTCTTTCAGAAAGATTGTTCGAGGAATTCTTTTAGAAAACTTGTCTGATACAAAGGAATAAAAAGGGAAAACAAAAAATGACCACAAGAAAAATGTTTGAAGAGTGATGGCTCACAAAATGTCAATTTTAGACTACAAAAACTAGCTATTAAAGTTTAAGAGAAAGGATCAGTGAGAACTTGAAGGCGAGGAAAAGAGATAACAGATAGCAAAATATAGTTGATGATTTTGGTTCAATTATAACTCATTGTAACTAATCCATTCGGTGACATGGCATAGCTCACCCACTTCTCTCCCATGTAAATGTAACTAATTGTTTCAAGATGACACATGTCCAAATGACCCTTGGACTTCCTTTGATTGCTCTACCTCTCAAAGCTATATATATGCATTCTCCTAGCTCATTTTGTATCCTCTACTAGTTATTGGGGAAACTCTAGCCAAATTTTTATTGAAGAACTCTTGAAGAGATATAAAAGTATGATTGCCTCTCATATTCTATAATATTGAGTAATGATTGAATCATTATTGGTCTAGTCTAGTGAAAGATTGTCTTTTCTAGCTTGTACTCTTGATGATCTACCAATTTTTTGAAAGAAGATTGTTACAGGACTTTGCTAGTATTCTTTTCTAAGTGTAGAGATATATTAGAAGTGATTCATGACTATATATTTCTTTGGATCATTCATTTCCTTCTTAAAAATCATATACCTTCTCGAATTTAGCATATGGAATATTGATGTAGCAATGGTTCCTGAGTTGTGAGTCATGTGCAAGAAAACACCTTGTTTTGTCTTTAAAGTAGTGATTTTAGTCAATTGGGAGGATATCAAATATTGGTGCATCACCACTTATTTTCTTAGTTATTTTTTTGAACTCTTTTCATACACAATTTATATATTAGAGAGAGATTTAAAGGTGAATCAAGGGGAGCTAGCCCCTAATCTGGAGATTCATCTCAAGGAAATTGTTACCCATAGTAAGAAATATGATTCCATTTTGCTGCTTAGATGAGGAGATCTGAGCATCTCCTCAAGGGTGAAAATCCAAGCATCAATAGTAGGTTTGGTGATCTTAGACATATTCTTCATAGATGTTTTAGTGCTAATATTTACCATATTATCAAAGTTTAGGTGACCTAACCTTCTGTGCCATAGCCAAATTTAATCTATTTTTCTCATGAAATATCTCTCTTTATTTATATCATTCAAGATATATAGGTTGTTCTCAGTCCTCTTGGCATTATCAATTATCCTTCCTAATTTGGATCTCCTTATCTCATACCCTCTATTGTGAAAGGTTAGTGTGTGTCCTTGATTACATATTTGACTTGCACTAAGCAGTTTATGTTTCAAACCTTCTACATACAATAATTTTTGTGTCTTGGTCTTTTTCTTTATCCAAACTCAAGACACCCTTACCAACTATATTGGTAGTTGTGTTATCTCCAAACCTCACTATTCTAGTAACATTCTTCTTTAATGAGATGAACTTATTTTTGTCTCTTGTCATATGGCTTGAGAAACCATTATTTATATACCATTTCATGCCTTCATATTAAATGTGAAAGGTAGTCTGAGCTAGCATAAAATCCACATTGGTCTTTTATACCTATTTGGCAAATAGTCCATCTTACCTTTTGAGCTCAATATGATCCATCCTAACTTGTTTTGGCTTCCATAGTAATTTTTGGTTCTTCTTAAGCATTTTTAGAGCTTCATAAATCTTGTTGAAACTTTTGGGCCTTCTAGATTTATTAGAGGATAATCTTGCAAAATGTCCTATATTATTATAGATGTAACCAACAACATTCATGTACTTACCATGGTTCCATGATGACATATCATTTATTTCATTAGGCTACTTGATTGATCTTTTCATACTGGTATTCTTGAATTGTTTTGACTTATCATGCTCTCTTTAAAACTTGATCATTTTTTTATATGATTTGTTCATGCTCAAACTTCAAGGAATCTAGCTCTTTCTTCAACTGGTCATACTCAGCTTACTTTGACTTAGACCTTATGTTGACCCCTTATAACTAAATCTTGAGATCGTTGATACTCTTATTTTGATGTTTCAAAACATCAAGGGAACTTATAATCTTAACTTCAAGGTCTACTTTAGCTTCTCCTTCTTCACTATCATAGTATACTTCTTCATCATACATGTTTTTTTCTTCTTGTTGATCATAAGACATTCTTGTGTTTCTTATAATCACCTTCAAGCTATTAGACTTGACTCAAAGAACCAAGCTCTGATACCAATTATTGGAAGCACAATGACTAAGGGGGAGGTGAATCAGTCTTCAAAAAATTTACAACTTTACTTTATCATTCATGAACTATTAAAATAGTATAATGAATTATCAACACATTAAGAACTATGAGTATGAGATATGAGCATAACATGTAGAACACTTATTTGAGTGGGAAAACCTCAAGGGGAAGAAAACCTACTGATGATGCAAATTGACTATAGTCCTATAAGACAAACATTAAGATTTAGTGAAGTACCAAATTCACTTGGATCACCAACCCCAACTGGCCAAGAACCCACTTGACTAAGCTTTAACAATGTAACAACCCCATTGGGTTAGAGAAATAAATACGTGAATTTTTTTTAATTAAACATATATAAAAAATATATTTTGCACCATGAGAAATAGATAGACCATAATAAATACACAAGGTGTGATAATATCAACAAGCATAATACATCACATAATACTAATCTCTAATATCATGAGAGTACATGTCATAATGCGAATATAGAAAGTAATCACATTAACTCTACTACAACTATAACAAGGCTTAAGCCACCACTATCCAATTATATTAATAAGTACTTAAAAATCTTTATGAAAATATTTAATGATAAGTACAAACAATACAATGTACATATAGATACGTGGCTCCCCTAGAGCATAGTTCTTGAACTCAAGTATTTGTGGTAATCTCAAGTGTCATATCAATAAGTAGTACTCTTTTGGGGAGGGAGAGCATCATCCAATAAATTTTCCACACCAACCATGGACCAATGATCCCCCACACTAATCCTATCATAAAATGGCCCTCACTTCATGGATGAGTAGATAATGGCAGTGCAAGAATTCAGAGAGACAATCAAGTACCCATGTGTTGTATTATTCTAAACTAAACATGTAGTGTATCATAAAAATACATTATATTACAAGATATCATACAAGCATATGAATCACACTTATGAAATGATAAATTCTCACTAAACATACTTTGGCCCAAAGTTTTATAAATAATAAATAATAACAATCTAGATCAATCAAATTCATACATACCACTTGATTAGACTACCTTCATCTGTCATTGTGATACTAGTAAGCCAGTGAAGTCCATCACACTCCTTACTCCATATTAGAAATACAGATTGGTCAAATACAATTCAACCACAAAATTAATTTAGTTTAAATAATATTTAAAAACACAATATATAACATGCTAATCATAATAGTAATCAAATCATACATTTATTTCATCAAATGTATGAATGGATTTTACATTAATTTCTACCCCATACTAGAAATAATGACTACAGTTTATACCACCCAGGTAAAATATACATAACTATATATTTAACTATCATAATTTATTTACAAACATACTATACCTATGATAACCTATATTATCATAGTTTAGGATTCTAAAACATAACTAATAGTTTTCCTAAAAATAGTCATATAAAGTAATCTCAAAATCATAGAAGCATAAGCAATTACACAACTATATATAACAAAGCAAGTCATAATTCCCATGGAAAACAATAGCATACCAATATATCATTCTTTAAACTCTCAAAGGTCACATGCACACATACACAAAGTCTTACCAACTGTTACAAAACAGGTTATCCATAGAAACAATTAGCATGTATATAGTAAAATAGTCAAATGTAGATATAAGTTTAGGCATAATAATTATAGTATTTACTATCTAGGTATAACATAATTTTATACTATAGTACCCTATGATATCTCATACTATCATATGTTCTCAACTATAGTATAAGACATAATCTAACTTATGTTTTCAAGAATAAAACGATCCATGTAGATAATAACAAGTTAACACACAAAATTATACCACCAAGGTATACCTTAAATTAAACTATATACAAGCATTCCAAATCATCACATCATATAAACATGCATCACGATGCACCATTATACACTAAGTATAGCTTAACATTCATACATATTAACTCGCTAATGGTATGTAATTCACACAAGTATTCCATATTAAATACATATGACTAATAGTAATTCATATTATTAGCAGTGAGCCAGATAATTCATAAACCCATTATGAATTTTCATTATACTGACTCATTTGCTTCTAGGATACTATTACAAAAGGTTATAGTTCCTGATTCTTAATAAACTTAATGACTGATTCAAATCATCTATTGAATTATAGGTATAATCCCTATATACAAGCACTTGTACATCATAATATGCACCGTATGTAGGTACTCTAATACTATGCAATTACTAAACCATGGTTTAATGTTTTAAGCAAAACTACTAAGTCTTGAAATCAAGCTAATGAAGTAGTCATTAATACATGGAAACATATATTGTATATAACATCTAGAACACCAAGAACTTCATTTTCCCAAAACACAAGAAAACTGGTCTAACAATTAGTTTATATTTAGGGGTTTATAAGTAATCATTTGTTAAGTTATTTTATGCAATTCTTTCAATTTTTATTTAATATTTCACCTGAGAATATTAACTACAAGAATGTACCCCAAGTTTCTAAATATGCTAAATAGTCATAAACACGTAACTTAATACAATAAAAAATTCCATGAGATGGTTCCCACAAAATAAAATATATAAAATCTCTACAATATTTAACTTATGATAAGAGGTAGCTATGTTTTACCTATTTAACTCTTACGATTATTCCAATCTATGTTTTACAATAAGAGTTTATAACCACATACACATTGTTAGGATGGGCAATATAATCATTATAGTTACTTACACACTAAGAGCTAAGATCTGGGATGGTCTTGTATTACCACTCCCCAAACAATAGTCACAAGCTACATGACTTATGCATATCAGAGAAATTTTAGAACTAATTTCACCATAGCTATTGTGTAAATCTTTTTACAAGATTAGAGAAGTTTATATTAAAAATCTTATTTAATTTCTATTCTCTACATAAATCAAACTAAAAGAACCCTCTGAATCCTACTACAAAAGAAGGATAATTATAAATTTCCTCTATACAGCTTCTCTTGGCATTGACTAATGCTTATATAAGAGATATGTTTACTTGATAATAATCATATACGCGTAATATTCATGCCCCATGATTCAATAAATAATAATATTTTATGGATAATTTAGCTTTGTTAACTAATTATAGTTCCTTCACTTTAGCTAACATTTTATAATTTATAAAAAAACATTACTTCTCAACTACATCCATAGTATGCTATTGAAACCTCATAATTAAAATTATAGCAATTCAATTGTTATTAAATACGTATCTTATTATAGCCTAACTGAATACCAATCGAGCAAGTAAGGAAATATAGTCTTACCTTAGCGATTTAATTATTATTATATTTTTATTTTGTACATTTGGCCATTATTGCTCACGATGGATTAAGACAAATATAACATATATTTTATAATTTTTTGATAACACGAGAATTTTAATGAAGAATAAATATATATTTATAATCATTCTAGGATACTCAACTGGTTAGGTAAAATAGGGAGACACCATAGTTATGTTAGTGAAAGGCTAATAAATTTTTTCCACATGACTTTGATATATTTTTAACTTAAACATAAATACATAACCTTGATCAAGAGTATCTTCAACTAGGGATATGGTAGCACCATCAAAGTAGCTAATACTTTCTTTCAAGATCATTATCAATCACCGAAGTATATTCCTATACCTACATCATAATAGGGTGTGGATCCATGATTGGTCAGATATTACTTGCATGTAATCTGATCTTTCCATGAAACCTCATGTTATCACTTAGCTTACTTAGGGAATATACTATTTGATTTTACTATCCAATTTTTCTTGATATGAAGCAATTTAAAACTAGTCTATTATCTATAAAGATATTTGTTATATGCGCGTAGCTTTAATTATATAGGTTGGGTGGTAAATTATATAGGATATAAAAACTCAGTAAATTACCAAAAAATAAGTGCCATTGCTATTACACTGTTGAAAGTGTAAGAGGTGATTTCATTAATATGATCAAGAGGAATTAAAAGCATAAGTTTGATTCCCTTGGTTATTTTGCTAAAATTTCTCAATCAGTAAGTCAATACCTATGCTAACTAGTGATTCAAAGTTCATAGTAGATAAACTTGATTTCAACTTGTGGTTTGATGCCCTTTTATTCTACCCTTTTTAACACACAATAGACTTGTATTTGTGTCCCACTAGGCTAGGTTTTGATGAGTATATGCATAATACCATGTGTGATGCCTAGTAATGTGATATGTGTAGCCATATACCTAAGTGTGACATCTCAAGGTATTTCTAGTTTCCAACAAAAATTAAAGTAGTATTGGTTCCACCTAATGTAGATCTACTAAATGATACAGTTAACATATCATCTAGTTCTTTAGGATGCTAAGACTATACTTATTCATACTAGTGCCAGTAAATATTATACATAAGTATACAATAGGTTTTAATAAATTTTATACACATTTTTTCTCTACACTTGAATTAATGGTGACTCAAGTATACAAAAAACAACTGTTCAAACACACATATCAATGGGTGGGATAAATATTTATGGTGGGATAAATATTTATAATTGAATTATAACACCTACCCAGTATTCTTTGTCTTATGCTTCTTATATGATCTCCTTTCCAAAGCTACGCCACCCCCTTATTTTCTTCTCCAATCCATATGATCTCCTTCAATTTTTTCCCTATGTAAAGGTAGGCGCTAACTTTCTTTTTTTTTCATTTTGCTAAATGTTTTAATTATTCTTTTCTTTAATTTCATTATTATTTTTAAAGATAATTCATTTTTTATATTTTAATATGAAATGCCCAATTTCATATCTTTAATTAAATCAAATTAGTGTTTGACTATATTTAAGCAATTTAAATGATAAATTCATAAATTCATAAATAATTCATATTTTAAATTTATCTTTGCTAAAATTGCCCCTACCATTAGTAATGGAAAAACATACTAAAAACATAAAGGAATTTACTTCTATATTTTACATACTCTAAAAAATCATAGAAACAATATTCTGAATAAGTATCAAACACATCATAAGCAATTAAATGCATTTCTACCATGACTAACTACTGTGTATATGTGCAGGGTTTGGCCATCTCTCTGTAGACCTTCGATGTCTCCATCTATATCACCCTCTTCAATTATTCTCTCCCTTTAGCATAATTAAGAGATGAATTCTCCTATATCCACCTCACAACATGTAGACAATTAGTTCATATCACATGATAACCATAAAGTAATAATATAACTAAAACAATACATTAATATGTTTAAAATGTAAATGCATATATTAACCAATTCATAATAAGCAATCATGTATCATCATCTAACTAAGTAGTGTTTTACTACCTCACAATAGCATAAATCTCAAGCTTAGTCAAAATTATAACCAAATTTGAATTAGTCAAAATTATAACCAAATTTGAATTTGTTAACTACAGATATCCATAGATAATCTAGCAAGTTACTTGGCAAGGAATCAAGATGTAACATCCTTCCCCCTAAAGCTAGTCATATCCCTGATGGCTCTTATTCAAACATTAAAACACTATTTGGCAAAGCAATAACATGGTATTAAATATCAAATTAAGAAAATAAATAGAAAATTACTTATATAACTCATTGTAGTTCCTTTAAGTTACAATATTTTTATAGTACTAGTTTCACAAGACCCTGCTCAATGACATCTTTCTATTATGTAAACATGGTTATGAGTATTACTTACTTTAATTAGTTCTATCATGACCAGGGAGAGTTCCATAAAATATTCTATCTCTCAACACATCTCTCTATCTTAAAGAGTGTTTTTCTCATTCCAAAGAAAAGTAATTAGGGAACCTAGCAAGAATAATGTATATAAGTTAATACTATCACTACTCCACATAGTTACTGGTGAGTATAACATGTCAATATTGTCACTACTCCATGGAGCCCCTAAAAAGTATGATGATGAATAAGAACTAGAAATATGTTACATTTATTAAATATAAAAAATCATGAAATACCCATCCACAATATATATTCACATGGCCATACGACTGAATTTGATAAATTCTACCTATCAAATATTAGATTCGAGAAGTCCATCTATCGAATCTAACTCAGTAACAACTAATTCAATGTGAAAATAATAAGGATACCATCCTATCACTTAGAATTTCACATTCCTAATTCAACACTCTTCCCTTGGGTCTTCACAACCTAATGATCTCCAAAAAGTGCATAATGTTTCAATGAAAACATAAATCTACACCTTTAGATCATAGATAGCATTCATAAAAGCTAAATAATTATGGATGTATCATAATTATACAAAAAAAAAATTATACAATTAATCTATAATTATATTAAGTTGCCACTAGCTAAACATAACTAGTTTCATATTTCAAAACTTAACCTATTCTATTATATTCATGGTTAAAAGGATATAATGTTAAAATTACCATAACATACAAAGGCCAAGGATCACACCTTCCTTAAAACCTTATAAAATAAAAAGCGAGATAATATCTCCATTCTTGCTTAGCTAGAATACAACAACTTAAAAGTTTATCTCAGCCCCTAGATTGACAAGATATTCCAAACATCCTATACTCTACTCACTTCCAATGAAAATTATAAAAATATCTCTTTAAAATAATGTGCTTTAAGCAAAAGAGAATAATATCATCCAATCAAGGGTTCAAAATACTATACAAATTATAATCAACTTATAATTATTAATGTAAAAAATTTAATATATATAAATTAAGGTTTGCCACCCATGTGGTCTTATAATCATAAGTAAGATCAAGTAGAGAATTACTATCTCATAAACTCCTTCATACCCTCACAATGTAAAAAGAAAACACTACAACTCAAAGTTGTCAAAATACTATCTACTTACCAAATCTATAAGTATAGTATCACAATATATTTCCATAATCAGGGAAAGGAATATACTGACCAAAAATATGTATTTATCCATCCAATCCTACAGCTTCTCTCTCAACAAGAAGTAAAATACATTCTCCTATAAACTTCAATGGAGTACAATCAAACATCATTCAAAGATAAGTTCCCAAAAAAAAAAGAACACTAAATCAACATCATGAAATATGAATCCTCTTAGTAGCTTATAATGACATCAAAGGATAATGAGATAATAATGACTCATCTCTAAGATAACTAAGAGAGATGACAATTCTTCATAAACCACATAACTTAAAGGGTTCCAACCATAAACAAGCTCCTAACACATATGAATTCTCAACCAAAATAGCAACACCCTACTGTAAGAAAATTCCCACTGCCCTAGGTGGTACTAAAACTAAATTGGTCTAATAAGATTTTTCATTCATAGGGTTAGTTAAAATAAGGCACAAATTTCAAAGTTAATGTATGTGTGTGTGTGTGTGTGTGTGTGTGTGTGTGTGTGTGTGTGTGTGTGTGTGTGTGTGTGTGTGTGTGTGTGTTAAGTGAGAAACATCCTGTACTTATAAACACTCATAACACAAAACATAAATAGTGAAGGTGGCTTGATTACCAAGAAAGATGTAATCGCACTCAAGGTGTTCAATCTAAGTGATCAAACCATGGTAGAAAATTTTGTTCACAACTCATGAACTATGTTAGATACTCATCTACCCAAGCCTCATATATAACCATCACCATTGGGATGTTTGATAAACCAACCCTATAAAAATTATACTATGGTACTAGATCTCCACGTACATTTCACAAATGTCACACACACTCACAAAAGTCACCAATCTATACAGAAGAATCTATTCAATCTTAAAACTCAAATCATAATGTTCATGGTTCTGCACTAAGGCACCATAAATCTAAATTACTAGTTCAATATTTCATGTCACTAGGTTCACACCGATGAACAAAAAGACACAAAAATGATAATGGACTCATTAGTTCCTAGAGTTCAAGCCACAACTCTGATACCACATGTAACAACCCTGTTGGATTAGACAAAAAATATGTGAATTTTTTTAATTAAAAAAATATATCAAATATAGATTACACCATGAGAATATAAAAGACCATAAGAAATACACAAGGTGTGATAATAGTAATAATCATAATACATCACATAATATTGATCTTTAATATCATGAGAGTACACATCATAATGCGAATATAGAAAGTAATCATATTAACTCTACTACAACTGTAACAAGTCTAAAACCACAACTATCTAAGTACATTAATAAGTAGTTACAACTCTTCATTATAATATTCAATGGTAAGTACAAACAATACAATATACATATAAATGTGTGGCTCCCCTAGATCATAGTTCTTGAACTCATGTATCTATGACAATCTCAAGTGCCATCTCAATAAGTAGTATTACTGTGGAGAGGGAGAGCATCATCTAAAAAAAAATCATATCAACCATAGACTAACGATCCCTCATACTAATCCCATCAAGAAATGGCTCTCTTTTCATGAGTAGATAGCAATGGTATGGGAGTCCAGAGAGACAAGCAAGTACCTATGTGTTGTATGATTTTAAACTAAACATTCAGTGTATAATAGAAATCCATTCTATTATAAGATATAACACAAACATGTGAATCACATTCATAAAATGATAATGTATCACTAAACATACTTTGACCCAAAGTTTTAAAAATAATAAATAATAACAATCTAGATCAATAAAATTGACACACATTATCAGACTACATTCATATGTCATTGTGATACCAGTAAGCCAGTGAAGTCCATCACACTCCTTACTCTGTATTGGTAATGCATATTGGTAAAATGCAATTCAACCACAAGATTCATTTAGTTTACATCCTACTTATAAACATAACATATAGCATGTTAATCATTGGAGTAATCAAGGCATACATTTATTTCATTAAATGTATGAATGAATATTATATAAATTTATGTCTCGTACTAGAAATAATGACTATAATCTATACCACCCAAGTAAAATATACATAACTATAGATTTCAAACATAAAAATTTATTTTCAAATATACTATACCTATGATAACCCATATTAACATAGTCTAGTATTCTAAGGCATAACTGCTAGTTTTCTCAAAAATACTTATATAAATTAATCTTAAAATCATGAAAACATAAGTAATTACACAAGTAAATATATATAATGAAGCAAGTCATAGTTCTCATGAAACATAATAAAATACCAACACAGTATTCTATAAACTCTCAAAGGTTACATACACGCATACAAAAAGTCTTACCAATTATTACAAAACATGTTATCCATAGCAACAACTAGCATGCATACATTAAAACCATTAAATGTATATATGAGTTTAGGTATAATAATTATAGTATGTACTATCTAAGTACAACATAATTTTATACTGTAGTACCCTATGATATCCCATACTATCATAAGTTCTTGACTATAGTATAACACATAATCTAACTTGTGTTTTCAAGAATAAAATAATCCATGCAGATAATAACAAGCTAACACAATGAATTATACCACCCAGCTATACCTTAAGTTAAACTACATACAAGAATTCTAAGCATCACATCATATAAACATGCATCATGATGCACCATTATGCACTAAGTATAGCTTAACATTTATACATATTAACTCACTCATAATATGTAATGCACACAAGTATTTTATATTGAATACATATGACTAATAGTCATTCATATTATTAGTAGTGAGTCAGATAATTCATAAACCCATTATGATTTTTCATTCTAATGACTCAATTTCTTTTAGGAGATTATTATAAAAGGTTATAGTTCTTGATTCTTAAGAAACTTAATGATTTATTCAAATCATCTATTGAACTATAAGTATAATCCCTATATACGAGCACTTGTAAATCATAATATGCATCACATATAGGTACTCTAATAATATGCAATTATTAAACCATGGTTTAATGTTTTAAGCAAAACTACTAAGTTTAAAAATCAAGCTAATTAAGTAGTCATTAATACATGAAAACACACAGTGCATATAACAACTAGAATAGTTAGAACACCTAGAACTTTATTTTCCTAAAACATAAGAAATCTAGTCTAATAATTGATTTATATTTAGGAGTTTATAAGTAATCATTTTTAAATTATTTTAAGCAATTCTTTCAATTTTCAGTTGATATTACACCTAAGAATATTAACTACAAGAATGTACCCCAAGTTTATAAATATGTTAAATAGTCATAAACACATAACTTAATACAATGACAAATTCCTTGAGATAGTTCCCATAAAATAAAAGATCTGAAATCTATGGAATATTTAACTTATGATAGGAGATAGTTATATCTTAACCATTCAACTCTTATGATTAGTAAAATCCAAATTTAACAAGATTTTATAACCACATACACGTTATTATGATGGTCAATACAATCATTATGGTTGATTACACACTAAGAGCTAAGATCTAGGATGGTCATGTATTACCACTCCCTAAACAATAGTCACAAACAACATGACTTATGCATATTCAAGAAATTTTAGAGCTAATTTCACTATAGCTATTGTGAAAATATTTTCACAAGATAAGAGAAGTTTATATTAAAAATCTTATGTAATTTATGTTCTTTACATAAATCAAACTAAAAGAACCCATCTGAGTCCTGCTACAAAAGATGGATAATTATAATTTTCTTCTATACAACTTCTCTTGGAATTGACCGATGCCTATGTAAGAGGTATGCTTACCTAATAATAATTAACTACACTCAAGATTCATACCCCATGATTCAATAAATAATAATATTTTATGAATAATTTAGCTTTGTCAACTAATTATAGTTCCTTCACTTTAGCTAACATTCTATAGTTTATAAAAAAACATTTCATTCTCAACTAAATCCATAGTATGCTATTGAAACCTTATAATTAAAATTCCAACAATTCAATTGTTATTAAATACTTATTATAGCCTTGTTGAATACTAGACAAGCAAGTAAGGAAATATAGTCTTGCCTTAGCGATTCAATTATTATTATATTCTTATTTTGTACATTTAGTTAGTGTCACTATGATGGATTAAGACAAACATAACATAGTTTTTATAATTTTATGCTAACATGAGCATTTTAATGAAGAATAAATATATATGTATAATCATTCTAGGATACTTAGTTGGTTGGGTAAAATAAGGTGACACCATTGCTATGTCAATGAAAAGCTAACATTTTTGTTTTATTTCATATGAATTCATTGTGTTTTTAACTTAAACATAAATATGTAACCTTGACCAAGGGTAGCTTCAGCTGGGGATATAACAGCACCATCAAACTAGCTAATACATTCTATCTTTCAAGACTATTATCAATCACCTGAGTATATTCTTATACCTACATCATAATAGGGTGTGGATCCATGGTCGATCAGATATTACATGCATGAAATATGTTATTTCCATAAAACCTCATGTTATCACTTAGCTTACTTATGGGATATACTATTTGATTTTACTATCTAATTTTTCTTAATATGAAGCAATTTAAAACTAGCCTACTATCTATAAAGATATTCATTCTACGTGGTTAGTTGTAGTTATATAGGCTCGACAGTGAATTATATAGGCTATAAAAACTCAATAAATTACCAAGAAATAGGCACCATTTTTATTACATAGCTAGAAGTGTAAGAGGTGATTTTAGTAATATGATCAAGAGGAATTAAAAGCATAAGTTCGATGCCTTGGGTTTTTTTGCTAAACTTTCTCAATCAGTAAGTCAACGCCTATGATAACCAATGATTCAAAGTTTATATTAGATAAACTTGATTTTAACTTGTTTACAATGAACTGTTAATCATTCTATCCATAGAAGATCAATCAAGTGTATAAAATTACACATTATCTCAATTATGTTAAGCATTAAAAGTTTGCTTTATTTTATGGTTTGATGCCCTTTTATTCTACCCTTTTTAACTCACAGTAGACTTGTATCTACATCCCACTAGGCTAGGTTTTGATGAGTATATGCATAACACCATGTGTGATGTCTGGTAATGCAATATATGCATCCATATACCTAAGTGTGACACCTCAAAGTATTTCCAATTTCCAACAAAAGTTAAAGTAGTATTGGTTCCACCTAATGTAGATCTACTATATGATACGGTTAACATACCATCTAGTTATTTAAGGTGCTAAGACTATATTTGTTCATACTAGTGCTAGTAAATATTATAGATAAGTATACAATAGGTTTTAAGAAAGTTTATACATGTTTTTATTCTACACCTGAATTAATGGTGACTCAAGTATATAGAAAATAACCGTTCAAACACACAAATCAATGGGCAAGATAAATATTGATAATTGAATTACAACACCTACCTGGTATTCTCTATCTTCTGCTTCCTATCTGATATCCTTTCCAAAGCTGTGCCACCCCCTTCTTTTCTTCTCCAATCCATATGATGAAAATTCTCCTTCAATTTTCTCCTTATGTAAAGCTAGGTTCTAGCTTTCTTTTTTCCAAGATTTTTGTTTTTGTTTTCTTTTTTCTTTGTTTTATTTTTATTTTTTGTTTTTGCTAAATTTTTTAATTATTTATTTTCTTTAATATAATTATTTTTTTATTTTTTTAAGGTAATTTTTTTAATATATTTTAATATGAAATACCCAATTTCATATTTTTAATTAAATCATATTAACATTTTACTATATTTAAGCAATTTAAATGATAAATTTTAAAATTTATAAATAATCCATATTTTAAATTTATCTTTGCTAAAATTTATCCTACCATTATTAATGGAAAAACATACTAAACACGTAAATAAATTTACTTCTATATTTTACCTACTCTGGAAAATCATAGAAAGAACACTCCAAACAATTATTAAACACACCATAAGTAATTAAATGCATTTCTACCATGACTAACTACTGTGTGTATGCAGGCTTTCGATAGCTCTATGTAGACCTTCGATGTCTCCATCTACATCACCATCTCCAATGATGCTCTCCCTCCAGCACACTCAAGGGATGAATTCTCCTATATCTAACTCATAATGTGTGGATAATTAGATCATAACACATGCCATAAAGTAATAATATAACTAAAACAATACATTAACGAATTCATAATAAGTAATCATGTATCAGCATATAACTAAGTAACATTATACTACCCCATAATAGCATAAATCTCAAGCTTAGTCAAAAATATAACCAAATCTAAAATTTTTAAATGCAAATATCCATGGATAATCAGTAAGTTACCTAGTAAGGAATCACAATGTAATAAGCAAGCACCTACTTGCAAGGAGGAATCAACCCTCTAGATGACTCAACACAAACTCAACCACCTTTAAAACCCTTTATTAGCTTTATAACACTTTATTTCTCATACAATATATGATGATATCTTTCTTCATCTTTTCTCTCTCTTCAAACCCTCTCAAAATGCCTTTTAGGCTTCTTTGCTCAGCTAGTCCTCTTCTTGACTTGATTAGGTCATATGACCTTGATTTTCATCTATAGTGCCAATATTATATATTCATAATAGTTATTTTTCACCCTAATTATGGTGTTAAATTCCTCTTTTATCTCTTCAAAGTGTTATATCTTCTGCTTCAACACACACACTCTCTAACAAGCAAATTAGGCCTTGTTTTTATACTAGGCTCTTGCTCATACACCTCTTGGTTGGATATACACACTTGAACACTTATATTTTCAATATAATAATCCTTAAGACATTCCAAAAAAATTAATCAAACATTATAATAGGTTGGTCATAGCATATAGGACAAAAAACCTCTTTTAGGCCATAAGGAGACCTAATTCAATTAGGCCTTCATTAGCATACGTTACCCTTTAAACTATTTGAAACACTCTAAAACTTATCACATGGTAGGAACATATCATACATCACTCAAATAGACCCATAACAATCTCATCTTAGGTCCATGACACCTTTTAGCTCCATCCACTACTTGAAGTATGCCATTAGCAATATTCATAATTAGGACTATGTATACCTAGAAAGTCTGTCTTGAACAACTAAATAAAAAACACAATTTTGTCAAACAACCATGGAAACAAATCATATACATAAAACCTTCGAGACCTAAACAACTTAACCAAGTTCATTACACAAGGCAAAATTTTTGAGGTGTGGTGTTCACATTATTATTTTTTAACGTAATTATTATTTAATAAACAATAATACATTAATAGTTGTTTGTTATATTATTGTTATTATGCATAATAATATATGGGTTGATTTAATTTAGTTTTTTAGTTGTTATCTCATGTTAGTATAGGAGATTTTTGTGGATATTTTATCTCCTCAATTATAAGAAAGATATTTCCTATATAAATTATGTAATAAGAGATTATTGTATGAAATAGAATAATATATAATGTTATTTTTTATTGTCACCTGTGTGTTCATCTCTCTATGCAAATCTGATCTTCCCTAATATCTGGTATCAAAGCCTATTGATATTTGAAATGGAAAGATAATTTTTTTGCAGGGGTAACCTTCTTTGTATTACCTAGAATAATGAGATTTTATTATCTACCTTTGTCATGTATCCTCTAATCTGTTATCTCCATTCATACTAATCCCATGATTTTGTAGTCCTTTTACTCATTCACTCTCCACATATTTCTTCTCATCCATGATGTCATTTTAAATCCTTTACTATATGATATCTTCTCATCTAATCCACCTAGACGTGCTCAGTCTAGTTCACTACACATATTCACCCATATTCACGTAGTTGTTTTCTCTTCCTTAGTGTCTTTGCACTAAGATCAAATATATCTTAGCTAAATCACAACATACCACATTTTGGTCTTGATAGGATTCACCAAATTATATTAGGGATGATATGTGATATAAATAAAACCATAAGGTAAGATTTGATAGTCCTGAGATGTGTGTGAAGATCGACATCCCTGATCTTGACTTGCATTTGACATGCTACATTTCACAAAGCTCCCACCTGCATCTAATTGGATTTATATTAAATATTGGAAAGGGTTTGTTTGATTTTAAACCAGAATTCACCCTAAAATTATCTATAATAATAAATGCCACACATACAACTCAACCTCCACCATTTTACCTCAAGCCTGCACTAGATTTTCTATTCTAAGGTTTAGCATGATCTAGTAATAGGTTTCAAGCCTTAATTTATAAATAATAGTTTGGTCTTCTCAAGCACATCTTAGGCTGATGCTAACTCATATTTCCACAGCCTACTTTGGATCCTAAAATATTATTATTAGGTCTTGTTATGGTATATTTTTAATGTTGTCAGTTTTGTGTTTAATAGGATAGTTAGTGAGTAGTCTAATCAAGTTAAGTCTTTAGCTAAATATGTTTTGTAAGATATTTTGTTATTTATATTTTTTGTCCTCTCATGGATAGTTTTGAAAAAATTAAATATCTTAATGTTATATAGTTGGTTATTAGTTTTTATTTAAAAGTCTTTAAAATATTTCAAGGTCACATTGTTTTTATTTTAGTTTTATGTCAAAAAGAGTCTATTAATTTCTTATATGTCTCAAATTATCAAAAATTCAAAAAATTACATTTAGTGATGTCAATGTCATTTAATTTTTTCATTAATAGCAGTGTCTTTGATGATTTATATGTCAAAGGTATCATTGGGTCTATATTTTGGTATATCTTTTATAATTCAAATTGTCAAAGTCTTTTTAGTGAGTCTTTAATCATGTGTCATCATATTGTCAAAATCAAAATTAATTTTTTGTACAAGGATGCACTATCACTTATACACAATGTCCTAAGTAAAATGTCAATTATCTCAATCTTATAGGAGGGGCCTATTCCCTTCAAAACAACATGCAATTATTGAGCTTCATTGACACATTAGCCAAGTGAGTTACAAACATTGGAGGAAGGAGGAAATGGAGGTTAGATGTTCCAGAGCCTCTTATAAGTCACCAATGATGGGGGCTAGATTATTTGATGACTTTTGTGTGTGTGTTTGAATAAGAATATAAGAGCATTCTTGTTCACGTGTGGTGTATTTTTTTCATTTTTTTCAGTATGGTGTGTTTTGTGGCAATCAACTAATATCAAGGATAGTTCTTCAATGGTAGTGGAAACTATCTATGCTATTTTTATTTGGGTGGAAACAAACATTAATAGAGACTAAATAATATGAAAATGAGTATTTATTCCTCATGATATTTTATTTTTTGATTTGTGTGTGTATTCATTCCCCTACTAGTTTGGAAATCATCTGATATTTGGAGAAAAGGAAGAGTGTAGATATAATGGAATGTGGCAATAGTTGTATAAGAGGGAAGCTAAATGTATAAATCTTATAAATATAGAGATACTCTAACTACCTTATTTTTTATGGAGAAAATTTATTAGTGACACATCTATTGTGGTTGCATGGAGTAAATATAAGATGGGCTCTTTGCATAGTGGTGGTTATGTACAATAAGATTCAAATAGCAAGATTTAAATAGTAGTACACAGACCTAAAATTATGCATTGGCATATGATTCTATTTGGGCTAGTTCTTGAAGATGTATATTCTCCCCATGATCTTGTTAAGGGGGTGTAGACTAAGAATAATAATGTTCATAAGGGGGTTAATGTTGAGGTGTGGTGTTCACATTATTAATTCATAATGTAATTACTATTTAATAAATAATAAAACATTAATAGTTGTTTGGTATATTATTGTTATTATGCATAATGATAATATATGGGGTGATTTAATTTAGTTATATGGTTCTTATCTCATGTTATTATCGGAGATTGTGGTGGAGATTTGATCTCCCCAATTATAAGAAAGATACTTCCTATATAAACTATGTAATAGGAGATTATTGTATATAGTAGAATAATATATAATATTGTTTTTATTTGTCACCTATGTGTTTAGATATCTTTAAAACTCTGATATTCCCCAATAAAAATGACTCAAACACTTCTCTGTAAGTAACCCACTCAGAACTGCCAACTAGCCTCAAAACACAGTCATGGAAATAATGACCTAAAACACTTGGAGAAATTTTTTTAGAGATTTAAAATACATGTAAAAGATCTTATGAGATAATTTTACCATTTATAGATATATATATATATATATATAATATGTTTAAATGGAAATATTGGTCTTGCAAACCAATCTCATAGTCTTGTACCTCACTGTCTCATTTAAACTAAATAGGTCAACTTATGAGCAATATTTTCATCATATTCATTGATCTCCAAAACATCTATCCAAAATTTACATGTATTAAATATCTTGAAAAAAATTCCATGTAATTGGATTCATCACTAATCCATGACAACACATCCCTAATCAACTTCTCACTTTTGCCTAGTTTTTTTCACTATTTGCACCATTAGGTTTATTAGCGATTGGTCAACTTGGATGACTAGTTTAGCACACATAAAGTATATAAACTAGTAAAAAACCACCATTTACATCATTATAAGTCTCAATATTTATCCTTAATCCGTTTATAAACTTTGACTTGGTTAAATCTAAATGCTACAGTAAATTTTTAAGAAACAAGGTCTTTCCTGTAGGGTCCACTTACTCACCTGACAAATGAATCATTGTTGGAGATGCCTGGGAGAGTTTAATACATTATACAATAGTTTTTATAGTCATTTGATACTATTCTTCGCTATTTTGAACAATATATTTCACATCAGGTCAGTGTTAGAGTTTTAGAGAGGGTTAACAATATTTTTTGTGTTAATGATTATTCATAAAGGATTAATCCTCATTTTCAAAAATAATGCATATATATATTATCTAAGACCCTTATCCATCTCTCCTCAATATCTTAAGTTCCCATGTAGATGTTACATGTTCCAATGAACACTTGAAAGTCATTCTTGGGTTGAGAACCCTTCATTTTATGCACTTGAGAAACCTCAAAACCACTATTCATGCCTTTTATTACAAACTTCAACCTCAAAATTGGTAAACACACCTATTAAAACCTATCACACCACTAAAAATTCACACATGATCATTCTTATCTTGAAATATGAATCACATACCTCATTTTTCCACCATCTCCCTCTTTACTTGCTTGGACCTTGACCTACAAACTGCATTAGGCCTTGAAACTAACCTTCAATACTATTTTAATGCACTCTCCACATCACTTACATGCTCACACAACATATAAAATTATTAAATAATGTCAAACATCCTTCATATGCCTTGATAACAAATCATGATGCCTCATGATCCCAAGTAGGGTCTAGAGGTGGTCTAGTTGCATACCAAGTATGTAGGTCCTACCCCTATATCTTCACTCTGATACTCTCATGAGTGATCCAATACCTCATATTCATGATAAAAATAACTTCATATAGCATCTTATGCCTCTATTAATCCATATCACTAGGCCACCAAGCTCATACCTTCTTATAAGGTCTCTTCATGCAATGATCGATGTCATGGCTATGCTTCTCAATCTCTTGAAACTTAACAAATAGCCTTGAAACACTTATCGATGCTCTTATACCTTGCTCATATGTCTAAAAATATCTTCAAATAATAAAAAACATACCTCTTAATGATGCTATCAAACAATAACATTCTTCAATGACCTCATGAACATCTTTCTTAAGAACCTTTGACATCAATGATAACTATTTATTTAAGGATAGAAACTATGTTATGTAGAAATGAAACCTCAACATTTTGATCCATACTCTTGGATCATCCTTAGGAGTTGAAAATATCCATATAATAAGGATCCTATCAAACCTAGTTCATATAAAGGCATATACTCCATTCCTTGTTCATGTGGTAAGGTTTATATTAGGGAAATTGGTAAATCCATGGAGGTTAGATCAAAATAACATGGTATTGATCTAAGGCATAATAGATATATTAAATTTACCCTTGCCAAACACTCTCAAGAAACTATCCACCATATTTGTCTTGAGGATGTCAAAATAATTGCTAGAATTAAACACCATGCTAGTATAAAAATTCATGATAAAATTGAAATTGAAATAAACCCAAATACTCTAAATAGGGATGAAGGCACCAGGCTTAGTGATAATTGGAAACATGCACTTAATCTTCTTCAAAACAAGAGGCTAAAGTAACTTGTCCTGAATAAATTGGTTGACCACTATGGACTGCTACTATTTGATTGTAATGAAGGTGTATTTATTTATCCTCTTATTCGTGGTTTTTTGTATATTCCAAGTTTAACCTTTCAACTCCTAAGGATGATCTAAGAGTATGGATCAAAACATTGAGGTTTTATTTCTACATAACATAGTTTCTATCCTTAAATAAATATTATTCTATGTAATCATGTTTGGTCAATGATAAAATCAATGCCAAACTTCAAAAATAGGAATAATGCTCAACACATAGAACCTATGGCACTGTCACATAGTTGTTATCCATTTTACTCCTTAGAATCACTAGAGTGTCCTACCTAATCTCTCATGTAGCATGTGGAAACCACATCAAAACCTATGGAACATCTTGAAACATGTTAAACTATCATAGAACTTGATTTGGATGCTACTCCTCAATGATATGAGTTTTTCTCCCATGAGGAAGCACTTGGTGGTCATAAAGTTAGTATACCATCTATCTCATGACTACTGAAGCTAGTATGGAAGATAAGGCTACCAAATGAAGAACCCAACTATTAACTTGTCAAGCATCCACTGATAGTGGTATATCTTGTTGTGATGTCCCATGCATCCTACACCTATTTGTACCTAGCCATACACCAATAGATCCTCAAGGTCCCTAACCTATCTCTGATCAATTGGGTACTCTATAGCTATATTCTCCCAACCCCAAATCTATAGTATTATAGATGTTTTAATGCTCTAGATTATTTGATATTCCACCATGTGTATATCTTTATACAACTAGGCCAAAACTATTGGCCCCCAAGTAAATTTCATCATGCCATCCATCATCGATTAGATGAATCCATCCATGCCCATGTGCAATAAGTAACTACTCTTTATAGACAATAATATGCTACTAACAATCGCCATCAAAATAACTACTTCCCTATCAATCAATGTTAGTGGTAAGGGATCCCTTAAGGCTAGATTGTCTAGCTATAAGTTTGTATATATCTTTATTAAGTAAATATCTACCTTCTCATGTACCATGGGAATATCCAATAACCCTATCAAGTCATCCATCACCACCTGTTTCCATGTTAGATCTATCCAGAATAGTCTACATCTTTTCATCAGTAGTTTGAGGATCTACTAGGTATCCTCAAGGGTAATTATGGCCTCCCCTATCGGTAGGTGAAATGTCAAGGTCCTAGAGTGTCATCTCTCTACCAAGGCACTTAATTACACTCAATCTATGCATATCATAGGAATCTATGTAGTTTCATATAAATCTAGGACTTGTAGGAATGCAACCATCTCCATAATCCATATTTTTTATGTCCATAAATAATGAGATCATCATTCTCATGCCATTAATACCATGATTTATTCCTATAACCATAGATATATTAGTATTAGGCTATATATATGTTGTTTTCTAGCCTATACTACACTACCAAGACTTATTTTCTCCTCTCTCCTAGAGGTTGGAGCCCTTTCAGGTCCCGTAAGTCATCTATTTTGCCTTTTTGGGTGAATTCACTATTTCCCTAAATGGAAAAGTCACTAATTTGGCACGTTTTACCATTTTTAGGTGAAACCACCATTTTCATTTTTTACTAAAATGATGACTTCACCTAAAAATGGGTGAAATCACTATTTTGTAATTTTCCACTACTTATTGGGGATATCACCATTTTCAAAAATGATGACTTTGTATAAGTCATCAATTTTGTTTACAAAGCCATAATTTTACCTTCTACAAAAATGATGACATTACAAGTTTTAGCCCTAAATCTAGTAATAAATGTACTTAAGGGCTAAGGTGAGATCACTTACTAGAATTCTATCATGTGGTGGTCATCTATGCTCCCTCACTTGGTTATAACATGCCTTTATCCTCATTTATGCACCATTTCACATCAATTTTATTGAAAATTCAGAGGTCCAAGTTTTCAAAGGTTTTAGGTGAAAATGAAATAATTTTTCACCATCCCTACGCCTAAGGTTTCCTTTTATTGACTCCATGAGCTCTTATTTTTTACTCTATGGTTTATTTTCATCCCATTTGATTCTATAATCATTATTTTTTGACCTAATCATGTTATTGGGCCTTTTAGATACTCATTCAATAGTGTTTTGTTCTATACCTATTCCATGTTTTTTTTAATGTCAATCTTTGTACTAGCCAATTTTTCTAGATTCATGTTGTTATTCAGTGTTTGTTCATCATCACTTTATTTATAAATTTACTGCATGATCTCCCTTTGTCAACTTTATTGCACATGATAAATTAATTTTCAATTTATTAGCATTATATCAAGCCTTATTAGGGCCAACTCAATTTTAGCATGCTCAATTCACCCTAATGGGAAAACTACTATGCCAATGATTATAACCGCCTTTGAACAAATCATTATTTTTTGAAAATTTCACCCTACTAGGGAATTTTTTGTTATGCCAATGATTACAAACACATTTGGATAAATCATTATTTGTTTGACCTATCCTCCCTACTACGGAATTTATTTTGTTGCGGTAATCATTATAATCACCTTTGGGCAAATCATTATTTTTTCCCTACTAGGTAAAATCATTATTTTCACCCTGCTTGGGCAAATCATTATGTCACTGACTATAATTGCATTTGGGAAAATCAATATTTCTACCCCCATTACCACTAGGCCATGTCATTTTCCCTCTTTTTGAGGTAACATTCAATGATCCTATTTTCCACTTGATCCCTCGAGGGGGCATCTAGGGCTCATCCATTACCCTTATAGGGCATTAGCCAAGGTAATAATAGTTTTTTCATTCCTTGAGAAGACATTACTATGCCTGTATCTTACACTACCTTCCCAAATAGGGGAAAATTATAGACTCCTCCTTTTTGCCATAATTGTGTTCCAACCAAACTTTAGATTGATTTCTACCATATAATGTGAATTAAGCCTAAGAATCATTGAATGTCCTAATTTCATCTACACATTAGACATTTGTGCCCAAAATCATGTCAAGGCATCCCTATTTGGGGTATTATCTTGTATGTAATAGTAACCTCCCATGAATTCCTCTCTAATCAAATTTTGACCTAGAAAATTTACAAGTTGGCTTCTTGACCCATTAAATGGGGCACTTAACCAATTCTTAAAATTCAAAAGTCCTAAGCAAAATGAATTAACTAAATAAATACAATTAGCCACTTAAGTGAAAAGTCCATGTTTGATTAGTGAATATCAATTTTATAAAAAATAAATTTTAATAAAATTAAGGTCATGATGATGTCATCATCTTCAATTTCAAGGAATTAAAAATATCTCCATAATAAGCCTTAAATTTAGAAATGGAGATGCTCAATAAATGGGATCTCTATCCCAAATATTAATTATGTGTCCCCTCCCTAACCTAACCATAGTTAAATTTAACCTAACTACACTTAATTTAGGTTTATTTAGATAACCTATAAAGACAAGTGCCATTGCCATTGTTATAACAAGATCTCAATCCAAAGTTATAATGTTAAATTATTGAGAGACAAAAGCTTCTTTATGTAGAGTTATAATATAAATTGTTAAGACATAGTTTCACATGCCAATCCAAGCAAATCCAAGCCAAGAGTGGACAGGGAGAGGTTATACCCATAATCCAAATTCATTAACAAAGGATTCTATTGCATACATAAGCTGAAAATGATAATACTCACATGCCAACAGATAAGCTCTATTTAACAATGGAGGTAGAGATAGTTTGTTGTCTTTATTTCTTAGTTATGTTTGTGCTTAGCTTTTTTATTGCTCATCTAATTACTTAGTCAAGTAGTTGTTTATTTTTTTGATATTAGGGTTTTGTAATTCCACTAACAAAATAAAGCTAATAATCTCCTTCATAATCTTCTGATACAAAACTAACTAAAAAAGGAAGAACTATATTAGTACAATCTATGTCATGATCAGTGCAGTTGGATAAAATAGGAAGAATTATATTGGCACATTCTATGTCATGGAAATTATAGTTGGATAAAACATGAAGAGTTGTATTAATATATTGTGTATCATGATCATTATACTTAGATAAAATAGGAAGAACTATATTAGCATATTTAAGGTTATGGCCAGTGTAGTTGGCTTTAACAGGATGAATTGTATTAGTGAATTTGAGGTTATGGATAGTGTAGTTGGTTTTAAGATGATGAACTATATTGGCACATTTAGGATCATGTCCAGCATAGGTGATTGTAGGTGGTTGTAACTAAATAGTATCAAGTTGGCTGATATAGTCGGAAAGAAGTGATTGCAATAGTGATTTAGTAGGTTGGAAGAGGTTGAAGCTAAAATTAGACTGGTAGGATATGCCTAAATATTCATATAATTTTGATGATCAGAATCACTTATGATACATATTATAGTAAGATTTTGAATTAGGTTTTTTAATAAGCTAATGAGTTGATAAAAATTGGTTGAATGTGAGCTAAGGTTTGATGACTTATCCTTATAATCCCTTTCAAGGGAGGGTTAGAGGGAGGGTATATATCAATTAAATCATGATCATCATTACTTAATTTAGAGTGGGGATTACTAAATATTGGAAAATCATAAGATGGATTTACATCCATGTGGTAATAGTTGATCGAACCAAGGCAATGCACAGGTAATATGAAGAATTAGATTGTGATAAAGTTTTACACAAAAATATAATAATGTACTATTTTAGGTTGAATTATTTACAAGGAATGTAAAAGCTTATAAATATTTTATTGGTGGTTGCAGGATGTAAACAATTCTTGTGAACTAACTAACTGAATAACAAGCATATTTAATTAATTTACTAACAAAAAATTATGAACCTACTAATATAACAATCTAAATAAATAGAGCTAGTTTGGATCATACGACCCAATGAAATCCCCCTTAACCAAAGGGGTATAAAATATGAAATAATAAGAGAAATGACTCTAAAGTCATCAAATAAAATCTGAAGTAACTATAATTGGTGTATTATACATCCTCGTACTGACCAAAATTGATGTTGTTATATATATAATCCCACCCTAAAAGTTGTGGCATAAAAAGTTGATGAACATGATCAAGGCCTTATCATGCCTTATGATTATCATATATTATTATAGTAGAAAATGATCAAGGATTGTCTAACTACATTGATCCACATAAGGATCCACCCAAAAACCCATCAAAATGACCAACATTTAGTGTGTATGGCACATCTCCTTGATGTCCAATAAATGTTTAAGACCTTTGCTCAACACCTCTAGTGCTAGCAACCATTATCAACTTGTATTGTCACCAATGACTGATAGAATACCAACCAATGCTATATATTCTCCCCTTATCAGGTGAGAGGTGAGAATTTACGCAGTGAGAGAAAAAAATCAATCATGCATACTCCATGTGGTGAATATCATGGATAGAAAGCTAAAATTAGAACTAAAATAAGCAAACTATTGCTCCCAAAATTTCCATTCAAGCACTGAAACCAAACTCTAAGTGAATAGCTAACTGGAGAAGGGTAATAGTCATATAGCATCCAATAGATCCTTCAACCTCCAATTTGACACTTACATTTTGTCAATTATAAGGATCTTGATAGACCTATAAATCATGAGATTGACTTCGATAGCATAAGCATGAGGTGTCATGAAAATTGTCATTTTGAAGGTGTCAATTTAACACTGATAATGCACCTTTATACATCATTGAATATATTTTTCATAAAAACTATTTATGAAAGATTTAAAACATAAAATAAACTGTTTTGTTATGGATGAAACATCTAAAAACCTATAGTTTGATTATTCACATGACCACCTTTGCATAAAAGAGCGACTATTCAAAAATATGTTTCAAGAAGTTACAACTACACCCTTATATCATTCATTTGACCCAAAAAAATTAGTTAGAGGGGATTTGAACCCTAGAACTCTCCAAATCCCATGGGTTTAATAAAATAATTTTCACCAATTTCTCTACAGGTAATTATTAAATATAATTGGAACTTATGTTATTTAAACTTATATTTTTCTAGTTTGACAAATATAAAAAATTACATGTATGTTAAATTAATTCACATGTATAAATTCCCACATGCTAAAAACCTTAAGCCTTCTTTTCCTGGTAAAATCCACATGGAAAATAAACTTTGGAAAAGAAGATTTTGTAAATAATAATTTATAATTGTTTACCTCTATGCCTTATTTCACTAGCATGCTCCAGGCCATACAAAAGGTAATTCTATATTGCAAATGTGAGGCTTAAATTTTTTTTTATGAATAAATTATATTTTAAAAAAACCATAGATGTTTTATTCTATGGATCTAAAAACAATTCTTTCATAAATCCATACAGGAAAAGCACATTCAATATTTCCATTTCGAGGGTGAACACCATACAAATTATCCAAGGATGCTCATACTAGACTTTTGTACATAGGTTGTACATATAAAAAAATTCCTAAATTTTAAGATTTAAAAATACATATAGATCAATTAGTGCCATTACTACATTAAAAGGATATATAGATAAACTTAGAGAGTTGTATAGTAAGATTTTAAAAAGGTATTATGGGACCATACAAAAGAAATGAAATCTCAATTCAATCAAAATAAATAAAATTACACCACACCATATAGGTTCTTGGTACCAAAAAAATCATTCAGTTTTCATAAGTAATCCAAAATACAAGTGAGTACTCAAGTTTTTTGAACTAGTAGATGCATATGCTTTCTGGTTGAGGTTGTACGGTTTATACAAGATTTGAAAACAAATTTTAAAGTATATAAAAATTAAAATCTTTAAAATTTCATACCATATATTAAAAAATATATATATTTATTTCCTTCTGCCAGACTCTTCAAATTTCTTCTTTCCTTTTGCTAGACTCCTTAAATTTCTTCTTTTCTCATTCAATAATTTCTTACCATGACTTCATACCACTTGTGTGATTGTAATTTTGAGTAATTATATTAAACTACCTGAATATGACAATTCAAACCCAAAATGCATAATACACTCAATAGGAGAAATTATGGAAGAAAATCAGAGAAGATGAAGAAGATATTACCAATCCCTTGCTTCAACTATCCTCTCTCCAAGATATTCAAGTGGATTGTTGATTGTAGATTGCCATGGACTTATAATTTTGACATGGTGATAGCTTGCTCAATGATTTTAATAATGGATTGGTTGATTTTCATGGATTAATGGAGGTCTTATGCCTTCAATAATTGGTTTGTCCTTGGAAGAGTGGCTTGTATAAATAATCCAAGAGTGGAGGGATACCAATGGCTCACATTTAAACTTGATCCATGAGGATCAAGGGTGTAGATTTTTCCAAGGAATTAAAAATTCCTTGGAAGCCTCTAGAATAGAGGATTCTAGAGAGGAGGGGCCAAGTTAGAGGAGGTTCTAGAATCAGATAATTATATAATTTATTTAGGGATTAATTAAGATTATTGAGAGATTAATATAGGGATTATGTGGGTGATTAAGGACTAGGGGTGTAAGAGAGCCTAGGATTAGGCTTGGTAGGTGGTTAGGTGAGCCATGGGAATTTTAAATTACCAAATAATAGATAAGAGAGATTAGGATGGGATAAGACAAGGTTTAGGAGGATTATTTGATTGGTGGGGTATAAATAAGGTTAGTGAAAGAATAAATGATGAGGGAGATATTAGATAATTGAATAGAATTAAGATAAAGGGGATATATTAGTAGGATTATTTAGAATAATTAAGGTGAGCAGAATTTTAGTGTATACATTTTGTCCCCTCTTTGAAAGGGAATTGTGGGTGGATCAAAATGGAAGGAGTAATGATATTTCAAATAAAAACCATATTGTGGATGAATTTTAGTAGATTATGTTAGGGGACATAAATGAATATTAGTAGATAATGTTAGGGGATATGATGAATGTTAGTAGATGATGTTAGGGGATATAATGAATGTTAGTAGATGATGTTAGGGGATATGATGCCCCTTAAGGGAAAAAAAAAGAGGGAGGATCCATATGGTCACTTTATATAATAAATTAGGGGTGGGATGTGATAAATAGATAATGCTATGGAAAGTTAGATGTGAGATAGAGGATGAGGAAGATGAACTCAACTTGAATAGTGAGCCATAAAGTGATGATGTCCTTGGTAAAGACATATACATAGGGAGTAGAAATGATGATGTCATAAATACATCCTAATGGGAAATCCACCATAACATGATGATATGATAAAAGTCCTAAAGCTTTCGACATATCCCAAGTAAGGATGCATGCAAGGAAGCATTGTTGGTCAGGATAAGACTAGGATTTGATAAGATTGAGTGTAGCTAAAAGTTAAAGTTGAGAAATATGATGAAGGGAATAAGAATTGTTATGATTGAGTGATTAAACAATGAAGGGTGTGGGAAAATGGTGGTTGAGATATCCTTGAGCATTAAAAAGTGGCCAAGTGCTACCTACATAACCTGAAAAGACCTCAAGCAGATGTAGTTCTAACTAGAGGATAAATGACAATGATTGATTAAAAGGTTATGATGATTATGATTATTAGACCTATTATTGATTATATAGAGGATGGACTAGTATAAATGATGAGAGGTTAGATTGTTGATGATTAGATATTGGATATTAGATGAATGGATTTAGATTATTAGAGACATGATGAGGGTGAAGATGATCAAGCCATCATAACTATCATAAGGCTCATCATAGTTTAAGCAATATGATATAGCACTTGACAGGATACCCCATGATATAAGTATAACCAAGAGGATTTTATGCCAAATGGAATGGGAAAATAGAAAACTCTACATCATTGAGGGCACTTATAAACATTATTATAGCTTTGGTGACCTCCTAGCATCCTTATTCATTTCCTAATAGAAAAAAAGAGACATGATGCAACACAGACTCAAAAGACAATGACAATCAAATATTTACATGATAAAAGACATATAAATAATCCAAATAGAATAGACAAGTAACACACACAAGTCTATACATGCAATGTCATAATGTCTTGTCTAATGATGGGATGAGTGATTAGGTGATGGGCTAGACTAGGATGATCATGAAATGATTGTGGACTTAGGATAGACTTGGATTTGGAATAGACAAACAATGATGATTAGTATTAGGACTTAGGTATGGGTATGGATGTGGATATGGATTTTGAACTAGGTGAGGGACTTGGATGAGGATTTGGATATGTGGACTTGGATTAGGATTAGGCTAAGGATTTGGAGATTTAGATGAGATACATAAGATTGATTAGGTGAAAGTGATAATAGGCTAATGCTAGCTCAATATAGACTAGATTTGCCTCTAGTTTAGAATAGGAGGATGGATGAAGTGATTGTGAAATATGAAAGGCATGGAGATGTATGCGACTAGGGGAAAGGGCATAAGACAAGACACCATGGACTATTTTTGGCTTTTTCAAATTTTATGATTTTTAGGGTTTTTGGAATATGTGTGTACACTATACAGATGGGGTTACTAGCAAAGGTAATATCAAGCCTAAAAACTAGGATAAGGACAAATGGAATAATTGATGGAATTCTAAAAGGATGAGGCTGATGTGTAAAAGGGGATGAGAACCAATGAAGAATGGACTAAGGATCTCTAATGACCACATCATGAAGGAAGTAGATGTTTAGTTTCCTAAGTGTCCATTGGAGGATATGCCAAAATAATTTTAGAACATTTCTCAAGACATATTCCACTTCTTTACAAAGGTCAAAATAGTAAGGAAGGAGAGATAGGATGCATGATATGATGGCAAACGATGGGTAAAAATAATGAACCAAGGGAAAAGATAGATAAGGATGACATGGATGGGTGATATAGACAAGGTTAATAAGGGACATGACAAGTAAGATGGATTGTGCCCCAAAGTGTTGAGGTAAAATACAGACAATAGATTATTTTACCATGACATTGGGAACCATTTTTCATCATGGTACTTGCCTAAGGTTCCATAAGGCTATTTTTCACCATTGGATGAATGATTTTTTATTATATTTTTATTTTTATTTTTATTTTTATTTTTATTTTTATTTTTGAATTTTTTATTATTTTTCATTTTTGACTTTTTAAATGGCATCCCAATTTATTAGATATGGGTATGAGATGCAACATGCAAACATTTTTGTGATTTTCATCCAACCCTTATTCTGTAGATATGTGATGTTAAGACCATGTGATGGATACTATATTCCTAGATGTCCTAGTGGCCTTTATTGAATCTTGATTTAATGTCCTCTAGATGTCTCAACTAGGTGTCTTTGTAACCCCTATGAGTGAAAATGTTACCTAGGGATTTGAGAATTATATGGATGGGAGCATGCCATGATTGTGATGATAGGATATAGGATGTGAGTGAGGGATATGATCATGATGGATGATATGATGGGATGGGAAGTGGAAATGGAGCTTGATAGTTGCATACACCATTGGATATGGTGGAAGGGATTATTTGGATTGGTGCCATGAGATTAAGGGATCCAAGACCTTTTGATTTTATAATTCTTTGATCTAAACATTAAGAGGATAGTCGATCATATGATTATTGCTTTTGACTTTATTTTTATATTTTTTTTTTTTTTGACTTTGGTTACCTCCTGGTGCCTAATTATGGGATTCATCATAGGGAAGTGACTTTTGACTACATAAATGATTTTGATTTAGATGAACTCCTAGTACTTAAAGGATATCTATATTAGGGGATGAATCTTTATGACTTGGCTTGTTATAAGACTCATCTTGACTTTGATTAATTAGATTTTGATCATAGAGAGCTTGATTATTTGATGGGATTGACTTATCATGGGCTTGTATCTTTGTATATTTGGCACACGATATTGCATGCAAAGTGTAATCCAACTATGCATGTTCTTATTCATCCCATTTATGGAATGGGATGTAGGGATTATGCAAAGGTCACCAAAGCTATAATAGGATCAGACATCTACATGTTTTTTATTTGATCCTATCAAGGGGTTTTGTGAAAATATCAATTGTCTGATTAAGAGCAGGGCAATATATTAGATCAAGAGCTTTCTTCACCAGCATTTATAGATAATGATATTTGGCATCCATATGTTTTATTTTGGCATGAAAGACTAGATTCTTAGAAATCTTGATTGCACTCTGATTATCAATGTATAACTATGTAGGAGCAATCTAAGAAACCTGAATACATTAAAGAATACACCATAAGTAAACAATTTCCCTAGAAGCATCCCATGTTTTAATATATTCTAATTCTACTGATGAATTTGCCACTGTATCTTGATTCTTATAACACCAAGCAATGGCAACTAAACCCATATGCATAGTGTATTCTATTGTGGACACTCTATCATCCACACATCTACCAAAATTTTCATCATAGTACCCAATAAGCTTGAATTTCTTGTTGTGGTGGTACTCAAAACCATATGTCTTCATTCCCTAAAGATAATGAAGTACTATTTTTGCTGCATGCCAATGAATTTATCTAGGCTCATGCATAAACCTAGACAAAATTCCAACTAAAAATGATATATCGAGCCTATTAGTCATCAAATATATCAAACCTCCCACCAATTGTCTATATTTGTTGCCATCAAAAAATACACTACCATCATCCTTAGATAATTTTAAGTTACGTTCCATTAGAGTGAGGGTAAGTTTGTAATCACTCATGCCAAACCTATCTAATAACTCAAATATATACTTAGTTTGTGAAATGAAAATACTATGATCCTTCTGAGTTACCTCTATGCCTAGATAGTAGTGAATAAGTCCAAGATCTGTCATCTCAAAACCATATTTTAATTCCTTTTTCATAGACTTGTTATGATTTTCATCATTTCCTATGATAAATAAGTCATCAACATAGAAAACAAGAATCACCAATTTCTTACCCTACACTCAAAAATAGGAGTATCATCAGATTCACTACATTGAAAACCAATGGATTTCAAGTATGAATCCATTTTCTCATACCAAGCCCTAGGTGCCTATTTGAGCCCATACAAATATTTTATCAATTTACACACTTTGTGTTCTACACCCACTTGTTTAAAACCCTGAGGTTATTTCATATATACTTTTTCCTACAAATCACCATTCAAAAAAACACTTTTAACATCCAACTAATGTACTTTCTAACCATTTTGTGATGCTAAGGCAAGTACTATATGAATAGTGTGCCATTTGGTAGTTGGTGCAAATGTTTCATCATAGTCAATACCTTTTTGTTACACATATCCTTTTACAACAAGTCTTGACTTATGTTTATCAATGGATCCATCTAATTTATACTTAGTCTTATACACCCATTTTCATTCTATGGGTTGAATATGTGGAGGAGGATCAACCAAAACCCAAGTATTATCATTAATTATTGCATCATACTCACTTTGCATTGCCTATTGCCAAACATGCTTAGTTGAGGCCTCCTCAAAAGTAGATGGCTCAGTGGAAGAAGTAATAACCATTGCATAATTCACCTATTTACAAGCACTCTTGGGACCTACTAATCTAACTTCATCTATTGTCAAATTAGAAAAATTACTTTGAGCCCATTTTAGATACTTATTTAAATTAGGAACACCAGAAGTCTCATCATGTGAACCATTCGAAGGAAGACTTAGAGAATTTTCAATAATTTCTAAGTCATCAACCTGTGAACTAGTAGATGAAGGAGAGGTAAGTGAAGGAATTTGAGTTTCATACCAAAACCTCGAGGAATTATACCCATTACTCAAACCCTTATCTCTTTTTGAATTTTTCCTCTCTAACCTATCAAGTTGAGAATCAATATTTGTAGTGTTCATAGTCCCAAATTCATCAAATACTACATCACAACTCACTATGAATTTTCTTGTATCCTATGCAAGCAAATGATACCCCTTTTTATTTTTTGAATATCCAAGAAAGATGCATTTTTGACTTCATAGTTCCAACTTAGTTCTATGTTTAGTGGGAAATAAATCAAAACAAAGGCATCCAAAAACTTTCAAGTGTTTAACTTTTGGTTTAAACCCATACCAAGCCTCATATGGAGTTTGTCTCAAAGGAGCTATTATGGGGGATCTATTTCTTAAATACACTATAGCACTAATGGCTTCTACCCAAAACTTATCATCAATCTATTTATAGTGTAGCATAGCTTGAGATGTGCCCTCTAAGGTTATATTCATTTGTTTAAATACTCCATTCTACTTTGGAGTGTAAGCATTAATATATTGTCGATGAATGCCATGTGCTCGACAATAATCTAAAAACTCATTCAAAGTATACTCACCACCATTATCTGAATGAAGAGTGGATAAGTGTGAACCTAGTTATTTTTCAACTAAGTGCAACCAATCAACAAACTTAGTGAAAACTTTTGATTTGTTTTCATGAAAAACACCCAAGTCATCCTAGAAAAATAATCAATAAACAACACAAAATATATACACCCACCAATGGCTGACTTTTTCATGTCACATACATCACTATGAACTAACTGTAAACACCTGTTAACTCACCATGAAGAGGTTTTGGGAATTTTTTCCCAATTTTGTTTACCCAAAACACATGATTCATAAAGAATACTATCTTTATGAAATGTGGGCAATCCACTCACCATACCATATCTCTACAAGTCCACTAAAGATTGAATATTCAAGTGTCCAAAGTGGAGATGCCATAACCGCTATGTAGACATAGTACCTATACCTATTTCAATAACTACTACTAGTTCCACTATGAGAGGAAGCATTTTACAATGTAATCTAACTAAGTTTCCATATTCATATCTTGTATACATGGTTTTTAACCATCTTTGACTGAATTGATATGGGTGAGCCCATTTTCAAGCATAATTTGATAACCTTTCTTTTGAATAGTTACCAAGGAAAGAAGATGTTTCTTCAAAGTGGTAACATACCAAACATTCTCCAAGTATTTTATAGAACCATTAGGAAGAATAATCTAAATAGACCCAAGTCCTAATGGAGTATGCATAGACTTATCTACCAAAGAAACTGGAGAGAGAGAAGCTTCTTTTAAATTCCAAAAGAAGTCATGCCTAAATGTCATGTGTTTAGTTGCTCCTGTATCTAAAACCCATACATCAATGAACTCATCTCTAGCCTCATATTCCATATAATCAATGTGCTCAAAAATAGTGAATACAGACTCATGAGCAACATTGTTAGACTCATCATAATCATGGTCAACATACTGAGTAAAGTGAGAGTTAGTCATTTTTTGTGGCTTCTGTATTTTTTCAAAAGGGATCTACACTGAGAGGCAATGTGACCAAATTTCCCGCATCTATGACACTGAATGTTTGATCCACCTCGACCTCTACCCCTATAAGAGTTGTGACCATGTCCTCTATCATTTGTCTCATTTGAATGAGAATGGTTAGATTTTTATTTATTTGAATAACCTCTACCTATGTTTTGATATCTTCCTCCTCTGTAACCTCGACCCCCTTTATAACTATGGCCTTTATTATTTTAATGCCCAGATGAAGATGAACTAGGCTTAGACTCTAAAACATGGGCTTCCTCTATTTTCTTAAATTTCTTGGGTAGAGAGAGGTCATGTTAGATGAGAAACTCAGCCAACTTGTCAAAAGTGATGCTTGTGATCTTGTCAGAGACATGCAACATTTCTACAAAGTTCCTATAGGACCCAAGTAGTCCTTTTAATATAGAAGTGACTATGAGATCATCATCTAATTTTATAAACCTAACCTTAGTGTACTCAGTAGTGATATTTTTCAACTTAGACATATATTCTCCCATATCCCCATCTTCTTCTAATGACAAATTAAATAACTGCATGTGGATGTCTATCTTCTTATGCTTTAGTTTCTTATCATACAAATCAAACAATGTTTTCCATGCAGTGTAACTATGAGGAGAATTTTCAATATGAACATAAGTATCATAACTACAACAACATTTGATTAGTGATAAGGCCTTAGAATCATGAAAATTGAATATATCAAGTTTGGCATATTTTATAGTCAATGTGGGATTTTCATTCTTAACAATATCCCATAATTCATTAAAGACTAATGAAGCTTCCATCAAACATTTCCAATATGAATAATTAGAAATCATTAATCTATCACCATCCAAAATAAAGTTTTGAATCTTATGCATATTTAAATGAAATCAAATATGAAAAATAAGTGCAACAAATAAGATAAACAATACACAGACACAATTATAGCACTTTGCACAAGATAATGCTTCTACAGAGTTTTTTACTTAACCTCCACATAGAGAAAAAATAAGTGTTTTTGATGGGTTTTGCACTTGACTTCACCAAAAATAAATTGATTACATCCTTATTTCACTAAAATACACCCTTATTTCCCCAAGATACACCCTTATTTTACCAAGATACACAAAAGCAAAAGATATCAACTTTCCATATAAAATTTCAACAAGTATGCATGTTTTTACATTCAAATATACCTTTTACAACTTGTAAAACATAAAAATATTCCAAAAATGGAATATTCCTTTTTAAGAAATCATATTCTTAAAGAAAAATTTTCCAAAAAAGAATATTTGAACCCGTGACCTCCTTGTTACAAGCACCTCCCAAAATCTTTCTTTCCAATTGCTCTATGAGCATTTACAAGTTTATAAAGATAGAATTTTATATAAAAAATTGAAATTTTCATATATTTTAATTAGAAAAATATTATTTGAGTATTTTCACGTGAAAGTATTTTTGAAATTGAAAACTCAAATCTTTTATGACCTAGTTTTCACCATGCAAAACCTAATTTGATCAAGCTTTAGAAAAGACTTTTTTAAACATGAAATATTTTTATTTTGTCATTTCCAATTCCATCCTAGAGATTTCCAATTCCAAATATGATCTGATAAAATTTGAAACTCACTTGGCACTTCCTTAGACCATACAAAAACCTTGCAAGATTGAATCTTTCACCATTTGCCAATGTTTAAGACTTTCAGAGAGGAATTTGACTGAGTATTGATAAAGTTTTGATTTTATAGGACATTATAAGGCCATAATTATGAAATTAATGGATTTACAAATCCAATTTTCATCTTTAATTTTTTTTAAATGGATTCAAAATGATTGTTTTGTCTGTGGATCTCAACTAGCAATCCAAAAGTTTAGCAAATGAAAGTTTGATACAAAAGGAAATAATTATAGATAATCATAGGGATATCCAAAATAAATAGGCTGTACATATGTTTATATTGGATTTAAAACAACAATTTGGGATTTGAAAAACCTTTAAAATGCTTTTGGAGTGAAAACAAGATCTTTAGAACCTCAAAAATGGATCACAGGATCACAGATTGAGTAGATTGATAGAAAGAAGTTTTTGAAACCAATTCTTATATCCAAAAAGAAATTTTTCAGATTTAAAATTCCATACAAATGGTTTTTAGGCAAATTTTATGAATTTAAAAATAAATTTTGATCATTTGAAATCATCAAAATTCAATATGGAATGCTAAAAAAAGAGTTTTGAAATAATATCAAGGAGCATGAAAGGCTTGTTCAATTAAATGGCCATACAAGACCATATATAGGATTAATTATTTCAAATGGACATTAATCAATGCAAAAATATTGAAAAATTAAATAATTTAATAATTTTTTAAATTTACAAAGTTAGACCAACCAAGGTTTATTGGACATGGTATACCTTATACTATCTAGAATGAGATTTCACATGAGGCTTTCAATTTCACATGAATTGTATTTTCACCTTGCCTTCTTCAAAATTCACCAAGATTCTCATATTCACCATGCTTTCCAAAACCATTCTTTGATACCACTGATAGTAATAAATCAAAATAAGTTGAATCTTGTGCCCACTGAGTGCGGGTCCACAAGCAATTTATTAATTACCAAAAATAAGTACATAGAAAGGGTGCCTTTACTCCATTAACCCTTTTACATGAAATAAAAATTTATTTATAGGTTTTCACACACACTGGTAAAAACCAACTAACCTATTAACTAAATCTTAGGTGAATTCTACCTGAAAGATGGTCCACATTATTAATTAACCCAAATATGAAAAATACCCAAAAGTTAATCTAATTTATTTATGGGAGTGTCTTTATAAAAGATGCATGCCCCATTACAATTATTAAATTAATTTAATACAATAAAATCCTAAGCTAAGTTAAGACTTTGGATAATTCCTAATAGGTTTGTGGAGGGATTATTTAGGCTTAATGGATTTATGAAGATGGGAGATGTGATGTGAATGGGTCATAGGGATGGATTGATAGAGGATGTGTGTAGGATGAATGGGACTAAATTCATGACCTTGGTTAGGGAGGGGATAATCTTGATTATATTTAGGAAGAAATTATTGGCATTCCCCCTTTTGCACACTCTTAGGTGTGGATGCATTGGACTCTCCCTCAATTTTAATGTTGTCATTGTCAATTGGTTGTTGGATATAGTCTCTAAATCAGAGACATCTATTAATGAAATGCTTGGGGACTTTATAGTATTTATGAGATTGTTCGAGCTAATACCATGAGGGCATATATTTGGACAAATCTAAAGGTCATGTTTGAAGGTGAAAAATCATTCCTATGGACCTCAATTTCTAAAATAGGGATTCCATAGAGATGGGGAGAGGGGTATACATCTTGTCCATGACTTTGGATGTGGAAATTTTAGACTGATCTATGGAATAATGTGATGGTGGAGTGTGGGATTGTTTAGGAGGCAAACAATAATGAGATGAGGTTGACAAGCCAAGCTCCCCTTTACTAGTAGGGTGGAGGCTTGGACTATGATAGATAAATGAAGAATTTGACTATAGATAGGTATGAACTGGGGTAAGGTGATTTGGATGGGTTTAAGACCTTTAGGAAATTGGGAACCCATTTCAAGGAGCCACAAGAGGAATGCCCTCTTTTTTGTAGTAATATATTAATTAAAGAGGGTGATTTTGGGACTTGAAGGGTTTTGAAAAGGAGTCAAGATAGGACTAGTGTAGGGTGATTTAGAGTAGGATGGGGGTGAAGGGTGATGAGGGAATTTATTGGTAAGCTACCCTAAGCTTAAGGGTTTGAAATCATCTAGAAGGTGGGTACCCATCTCCAATAGTTAGAAGAGGACTTCATCCCTATTTTCCAAGTTGTATTGATTAAATAGGGTGACCTCATTACTTGTATAGTGAGATCTATTATTACAAATAGATGATAAGATCAAACTTGATGGTCTAGCATAAAGGGCTAGGTGTGGATGGAGATTAGGTATAGGACATTGGTTTAGGCTTGATGGGGTCAAGGTTAGAAGGTAGGTGGGCACCCATTTCTAGCACCAATAAAAATATCTCATCCTTGTTAGAAAATATATATTGGTCCATGAGAATAGGGTCTAAATCCATGGGGATGGATGATAAAATATGGATGATGAAGTGGGCCAATGTAGAGGTAGACTAACGATTAGATATGGTCCCTTAAAAAAAGTAGGTCTGAATGACTGAGCTAGTATGATAGGTGATGAGATAGACTAATGGATTAAAGACTAGGATCAGACTTCATACCAATAGTATGATGGTACTAATGACCTATCAACAATACCTATTATTCAAGATAGCAAAAGGATTGGGGATTTGACTAGTTCATTGATTCAAACTATCAAGATGATGATTAAATGGGTGTTAGTTATGAATAGGTAAGATGACTAGATTAGAGATGAATAGATCGATGATTTATTGGATCTTATATTGAAACTAATAAAGTAATAAGATGATAGAAGGATACTAACTAGGTATGAGATCTGACCAAGTGATGAGTGATAGTGAACTAAAGTGATAGGATGATATGGATGGATAAAAAGAGGACTACCTAAAAACCTTAGATTGAATTGATTAGGTAATGGGATAATGGGATATTGTGATTAAGATAAGTATAAGTATATATATAGATGATGATAAAATGATAAGGGGTAAGATGAATGAGATGAGGATGGTTTGGACATGTGTGTGACTTGAAATCCAATAAAGTGAGATGGGATTTAGATGAAAATGGTATGATAAAGATGAGATAAGGATGTCAATACAAAATTGGATTAAGATATGGTTGAAATGAGATAATGAAATATACAATACAAACAAGATTATATAATATGAAGTATGTACAAGATAGAGATAATAATGTATAGGATGGAAATATGTGCAAAAATACCTAGATAATAATGTATAGGTTTGGGGCGAAAATCTGACTTAGCTCATAAATAACACTAGTTTAACATGACACACACCTAAGCAATCAAACCATAATCCTAATATTAGTAAACTGATGAGTGTGTAACTTGATGACCGTACCATCTATCAATTTTATGGGTGAGGTTGTAGGTCAGTGACCTATTGTTATATCAATCAAACCCTTTCAACCCTATTTATACATGATGGTCATTGAGGAGATGATACTAACTCTAGCAGTGGATCACCTATTATATCTTAGAAATCCTATGCTAGGTTGAGCAAGATATGTGTGGGAATCATCGATATATACTAGGTACAATGGGGCCCAAATCTATGTAGGGTGATGTTTACTGCCTAGTTCATAGAGTTAACTCTTCCCCTTCCCTAAATACCTATATGGGGTCAACCTCTTATCCTAATGATAGTTTTCTCTAATATTTAAACTCTACTAAAACATGGAGTGTGGATTAGTGCATGGTGGTGAAATCTATGGTCACTATTCCCCTAAGAATAAGGAAAGTACATGGATGTGAATTCTACATCATGTTACTATTGGCCAATTTTGGCCTACATACAAATATTTGAATAACTTAGTAGAGTTCCTATTTAATGGAGGATCCAAGTGGGTTTTCATGGTGTTCAAGTAGCTTATATTCATAGAACAAGTCTACACAAGCCTCAAAAACTCATTGAAGTATTCAAAAGATCAAGCAGTAGTTTCTAGTACAAGCCTAAAAGAACTAAGTCATCTTGCTCATCACACAAAAATAGATGGGTTAGTTTACTTATGCATTTTATAAGTTCACTCAAGAATCCTCATGGATCCAAAATATTTCATGGACATAAATTTCTTCATGCCTTGAACATCCCCTACAAATTTCATATCTTGATGAGCTTGCTATCTCAAGATATAAAGCTTCAAAGTTGAAAAAATAGTTTGGGATGTGAACACAGACATCAAATTTAAGCTATGAAAAATATCCATTTGAATTCAAAAGGCATATCTAATAGCACATGTTTAATCATGCATCAAGGATCAATAGTGCATAGTGATTGGCAGTGTTAGTGGGCCTAAAAATATCAATGGTCTATGTTCAATCGGATCATAGATCAATGGTGCATGATGACTAGTGAAGTTAATGGGACCTGAAGATATAATGGTGCATGTTTAATCATGAAAAATAAGATCAATGGTGAGTGAGAAGTCAAAAGGTCAGCAGATCTTGAAGACAAATGTGTAGATGACAAGTGTCTCAACCACATTAGACTGGCAAAATATCTATGGCTAAAGTTTATTCATACAAAGGAATATCGATGGTTCATGAGAGGTCAACAATTCATCAAGTCTCATAAATCTAATGGAACATGTTAGATCATGTAGATTTAAGATCAATAGATAATATTAAAAGTCAAAGCTAGGGAACTTCAATTAGAGGTTGAATGTGACCTAGGTCAAACTAGAGCATGCTTCAAAGAGTTATTTTTCCATTAAAGCTTAGTCAAATTTTATAAACATATGTAGTCATGTAGTCAAGATGGTTATGATGAATTCCCATCACCATTGAATCACATTCTTGACCTTTGGTTAGAAGATATAGAAATTATAGATCCCATCTTTTGGGGTTGCATAATTATTTTATGACTATTATCATTGTTCTTTAAATAATATTTGTGCATACATGAGTTCTCAACTTTCATGAATGCTCAAAGGTATAAATAGGTCTTTCTAGGCCTAATATAGATCAAGCAAGAAGCCATGTGACCTATAGTATTTTCATCGATAGGGTAACTATAGAAAAAACTAATAAAGGAGATTGGATTTCATCTATAATAGACCTATGTTCATATATTAAAATGGGGAATAATTGTGATTAATGAAGGAGAGTCTCATCTTCCAATATGGTCATAACCTTGACAAGCAAGTACTTATCGCCACTCAAAGTAGACATGATTATGTCTCTATTAGGTCCAAGGTATGAGGAATTTGTCCATACAGTAAAATCAAGTGCGATATGGCATAAAAGATTAAAGCAAAAAGATTTGGAGATTGGAGAGCATAGTGGAACATTTAATGCTTTTCAAATCTTAAGGATTTTTCTTCCATGAAAGGATCATGACTCATCATCTATAAAATAGACTATTGTCTTCCAGTGCATATGTCTCAACCAATGAGAAGAGCTTAAAAACTATTAGAACAAATGCATATTAGCTTGTTGATGGGTTAACCTTGATTTGATCAAAAGATGGTGGAACATTCATTGAAAGGCGGCAGCTCATTGATTGTTCTTGGTTAATGTGTTCCATCTTATCTCTTCTTCCTTTCTCTATATCACCCATTTTTTAAGCACTCTCAGATTCTAGACTCTCACAAGGACTCTTTGATCTTGAAGAGCAGGGGACTCTTTGATATATTACAATATATTCTCCTCTTGATTAAGCTAAACCCTGCCAAGCATTTGTATTAAATACCTCTTAAATAAACAAGACTTTATTTATCTATCTCTTACCTTAGATCTATGTTGAGTGAGTTGTGCATAATGGCATAGTGAAGGAGATTTTCCCTCATCCATTATCCTCCTTTCTAACCTCCTTTAGGGTGTTTTTAAGTTGTTTGCAAGTTTGGATTAGTGTTATTTTTGTCATTGATGTAAGCTCTTAGTGAGCCTTAGAACTCCTCTTTTTTTCCATTCTTTGCTCCCTGAACCTAGTCTATGAAATACTTATGCATTGAGCTTGATTTTGAGGTTGTGTGAGCTAGCATTATCTTCTATAGATCTATAGTGTGGGTTCAAGCTTATGGGAGTCTCCTATTTTTATTTGGTGTATTACCTTGTAGCCTTCTTAAGAGTCATTTTCCCCATTTCTAACCCTTTTCCCTATAGTAGCATTAGTATAAGTGATCCATTAAGAGGAAGTTGACCTTGTGCATAGGTTCAACCCCATCATAGGTTACCCATAGCCTAGGGTTATCCTAATATTGTCACTTAGTCAGAGGGAGCCTAAAGAACCCCCTCTAAGGGTGAAGATTAATGCCATAACATTTTTTGGCACACTCGGTGGGATTTACTACATTTTTCACTAGTGAAGAGTTTTGATGTTCTCTTCATCCCATCAACCTTTAAAGACAAGTGTTCAAACATCAATGGTGACTCCAAGAATCTATCAGTTGGTTTAAGTAGCCTAGGTGCCTAATCACCATCATTTGGTATGTATCATCACTCTTTTGATCAATATGCTTATTCTCTACCTTAGGATCCTTCATACTAGATTAGTAATGTTTATGGATTCACCCCAAGTGGTTCTCAAGATTTAGTGCATCAGCCTGCTAAGGCTCAAAATGTCCCTAGTTACTTCTCAAACCGATCCATTTCAATTTGGAGGAAAATTATCTCAAGTTCTAAAGAGTACATAATAGACCTTAATATAAAGAATGGATATGGTCAAGATATCCTTGGTCACATTATTCATGGCATAAGAGATGCATTACAGTTAATGAAGGAAGAATGGGCACCTACTGAGGGAGAAATTTGGAAAAATCATTCAAGTGAGATGATGGATGTAAGTGGTTACATTAAAAGCATTGAGGATAAGCTAAGAGGCCTTGAATAATAGTAGGTCCAACTCCATAAACTTTATGTGTCTTAATATACACCACCTTAGCCCTCATATAAGCCACCCATTATTCCCCAAGAGACCATTCCAAGTGTCCCAAGTCCTTCATGTGTTCCTCAAACCTTCCCTTCTTGGAATTCAATCCAAGAGAGTCATCAAAGAAAGAAGGATATTGTTGTGGAGTATCATATTGTTGAGATTGAATATTTCACTTATCTTCCTCAATAATCTTCGTGTACCTCTTACCAGCCCTCTTATCTTCATGAAGCCCCTAACCACCTTCAAGAGAAGTTATTCTAAGAGAATAGAGATAGGCAAATCAAATAATTAGAGTTGAAGATGAGGAAAGTGAAAGAGAGTCAAAATCAAGAAGAGGCAGTTATTTATTACACATTATCCTCATGGAAATTAGTCAAGGAAGGCATATAGAAAATGAAGAAGGCACCAATTCAAGAGCCACCTAAAAGAGCATTCAAAGTACCTAGTTGAAAGGATACCCTCCTAAGATGCAATCAAGGTGAACTTTTTCACCCTCCCAACATCTCCATCTTGGAGAAAGAAATTGTTCTACAAAGGATAGAGGAAGAGACCATAGTCGTAGGTAAGCCTAAAGAGGAAAATGCAAGTGTCTATGATGATGAGATCATGATAGGTAGTCTACTTCATTTAGAAAGGAAAGAACCAAGTTTAGACCAGCCTTCTTGGCATGGCTTTAACACAAATGAATTGGATCCTGATAAGGAAAATCCTCAAATTGAAAATAGAGAAGATGTTGATTGGAATACTAAAGGTCCATTCTACATGCATGAAGAAGAAGATTAGGGCTAGAGACTAGAGGTGGGTTCACTTTAGGATGAGTTGCCAAATGAGGGTAGCCCTAATAGTTTAGAGCTGGAAGAAGGTAAATCAGACCTTGATTAAGATAATTGTGTCTTTATAGACCTTGGATGGTCAAATCAATGCTCATTAGAATTTAAAATACAAGATTAAATATTGAGTGAGCTTGATGAAGAAGACATCTTAAGTGCTTGGGTAATGCAACTTGATGAGATACCACTTTGTGTGATGAAAGAGGACCTTGAGGGTGAGCAAATCCTTCAATATGAGCATGTGCTTCAAGGAGAATATCCTAATCAACTCAAGTTCATCTTGCATACACCAACAAGTGAAAGGGAGTTGGAGGATTTGTTTGAGATATTGGGAGCAGGCTATGTTCCTCTCCAAGAAGACTATGGTCTGATTATGCCAAAGGAGCATAATGACAGATCAAAAAAGTGCAAGAGTAAGGTAAAATATGATTTCTCAATTTTTTTATTGACAATATGATGTCCTATCATGTACATAGCTTAGTTGGAAGATGACAAGGAGGATCCATCACTTGTGTTTAATTCAGAGCACAAAGTTGAGCATAAAAAAGAGCTAGATTAGCTTGCCTATCTACTCCAAGATGATTATATGTCTAATCAATTAGATTGGTTAGGTGAGTTTGTTTTTGTTCTTATTTTTGGAGAAGTATATTACCAGTATGTTAAATATCCACTCCTCCAACTTTGGTTGGCTTCCCTCAAGCATGTAAAGCATATTAGATTAGTAAAAAGGGTAGCTATTTTGTACAGCTAGTCAATGGTTTTGTATAGGTTCTATTCTATTTGGTTATTTTAAGGTAGGTAGATTTTATGCTTTCCTCTACATGCCTTGTGCACATTTCCTTTTTTTTCGATTGTTTGCCCTCAATAAGTGCATTAGGCACTTTGTTTGTCTTATTTCTTATTGATCCTATTGCTTCAAGAAGAAGTTATCTAGAGGGGTAGCCTTACATCATTTCATGTCATCTGAGAGCAAAGACTTATGACTCCATGCCCAATAGATCAGATAAGGCATCTAGTCTAGGTTCTCAATCATAACAGGCATGCTTCCCTATGAGTTATCAAAGATGTTGGCCAATTTTGGCCTACATACAAAGCTTTAAAGAACTAAGCATAGTTCTTGTGGAATGGAGGACCCAGGTAGGTTTTCATGATGTTCAAGTAATTTAGAGTCAAAAAACAAGTCTGCACAAGCCTCAAAAGTTTATCAGATCATTCAAAATATCAACCAATAATTTATAGCACAAGCTTAAATGAACCAGGCCATCTTGCATGTCACATAAAAATGGATAGGTCAGTTTACTTATGCATTTTATAATTTCACTTAAGAAGCCTCATAGATCCAAAATATTATGTGGACATAAATTTATTCATGCCTTGAACATCCCTTAAAAGAAATTTCTTAATGAGCTTAATATCTTAAGATATAAATTTCCAAAGTTAAACAAATAGTCTAGGACGTGCGCATAGACATCAAATTTAAGTTGTGGCAAATAGCCATTTGAATTCAAGAGGTAGATCCAATGACACTCATTCAATTATGCATCAAGGATCAATGGTGCATGGTGACTGATAGTATCAGTGGGCTGAAAAATATTAACAATATATATTCAATCAGATCATAGATCAATGGCATGTAATGACTGGTACTGTTAGTGGGACCTAAAGATCTAACAGTGCACATTTAATCATGTAAAATAAGATCGATGGCACACAATAAGTCAAAAGGTTAGAAGATATCAAATACAAATGCATGGATGATAAGTGTCTCAACCACATTAGACTAGCAAAATATCTATGGATTGCATTCATTTTTACAAAGGAAGATCAATGGTGCATGAGGGGTCAACAAGTCAATGGATATTGTAGATCTGATAGAGCATGTTAGACCATGCAGATTCAAGATCAATGATTGATATTAAAAGTTGAAGCCAGGGAACTTCAAATAAAGGTTGAATTTAACCTAGGTTAAACTAGAACATGCTTCAAAGAGTTATGTCTCCATTAGAGCTCAGTCAAATGTCACAAGCATACATAGGTATGCAGTCAGGATGGTTATGATGAAGTCCTATCAGCATTGAAGCACAGTCTTGACCTCTGGTTCAAAGATTTAAAACCTGAAGAGCCTTTATTTTGGGGTTGTAGAATTACTTTGTGACTATGATCATTTCTCTTTAAAGAATATTTGTGCATACATGCATTTTCAACTTCCATGAATGCTCAGAGGCAAAAATAGGTCTTTCTAGGCCTAATATAGGTCAAGTAGGAAGTTATGTGACTTATAGGCTTTTCATCGATAGGGTAACTATAGTAAAACCAATAAATGAGATTGGTTTTCATCTATGGTAGACCTATGTTTATATATTGAAATGGGGTAGATTTTTTATTAATGGAGTGTCTCATCTTCTAATATGGTCATAGCCTTGACAAGAAGGTACTTATTACCACTCAAAGTAGACATGATTATGGATCTATCAGGTTCAAGGTATGAAGACTTTATCCTTATAGTAAAATTAAGTGGGAGATGGCTTAGAAGATCAAAGCAAAAGGATTTTGGGATTAGAGAGAAAAGTGGAACATTTAATTCTTTTCAGATCTTAAGTATTTTTATTCTTTACAAGGATCATGATCATCATCTACAAAATAGACTATTGTCTTCTAGTGCATATTTCTCAACTAATGAGAAGAGATTAAAGACTATTGGAACAAATTCAAATTAGCTTGTTGATGGGTTAACCCTAATTTGATCAAAATATGGTGGAGCATTCATTGAAATGTGGTAGTTCATTAATTTTTCTTGGTTAACATCCTCCCTCTTCTCTCTTCTCCCTTTCTCTATATCACCCATTTTTTTTGTAAACCCTCTCAGATTCTAGACTCTCACAAGGATTCTCTGATCTTGAAGAGCAAGGGACTCTTTGAGATATTACATGATATTTTCCTCTTGATAGGCTAAAACCTATCAATAATTTTTAATAAATACCTCTTGAAGCAATAATAATTCCTTTAACTATATCTTGCCTTGGATCTGTGTTGAGTGAGTTGTGCATGATGGCATAGTGAAGGAGATTCTTCCTCATCCATTGCCATCCTTTCTGACCTACTTTAGGGTGTTTTCAAGTTGTTTATTGGTCTAGATTAGTGTTATTTATGCCATTGATGTAAACTATCAATGAGTATTAGAACTCCTCTTTATTTCCATTATTTACTTCCTGAACCTAGTCTATGAAATACTTATGCATTGAGCTTGATTTTGAGGTTGTGTGAGCTAGCATTGTCTTCTTCAGATCTAGTATGGGTTCAATCTTATGAGAGTCTCCCATTTTTATTTGGTACATCACCTTTTAGCATTCTTAGGAGCCTTTTTCCACCTTTATAACCCTTTTCCTTGCAGTCAAATTAGTATAGGTGATCCATCAAGAGGAAATTGACCTTTTTCAAAGGTTCAGCCCCATCATAGGTTACCCACAGCCTAGGGTTGTCCCAATATTATGGCTTAGTCAGAGGGAACCTAAAGAACCCCTTCCAAGGGTGAAAATTAATGCCATAATAGTTACCCCTACAAATAAAAATTAGAGGGTTTATTGGTGGTTTTTGATATTCTAAGAATTACTATAAGGATGCAAGGAGGAGAGCATACACCACCGTAACCCTCAGGTGATAAATAGGAAAACAAAAAATATTAACTAACTAATTAATTAGATTTATGATATATACACAATATGATATATAAAATAATATACAAAATATATAAAATGATTTAGACAAAGTGATTAAAATTCTTAAATAAAAAAGTTTTTAGAAGGCCAAAATAATTTTGATAGGTGGCCTACAAGAAAATGATTAGTGGTTTTGATTGGCACTATTAGAATGGAAACTTACAAAAAAAAGACATTAGAATATAATATAACCTACAAGATAATATGTTAGACAAAGACCAAATGTGACCTACAAGACAATATGTTAGACAAAAATATGACCAGTAAGAGAAGATGTTAGCAAGCCAAAATAGCCATTGGATTCATCCCTACAAGAAAAAAGATGTTAGTCTAATAAGCCTTAAAAATCATGATTTTGCACTGTAATTTTATTTTTTTTGGATGAGAGGTCAGGATGCATGGGTCTAGGGGTGGTACCCCCCAGCAGGGTCAAGGGGCAGTGCCCTATGTGCACTCCCTATCATGGAACATGGCAGGGTCGAGGGGTAGCACCCCCAACATCAAATGAAATTTGGGGCTTATGGGAACCTTGGAATAGCTCAAAAATTCACCTAATTCTATAAATAAAAGAACACACTCAAAAATAAAATTTTGAAGGCAAGTAGAGGGTTGGTAGTTTTAGGGTGTGGCCTTTAACTAATCACCATGCAATCACATTTGTTAGTAGTTTCAAATGTTTTAATTTGGTACTTATTTTCCTATAGGTTATAAAAATTATACCTTTACCACTTTAGAAAAAAAAATCTAAAATGAAAATATTTTGAAGTTATGTTAAAACACATTACATATGTGTATATTATCAGAAAAAAGCTATACATAAGCCACTTGGACTCATGTTTTTTTCTTAAACAAACAAAATTAGTCTAAAATTATTTTATTTGTTTACTTTTCAAAATGGAATTTTGAGGGAATCCTACTAGATTTATCTCATCAATAAATGAAGAAGGTATATGTAACTTAAGTGGACTAGTTTTAGACTAGTATTGGACCACCTTTTTGGGGTATGGTCTTAAGAAGTGACAACATAAATTAAAACTCCATATTAATGACCATTAAATGACCATAAGCATTTTTTGACAAGGCATTAATTTCACCTAAAAAATATCAATTGGATACAAGTACAACATGACTTGAATTACATTATGTTGGAATTTATTTTATTTAAAGTGTTTGACCAAATCACTAGCTAGATGACTTCCTTATAGAATAAGATCATTTAACACACCTTAGTTATCCTCCTAATGTAATAAACAAGGTTTTGACATGCCTTAGTTAGTGTACTTGATATGTGCATCCTTTTCCTTGTCAACATATAATATGTAGATGATTTGACAAATTGCCATGGTGCTATACATTTTGTGTACTACACATTCCACTTCGACAAAATCCCTTGAGACTATTATTTTTAATGTAAAATTGGTTGAAGATCTATAACTATTAATTAGTTACTAATTGATCTTATATATATATATATATGCACATGACCATTAAATATGATAATAAATTATCCATAAGATAAGAAAAAACCAGTTCAAAAGATACTAGTGCAATAATTTAGAAATATGTCTGAAAGTTAAAATTGGTGTATTATTGATATCAGGAATACTATAAACCTCCATAGAAAAATTTTAGCAGTAAAAATTACATTTAAAATATTGTTATAGCCATTATAATCAAAACCAAAATTACTATGAGCCAACCCAAAAAAATGTATCTAAAAAATTATTTAAGAACCATTATAATGTCTCTATTAGCAATAATGGAAAAAAATCAAGGAAATCCTATAAAATAGAGTTAAATACTTTCTCAGTAGAAGTAGAAGTAGACCAAGAAAACTAGATATTATCAAGTTAAAACTAATTATAGATGGATTTTATCCAGTTAGCAATAGATTTCTAGTTCTTACTCATAAGTCAAAATCTATAGAAGATTATATACAATAAATTTGTGGCTGCCTATTATCCTTTTATATGTTTAAAAAGTTTATTTAAACACACTCAAAACTCAAGAACATTAGTATAATAATATACCCTCCCACTATGGTCACCAAATGTGTGATTGTAATTTTGATCAATTAGATTAAACTGTCTAAATATGACCATTCAAACCTAAAATGCACAATCCACTCAATAAGAGAGATTATGAAAGCAAATAAAAGAATATGAAGAATATCTTACCAATTCCTTCATTCAACTAGCCTCTCTCCAAGATCTTCAAGTGGATTGTTGATTGTAGATTTCCATGGACTCAAAATTTTGACATGGTGATAGCTTGATCAATGATTTTTATCATGGATTGGTTGATTATCATGGATTCATGGAGGTCTTATGACTTATGTAATTTTTTTGGCCATGGAGGAGTGGATTTTATAAATAAGCCAAGGGGGGAGATCAAAGCCTCACATTTAAACTTGAGCCATGAGGATCAAGGGTGTAGGTTTTACCAAGGAATTAAAAATTCCTTGGAAGCCTCTAAAATAGAGTCTTCTAAAGAGGAGGTGCCAAGTTAGAGGAGGTTCTATAATTTGATAATTTTATAATATCCTTAGGTATTAATTAGGATTAGCGAGGGATTAGGATAGGTATTGTGTGGGTGGTTAGGGACTAGGGGTGTAGGAGAGCCTAGGAGTAGGCTTGGTAGGTGGGTAGGTGAGTCATGAGAATTCTAAATTCTAAAACAATAGATAAGAGAGACTAGGATGGGATAAGACATGATTTAGGAAGATTAGTTTATTGGTGGGGTATAAATAAGGTTAGTTAATGAAGAAATGATGAGGGGGGTATTAGATAAATGACTATGGTATGATAAAGGGGATTAATTAGAATAATTAAGGTGAGCATAATTTTACTATATACACCATTAATCAGACTGAGGAAATGCACAAGTAATATGAATATTTTAATTTTGATAAAATTTTTCACAAAAACATAATAATGTATTATGTTGAGTTGAATTATTTACAAGGAATGTAAAAGCAGCTTTTATTGGTGGTTATGAGATGTAACCAATTCTCATGAACCAACTAACCCAATAACCAAAATATTTAATTAATTTACTAATAAAACATTATTAACCTACTAATATAAAAATGTAAATAAATAAATCTACTTTGGATCATATGACCCAATAACAATCATCGATGGAAACATCCACTATCATGTTAGGGTCTTAGTCTTCGTCAAAATTATCATCATAGATGGGAAAATCATGGCAATGATTTTAAACCATGTGGAAAGTGGAAAAGGTGGGATGGTGAAGATTCTCATAGGGATTTTTATGAATGGAATGACCATATTAATAATATTTTGTCCCACTATAAGTGTCATCATTGGCATCTTCACCCAATTAATAAGGAAGATCATCATCAGAATCATCAAGGTCATAGGGAAGATCATCATGGGGATATTCATCAATATTATGAGTCAAAAGTGTTATCATTAATATCCTCATAGGTATTGTCATGAATTTGAGGAACATATTGATAATATTTAATCCCATTTTAGGTTCCATCACTGGGATAGTCACCTTGGTAATAAAGATCATCATAAGCGAGAACATCATCGTTAGGAACCTTAACCATGAGAAAAGGTGTAGCATAACTACACCATGAAGAGTTACCTTCAATGGTGTTTATATAAGGTTTAAAAGAGTGACCCATGAAAAATTATAATGGGTTGAGGCTCACTAAAAATACCTTAAGAGGAGACATCATGATAAAGAAAACTGAAAATCTAATGTGGAATAAGGTCGATCAAAGGAAACAAATGGTATGCAGTAGGGCCATATAGTTAGCTACTAGGTCTAAAAAAAATTATATCAGGTTGGATGATTTATTTATAAATAATGATTGTATCAATTTGATCAATATAGTTTGGAGAAAAGGTGGTACAACTAGTGGCTAAATAAAATAATTGTATTAAGTTAGCTAATACAATAGGAAATAGGTTAGGATCAAGCAAGTTGATATATTATTTTCATAAAACAAACTATATTGAGTTAGTTAAGGCAATTGAAAATAAAATATAAACTATATCAGATTGGTTGATCTAGTATATAATAGGCACAAAATGGTATTGAGTTGGATGATATAGTCTATAAAGTAAGAAAACTAGTAAATTAGCCTAATAGTAGAAAATGAACAAAACATGAGGGTCAAACTAAGTTGGGTGTGCTTGATTTTTAGGCTCTTACATATACTGACCTCGGGTGTAAATAGAGAACAAGTACCAAATATCACTGACTCAAGGATTCCACCATCTCATAGCCACACTATCTTGTCTTTGAGATACATTGAGAATTACTTCTTAAGGCTAACCACATACCAGTGCACTAAAAAATGAAACAACTTAAAGGACTCATATTGGTTGAAAAATAAAAATCTTGGCACTTTCGACATATCAAGGTATGTGAAATCTTAAATATAGTGTTGTTTAATGGATTGAGTATTGGGGATGTACCCCTCACACCATGGTTTAAGTAAAACTAATGACCACTTTGCCCAAAATGATAGATCCTATGAGTTTTACAACTACCAAAAGATAGTTCTAGGAAGATAAAATCAAAAAATAGAGATAAATATTATTCAAATTGAAAGTGAAATATGAAACATGAAATTAAATAAATAATAACTTAGAATGGTATTTAAGCTAGATAATACAATAAAAAATAAAAATTTGATAAAATAAATTTGTATCAAACTGACCAATATAATTACAGACAAACATATAGTTATATCAGGATATTTGATAAATGTGGATGAACATGGAACTATATCATGTTGGCTAATATAATTATTAAATTAAGAAAACATTGTCATGTTAAACGTTATGGTTGGATTTAAATATAGATGGTGGTTTTGAATATGTTACTAAGAAGATAGAAGGAAAAACATGAAACTAATCCAAATAGAAGTGGCATAAGATTCACTTAAAATTCACTAGATTATATTCATGGGATATAATAACCTACAACTATCCTCTTTCCCTCAATATAATATGACTCGAATAAGGTCAATCAATAGAGCCTACATATACTTGGATAATCAAGGAAGGACCTAGAATATCCGTAGAAGTAATTTACACTCAAATGTCAAGAGAAAAAGGCTCAAAAGCCTAAGTCTATAATAGGGGTATAACTCTCCTAGGGATCAATGTATATAAGTGATTGTAAAGATGTAATTAATTTCAAATGATAGGTAAGTTATTGTAAAATAGGTAAGGTGAAATGGTAAACCAAATGGAGGTTTATGCAACATAAGGTGATAAATGGCAAGCCTAATTAACCCTATATTTATACCATTTTATTTGGTATAATGAATATCCCAAGAAAAGATACATACATCCTTGAAGCAATAAACATCTAATCTACTAAGTAAAGGAAAGAGGGTAGGGATATAAATTATTACATTTGGGTGGACTCATCAATGTTTTAATCTACCCCTTTAGCTCAAGTGACCCTTTGAAAGAGATGTTTGAGGTTTAATACCTCAAATAGTAAGATGAATACCTATACATCCTTAGTTATGAAATCCAAAATACTCCTATTGAGCTTCAATGACACCATAAGATAAGACCTCCAAGATAAGGTTTTAAACCCTCTAACTCTCCCAAATACCACTTAAGCACATAAATTTGAGTGCTATCAAGGTGTATGAATATGATATATATTTTAAAAATTAAATATGATCCTTATATATGTATTCAATACCCAAATCTAACCTTGAACTCTACATTGATAGTATTGAACAAGCTAATATAGTTTGAAGATGTTAGCTGAAATAATATAGTATTTATTAGGTTGATGCAATACAAATAACATAAGATAACCTTATAATTGTATCTATATAGACTATATTGTATAGGGAAGACTAATTATGAAACATATTATATCATCTAGGCTGATACAATAGGATATAGTGAAGCTAACAAATCTAGATCAAAAGTAGATAGAGAGGTAAAATAGAATGAGACTCATAGAAGTTCATAATAATAGTAGTGATGGTGTCATAAAATAATATGCAAACATCTCTCATAAAGTACCATGAGCTAATCCCACCCCATTCTTGGTACATCCTTTAAGGCATGCACTTAGGGAGATTGATGCACTGACAAGCCCACACAAGAGAAAGAGTTAGTAAAGTGATAAAAGTGAAAATATTAGGTGTATACACAATGTTAATGCAAATATAAATTAAGTGTCATGTGACATATATAAAATATAAGGATGCAAGCAAACTAAGGAGGAGGCCTATATCATAGTCATAGATTTGAATATGGTGATGCATAAAATGTATAGTTCCAATGTAGTAATATGTTAAAAATAGCATGAACATATCCATGTACCTAATTAAAATATGTATACCTTATGTAAATAATTATTAATAAATGAGATTTATTTAAAGGTAGATCTATATAGAAATTTGTATTTCTTAATAAATTAAGTAATTGCCCCCTATGGGAAAGTTTTTAATATAATCTTAAGCGTATATATCTAGATTATCCTGCCTCTTACCTAAATCAAGGTATAATATTAGATATCAGGTATGAAAACATGGATGCTTACAATATGTAGTGATAAGTATAATGTGTATCTAATGATTGAGATAAAGGCAAAGAAATTTTTATTTTTTGGTATTTTATGAAAGTTTTTGGATTTAGTAATTCTGATAAAGTAAGCCCTAGGAAGAAGGCACATGTAAGGTGCAACATATAGAAGAAGAAAGCTATGTATAAAAATATGGTAAATAAATATGTCAAAATATATTTTGATGATGGTCATGATATAGATCAAATATCTTTTTTGTTTTTGTATTTTATCAATGTTTTTGTATTTTTAAATTTAATTCAAACAAAATATGAAGTATGTAGTAAATTAAGCATGCAAAATGTATAATACCAATGAGTTTTATAATATTTATGCATGGAAGCCCTTGATTCCCCATAAGGCATTATTATATGTGGTTAATGTCATATGGACACCATAGACATGGTGTAGAAACCTATATTTGGTACAAACATAGTTTCATAGCATGTTTGCATAGCTCTTTACTTATATGCATCTTTTGATTGACAGTTAGATATCTAGTGGCATTGTCTCATGTGGACATATTCATTCCATCTTATTTCTCTTGTTTTATCTAACCTTGTGAGATTATATGTTGTATATTTTCTTTTACCTAGTGTATCCTTGGGATCCCCACATGTGTTTTCTATTATACTTGTGTTTCTAGCCTCAAGAAACATGCATCTGTGTTGAAATTTTATGTCAATGTAAGTGTCTATCTACAACATAAGTGTCTATACTCATCCTTTTATCTTTTTTTGTATCTTTTACATTTTTACCATTTGTTTTACCCCCTTTTTCATTATATTTTAGGCTTTTCACATGCCACTATATCCTAATTTAAAATCAAGAGATCCCTATATAACAATGGTTATCGCCCATCATTTGGTAATTTGATCAAACAAGCTCTAATTATCAAGTATTTTATATTCCAAGATACCAAAATACACTGCAATATTAAATTTAATATTTAAATCACTCAAAAATTCACTATACTCTTGCATTATTTGTACCAAGGGTTATTAAATGAGAAAGAACATATAGTTGCATGGTTACAATTCAACACACATGCTAGGAGGGAAAACTACATGTGATTATGAGGCCCTCCTTGGAGTATTTAATATGTAGGTAGCATTTATAAATAATTGGGTTTACTAGGGTTATTTTGACTCACATGCTAACGTCTTTTACCAAGTTACATGAGGTCAAAGGCAAGGATATTAGGATTTTATTTATTGGTTAGATCTTGCACATAGACAGACATATTTTGATGTACCAAATAGACACACATGTGATAGTTCAAGTCTGATAATAGTTTTGATCCACTTTTATGTATACTTTAGGCTAGTCACCTATGTCAAAGTTAGACATATACATCAACATAATTATCCATGGTCAACACAAGCATCCTATAGGTAAAAATAGTCAAAAATGTAGAGTCAGTAGATCCTAGAGCCTGATTAAAATTTTAAAATAATTCTAAACCATTGTCATATTTTAGATCCAAAATCTAAAGAAGATGTGATCTCTCTATCCCTTAGTTTCATTGTATTCAATTATATATGTATAGGAATTTTGAGTAAATCGATTAAACTATGCAAATTTAAACCTAAATTTCAAACTACATAGTAGGAGAGATTATGGAAGCAAATAAGAATAGATGAAGATATTCTTACCAATTCCTTACTTCAATTAACCTCCCTATAATATTTTAAAATGGATTATTGATTGTGGATTGTTATGGACTCATAATTTTGACATTATGTTGGCATGATCAAGGATTATGGATTCATAGATTTGACATGGAGATTGTTGGCTTTCTTAGATTAAATGGATGCTTGTGATAGCTAATTGATGGATCATGAATATTCTATTTAGTTTTCATAGAGGAGTGTTTTATTTATATATAACATGGGGGGGGGGAATAAATGGCTCATATTCAATCTTGGGTCATTGAGATCAATGGTTGAGGAATTTTTAAGGAATTAAAAATTCTTTTTAAGCCTCTAGAATAGAGACTTCTACAGGGGGAAGGCTAAGTTAGAGAGGATTCTAGAATTGGAGGATTATAGAATACTCTTAGGGATTAATTATGATTAGGTATGGGATTAGATAGTGATTATGTGGGTGATTAGGCATTAGGGGTGTAGGAGATCCTAGGAATAGACTTAGTAGGTGGGTAGGTGGGTCATGGGAATTTAAAATTCCCAAATAATGGATAAGTTGGGTTAAGATAAGATAATAAGATAATTAGGAGAATTAATGAATACACTGGAAGAATAAGGTTAGTAAATTAGGGAATATTGAGGGGGGATATTAGATGAAAAACTATGATTAGGATAAAGGGGATTAATTAGAATAACTAAGGTGAGCAGATTTAGGTGCATAAATTTTCCCCTTTTTTAAAGGGCATTATGAGTGGAATGAAGTAGAAGGACTAATGGTCTTTCAAATAAAAACCATTTCTTGGATGAATGTTATTAGATATGATGCCCCTTAGAGGGGACATGTGGGGAAGAATGAGATGGTTAGCTACTTGAAAGAGGGAATGAGGGGTGGGATGCAATAGATAGATGAGGGGATGGGATGTTAGATGTGATATATATGATGAAGAAGATGATGAATCTAGCTTGAGTAATGAGATAAAAAAAATGATGATACCCCTAGAAAAGACTTATGCATATGGAGTGATAGTGATAGTTTTATGATTGTTGACACATCCCAAAGGGGAATCAACTGTAACATGATGATGATAGGATAAAAGGCTGCAAGCTTTTGATGTGTCCCAAGCAAGGATGCATACAAGGGAGAGATATTAACTAAGATAAGATAGGGATTTAATAATATTAATGATTAAAGATCAAATTTGTATTAAATAATATGATGAAGATGATGATATATAATAAATGATATGGTCAAGTGACCAAAAGACAAAGGAGAAAAATTGGACCGGATTGTATCAAATCAATGAGCCACAATATGATTAGTAGCAATGATTCCCCTAGTAAGGACACATGAAAGGGAGTAAGAGGTGATAAATTTATAGTCTTATTTATGCCCTAATTGATATATGAGACCATAAACCTGAAATGATCAATCATTACTAATGGATGATTGATCAAAGAAAATATGGATGTTATAATTTGTCGAGCCCAATCGATAGATATGGGAAATTGACAAAAAAGATTAAGGAGATGATTACATATATGGTGACTTATCAATAGACCAATTGATTAATGATTATATCTCAAGGAGTTGACTAATATAAGATGTGATGATGATGAGTGACAAAATAGATGTGATGATGAATGATGGGAAAAGAGGAGATAGTGGTTGATCTATCTTTGGGCACTAAAAAGTGGCCAAGTATTACCTACATAGTTTGAAAAGACCTCAATCAGATGTAGTTCTAACTTAGGGACAAATGATAATTTATGGAGTATAATATGATGATGAGGATGAGGATTAGTGATTAGAGGATAAAATATTTTAGTCAGATGAGTCGAGAGTATGATATCAGTGTTGAGAAATAAGGATGATTAGGTTATTAGATAAATGATGAGTGTGTAGATAAATACATCACAAATGTCATAAATCTCATCATATTCTAAGAAATCCATTGAATATAGCACTTGGTAGTATGCCCCATGATATAATTTTGACCAAGGGGAAGTTGTACCAAAGTGTATGGGCAAATAGGGAACTTTTCATCATCGATGGCACTTATAAGCATTATTATAGATTTGGTTACCTCATAGAATCCTTGTTATTTTCCCAATAGATAAAAAGAGACATGATAAAATATAGACTCAAAAGACAAACACAATCAAATATTTACATGATAAAAGACATGCAAACAAGCCAAACAAAATAGACAATTAATACACACAAGTATCTACATGCAAGGTCACAATGTCTTGTCTAATGATGGGATAAGTGAGTGGGTGATGGAATGGAATAGGGTGATAATGATATGATTTTGGACTTAGGATATACTTGGATAGACTAAAAATGATGATTAGGATTAGGACTTAGGTAAGGATATGGACTTGGAATAGAATAATGATGATGATTAGGATTAGTACTTAGGTAAGGATATGGACTAGGAATAGAATAATGATTTAGATAAGGATAAGCATGTGAATAAGGATATGGTTGTGGACTACGTGAGGGAATAGGATTAAGATAGAGATGTTGAAGATAATAGGACATATGACAAGATGACACAAGACAATCCAACTTAAATATTTTAGGATTTTATGGATTTTATAAAAAAAAAAAAGATTGTTGACATATTTCAATTTTTAGGTCTTTTTAGGAATTTTTTATACACTATACAAATGGGGTTACTAGTAAATGGAATACCAAGCCTAGTAGCCAAGATAAAGATGGATGGAATAGTAGATGATATGATAAAAGGCTAAGGGTGATATTGAAAAATGGTATGACAACCAAAGGAGGGACTAGGGATTTGCCAATGACCACATTATGAAGGAACCAGATATATAGTGCTTGAGTGTCCATTGGAGGATATGCTAAGATGGTTCTAAAACATTTCTCAAGATAGCTCCCATTCCCTTATGAATGTCAAGATGGGAAGGAATTATAGACATAATAGGATACAAGATAGTAGACGTTGGATGGTTAAGGGTATGGGATTGATAAGGGATGGTTTTGATGGATGAAAAATGATGGATTTTTTTCCCAAATGTTGAGGTAAAATGTGGACAATAGATTATTTTTACCATGATGTCGAGGACTGGTTTTCATCATGGTACTTGACCAAGGTGCCAGAAGACTAGTTTTCACCATTGGATGAATGATTTTTTATTTTTTTATTTTTTGGCATCTTGATTTATTAGATAGGATCAAGATGCAAGAAATGCTAACACTTGAGGGATCTTTAGCCAATGCTTATTCTATAGATATATGATGTTAGGACCATGTGATGGATGCTAGATTCTTGGATGTCCTGGTGGCCTTCATTGACTCTCAATTATGACCCCTATAGATATGTAGGCTAGGTATCTTCACCACCCCTATAGATATGTAGGCTAGGTATCTTCACCACCCCTATAAGAGATGATGTTGCCTGGGTGGGTGATCTAAGGTATGGATTGGATTAGATCTTGATGTTGATGAGGGTTTACTAGACTTGAATAAAGGATAAGATTATTATAGGATGGTGTGATGAGTGATTGGGGATTAGGAATAGAAGTTGCACACATTATTGGAGATGTTAGACATTCCTCATTTGATTGGTGTAATATGATAAAATACTACAAGAGATCCAAGACACTTTGGCTATTCAATTATTCTTTGATCCAATTATTTGAAGGAATATCAACCATCATGATATTACTTTTGACATTATTTTAATGTTGAGAATTGATTATATCTGGGTTGCCTCTTGGTGCCTAACATTGGGCTTCACTAGAGGAGATTGATATTTAGCTTAGATGAGGATTATTTTGACTTTTTAGGTCCTTTAGTGCTTGATATTGGGCTTCATTATGGGAAGACACTTTTGGATTAGGTCAATGATTTGACTTTTCTTAACTTTGACATATGGGATTAAAGATGATTTGATTATATTGGATGATTTTTTGAATATGGTCTTGGGAATTTGTATTTATGGTTTATGTCATATTACTTGGGGAAAATTCCAATGATGTGTGTTCATGTTCATCCCTATGGAAGGAGGTGATTAAGTGATCATTGATAGGAAGAAAGGGGTCTATGATGGATAGAGATGGGGGATATGATATGATGAGTTCAATGAGGGGTGATAGGGAAGCATGGTCCTCATAGGGGTTCCTAAGAGACCTAGTTTAGACATCATAGAAGATATCCTCAAGATCAATAAAAGGATCACTAAGACTAACTCAAAAATATGCATCTGATGTAGGATCAGATCTATTATGATGATCTTTAATAGATAAAGCTTGTAAAAACTCAATTATGACTTTATCATCTTGATTAGGATTAAAAGATATGCCTAAGGACTGAACATCATCCAAATTAGAGGTATATTCAAAAGGGTAGGCATAGTCATCAAGATATATGAGGGATGATGAGTAATTTGATCTAGACACTAGTGTTAAACATTATCCTAATGCAAATAAAACTTGTATTGACTATGATGTTGACTCTGATGTACATGATGTGATGTTGCTATTAGAATATTTATTATCCATAAGTGAAATCTCAACATGGGATGATGGGTGAGAAGGAGATGATGGAGGGATAATGGATTCACCAAGGATAGTCCCATGAAAGAAGGATTTGTGAGGGAAGGGAAGACTAAGATTATGTGGGATAGGCTCATTTTCAATGGAATATTTGTCAAAGATGGGGGGACCATGGAAGATAAAAGTGTTATATTGACCTTGGTTTGGAAAGGTAAGGTATTGATCATGATTGGTAATGGGATCTTGGTATTCCAATTCTTATTCATCCATGGATGTAGACTCATCTGATTCATTATCAATTTATATATCACCATAGTCGATGAGGTTTTGGATATAGTTTTGGAAATTATGACATTGATTAAGGGTATGCTCCTAGGTTTAGTGATATACATACTATTGATTAGCTTTATGCCAAGAGGGCTTAGGCTTAGTAGGACCAAGATGTCGTATGGGTGGATAGAACATCATATTAGTGGTGACAAGTTGGTGGAAAAGGGTTTCAAAGGATATAGGAAGAGGAGTATAGGGGCTCTCTTCACTCTATGACTTGGATGTAGAAGCATTAGATTTTAGATCAAATGGTTGTTAACATGACTAGCTAGATGGATGATTAGTAGATGAGGTGGCTAGGAGAGGATTCCCTTTGCTAGTGTGAGAAGGGGTAGATGAGTAGTTATGACAAGTGGATGGAGGATTGGAATGGGACTCTCATGAATGGGTTTGGACTAGAGGTAATAATTGGTGGATAGGGTTGAAGTACATTGGACATGGAGTTCTCATCTTAAGGAGGTGAGAAAGGAGAAAATTCCTATTAGCAATGAGGCATTATTCCATCAGGGTATTGACTAGATTTGTCTTGGATGCCATGAATAAGGATGGGATAAATAATGGATGATATGGTTTACTGGCCCCAATCAGTAGGTGTGAGGGATTGAATGGAAAGATTAAAGGATGAAGATGGGATGTGTGGGACAAATTTGGACAAAGGCTTGATTTAATCTAATTTCAAGTTTGAATAGATGTTATGAGATGTTGAATATTTAAGTAGACCAATTAGGATGTGAGCTAGATGTTTGATGATTGGGATTGGATTTGACTAGGTGAGCTATGATAAGCTCTAAGATAGGATGAGGGACTAGACTAGCCTAAGAGACTGATATCGACTAAGGAGTGATTTGATTAAGACTAGCTCAAGATAAAGATGATCAACTCAAATAATTGTGATATGATTCAATGGATAGGATTGTGATTATGATTCAAACATGATTAGACAAAATCAAGCTAATTGCTGACCAAATTTGACTTTTAGGTGTTTTAGGGATCTAATATAGATATCACAAGGTGTTTTATAGGATAATTGATGTCATTTAATGTTATACTAGCCTTGTTCCTTAGTCATTTTGAGGTCAAAAAAGGGTGCAGATCCAAATGATAACAAATTTTAGCATGCCTAATGGGACTCTTAGTCTAAGAGGTTGAAATATTTTTGGTGATGTCTTTCAACAATCAAACTTTAGAGGCATCTATCGAATCATCAATGGTGACTCCAAAGATATATCAATTGGTCAAGTATCCCAGATTATCCTTTGAATATTGTTGGTAACATTTTCCTTTGTGTTCTTACTTTCAATGAGGTTTCATGGCTAATTTTGGTGTTGAGCACTTTTTTACACAAGTTGGTGATACATTTTAGGTTTATGCCATTCCCTATCAACAAGATCAAGTTATTAATCATACCTATCATGAAGTGTACCAACTCCAATAGGAAGTGTATCAACCCATTCATGAAGTGTACGAAACCTATCAACCTTCTTCATATCTTGCTCCTAGTCAACCTAGCCATTTCTCAAGTCAATCCATCTCCACTTTCAAGAAAACACTTTTGGGGTATGATAAGTACATTTTGGATCTAGACACATAAAGCGGATATGGTCTGGATGTTCCTGGTCATCTTATTCATAAGGTGAGAGATGCATTAAAGTAGGTCAAAAGAGAGTGGGTACTTATTGAGAGAGCCAATTAATAAAGGCTCACAAATGAGATGCTTGATGTGAGTGGCCTAGTTTATTCCTTATAGGATAGGCTAAGAGTTCATAAAATTCAACTTCACCAAACCTATCAGCCTTCATATCCACTTTCCCAAGTTTCCTATCAGCCATATTTAAACCCTACTCATGAGCCCAATTAAGGATATCAAAGTCATCCTTTTCCCAATCAGTTAGAAGAGAGAGTTGAAAAGAGAAACCATGTTTTTGAAGATAATATTGATAGGTAGATTGATTTGGCTAATATTCATATGAATCAGTCCATGTTAGTAGAAAAGAAAGTGGAATTCAATCCCTCATTTCCCTCTTACATTGCATCCCCATCTCAAGGAGAGACTTATAGATATGAGATTCCAAGTTGGAGACAAGGTGGAGAATCCAAGCCTAAGGAGATTCTAAGTTTCTTGAATGCTTCATCCACTCCTCAAGTTAAATCACCACCTCAAGAAAAGACTCCTAAAACAAAAATCCTAATATGGAATAAGATATTGGAATCATATGGAAAGAAGGAGGAGAAGAGCCTAAATAAAGAGTGTGAAGTTAAAGAAAAACTTGATCCTATGCAAGTCCCTCCCACCCTTCCTCAATAGACCTCTTGTCTTCTATGTCATCCCTCTTGTAATCTTCCTCCTAATGATGATTCCTATGAAATTAAAGAGATGATTTTCCAAGAGAACTTATCCAATCAAATTGAAGAGTTAGAGGAAAAGATGAAATTGTTAAGTCAAGGTGTGATGGAAGGTTTAGACCCAAAAAAAGATCCTATACCTAAACACACCCCATCCACCCTTCCTCAAGAGATTCCTCAAGATAAATTAGACGTGAATGAAGTTATTTTAAAGTGTAAGGAATAAAATTAACTTTTTTATCCCAAATTCTTCCTCCCCTTCCTCAAGATATTCCAAAGGAAGCCTCTACATTTCACTCTCAATCTAATTTTGATTTCTATGTGCCACCTCCACCAACTAGTTAATCTTGTTCTCACCCCAGCACCCTTTTCCTTGATGTACCTATGGTATGGTAACCTAAATAGGAGAATTTGGTTGACAAAAACTTATAATTCTTTCTTAAATAAATCCTAACTCCTTGGCAGCCTCATTGGGCTAGGTCACCAGATTTTAAGATGCCTAGTCTTGGCATCACCAAAAAAGAGAAGGAGATGGAAGATCTTACATTCCTTAATATTACAGATCAGATTATGAAAATTGAGACACAATTTGAGAGCCTTAAATATGTCTTAAGTTTCAAAGAAGAGGTGAGCCCTTGTGTTGAGTCTTCTTATTTGGTTGATAGTGAAGAATGTTTTTCATGTGTTGAAGAGGAAATCTTGGATGGGGTCATTTTAGATTCTAAGGAAGAGGATGAAAGATTTTATCTTATTTTTCCCCTTCATGATGCTAATAAATAAGAGTATGAGTACTTGTGGTAGAATTTTGAAAACATTTACAATGATTTTGAGTCTCTCAAGGGGTCTACAAATTCTTTGGAGTTGATTACAAGTAATGGTGAGAAAGATGACATTTTCCAAAATGTCATAGATGAACAATAAAAAGTTCCTAATCAGCCTTGGGATGATTTGCTTTCAATAATTAAAGTAGGTTATACTTCTCTCCAAGGAGGCTATGATCTAGTCAAATATGGAGAAGGCAATTTTGACACTCAAGTAAGTATGCAAAGGAAAAGTAACCTTTCAAATATATCCTTTCAAGAAGCATATACATTTCATGATGACATATTTAAATTAATCAAGATGGGATATCATCCTCTCAATTATTTTGGAGAAACGCATCAGCTCTTGAAGGATGGAATAATCTCCTATTGGCCTCAATTTTTTAAGGAACAAGAAACCAATCCTCTTGAAGTCATGCCTACAAATAAGATGCAACTTGACCATGAGATGAAGAGTGGGTAGAAATATGAGGTATGTGAACAATTTCAAGAGAAATATATCTACATTGGAGACATATTTAAGTATGATCTACTTAAGATCAAATCAAGTGAAGTGCCAAGTAATAGGTCTGATCCAAAAAGCATTTAATCCAAGGAAAAACATGCTTGGCACTATGTTTCATCTCACCATGAAGATGATTCAAAAAAAAATTATTTTAATCTTGGAAAGGAGGTATTCTTAGTTTCTAGTTGTGCATAATAATTTGTTTTTTGATTCCCCAAGGTACATTGAGTGCATGTGTGTGTGTGTGTGTCTTGTTAGTTTGTTGTAATTTTTTGTGTGTGTCCTTACTTTATGTGGTTTAGGTAATCAAGTGGTCTTATCTTGATCAAATTCTATGGTCAAATTCTTTTTATTTGTATTATACTTCATATGACTCCCTAAGGTCAATGGACTGATAAGGCTACTGATCTAGTTAGTATAGCAGGCATACTACCCCTATGAGTCACCAATTTATTGACTATATTTGACTTTTAGGTCAAATTAGGGCACCCCTAAGTAATAACTTGAATTTTAGGTGTTTTAAGGGTTTAATATAGATGTCATAAGGTGTTTTATAGGCTCATTGATATCATTTAATGTTATACTAGACTTTGTCCTTAGTCATGTTGGGTCATTTTGAGGTCAAAAAGGGTGTAAATCCAAGTGACAACATTAATGATTGAGGACCCTGATATGATAAGAGTGTTTTTCCAATGTGGATAAGGACCAAAGTATGACCACAAAATTGTTAGTAGGACTATTATAGGTAAGTATGGTTTGGACTATGATTAGATTATGTTACAAGGGATAAAGTGATTAGGCTTAGGACAAGATGTGGGTGACATGATGTAACTAGGATATGTAGGTGATGGGGGTATTACCAATGATTGGTGGATATGATTATACTAGGATGGGATTAAAATAAGAGAGTGATGGGAGATGAGACAAAAAAGGATGTATAAAGATAATATATATAAGAGGATGATGACAAGGATATAGAAGATGATGAAAAATGTCTAGATAGGTGTGTATAGGATTGGGTAAAAGGATGACTTGGATCACAAATAGCATGGGTCTAGTACAACATGCATTCAATCAAAAAAACCACAAGCTTAAGATTAGTAAATTGATCATTGTGTAACCCAATAACTACACCATTTAATAGGTTCATGGGTGAGGCTATAGGCTGATGATCCATTACGTAATCTCCTAAACCCTCTCAACCCAATTTATACATGATGGTCACTTGGGAATTGATACTGACTCTGGTATTAAGTCGCCTATTATGGCCAAAAGGTCTTATATTAGGCTAAACAAGCTCTCTAGGGGCATCCTTGATATATTCTAGGTAAATGGGGCCCAAGTTCATATAGGGTGTTTTATAATGCCTAGTTGAAAGTGTTAACTCTTCCCCTTCATGAATGACCCATATGGGGTCAACCGCATAGACTAATGATAGTTGTCCTTAATATTTATACTCCACCAGAACATGGAATGTGAATTAGTGTGTAGTGGTGTAATCCATGATCACTATCCACCTATAATTATGGAAAGTGTGTGGGTGTTAATTCCACATCATGTTTCCCCTATAAAAAAATGGGAGGGTTTGTGGGAGATTTTTTATCCTCTAGGAATCATCACAAGGATGCAAGGAGGATAGCATACACCATTGTAGCCTTTAGGTGACAAATAGGTAGGCCAAAAGGAGACTAATTAACCAATTAATTATATGTGAGATATAATATATATATAACACATGATTTAAATAGAGTGATTAAAATGATTTTAGACAAAAATGAGTTTTAAAATGTCAAAATGTCTTTAACAGGAAGCCTACAAGAAAATGATTAATAGTTTGATTTACACTTTTAAGAAAGTCAACCTACAAGACAATACATTAGACCAAAATATATGACCTACAAGAGATGGTGTTATAAATTAAAAATAGCCACTAGATTTACCCCTAAAAATGTTAGTCTAATAGGCCTCAAAAACCACTAAAAAATCATGATTTGATTCTATAATTTCTTTGGGTGAGTGGGCCATGATGTGGGGGGGAAGTGCCCCTTATGGGTTCAAGGGTAAAGCCTCTTATGGGTTCTAGGGGCAGCATCTTGAACACGCTCCCAAGGCAATTAGGACCTTGCGAGAGGCTTGAAATGACTCAAAAATCACTAAAAATGAATTTTAAAATGCATTCAGAAAAGACAAAATTGAATGTAAAAATCAATGCAAAAACATAACTTCAAAATGCAATATCAAAATACTAAAATGCCAAAACCAGAAAGCATGATATCATGAATTTTATATAGTATAACAACTACAAAGTCATGATTTTGTAGAAAGTGGCAACTGCTAGCAGTTAATGCATAGTTTTCTAAAAAACTATGAGTGGCTAGGCAATATCACAACTTTTAATATGATATCATGACTATGAGAATGAGGATATTGTGGAAGATATAAAAAATTTAAATTTTTTTAAATTTTGACTACTGTAGATGATTAGATGATTATGATAAATTAACTCAGATGTTTAAAAATGCAAATGCCTAAGAAATGTTCACAGATAACTATGGAAAATTAGTCTTATGATGATGTATCAAGAATTTTACCAAGACAATATTTTTATCAAAAATGGACAAATCATACACAATTTATAGAACATAAAGGTATTTCTAATTATATTAATCTTAAATCTTGTAGTTATTAGCTGAAGATATTAACCAGTGAGCAAATAATTCCAAAAATTACCAAACTACAATACCGCTACTATCAGTGCAATATTGCTACTTTCTAAACAAAATCATGAATACATGATTAGTGGTATTTCATAGGACAACAAAAGGGTTAAATATGTGAGATTTTATTTACAAATGTCCTCCTTTTGATGTTTTCCCTATCAAAAATCACACAACAAGTTACATAGAGAGAACCCCTTATAAAAATGTGATTAGCAAATATATATATTAAGGCCTAAACCACTAAAATAAGATTCTAAAAGGATTTATATGATTACTGGTCTTCCTTCAAGATATAAAATGACAAGATTGAACCTAGAGGTTAGATGTCAAAGGATAAATGTTAGCAGATTTGGGAGAAATCACAATGTCACAACTATTAGTGATAATATTATGACTTTTAGGTTAATACCATGAGTCTCAAGTGGTGATATTATAGATTAGATCCTCCCACTATGTTTTTTGACCAATTAAAAAACCATAACTTAAAGAAGCAATATCATTATTACCATAGAAATACCTGGATTTATGAATATGTGGTATTATGAAGGAGTAACGACCTACTAAAGAAAGAGATTGTTAGTGGTTAATATTTGGTGGTTATTAAAATATTGTAACTCTTGAGGTAAAATCTCCACTATAATGTCATGACTTGTAAGGCAATACCATGAATTTCACCTATGCATGAAAATTTCTTCAAAATCTAGCACTTATTCTTGATTTATTCAACCCTTTAAGCTATCAAAAACACCACTAACAAGAAAAATGATTAAATTGGGAGAGTACTCCCACTGTGGTCACCAAAATGTAGTAGTAATTTTGGAAAATGGATTAAACTATGCAAATTCAAACCCAAAATATCAAACTACCTAGTAGGAGAGATTATGGTAGCAAATCAGAATAGATGAAGATATTCTTACCAATTCCTTACTTCAACTAGACTCATTCCAAGATATTCAAATGGATGTTTTATTGTGGATCACTATGGACTCATAATTTTGACATTATGTTGGCATGATCAAGGATTATGGATTCATGGATTTGACATGGAGATTTTATGGCTTTCTTAATTTCAATGGATGCTTATGATTGTTAGTTGATAAATCACAGAGATTTTAGTTAGTTTCCATGGAGGAGTGGCTTTGTTTATATAAAACATGCAGATAAGAATCAATGGCTCATATTCAATCTTGGGCCATTGGGATCAATGGTTAAGGAATTTTTAAGGAATTGAAAATTCCTTGGAATCCTCTAAAATAGATGCTTCTAGAGGGGGAAGGCTAAGTTATAGAGGATTCTATAATTGAAGGGTTATATAATCCTTTTAGGTATTGTATCGGATTATGTATGGGGTTATATAAGGATTAGGTGGTTTATTAGGGATTAGGGGTGTAGGAGATCCTAAGAATAGGCTTAGTAGGTGGGTAGGTGGGTCATGGGAATATAAAATTCCCAAATAATAGATAAGTTAGGTTAAGATAAGATAATAGGAGATTTAAGAGAATTAATGAAGTGGGGAAGAATAAGGTTACTAAATGAGGGAATGTTGAGGGGGGATATTAGATAAATGAATAGGATTAGGATAAAGGGGATTAATTAGAATAATTAAGATGATCAGATTTAGGTGCATACAATATATATTGTGCATGCTAAATTAACTAAATTTATATTATTGGATGTATTTTAGTGTGAATCTAAATATAGTCTTACTCCCTTTAGATAATTTTATTTGTTTAAGTGCATTTTTATAAAAACCCTAAATAACATAAAATATTCTAGTGAACCCATCCTCTACTTCTTGAACTAAACCCTATTTATTATATTAGGGTTTTCTCCTTCTTCAAAAGATTTATCTCAGGTTTTTGACTTTATTTTTTAGACATAATTTATTCCATGGGCATTGCTTAAGGAATGTTTATTTATACCTTTGTTCTAGGCATTTTGCTTGTTATATTTGTGATTGGGTGTAAAGTTGAAGTTATTATGGATTTTATTTTACAAAGCCCCACCCTTTGGATTATTTATTTAATGTTCCTAATGATCAATGTATTACATATGAATATCTTATGGAAAATCAAAAATAGTATAACACCTATTCCTTTGCTTATAACTACAACATTGAAATAACTATATGATTGTATTTTTGAGCTATGAATCTAAACTATTATAAATATCAATTTTAACCCAAAACTACAATAACATTAAGAAGAGAGAAATATAGGAACAATTAGCAATTTAATAATAAATCCTTACCATCACCTTGATCTTAATGGCTTCCCTCGAATATTTTCCAACTAATTATCTAATGCTATTTGACTTGATATCAAATTATTTGATAATGGCTTCAAGGAGGATTTAATGGCTTCTTTGGAGTTTGAGTGGATGCAAGAGAGTGTGAGTACCTAGGATATCTAGTATAAGGATGAAATAATGGTTTGTGAGATTTCTAATCAGTTTATCCATACTCCAATCATGGCTATTTATAGGTTGATGGAGGGGGTTTTAGAGGAATTTGAAATTCTTTTAGAATTCTCTAGTTTAGAGAGTTCTAGAAATATAGGGAGAGTTATCTAGATCTAGAGACTTATATATTACATTAAGGGACAATATGGATTAGAGAGGGATTTAATGGGTTTTAAGGCTTATAGGGATGTAGGAAAGGGTAGGGGGGTAGGTTGGCTAGGGTGGTAGTTGGAATAAATATGAATTTTAATTGGAAAGTGGGATAGTGGTTAGTTAATGAGGTAGGATTAGTAGTTAAGTGGAATGTTAGTAGGATAATGAGATAATTAATTTGCCATGGGGGTGTAGAAAGGTTTGTAGGGTGTATGGAATATTTAATATGAAACAAGATTTAATTAATTGGTTAAAATTATGGTTATGGGTTTAAAGAGTGGAATTAGTGAGATTAATGGAATAGTTAGGGTGAGTAGATTTAGGTTTATAAATTTTTCCCCTATTTGAAAGGCACTATGAGTGATGAAGTGAGGATTAATGGTCCTTCAAATAAGAACCATTGTGTGGATAAGTTATTAGAATTAGGTTGCATGATGCCCCCTCAAAGAGACATGTAGGGAGGAACAATCTAGATAGCCACTCGAAAAGAGATCTTTAGGGTGGGTATAAGACTAAGATAATGAGGGGTTTGGATGCCCCAAGTGATGTTTGAGATATGATAAAATTACCTAAGTATAATTTCTAGGGGATAAGGTTGTTGGTGTAAGACTAGTCTCAAGGGGGAATGCATCTAAGTAACAATGATTAACCTCAGAGGATAAGTCCTAAGAAATAACTAATCCCAAGGAGAGAGGTAGTTAGAGTCATGTGATAAGACTAAGATTCCCAAGATGATGACATATATTCAAGATACAAATATAGTAAATAGGCCATGAGTTGGTAACATTTCCCAAGCAAGGACACATACAAGGGATAGATATAGGCAAATAAAAGACATTCAAAAAGAGATTGGTGATGATAAATGGATTTGATATAGTGACCATAACTTAACACAAGTAAATATATTCAAGTGACCTTAAGGGGACAAGATGGGATTTGGTCTTTAGTGGCAATCGACCTATCCCTAGGCACTTAAAAACTGACCAAGTACTACCTAAATATTTTAAAGAGACTTTAGGATGATGTAGTTATGACTCAAGATAATGGACTAAAAGTGTGGGAATAGAAGACCATGCCCCAAAAAATGGGTAAAAATGACTTGGGGATAAATAATAATGACTAGTAATGGGATTATATGTGATAATGGGACATATAAAGGGATATGAGGTCAAAATAAGTTGATTGTATAGGAAGGTATAGTTACCAAGAGTGAAACGGGGTAAAGGGGGAAAAGAATAGGGTTATTGGGGGTTAAAATTCAAAAGTGGGGGGTAAAAAGAGTCATTTTCACTCATGATTATTTTTGGTTTGAGATTTGGAAATAAATTCATGGATCACATCCCACGAGCATCACACTATGGAGAGAGGGTCTAGGAATTTTAGAAGGCAACTGACGTAGTACCATCGATGAGTTCCCTAAAGTCATTTTTGACTTTATTGTATTTATTTCACATATTAATTAGGAGTATGAGTAGATAATATGGGGGAATTACCTTGAGTTACAATTTTTCAACCATAAAGTGTGATATTGCACTCCCAAGTTGTAGTCTTATAAAATTACATGTGGTGATCAATAATTTTATAAAACCACAATGAGTGATATATGGTATTATAATACCATGAGGGGGGATGTGAAATACTAAAAAACTACAAATGGTGACTTGTAGTTTTACAAAATCATAATTCACAATATGCAGTTTTTTCATAACCATGGTTTAGGGCTAAAAGGGAGATGCAGTATTGAATAAATTTAGTGTTGGAGTTAGTTAAGGGGATAATAAGGGGATGGGAGTGGGTTGGATAAATGGATTAAATGGATAATTTGGGGGTTGATTAGGTTAGTTAGATACATAAATGGGTAGATAGAAAGGGTAAATGGGTGTTGGTGGTTAGTTATATAAGTTAGATAGGTGGGAAAGATTTTTAGAAGGGGTAAATGAGTAATTAAGTTTGATAGGAAGTTAAATGGGACCAATTAGTTAGATAGGGGTGGGGTGTTAAAGTAGTTAAATAATATGAATGGTTTAAATAGTGAGGATAAGTGTTGACTTGGTTAGACATGCAAGATGGATGAGATAAAGAGATAGGTGTGATTGGATGGATAGGGTAGTTACATTGGGTTAGATAGATAGGTTTGGTGGGATAGGAAGGAATAGATGGTGATTGATAGATTAATAGTGATCATGGATTGATGGGTTTTTCATTGGTGCAGGACTTAGGATTTTTAGTTTCTAGATTACACCACCCTTTAGTTATTCTTGATATGTGTAGACTGACTCCAATGTATTATGGAGTTTTAGCAATGATTTTCTTTACTACATTGTGATGATGTTATTGATTCAAATAGGTAGAGTGTTGATCATAACATTAGTGGAGAGGTGGCACTTCAAGACCATTACATTTAATTTTTTGATAAGGGAGATGAATATGACCTTAGAGGATATGTTACATATATATCAACTATCATTGAGAAGTGATATGATCTAATGGTGACTGTGGGTACTAGGTACCATTATCCAAAGATTATACGGGAACTTACAAGTTAGGGTTTAGGATGTGCAGATTGATATAGATGGGGATTTTTGAGATGAGTTAATTGATAGGTTGACTCTAGTGGTGATGTCCCTTGTTACTAGCATACTATTACCAAACAAGAGTGGACAATGGTTTTGCCTTGGGTTGGGATATGTAGTTGTGTACATAATTCAAGATATTTGTGTATTTTCCTAAGGTCCACAATTTTGTGTCACTTGTATAGGGAGTTATAAATGGGTGCATATAGAGGGTTAGATAGCTTCAATCCTTCATTGCTTCTTCAAATTTATATTTGGGATCATATAGCCATTAAGGGACCATTGGGCACGTAAGGAGGTATGGATCTTGATAAGCCCCTAGTATTTGGTTGGTACATCATTTTGGGACTGCATAGAGCCCATGTTGGAAACATGTAGTTCTATAGATAGGATTTTGATAGTTTAGGGTCAATTAGATCATGTGGATGCCCTATAGGTGGGTGTAATGGGGATGGGATGAGGATACAGATGTGATGAGATTCATGCTTATAGAGTGTTACTTGACTGGGCATTAAGACTATATTATCGATAGATATAGGCTAAACTAAGTTTAGAGATAGTTTAGATGGCAGCAGGATGTCCCTAAGAGGATCACCTTTTTGCGTGTAATGATAGGGAGAGGCCCTAGTGGGGATATACAGTGGATAGGGTATTGGTAATGGGGGATTATGCTAGCATTTCCCTAATGGTATGGGATTATTAAACATCCATAGCATATCCCATAGTCATAGCAACTTACACAAGATGGTGGTTGTAGAGATAGCCTTAAAAATTATTGAGATGACTACCAAGAGTAACGAGGAGAGGAGAAATACATAGGCTTGTATAGGCACAGGTTCATTTGAGGAGGAGACGAGTTCAAATACCATAGCCCTAAGCTCAGGATGGAGAGGATGGATAGGATAGGAGGATGGGGGTGGTTTAAAATTAATGGTTATTGATAGTGGAGATCAGGGGGTTAGTGGAGAAGACTAAGTTATAAGTGGAGACTAGGATATGAGGAGAATGGGACCAAATGTTATGGGGCCATCCAAGCCACCTATCAATGTGAATGATTAGGCACAGCTAGACAAATTGAGCTAGAAGGTCTAGGCTAGGGATATAGAGGTGGTAGGGATTACCATTGAACAAGACATGTACCAGTTATAGATGGCATATTTATAACATTAGATCATACACTGAGATGGTTAGATGGGATCTTGATTGGGTCAATTTATAGGTCTAATGGGATAGGTTGGGGCAAATGATGGATAGATTACATCCTTACGTGGATAGTTGAGCTAGAGCCAAGCTCAAGATGGATAGATTGCTACTTTATAGAGAGATAGATCCAGACCCATGATGCATAAATATTGACTCTATAAGGGTAAATTATGTAGATTCAAGTGAAATTGTGCTATAGAGAGACAAAGATGTAGGTGGTTGAGAGGGCTAGGGAGGAGGATGATGTCTTACTATAGAGGCAAGTCCTGGGGGATGTTACTAGATAGATATCCCATTTAACATATGAGGCATAGTATTTTAGATATTTATATGAGGGTGTAGTACCATCAGCCAAGTGTGCCCCATCGTACAAGGCCAATGCTTCCTCTTAGTCTATGCATTAGCTAGATATGAGGCTTTTGGGACAACGTTGATCTGGATATTATGTATATTTTGGACATGTATTATTTTATCACATGGATTCCCATGGGGCCCTTATTATACTTATATGTTTTGAATGGACTTTGATGGACAATTATGTGATGATGACATTATAATTATTTTTTTGATTATATGTTAGATGATGTATGGACTAGATTAGACTATGGTTATTTGTGATTATATGAGATATTTAGATATTGTATGTATGATTAGAGTCTTTTATTGATATGATGATGATGTATGGATTTAGATTAGATGGATTATTGATTATTATTGATGATATGATGTGATTATGGATGTTCTTTTTTATAATGATGTGGATGGGCTTCATTATTATGTGGTGTGTATGACATGATCTAGAGATAGATGATGTTAAATTTTTATTTCTCATGGGATAATGTGATTTTATGGAAAATGTGGTAATTAATTACATGCACTAGGAGATAGATAAATATTCCATTTATTAAATCATATGTTCTAAAAATTAATATTGGGTAAAAGCCTCCTACACCAAGGAGGTAGGGGGTTTTAGTTAGTAGGCTATGATGTGAAAATAGGATAATGGAGTGATTATGGGGGATGGTTATGGATTATGGGGGCTTGAAGCTATTGTAAATTTGGGCAATCCAATTTTACTATTACAATGTTATTATAAGTGTACCTATGACATTAAGATAGCCAAGGTCATGATTGATTCAGAGTGCACGAGGACTTGGAGTGGGAACTCCATTAATGACATTCCCAATTTATACATTGGGTAGTCACTTAAGGCCATAGTCATGCCCATTATAAAATGACAAGATGAGATATTTAGAAAAAATAACACTTTAAAAATAAAATACAACATGATAAAGGATTAAGATAATATTAAAAAACATTTACATGACATAATATTATTAACAAGACAACCTAATGAAAATATTTTCATGTGGATTAAAAGACTAAATATACACATTGACTCCTAACAAGATAACCTAATGATGTAAATTATTTCTAAATATAACTCATAAGGACAACTAATCATTAAAAGGATAATGATGATATTATGTACAAGGTGGTCTAAAACCCTAGAATGGCTAATAAAGAGCTTTAAAATGATTTATGTTTTTCAAAACATAACCTAAAGGCAAATAAGCAATGTAAAATAAAGGATAATAATGATGAGTATGTACAAGAAGACCTAATCGAGATTGGACTAAGAGAAATGATTTTAAGAACATAGCTAAATGGATATTCATAATGTTTGTTGGCCAAGTGGGTTATTAACAAAACACTTGAGTCTTCTAAATATAGAAAATAGAGCAATATTAATGAATTAAAGATGTAAATAAAATGTATAAATAGTAACATAATAAAGACACATATTTAATATGGTTCACCCAATATGGGCTATAACCACACAGAAATAGCCAGTCCTTATTATTCAGTCCAATAAATAAAAGGAGAAACCTATAATACATCCACTGTGATATCCTCTTCACTCACACAGTATACCACTATGATTATAATTCCCTCATATCAAAGGAAGGTTACGTATTAGGTAAAAAAATGCACAAACATAATTTTTACCATTAAATTTGAGACCTAATAGTGAATAGTCCATATTTACTATGAAATTATAATATTTTATAATGCATTTTTAACAAATTTTGCTTTGAGAGCATTTCCCCCGAACCCCCAGTTGGGGGGATTCCAAGTAGGTTATTTCCCCCTTGGACCCCCATGGTGACCATAGTGGGGGGGGGGTGTTTCCCCCCCATACCTCTCCTATCGAGAACTGGGCATTATAATAAGATCAAGCTCCACCATCCAACAATCTCCCACTTAGAGACTGATTGTTGCAACTCCACCGTTACAAATCTTCCTTGTAATTTTCTTTGAACTTTGACCTTGGAATGTTTCTCATCTTATTTTTTATCCTTAAAGGCCTATTTAAGTTGAACAATTCTCAACCTTCTCTTTACTGACTACCTTTGTTAACATATTTGCAAGATTCTGACTAGTATGGATCTTTTCCAACTTCAGTTGACCATCCTCTGAATTGAAAAATTGAAGTGATACCTGAGTTGTATATGTTTGGTTCTTGAGTGGAATGATAAATTATTTGATAAATGAATCACACTCTAGATATCACTATACAACCTAAAACATTCCTACTTGTGCCTCAACTCTTCCATGAATTATTACATCCATATCATCTCCTTGATTGATTCAATAATAACAATATATTTTGCCTCTACAGTTGATAAAGCAACTATCTTCTACAATTTCAAAATCCAACTAACTATTGTGTCACCAATAGTGAATACATAATCTATGGTACTCCTCCTACCATCTAAATCTCCAACCATGTCTACATCAATATATCCTTGTAAGGTAACACCTGACCCTTCATATCACAACTTTCTATCTATGGTCCCTCTCAAGTACCTGAGAATCCACTTGAATGTATCCCAGTGCTCTTTTCCTAAATTATTCATAAACATGTTGATAACTCCCAATGCATGTGTAATGTCTAGTCTAATTCACACCATAGCATACATTAAACTTCCAATTATTGAAGCATAGGGCACTTTAGACATGTAATTTCTTACTGCATTTTAGGACACTTCCTTAATTTGAAGTGCCATCCCAAATGTGTACTCACTCATTTTGCATCTTGCATATTGAACCGAACTAACACCTTCTTAATGTATTCTTATTGAGACAATGTCATTTTTTAATTTTTCCTATCTCTTTTTAATCTGATACCAAGGATTTACTTTGCATCACCCAAGTCCTTCATTGTAAATCAATATGCTAGTTTTTTTTTAGCTCATTTATATCATGCATGTTAGACTCTACAACAATCATGTCATCTACATATAATAACAAGATAATATAGCTATTGTAGACACCTAAAACTACCCACCAATGACCTCCAACCATGCTTTAGACCAATTTCTATTAAAATGCACAATCACTAAAACATGCTAAATTATGTGAACCTATCATATATAAGTTCCAAATTTGGCTAGAGTATCACTAAATGGGGAAATACAATTTATGAGACAGCTAACTCTGATCAGTTCATTTTGAGTCAAAATGATATTTTCACACCTAGGTGCTTTAGATTGTTATTTTCTACCAAATTTCTTGCATGAGAGATGTACCTTTGTAATTTTCTATTAGAAACATCCTAAATGGGATAATGGTCCCAATGCATCTAACATCACATCTTAATTCCGATCCAGTCAAATTTTGAGCCAATAATATTACATTCTAACCAATTTGATTAATTTGTGCACCAATTGTCAAGATTTACATCAAAATTGATAAATCATGTTTAAGGCTAATTAATTTGATTCAAGATCTCAAGTTAATTTTCCATGGAACTTGTTGAGTATTTCATTAATGGAAATTGATATTGAATAATTGAATCATCTAAGACATCATTTTTAGGGAAGGCATCCCTAGACAATAAATGCAATAAATATCTGATTAAGCCCTTCCATGCCTCTTTAATGACTCTTTATACCAAATATTTATGAGGGCATTTATTAAAATTGGCATCTAAAATTTAATGGATTATTAGATACATGGTTCAGGTTCATTCTTATCATTTTGTAAAACCTATAAATAGAAGGCCTCGCACTCATAATTTTAAGCTTGGATAGGATAAAGTTATCATTTACAAATCATTCCAAATCCCTATGCAATTAGTGTTATAATTCCCAATTATTGATCCAAGCCAAATCCATCACAAATCTATTAGTGCCAAGGAGAAGATAATATATCCAATCCCCCTTTGATGAAGACTCATTGAGCACAAGCCGAGTCAACCACTTCAATAAGTTATTCTGAACATTCAAGGGAGGTGAAAGATTTATTTTTCTTTTGCATTATAGTTTTGCTTTTTATTTAGTTTTATTCATTATGCTCCCCCCTTGAGATAGGATTAAGGTGTTAGAATTAGTGTGTTTTGTTTTGGATTTTGATTTCATTCATTAACACCATACTAATCTCTCCTTATTGCAATCATATGTTCAAAAATGGCATACTTAGTGGGATCTATCATCACAAATTTGATCAAATAGCACCTACAAGAAACCTACTAACTATTTTCATGTAGGATCTTCGAGTGGGAGTAAAGAGTGAAAATTTAAGAAAAAACTCATTTTTATAGAAGTCACAATTGTCATTGTGGAATCACAATTTTATCCTCTAGACCATAATCCTACAACTGACATAGTCATGATTTTGTCATTTTAAATCATGACATTGTATTTAACTATGTTTTTGGACTAACCTTGTCTTTGTCTATAGATCTAGTAGCGATATTTCAATACCACTACTCTCTAGTAGAGATATTACAATATCATGATTCGCAAGTAGCAATATTACAATACCATGACTTAATAGTCATGATATTAAAATATCATGACTTGATAGTCGTGATATTGCCTATCTCATTCATGATAGTGTGGTTTAACCATTAGTGGTTAAGTGACAATAACATAACTCTTTTAGTGGTGATATTGTGTTGTGATTTGTGTTATTTTTAACCTAAGTAGTGATATTGTGATTGTTTTTAAACTAACTTGTGAGTGGTGATATTTTGTTAACCTATCATAATTTTATAGAGTATCAATATTTTACTATAGAGTAATGGGATTGCACTGTGTGAAACTTGAGAAGTCAATTTGTAAATTTATTTATTTCATTTGGAAAAGTGCTTCAAGGCTAAACAAAACTCTAACCTTTTCCTTATAGGGCCAACATGAGAAGTGATCAAAACAATCTTAAATCTAATCTTTTTAACCTCTTTTTGGGTGCTTAAAAAGGATTAGGAACTTTATTTTGGTACTTAAGGAAACACTTAAATGTTCATTTGAATATTTTTTAGTTGTTTTTTTAAATTTTTTACAACTTAAATCTAAGGGACTAAAGAACACCACCAAACATTTCATTTAGTGCTTTAAAATTGAACTCATTTCAAGTTTGCAAGTTGTTTATTATTATTTGCTTAGTTAGTTTTGATTGAGAAAATAGGGATTTGTGTATGTATGTTCTCCTTCCATCCCCTAAAAGTAACTTGTGAGATCAAAAGAGCCAACTTCATTTCAAATTTCCTTAGTCTAAAGGCATAAAAGAGATGTTGTGAAGGCTCTCCTCAAGACCTGCATGGCTTGGGTGATCTAGAAACAACCTTAAATCTCTGTTACTTAGTTTTTTCACTTTCATTACATTTTGTCTTGTGAGGGGGATTTCATCACCTCCCATAAGTTTTTTAGGGAAGCTTTGACTTGGGGTTTCATCTCCCAACATCATATTCAATCCCTCTCTATGGGGGGTATATAAATTAGGATCACCCCACTGGGATAATGGTTTGAGTGGTTAAACCATCTCCTATCACTAGGGCTAAGCCTGGAACATTTGAGCACATTATACATTGCACTACATTGAGAAAGTAATAAATGTAGTGGTTGTAAAAAAGGTCAAGACCTTTTAAAATAAGCCAAGTACCATATAACTAATTGGCATGTTGCTTCTCTTGCATTTTTGATGTCAAAGTCTTGTGCATCTGATACATCTAGACATTTAAAAACTTGCTAGTTAGTTAACCCCACTTTGTCATACCTTGTTAGTTTAGGGTTTAAGATGATTAATTAGTTAATTTATCTTTATCTTAGATTAATTGGTCTTTTGTGGAGTCAAAACTATTTGTTAACAAAGGGTTACATAAACAAACACACTATCTACCATTTTCTTGGACAAGGAGGCGTTATGTTTCCCAAGTGAAAATCATATCTATCCTTGCTCAAAAATTTATATTAAACTTTGTGTCATATCTTCCATTTTGGTGTAGTTATGATGCCCATTTGATTATAAACCATTTGCCACATTTTATTATGTCCCTCGTTGATATTTTAAATTTGAAATTAGACTCTTTCAAGTTTTAAAAGTTGATGAGTTAAATTGGGTTAGCCACTTTGCACTTGACTTGTTTTAACTTGATTTTAATTCCCAATTTGAATTAAGGGCCATTTTTAGACTCAAAATCATTATCATTGTTTGATAGAACTCAAATCATCTCATTTATCACTCATACTTTGAGTCCTAAGCTACATTTTATACTACCTATTATATTTTCCCATTTGTATTGAGTCCATTTGATAGTACACTTTTGCCTTAGAGGTTTGTCAAACTTTGTGTGTGTATCAGTTGACTTGATGAGAGTAGTGTTATGCTACCTAAATTGTGTTAGACCATTTTGCCTTAGAGTCTTGAAACAAGCATTTACCACACCTTTTGAACATTTTAGCATGGTTACACTAAAATTATTTTTAAACTTGTTTCATAGGCCTATTTTCATAGATTCCAAGTTGTTCCAAAATTTCAACCATTTCAAGTATACCTTTGTGAGTCTTTGTCTAGTGTTGTTACGTTGTTCACTTTTGTCTAGTGCATTGCTCAAAAGAGTCTATTTTGTGCCATTATTTGAGATAAAATAAACTATCTTCAAGTTCTTTTTGTTTCATACCTCATACTTATTGATCAAATTTATGTCCAAGAGTCAAATGCCTAGTTTTTGTTAGAAGTGTTTCAAATATGTTAGATTAAATATCTCATCTTTTAAAGTCTAGATTTTGATGCCATTTGGCCAAAATTCCTAGCATGTACCTTTGTTTTATCCTATATTTTGATGCCACATTTTGACAAAATTCCTAACAACTTTTGTTTTTCTTAGATTAGACTCATTTGAAACACTTCTATCCTAGAATATGGCATTTTGATTTACGGTCCTTTTACTTGACCTTTTTTGTGTGAGATGTGTGATGTTAGATACTCTATGTTAGATTATTTTATCACAAATAATTACATCAATATTTTTTTAGATATACATATCCATATTTTTTACTAGGTTAGACCAAGTTTGAACCTCTTTTTAGACATTGCTTTTTCAGAGTTTGTAGAACTCTATTCCTTTTTTCACAAAAAATTTACTATGGATCTCAACATGTATTCATATACTCATAGTGGCATCATGTACAATCTAATATTTATTAATGTGGTCACACTAGAATAAATGATTCAATATCCTTATGTAGACAATGTTGCTTATGAGATGGATCCTTATCCATCTTATGACATTGAAGTAGGGGCACAAAACCAAGACCCATTGGTTCATTATTTGGTAAACATGCCTCCATACATGGAGCAGGATCAAGCACAAATATAATAATACTTAGCTTTAGTACTTACATTTGAATAACCATTTCCTCAATGACCATACTATGTTACCACATCATCCATATATGATCCTTATCTATTTGAGCATCACTTATTAGAGAATGAGGATGAGATTTTGGTTAGAGTTATAGAAGTAGCGGCTAAGTTTATAGCAGAGTTCCCTAATGAGAGTTTTCCAAGCCTAGTAAGAATGCCTCACAACATAAGGTATAGTCAAAAGGCTTCTTCTAGTAATCCTTTAGTTCTAGTCCAAACAACATATCAAGACCCTAGTATGTTTATCAAAGGCAAGGACCTTATGGAGGATCACTTTGGATAGATGAAAACAACATACAAATCTTACTTGAACCTAGCACATAATTTTAATTAGATAACCATGTCAAATAGGCCTCTCATAGATTTAGTTCCTTCAATAGGAGTGTTAATAGAATTGACTGGTTAAGTTAATTAGGGTGTAGACCCCTTCATTCTAAACACTTCAATTGAGAACTTGTTTCATATACCTATTGTCCCCCAAAAATATCAGCTATTTTTGGGACAACATTTGAATTATTTTGGACCAAAATTATCTCTTCCCTTTCCAAAATTTGTCTTGGGCATTCAAATTCCTCATTTTTCAAGCTTTTCAAAAATCTATGGACTCTGCAAATAGGCTCATTTCTATAAGTTCAAAGGGATTCATGACTTCTGTAGGAATTTTCATTGGCAAGCATCAGTAGCAGGCTAAACGTTTGGTTCATCTTTTGGTTCATAGTCAAATGGTTCAAAGGTGGGTTCAATCAAGTGGTTCAATGCTTTGTTTCAACATTTGGTTCATCCACTTTGTTTCAATGCTTTGATTCATTCTTTGGTTCAATCAAATGGTTCATCAGTTGGTTCAAGGCTTTGTTTGAACCGTTGAACCAAAATTTGGTTCAACATCTTGGTTCAATGAAAAGGTTCAAAGCCTTGGTTTAAAAGTTAGTTCAAACACATGGTTTAAAACTTTGGTTCAACAGAATGGTTCAAATCTTTGGTTCAATAGAATGGTTCAAAGCCATGGTTCAATGGAACGGTTCAACAGTTGGTTCATCACCAAAGTTCAAAGAGTTTCTTGAAGAAGCTTGAAGGTCATTCAAAGACTGCCTAAAGGGTAGATATCCTTATGGGAGGCTCTTCCTGACTCAAAATGGGTCATTTCTTAAGGTCTGAAAGGGCAAGTTCAATCTAGAAAAGTGCCAAATAGAAAAGCCAAAAGAGGACAAAGGAATGATGCACCCGATAACATCAAATTCAACATAATGAAATAGCTATTGATCCTTTAAACATACAGACTAGAATTCATTCACAAATTTCAAGGCCAAGACCAGTAGAAAGTGGAGAAGGAACAGAACAACAAACTAAATCCAGGACCTAATTCAATTAACTAGAAAAGGATGAATGATGAAGATAAGATCAGATCGCCAGGTGGACATTGAAAGTTGCAAACTTTCAATAAGCATGACTTGTTTCACTACATCAATAAAATCAAATGGGTAAAATTCCCCTAAGTTCCAGCGTGTCTTCTTAACAAATTTCAATGGAAAATGATGTATTGACTATTCCTGAGTCCTTCTTGAAGAGGCTATATAAGGGACTTTCTTCTATTGTAATAAGGATCTCTTTTTTGGACAATTAGAATGAAACTCTACCCAAATTATAAGGCATTACTAAGACTTTGAGCTCAGATTACTGATCATATTTTGTTACTGGAATAAGAAAGCAAGTGGTTTTTCAGACTTTGCGTTGTAATATCTTTGTTATTGAGGAAATTGTTCTTATGTCTTTCTCTTCAATATATCTTTTGCCTTTAATTCAATAGGAAAAATTAGTGACATCAGTCAAGAAGGTGTCCTAAAGAGTCAATTGTGGAGAGACTTTGTGCCCCATAATTGCCTTTAGTGTATTTTCTTTTCATTTCTGTGTAACAGACTTTGAGGTGACTTTGTGCCCTCCTTGTCTTTCGTATCTTACTCTTGAGCAATCCAGGTGAATACTTTGTATTGCATCTCAATTTGCTGCTTATTACATCCTTTGCTACTTTTTGTTGTTACTACCAGGAGTATTCTTGTGGTTTGTTGAATAGTACTTTTGAAAGAAGAGGAGTATTGTCTGTCATTTCCCCTGAGTTTTTCCTTTGATCCATGTGTATCATCTCTAAAGAAAGAGAGAAGGATGGTTTGTCCTACCCATGAGTATTATTTTCTATTTATATATATATATATATATATATAGCATAACTACAGGGAACCTCCCCTTGATGAGAGGAGATATCAGTGTCTTTTTGATGTGGTAAAACTACACATTTGGATGACTAATCTTCCTACTTTGGCTGATCAGACCTATTTTGTTTATCAGTACACTGATCGACAAAATATTCAACCAACAATACCAACCATAAAATAAGTATCTTCTACTTCTACATATAATATTGAGAAAAATGTAGTGGATAATACGCAAGCAACATCCAATCCAAACAAAAGTGGTGTAAGTACACAAAAAACTAGTTCATAAACAAGTGTACCTTTAGTTAAAACCATGAGTGATTTTCCAAATTAGGGACTAAGATTTTCTACATCCCAACCACAACCAACTACTACCATTAATCCTCAACCAACTACTTCTTCAAGGGCTCAACCAGTAGGATTAGGTAGTCACCCAATGACCAATGCCATGCCTCAATAACAAAATGTGATAAATCTTAGTCCTCTCTAATTGGCAATGAGTAATATTCCACAACACTAAGCACAATCTAACATACCAATGTATCAAAGGTAGAACATGTTGCTACCTTAATAGGGGGCAACTAATGTTTCACCTCACTAAGTAGCAATGAACATACCTCTTTCCTCATAGACCAATATATGAATTCAAAGCCAAATGATGTCTAATTAATAGCATACAAATATTAGTTAGCAACAAATGTTGAATATTCAACAAGCATCAACTTCCCAAAAAGGATTCATGTAACCTAGAGGTGCCAATGTTCCTCAAGTACTGATTAGGCAACCTTTGCCTTTTATGCAAAATATGCCACTAGTTCAAAGATAGGGTCTTGGCTCATAAGTACCCCATCAACAATAAGGTTTGATTAGTCATAGTAGGTCCTATTCAACCCCAAAAATCATAGTACAACCATATTCCTCCATCCCAACCTCCAAATCCCCAAACTTAGACCTACTTACCCAACCCAAACCAAAATATCACACCGTAGTACATGTTATTTCAATAATTAATCCCTAATCCATACATGTATATTATTGGTCCATTCCCCAAACAAACCAATATACCCTACCACATACCTCATTTATACCCTAGTCAAACTGCTCCACTTGTGACTACTCAACCATCTACCTAGGCTAATATTCTACCTCAAGCTAATCTTGCATCTAGTTTCCTAGCCCAAAAACTACAATAGATGAAGAATGCAATTGCTACCATCCAATCTAGGAAAAAAATCAAAAAAATTAAGATGGATGATGTGTGTTCTTATCCATTTAACATAGATCACTTGTAGATACTATTTCCCCTAGGATATAAACCACAAAAATTTGACAAATATAAGGGGAAAGGTGACCCCAAGGCTCATTTGACCGAGTTCTTTATTGGATGCCATCTAGTGGCATATAGTGACATATAATTTTTTTTTTTGTTCCCAAGGATTTTAGCAAGACAAGCCTTGGATTGGTTTTTGCAGTTTCCCAAGAATTTAATATCCAATTTTGATGATCTTTCAGACAAGTTTGCACAACGCTTTTAATACAATCTCAAGCATGAAATTTCATTAGTCAACTTGATGCAAGTAAAGTAAAAGTCTAGTGAGATTTTTTAAAGTTATCTACACTGATGGAGAGCCTTTGTAATATAATTCACTCACACTTTACTAGATATATAATTAGTCTTTGTGTTTATCAAAAATTTACACAGTGAGATATCTTATCATCTAGAACTACCATGTGCACATACCTTCAAGGAGATCATTGACAAAGGTTTATTGATTGAGTGAGCCCTTATTAACAAAGGGATCATCAATCTTACCTCATCAAAATAGAATCAAGGAAATGGCTAAAACTAGCATCAAGTCCAAGCATAAGCATCATAATCACCACATGTTAATAATAATGATAGACCAAGGCAATTCAACCATAATAAAAATGTTGTTGGAAATGGAGTAAACACAACAAAAATGTTATTAGAAATGGATTAAGAGAGTCAAGACATATCCAAATGATGCATACACTATCCATTTAACCCATGCAACATATTCAAATTACTCCTAACCATAAATTTTTTAGTAAATGTAAAAACCATAATATCCCAGACTTATGCAAAAAATGCAGGAGCCTTTGCCATTACAAGCTCCTCCTTCAAGGATAATAGTGCCTACTGATTGCATTTTTAGTGACCTTGGAGAGCCTATTGAATCTATGTTTTGCAATATCACTTCTACTAATCTAGTTATTTGGCCTATACCAAAACATTATCCTCAGGGCATACCTTATTCTGATTGGTACCACCAAAATGAATTTTATGAATATCATTAGGTTAATGGGCATAATTTATGTCATTATGAGAAAATCAAACATTTGATTTAGAATATGTTGGAAAATAGGGAGATAACATTGGATAGTGGTGCTTACACTTCCAATCAAACCCTTAGAATCTATCAAAACCCCTTTCCCCAACATAACAACCAACCATGGTAGCAATAGCAACAACAACAACAATAGTAGCCAGTACAACATCAACAACAATAGTTCCAAAAACCAAGGCCAAACCAAGAAAATCACCAATAATGGAACCAACAACATTCAAATAATGGATAGGACCAAGGTTAAAATAGAAACTAATAGACCTACCATCTAGTTGTACATGATTACAATAGGGTTGTAAGTCATGTTTTAGGAGGTCATGTTAATACCATCTTCATCGATCTGAGACCAAATACCAATCAATCTAGACATTTGATAAACAATGTCAATCCACCAACTCACATTGATAATCCTTCCTTGAACTGGGATCACATATAGGCATACCAACAAGCAAGGATTACTAATTTTGGACCCTATACTGATAACTTATCATTGCCTCATAACCATGCACAAGTGCATTAGTAATCAAGACTTATCTTATCTAGTACCCCACCATCACTAACATTTGTTAGAAATCATGGTACTATGTTTAATCCCAATTATTCAATCACAACCTAGAGCTCAAAGATTACCATCCTAGGCCCATAGCCATCTTCCACTTCACCCATCACCCAATTAGTCATTATACCTTAGAATAAACCATTTGACACTGACCAAGAGAAGAAGTTTGAAATTATGTAACAATTGTAAAAGATGCATTTACAAATATCCATTTTAAATTTTTTACATATGTCAACAATGCAAAAAAACATTTTTAATGATTTCATAGCCAATCCATGGTTTTAAGTGACATATCCCCTAACAAATTCCAAGCTTTGGTTGGACACCTAGCTCCAACCCAAGAAGTCACTTTCAACCAAAGTGATATGTCATCCCTTGGCCCATTGTATAACAACCCCTTATACACTAAAGTTTACATAAAGTGGCACAAAGTGAAACATGTCCTTATAGACAATGGATCAAGTCTAAACATAGTGTCTCTTAAGCTCATCAAGTTTCTTGGGTACATGATGGTAGATCTTTAAGTAGATACCATAACCATAAAAGCCTATGACAATGAATAATGAGAATCACAAGGCACTATTTATTTACCAATTATACTTGGGCCCTTGACCTATGATACACTTTTCCATGTGCTAGATCTTGATTTGTCCTACAATATACTTTTGGGAAGACCTTGGTTACATAGAATTAGTGTAGTCCCATCAAAATCGCACCAATGTATCAATTTATCTCATTCAAGGATGAAAGTTTATATATCAAGATATTTGCATCCATATGAGCACTATAAACACCTAGAGGCTAAATTCAAGAGCTATAACTATCATTTTGGCATGAATCTAGTGGCCAAGAAAGATAAGGGAAAGACAATACTCGTTGATTTTCTAGAAGACAATTGCATTGATCCTAATACCCTTGATTCCCTTTCCCACATGCTACCTCTTGAGATATCAAATCATTATACCATCTCACCTAATAGCCTAGGAGATTATTTAACCCATGATACCTTTCACATCGCAAACCTTCCATTTAACCCAAAGTCCTTTGGAAGACCTAAACCAAGCCACTTCATCTAGAATGGCAATAAAAGGGCAAAGGTAAAGGACCCATCACATTTATACTAACATTTGGCCTAGAACAAGACCCTGTTGAAGGAGATGAATCATGTTTGTATAATAAAATTAGGTTGATTGTTACGAGAATGCAAAAGTATCTTATTCCCAATAGGATCATGAAGAATCAAGACTATGAAGGAGGAGGCCTAGGATGAAATAAATGAGGAACACTTGAGCTAATTTCTATGACCAGATAAAAAGGGCCCTATTGACTTAGATTTTCATATCTTAGGGGTGACCCCATGTACCTTAATCATGTTCTATCACCATCGACTAGTAATGAGGATGTCAGCAGTGAAGCAGAGTCTGATCATAGCCTTTTTGATGACCTAGCTAAGACCACCTATTTAATCCTCATTTCATTTATACCCTTAGGCCAGTCATTCATCATAACCCATTGCCATTATATTATCCCTAGTTGATAGACTCAAACCAATAAGAATCCAATGTGCTTATTGATGAGTTCTAAAATGATGAGACTTTCTGTGATTTTCTTGACCTTAGAGATAATGTTCCATTAGGGGATCATAAATCAAGGTTCTCAATCAAGTTGGATCCTAAAGCTTATTTCATAGAGCAGATGAACAGCCTTATCCAAAAGAAAATAATTAAAACATTGAGGTCCCAAATTGAAAACCTTTTTTAGGCACTTTTTGAGCAAGGAAAAAGTAAAGAAAAAGGCCAATCTAGTGGGTAAAACATATTTTAGGTGCCATTAGATGGGGGTGTTCAACCTTATTCAAGTATAACTCAAAAAACCACCAATGACAAACTTATCTATGAGTCTGAGTTTAGTTTTGAATAGCAACAAGATTTTGATCAAATCATTTAAGAGTTTCCAATAGTTTTTATTACATGGCCAAACCTCCCATTTGGGGACTTCGATTCATCATGCCTAGGGGAACTCAAAGATCTAGTTCTAATAGAGGACTCTAATGTTGTCAATCAATTCAAATCTTTTCCCACTATCCTTAAAGATGGTTTGACCCTTATAATGGAGGATATAATAGAGGTTAACATTGGATCCTTAGACAGCCCAAGGTGGATCAAGCTAAGCACATCCCTTATTGAGAAGGATTGTGAAGTCCTTATAGCCCTTTTAAAAGAATTTGTTAAAATATTTGGATGGGCATATTCTAACATACCAGGATTAGACCCTACATTGGTTATGCACTAACTTGTGGTCACTCTTGATTCTAAACCAGTAAAACAAAAGTTATGTAAGATGTATCCTCACATTGTTGTATTAGTGAAGAAAGAGTTGGAATAACTCTTAGAATTAGGATGTATTCGATTGATCAACTATTCAAAGTGGGTCTCTAATGTTGTGCCAATTAGCAAAAAGCCATAAGGAATCAGAATTTATACTAATTTCCATGATATAAACAAATATTTACCTAAGTATGACTTTCTATTGCCAAACATTAACATGATTTTCAACTCCATAGCGGGTTATAAAATGCTTTCATTAATGGATGGCTTTTCAGGGTACATCCAGATTAGGATATCACTAGAAGACCAACATAAAATGGTGTTCACCACTCCATGGGGAACACTCTATTATCAAGTAATTCCATTTGGTCTTAAAAATGTGGGGGGCACCTATAAAATATCCATTACCATCATATTTCATGATATGATGTATGACATTGTTGAAGACTATGTTGACAACATTCTTGGGAAATCAAAGACCAGGGCTGAACATCCAATAGTGCTACATAGAATATTTGAAAGATTATGTGACTGCAAAGTCAAACTTAATCCTATTAAGTGTGTCTTTGGCATTAATTAAATAAAATTTCTTGGATTCATTGTGTCTCATTGAGGCATTAAAGTTGATCTAGCCAAAGTCTAAGCCAAAACAAAAATGAAACCACTGACTAATTTGAAGTGGCTCCGTAGTTTGTAGGGAAATATCTAGTATATTTGATGCTTCATATCATATTTGGACATTAAATGTCATCATTTTATGAATTTTTTAAATAAGAGAGTCACATTTCATAGGGATGATCATTGTCAAATAGATTTTTAGCAGCTAAAGGACTATCTCATGAATCTGCATATTTTATTACTTCCTATGCTAAGAAAGTCATTCTTGTTATATCTATCTACTACTAACAATGTCCTCAAGAAACTTTTGGATCAACATGATGATAATGAAAGAGATCATGTCATGTATTATTTAATATGTATATTAGTAATGTATGAACATAATTATATACCCATAGAAAAAGCCTATTTAGCCATGGTCTTTATAACTCAAAAATGGTGCCATTTCATGTTAAACAATAAGACCATGGTTATTTTAAAAGTAGATCCACTCAAGTATCTACTATCTAAAATAGCTTTACAACACTACATGGCCAACTTGATCATGCTTCTCAATGATTTTATCATTGAGTGTGTCAACCAAAAATCCATTAAGTGGTAAGTTCTTATAAATCAGCTTGTTGAAGCACCCCTTACTAATATAAAGCCGCTCATATTCCAATTTTTTGATGAATCCATAATGACCATAATTAACACACCTCTTAAGGAGTATCATTGGAAGTTGTATTTTTATGTATCATTTACTACACATGGATTAGGGGTAGGCCTTTTATTTATTACACCATAGGGAGATCTAATCCCTAAATCATTCAAGATCAGTTTTCCTTGTACTAACAACATGATTGAATATGAAGCACTTGTTATTGGGATTAACTAAGTGATACAATGGAACATGTCTCATCTCAAGTTTTATGGTGATTCCTAATTAATCATCAATCAATTTATAGACCACTTTCAAACTAAAGATGACAAACTAGTTCCATATAAGGCCATGGTCGACACTCTTAAGCAACAAATTGTTGACATACAATTTATTCATATACCAAGGGCAAGTAACAGAACCATGGATGGTATGGCCACTATTGGATCTCTGATTCAACAAATAGACACAACTAAAGAGTATCATTTCCTTATCAAAAAAAATTTAGCACCAGTGCATGAACCTTCAACTATCATGATGATTTGTGATATTGTTGATCCTAGCTCTATTTGGTACTTAGACCATTAAAACTACCTCCACGACCAAATTATACCACCCAACCTATCTCAAAATCAATCCAAATCCTTCATCCACCAAATCAAACATTATACCTTACTTGGATCAACCCTTTACCACCATAGTTTTGATGGGACTTTGATTCATTGTTTAAATTTGGTAGAATATACACTAGCATTATGAGAAGTTTACAAAGGATTATGTGGATCCCACACTAGTGGGGTAGTTATATCCCAAAATATCTTGTGTACTAGTTAATATTATCTGATGATAGACACAGATGCATTTACATATGTAAATAAGTGTGATAAGTGGTAATGGCATGCCAATCTGATTCATTCCCTAGCCAAAACTATAAAACCAATGTTTACACCATGGCCATTTGTTACATGGGGTCTCAACCTCATTAGAAAAATAAATCCTACCTCATCTGATGGCCATAAACATATCCTTATCACCACTAAATATTTCACTAAGTGGGTTGATGCTATACCCCTCACTTACATGACAGGAAAGCAAATTTCTAAGTTCATTTTCAACCATCTCATTTGTCACTAAGGTATCCCTTTCAACATTATATTTGTTAATGGAGGATCATTTAAGAATAAAGATGTCAAAAAGCAATGTGTTGAATACAACATCAGACAAAACTTTTCTATGGCATATTACCCTTAAGGTAATGGCTAGGCCAAAGTATCAAATAAAACTATTGTCAATATTCTCAAAAAGATTGTCAATGATGTCGGTCATGATTAACACCTTCAGATATTCCACACCCTTTGGTCATACCATATCAATAATTGTACACTCGTAGGATCCACTCCATATTCACTTATTTATGGTACTGAGGTCATTCTACTCATTGAGGTTGAGTGTCCATCTCTATGCATCTCTTTGAAACATGTCATGGTTGATAATGACTATCGAGTAGCTCACCTACAAGAACTAGATTTACTTGATGATAAATGCATAGATGTGGTAAATAATCTCCAAGCCTATCAAAACCAACTTTGAGGACACCATAATTGATGCATGAAACATAGAGAATTTGAATTTGGTGATCTTGACCTTAAAAAGAACCAAAAGATTACCATAGTTGAAAAGAAATATAAAGGCAAGTTCAAACCCAACTGGGTTGGTCCTTTCATAATTATGGAAAACTAAGGAATAGGATCATACATGCTTGCCACACTAGATGATCATGAACTTAATGAGCTAATGAACATTATCCACCTCAAGCAGTACTACATTTGAGTGACTTGGTATATTGTCTATAAGGACCATTTCAAGTTGTATCATTTAATCAATATTCTTCTTTGTACTATACCATTTTACCATCCTATCATCCTACTAGCCTATCACTTGTTTATATCACCTATCTATTATAACATACCTTCCCCATCAACCATATTATTTTCTCCCTCCCTACCTAGCCTTGTGACCTTGGTTCTATTCCATTAGTTCTCGAGCCACTTTTAACAAGAGGATTCAGATTCAGTTTCAATAGTTATTTCACACATTCCAAATAGAGATAGTATTTTGGAGTAGTAAAATAGCAATCTGGTAGTTGCATCCTTCATTTTGTGTTTTGTTATTTATACCAAGTGTGCCTGATTATAACCACCTATGGGAAAATTAGTGTATCCCCAGTCTCGTTACTAATTATAACCACCTATGGGAAAATTAGTATCATTGATCTATGTCATTATTTTCTAGTCACCTATGGGAAAACTAGGGGAAATGCTTATTTATCATGCCTTGACATACTAACTATCCATTTCTTATGTTGTATTGTGCCTTTATACCAATTATGACTATTCTATTTGAATTGGCTACTACACTAGTCTGATTCCTTTGTTGTAAGTCAGAACTACAATGATTTGAGGTCCTATCTTGGGACTATGTAGGTAGCAATCGATACTCATTGAGGTCAACTTAGTCACCCTAAGCCATGCTCTTACCATTTTATGAGTAACCTAAGCCACCCTCTCATCATTTTACAAGCAACCTAAGCAATGCTCTCATCATTTTATGAGCTTGGACAATTTAATGTCTCATCATTCTTCACTGAGTTGACATACTCCAAAAATTTCAAAAACATTTGTAAAATCATTTAGAAAAAACCAAAAATATTGACCACTTCTTTGCCTTAAATATTATGGTAACCCTCACTGAGTCACAACAAAATCACTTGTTGATTAGTTTCCCCATTATTTTTGGCCTTTTCCACCATGCACTTGTTATTTTTCAAGACCATTCCTATTCTTAAATCACATCCATTATATATTTTTTTCATTAGTTATCATTTTTTTCCCATTTCTTGGGAGAACTACATTCGACCTGAAGTTTTTGTTGGATATTACATCCATGAAACTATGTAGACAATGTCCACTTGCCTAGTGCATATAGAAACAGCTTAGCCACCCCATTCCTTTTCTTCTTTTCCCCCCATCATGTTTGTTTGCTAAGTTTTCACCTATTTTTTAGGGGAAATGTTCATCACGTAGGTTTAAGTCATGTTATTTTTACTAAAATTAGGACTAACTATTATTTGTTTATTTGTTTTTTTTTTAATTTGTTGTTTATGTGAGGTTTGTTTGCTTTTTGTACTTTTTCCTTGATTTAGTTTATGTGCATTCATTGGGTGATTTTTTATGTATTTATACTTGAATCCATCCACATTCATACATCTACATTGTCATCATGGTTTTTATCAATGGTGCATTATTTTCCCTTAAATGTTACATTTTAGGAGTTAGTCTTTATGCATCTTTCAACCTAATCCTCATGGTGTTTTATCATAAGGCTTACTGCCAAGTGATACAACAAAAATTAGCTTTAGGAAGTCTACTCAATAATGGAGGCATCAGCATCTCCCTGGCACCAAAATCTCAATCATATCCCAAATAGAGTAATTACACAATGAAATAATTTCAACCTTATTAGTTCAGACGAGCATCTCCCTACTAGCAGGTTGTCCCAATTCATTTTTGTCCTCTGTATCAAGTTACCCACATCATATTGCCATCATCAGCCAATCAATCATATTTTCCATAATCAGGGTCCAATGATTATAACCACCTATGGGCAAATCATTGTACACTATCTCACCTACATTTATTAATGATTATAACTACCTTTGAGAAAATCATTGTGTTGTCACCAAATTTACTTTCTTTTTGTGCAAACAAGGGCATATTTTGATCTTGTTTATTGGTCCTAACTAAGGGCAAACCCATCTTCTCAATGATTATAACTGTCTTTGATAAAATTATTATGTTATCATACCACATTGCCACTATTGGGGTATAATGCTTATAACCACCTTTAGGCACACCATTGTACACCATCCCACTTGCATTCTCAATGATTTTGACTACTTTTTCAAAATCAATGTGTTCTCACCCCAATCATCTTCCTTTATTTGGTCCCCTCATTTTTCTTCTTTCTTTTTAAGGGATCATTTTTGACCTACTTTTTACAACCATTCCCTCAAGGGAAAATAGAGACAAACTGTAGACACCTAAAACTGGCCACCAATGACCTCTAACCATGCTTCAAATTAATTTCTATCAAAATAAACAATTTGGGCTAAAAATGCTAAATGATGTGAACTTATCATATATAAGTGCCAACTTTGGCTAGAGTATCACTAAATAGGGCAATGTAATTTATGATATAGCTAACTTTGATCAAACCATTTCGAGTCAAAATGACATTTTTGCACCCGGGTGCTCTAGATTGCTCTTTTCTACCAAATTTATTGCATGAAACATGTATCTTTGTTATTTTGTGTTGGCAACATCCTAAATGGGATAATGGTCCCAATGTATCTAACATCACATCCTAATTCCAATCCAATCAAATTTTGAGCTAATAATACAACATTCTAACCAATTTGATTAATTTATGCACCAATTACCAAGATTTGCATCAAAATTGATAAATCATTTTAAGGCTAATTAATTTGAATCAAGATCTTACGTTAATTTTTCATGGAACTTGTTGAATATTTCATTAATGGAAATTGATATTGAATAATTGAATCATCTAAGACATCATTTTTTAGGAAGGCATCCCTAAGCCATAAATGCAATAAATATCTAATTAATCCCTCCCATACCTCTTTAATGCCTCTCTATCCCAAATATTTATGAGGGCATTTATTGAATTTGGCCTCTAAAATTGAATGGATTATTAGCCACACATCTTTATCTTGATATGGATGATTCAAATTCATTATGATCATTTTGAAAAATCTATAAATAGAAGGCCTCACACTCATAATTTTAATCTTGGATAATGTAAATTTATCATGCACAAATCATTCCAAATCCCTATGTAATTAGCAGTATAATGCCCAATTGTTGAGCCAATCCAAATCCATCACAAATCCATTAGTGCCAAGGATAAGAGGAGATAGACAAACCCCCTTTGATGAAGACTCATTGAGCACAAGTAGAGAAAGCCACTTCAACAAGCTATTTGGAGCATCCAAGGGAGATGAAAGATCCTTTCTATTTTGCATTCTAGTTCTGCTTTTTATTTAGTTGTGTTCATTATGCAACCCCCTTGAGATAGGATTAAGGTGTTAGCATTAGTGTGTTTTGTTTTGGATTTTGATTTCATTCACTAACACCATACTAATCTCCCCTTATTATAATCCTATGTTCATAACTACCATTATCTAATCTCTTAAAGTAAACACAATGGTTAGAACGACATCTACTATAACCTTGTTCTATCATAAACATGTCAAATTTTAAATACCAATATCTTGGAGCTTGCTTTAGGCTATATAAACTCTTCGTCAACCTACACACTATTTTCTCCTTACCTTTGACTTCGTATCCCTATGGTTTCTCCATATATATTTCCTCCTCCAAGTCACCATGAAGGAATGTTGTCTTCACATCTAAATATTCAAGGTTCAAAACTTCTACTGCTACTAAACTTAAAATAGTTCTTATAGGATTCATTTTAACTACTGGAGAAAATATTTCATTAAAATCTATACCTTTATTTTTTACAAACCCTTTTACAATTAGTCTAGCCTTGTACCTTTTTTTACCTCCATCTTCTTCCTTCAACCTATAAACCCATTTATTCTACAATGATCTTTTACACGTAAGCAAGTAAACCAAACCCCAAGTTTGGTTAAGTACCAAGGATTCCATCTCCTCTTTCATGTCTTACTCCCACTTCTTTCTAGTTTCTACTTGCATTGCTTCTTCATAGCTTTTTGGCTCACCATCATCAGCAAATAATAAATAATAAAATGAAGGAGAGTATCATTCAAGGAGTCTACTTACTCTGGTAAATCTTCTAACTACACTTCTAGGAGTTTGAGGTACTTGTTATTATATTTATCACACATTCTAATTTTTTGGTACTTTTAGAATTTCATTTCCTATCATTTCATCAAGTACTACATATTCATTATTTTCCTTTTCTTGTTTCTTTCACAACAATTGATCTCTATACATGACCTTCTCATTAAAGATCACATCTCTACTCCTAAGGATTTTGTTATTTTCAAAATCCCATAATTAGTAACTAAAATCATTAACTCCATATTCAATAAAAGTACATTTCTTGGATTTTGATTCAAGCTTGGTTTTATTTTCTTTATCAATATCGACAAATGATTCACAACTAAAAGTCTTTAAAAAAGAATAATCTACCTTTTTACCTGTCCATACTTCTTTTAGAATGCCACCATCCAAAGGACTTGAAGTTCCTCTATTTATTAAGTAAATAGTGGTATCCATAGCATCTTCCCAAAATTATAAGGGCAACCCTGCATGTAGTCTCATGCTCCTTACACGCTCCATGATTATATTATTCATCCTTTCTGACACAACATTTTTTTATGGTGCTATTGGAACTATCTTCTCTCTACAAACCCCATGAGATGAACAATAATTATCAAATTCTTTGTTGTAATATTCACCTCTATTATCTAATCTGACACACTTTAACTTATTTCATGTCTCATTCTCAGCCAAATCTTTCCATTTATTAAAAGTATCATATTTTTTTTGTATGCAATAAACCCAAGTTTTTCTGGTTGCATCATCAATAAAAGTATCATAATAAAAAGATCCACCAAGGTATGATACCTGACTCAGTCCCCATGCATCTAAATGCACAAGCTCTAACTTTTCATCCTTTTTATCTTCCCAACTCTGATAAATCTGACTCTCTTCTATTTTCCATACACATAATGCTCATAGAATTCCAAATCCATCATCTTCAAATTTGGAAACAAATTCTTTGAGTGGAGAACTTGCATCCCTTTCTCACTCATGTGCCCAAGTCTATGGTACCATAATTGTGTATATACTTCTATAGAAGCTAAATCAATAAAAGATTCAACATTAACATTAGATAAATATAATGTACCTACCTTCTCTCTTTTTGCTATTACTAGTAATCCTTTAGTGACCTTCCATGAATTTTCTACAAATATAACTGTACAGCCCTCACTTCCCAAATACCCTACTGAAATTAGATTTATTCTCAACTTAGGAACATGTCTCACCTCTTTTATCAACCATTTGTTTCCATTCTAGAATTTTATTTATATCTTACCCTTTCCTACAATTTTATAGGGTTCACTATCACCCAATAAACCTGTCCAAAATCACTTTCAACATAGTCTTGAAAATATTTCTAATGGGGTGTAGCATGAAATGAAGCCCCTAAATCTAACACCCAAGAATCATTAATATTATCTAAATAAAGGATTAAACCATATTGTAACACATCACCTTCTACATTTGTTTCCTATTTTTTATCTTGTTGTCCATTTCCTTATTTTCCTTTTCGAAACCAACAATCTTTCTTCAGGTGTCCTCTTCTCATAAATATAACACACCCATGTTCTTATAGATTTATATCTACCCTTCTTAAACTTACCCTGATTCCCTAGACCCTTTCCTCTATGTTTTTATCTTCCCCTATTCTCCATAGTCAAAGCATTACCTGATATCTCACCCATGCTTTTCCATTACATTTCCTCACTAAGAATAACACCAAGAACATCATCAAACTTTTAAGTGTTTGAATGAGGGACAAAATTAGTCATAGTCATGACCAAGACATTCTAGTTTTCTAGAAATAAACATAGAATCAAAATATCCCTAACCTCATCATCAAAATTTACTCCTACAAAGCTTAATTAATTTGTAACCATGTTAAATTCATTTAAATTATCAAAAACAGACCCACCTTCTGACATTTCTAGATTAAATAAATGCTTCATAAGAAATACCTTGTTGGAGACTGAGGATTTTTCATATACTTTATCCAAGCCTTTATCACATATTGTCTTTTTGTTTTGAAATATTAAAGGCCACTAATGCTACTAGGCACAACCAAATTGTTCCTATGAACCTCCCAATCTTCATCCTTCATAGTCATCATATTCTTTGTTATTCCACCTAGTAGTAGGAAAAGATCCTTCTGATATGGATAGTCTTCCATTTGAGTCTTCCATAGTTATTATTTTTGACCATTTAACTTCTTGACCTTAAACTTTCCTTCTTCTGTCATTGCTCCCACTCGAACCAAGAACCCTCTTTTTTGTGAGTTTATCTGCCAAATAAACCTTTGGCTCTGATACGATTTGTTAAGAATATAGAACATAGAGAAATATAAATAAATTAAAGATAGAAATAAAATTCAAAAATCACAACATAATAGAGACAAATCTAATTTGGTTCACCCAATATGGGCTACGTCCACACAGAAATAGCTAGTCTTTATTATTCAATCCAATAAATTAAGAAAAAACCCTATAATACATCTATTGCAATATCCTCTTTACTCACACATAGTATGTCATTGTGATTATGATGCCCTCATATCAAATGAGGGTTATGTATTAGGGCAAAAATGCATGAACATAATTTTTACCATTAAATCTAAGACTTAATAGTGAACAGTCCAAATTTACTATGAAATTACAATATTTTATAATGTATTTTTAACAAATTTTTCCTATGAGGGCACTGCCCATAAGCCTCCACAAGGATGATTCCAAGTAGGTTGTCTCCCCCTAGACCCCCATCGTGACCATAGTGGGGGGAATTTCCCCCCCACACATGCATGTTGGGAACTATGCATTATAATAAGATCAGGCTCCACAATCCAACATCGAGAATAGTGAATAGTGCCCAATAATCTTTATGATAATGGAGATAAGGATAAAAATGTATTATAATGATAATTTTAGGATCTAAAGTAAACTTCTAGGATTCAATTATGTACAAAATGTATTATAGATCCTAGAGTATAAATATTATATGACTTTTATTTAGTAAGAGTTTAGTGGGTATTTATGGATTTTTGCTTAGGGGTGAATGGGAATAAACAAAATTGGGTACAATTAAGGCTGATAGGAAGAAGAGTCATCTACGAGGATTTGATTGGGATTAGGATTGGGATGTTAAAATAGAGGTTGTTTTTGAAATTGGTTTAGATGTTTCAAATAACTCTTTACCAAATATCCCCTTTGCACTTTTAGCAATGATCTACCCCAAGGGACTATTTAAAATAATTTAGACTTATTACTAGTCCAACTACAATAAAAACTATAATAAATAAGTATTAATAATTAAAAATTCTCTATTTTTATATTCTCTCCAATGTAATATATGTGTAATAGATCCAAATTATTACCACACTCATTTCCAATTTATGTGGAGTATATGAAACTTATTCATTTTCTAAAATTCTCTCTAGTCTAATTTAGAATCGTAAGTCTAGATTATCTAAAATGATCCTTCCCATTTATGAAACTCATATCTCCTGATGTTCCAAATCATATATTTTATACCCACTATTAGGATTAAGGTCATATGGGAAATGAGCGAATGGGATGGAAAAATGGGGGAAGTGGAGTGATGATGGGTGGATGTGCCCCCAAGTGTGGGATCCTATAGACGAAGGATATTTGGATCCCTCTAAGTATAAAATTGATTTAGGTGCATAATGTTTATGGGCTCATCAATCTCATCCCATCTAAAATATCTAATTTTTAGGCTCTTGATCCAAAAAAATTAATAATAACATAGGGCTCAAGCCAATTTCCTTCAAATTTGCCTTTATTTTCATGCTATGCATTAGCATTTTTCTCGTTTTCATTTAGGACTAGGTCACCAACATCAAATTCTCTAGATTGGATCTTTTTATGACATAGGCACTTAAGTTTATTTTGATAAGCCCTAATATGATCAAGGTAATTTTGATGTTTCTCATCTAATAACTCTATCTCTTGTAGTCACTCTTGTTTATAGTTGTTATCTATGTTCATGCTGCATAAAGAGATTTATTATGAGGGAAAATATACTTAAATAGGCAAGATTGATTATGTTCCATATACCAGATAATACGGAGTATCCCCAATAGGTGTTTTGATGCAAGTTCTATAAGACCAAAGAGTTGGATATAATTGAAGATGTCAATTTCTACCAAAATCATTGAAAATTTTCTTAAGAATCTTGAGAATAATTTTATGGGTTGATTATCATTGACCATTGCCCAAGGGATAATATGGTGTAGATAAATGCTACTCAATGTGATAATGATTTCACAAGTCTTCTACTTCTTGATTTTTGAAATATTTTTCGTTATCAAACATGATTTTAGCTAGAATTCTAAAGCAGAAAATAATTTGATTCAAAATGAACTTTGATATTTATAGCCATGTGGTATAGATTAAAGGCATTGATTTTACCCATTTAGTGAAATATTTCATATCTATAATTATGCAATTATGTCCATCTGATGACATAAGATTAATCTTACCAATAAGATCTAGTCCCCATATTAAAAATGGCCATAGACTCATTATAGGCTATAGCTCTTATGTGGGGGCTGTTGTCCCCCAAAAATATCACTCATTTTTGGGACAACATTTGAACTATTTTGGTCTTATAAACCAAAATTGTCTCTTCCCTTTCCAAAATTTGTCCTGGACATTCAAATTCCTCATTTTTCAAACTTCTTAGGAATCTACGGACTCTACAGGCTAAGTTCAATGGCCTTTATAGGTTGATTTCTACGAACTCTACAGGCAAGTTCATTTCTATAGGTTTAAAGACTTCTACAGGCAGGTTCAACAAAAAAATCAGTTTCTAACACTTGGTCATTTTTGGGATTGGTTCAGTGACTTGGTTCAATCAAAAATCTTCATCGACAAGCATCTAAGCAAAGAAGGCTTGAACCGTTGAACCATTGAACCACTTTGATCCAAAGTTTCAATGAGTTCAAAGTTTAAAAGGTTCAACACTTTTGGTTCAACGGCGGGTTCAATCAAAGGAACAGTTCAATGGCTTGGTTCAACCAAGCAATTCAACACTTTATTTCACTCAGTTGGTTCATCCACTTAGTTTCAATGCTTTGGTTCATCCTTTGGTTCAATCAAATGGTTTAGTGCTTCAGTTTAAAGCTTTGTTTGAACCATTGAATCAAAGCTTGGTTCAACGGTTGGTTCAATGTCTTTTGGTTCAAAGGTGGGTTCAATCAAATGGTTCAAAGGCAGGTTCAACCAAGCAGTTTAATGCTTTGATTCATCTGCTTGGTTCAAAGACTTGGTTCATTCAATTGAACCATCAGCTTGAACCATCAGCTTCAACCAAAAGTACCCTTCGAAAGGGTCATTTTCAAAGAAGGCCACAAAGTTAATTCTTTTGGATTTTTGTTTAAGGAATTCAAAAAAGACTAAGGCAAGAAACAATTCCTTCAAAAATTTTGTTTGAAGGAATTTGAGAAAGTAGCTGTGGGCAGAAAGCCTGAAGAAAATTCCAAAGAAGTACAGACCAAGGCAAATTAAATAATTTTGCAGACTTTTTGTTCACAGGAATTTGTCCATAAACTTTTGTTCATAGGAATTTGTCCATAGAGAAAGCCTAGGGAAAATACTCGCAAGAATTGTCTGTAGGAAATATCAATGGGAAATGTCCATGAAGACTCTAAGGAAAAGGTTGTCGAAGGGCCCTGAAGGGCAGGTGCCCTTGTGGGGGACTCTCGGCTACCAAATAAGAAGGACACTTCACTGAAGCTGAAGGGTCACCTTCCCTTTTGAAAGATGTAAAACAAGAAGCCCGAAGGCCATTCAAAGATCACCCAAAGGGTAGATACCCTTGCAAGGGGCTCTTCCTGATCCAAAGAAAATCATTTCTTAAGGCTCAAAAGGGTAGGTTATTTTTGGGAAAGTGCCAAATAGAAAAGCTCAAGAACCAAGAGGTGACGCACCTGAAGATGTCAAATTCAAGACAATAAACTAGCCATTGAAAATGTATTGATGGGTGTGTGAACATCAATTTCAAAGCTCATAAAATAGTCATTGATCCTTGTAATCTATAGACCCAAATGCATTCACAGGCTTTAAGGCCAACACTAGCAAAAAGCAAGGAAGGAACAAAATAGCAAATTGAATCTAGGACCTGTTTTAATTAACCAAAAAAGGAAGAACGATGAAGGAAGGATCAGATCGCCAGGTGGACATAAAAGTTGCAAACTTTTAATAAGCGTGACTTGTTTCTCTGCATTAAGAAAAACAAATGGGTAGATGCCCCTAATTTCCAGCCTGTCTTCCTAACAATTTTCAATGCAACATGATGTGTTACTGTTCTTGAGTCCTTCTTGAAGAGGCTATATAAGGGACTCTCTTTTATTGTAAATTTATCTCTTTTTGACAATCAAAATGAAACTCTACCCAAATTGAAAGGCATTACTGAGACCTTGAGCTCAATCTGTTGATAATATTTTGTTATTGGAATAAGAAAGCAAGTGATTTTTTAGACTTTGTGTTGTGATATCTTTGTTGTTGGGGAAACCCTTCTTATGTCATTTTCCTTGATATATTCTTTGTTCCTTTAATTCAACAAACAAAATTAGTGAAAGTAGTCAGGAAGGTGTCCTAAAGAGTCAACTGTGGAGAGACTATGTGCCCCCATAATTGCCTTTAGTGTGTTTTCTTTTCATTTCTGTGTAAAGGACCTTGGGATGACTTTGTGCCCTCATTGTCCTTCGTATCTTATTCTTGAGCATTTCAGGTGGAGACTTTGTGCTGCATCTCAATTTTTTGGTTACTACATCCTTGGTTATATTTTGCTTTTACTTCTAGGAGTATTCTTGTTGCTTGTTGAATAGTACTTCTGAAAGAAGAGGAGTGCTTTCTATCATTTTCTTTGAGTTTCTCCTTTGATCCACATGCATCATCTCTAAAAAAAAGAGAAGGATGGTTTGTCTTACCCTCGAGTATTATTTTCTATTTATATATACATATAGCATATTTATAAGGAACCTCCCCTTGATGAGAGGAGAGATCAGTCCCCTTCTGATGTGGTAAACCTACACATTTGGATGACTAATCTTCCTACTTTTGTTGATTAGATCTATTTTGTTTATCAGTATGCTGAACGACAAAATATTCAACCAACAATTTTTTGTTAGATTGTGGAGCTAAAAGCTTCACTGATGCAAACAGGGGAGGATGTTACTAAAGGTTGCTGAGTTGTAGAGCAATTAGTGTCAGTCTGATCAGTCGACATTGGTCAGGTTAGTGAAGAGAAGCAACTGACGTCAGTTAGGGATCGGTTGACATCGATCACCTCTAGGTAGACAGGGACCGACGTCGGTCGCCTGTGCAGTTTAGAACTATAAGTTTTATGGGCAGTTAGTTAACGAACCAAGTGTTTGCATGTTAAGAGCCAAATTTATACTAGAAGCTATGGATCTAATTATTGTAATTAGATGTCTAATTATTGTTTGCATGAGATCTATTTAAGAGACTCATGGGCTGTATTGTAAAGTGTTCTAGTTTGAGTTGAGCAAAGTTAGCTTCTTCTGTGTGTGAGGTGAGCAAGGGTGCTCCTCCTAGTTCCACAGTAGTGCCAAGTGTGGGTGCTAGTTTTGGAGAATCAAAAGGGTTCTTCAGGTGTGTAGGATCTTGGTCAGCAGGTGTGCATGGCTACATTAGGAGATCTACATGGTAAGTAAGATCATTGATCTGCAGGTGTATGTGTGTGCATGATCCAGGTTTGCAGGTGTGCAGAACAAGATTGATTTGCAAGAGTGCAAGATCAGGGAGGACAGCAACACAACAGGGAGCAAGATCAGGCAGGATCTACTTGGAGTACAGTGTGTACTCAGAAAGAGAGCAAAGAGGAAGGCAAGGTAGTTCCTTTCATAAGTGAGATCATTTGGGTTACAGGTTGTTACAGTTCAAGGGAGATCTACTTGAAGTGTGTTTGTGTACTTGGAGTGCGTGAAGAACTTGTGGAGTGTGTGGAGAATTGGAGTAATGGCAGTAGTGGATACTGACTAGTTGGAGGTGAACACCAACTCTATGTTTGAGTTGTGTGTTGGGATTGTAAGAGAGAGAGCTTTGAGAGAAGATTTACTGTTTATGCCCTAGAGGTGTGGGAGCCCTAGAGGTGTGTAAGGAAGAAGAACTGTGGCAATCTTCTTTGTTGTATTTCCTTCTAGAAGAGTATTAATACAAGTTGTGTATTGTCTCTCATATTCTGTGTTATTTCTAATTTCTAGTTACTTGTGATTCTGGTTTAATTCTACATGTAAGTTGCTTGTATATGGTAATCAATTGTGTGTTTCCATATTTCCCAACATTTTTGGTGACTCCACTAGGGATATAATATCCATTATCTATTTATAATCTATTCATTCACCTCCACACTAACCGAGAAAGAATGCACAGTTTAAAACCTCAAGCTTTAACTAAAGCAAGGTCAATTCTTTTCCCATTTTTATTTCACAATCTAGCAGATTCAAGGTATACATGAAGCCAAAGGGTTAAAGGTATCATTGACCCTGTATTCGAATTGGTATAGCAAATTGATTTTAATCTGTTTCATTCACCATCTCATCTCCAACGAACTAAGAGCTTTCCTCCTACTGAAGTCAGATCTCCATTGCCAGACAAAGTATCTACTTCTATTATTGATAAAGCTTTGCCAATAATTACCCCTCTGAGATTTGTTATCCCTCCTTTTCATAATCCTACAATGGTAGTTCAAGGCCCCTGAGGTAATGCTTTTGGTCCTCTCAATCTTACTCCACCTCTACATGAGCTTCCACACAGTTCAAGGAAGAATTTCCCCAAAATCTATGGTGATGGGAAAGTGCATCTTGATGAACACATTGCAGCCTTTAGCATAGCTTGCAGAGTAATCAGAGTAGAATTTTAAGATGTAGCAGTCAAGCTTTTTATGGAGACACTATAAGGTGTTGCTGCAGATTGGTTTTATCATCTATAGGCTCGATCAGTGACTGATTGAAATACTCTCAAAGATAAGTTTGAAGCCAGATTCAAACCTGTAGAAGATGCACATGCACTTCTGGCTCAACTTACATAGATGAAGAAAGAGCCTTATGAGCCTATGAGAGACTTCATAGCCAAATTTGACAAATTGAGAAATAGAATTCATGTAATAGCTTGACCTACAATTGAGAATCTCAAATTTTTTTTAATTAATTCTCAGTTACCTGAAGTAAGTTTTCTTTTGAGATGTGCTGGTCAAATAGATCTTGCTACAGCTCAACATTTGGCCACTGAGGTAAAAGGTGATCTCATCTTATCAGGGAAGATAAGAAGAGATTTAAATAAAAATAGAGCTTCATCATTTTCTGAATATTCATCTACAAGCACCATGGATCTAATGGTGTAGAAATTGGTAAATGAGTTGCTTGCTCTCAAAAAGTAAATGGCTTAAGGAATGTCTTCTGCTCCTTCATACAGAAGGACATTCCCAAATCAGTCATATCGAGGCAATGCTACTAGGAATCAACGGCAACATAATCACCTTCCTCCCCCATAAGGGAAACTTGCCCTGGAAGCTCCTCTAATTAATTCAACAATGGGATATCTTGAAGCAAAATTAGAGTTCTCTTTCCATCCTAAATTGAATCAAAAAAATGATGCTGATCTCCTTGAAGAAAATCAAGAAGAATTAGTTGATGACTCTCAAATTGGTTTCTTGAACTACCAGGATGAACCCAAAAGCAAAGTAGAAGATTTTGATGGATCATATGCAGTGTTTACCAAGTCCAAGAACAAATCAATCTAGCAAGATGATAAAGGGAAGATAGAAGATCAACCTCAGTCGGTAATCACAATTGCTAAGCATGGAGCTACTCTGCCTTTTCAGTCAAAGGATCCGGTGATCACCCCAAATGTGAGTACATCAATTTCACCTTCACCTTCTACTTTAATTTTGCAAACTAGCCCTCCTCCCATCCCTCCTAAAACTCAGAAAGTTGAAGTACTTTTTTCTATACCTAGCTCAATTTAGCCATTTGACATAATTGATCATGTCAAAAAGACAAAAATACAAATGTCTGAGTTCAAATATTTTCAGTCCAATCCTGATCAATTGAATAAGTTGTCTAATATGTTAAGAACCAAACCATCTCTATAAGACAAAAAGCTAAAAATGTAACTCCTAATTCTCCAAAGAACACACCTATTCTGAATAATATTGTCATTACTCCCCCAGCTACTCTTAGAAAAATAGAACCTTTCTATGTTTCCCTGTTAATTAATGGCCACAAGCTGAGTAACTATATTATACACTCAGGTGCATCTGACAATGTCATGCCTACTAAAGTAGCTGAGTCTCTGGGTTTCACACTGACCAAGACATTTGGGAGATGTTTCTCCATGGAGAACAAGCAAGTACCATTGTTGGAGCAAATCAAAGATGCCCAATTTGCATTTGTAGCCTTTCCAGACAAGAGAATCAAGATGACTATCTTGGTGGCTGACATTCCAACATCTTATGGCATTTTTCTTGGAAAAATTTTCTATAAAGATGTGGGAGAAGAACTAAGCATGGATCTATCTAAAGCAAGGATCCCTATACAAGGCGTAATGAAGAGGTTGCTCCCTGAAAAAGAGGCAAAATATGTGGTCACCCAAACATCAGCCCTTAAAGCTCAAATTTTTTTTGAATTTGCAGGTATGGGTAGCTATTTTCTATCTACAGATGAAGTGCATGAAACATCTGATATAATTCTTGAAAGGGTTAACTCAAAAATTAGTTCAACTAGAATAGCAGAACTAGTAGGCTACAATATAGATGAAGAAGGATCCTCCATCTCTGATGAAGGAAAGTCTAAAAAAAAATCAGTATCAGATGAGATATGGACTTTGAAATTTGATGGTAGTTGTTCCTCTACCAGTTCAGGAGCTAGGATTGTGTTGATATCTCTTCAAAGAGATATAATTCCTTCATCTTATAAATTATAGTTTAGCAACACTAACAATACAGCTGAATATGAATCATTGCTGCTTGGAATGAAGACTGCTCAAGAAAAAGGCATCAAGTTTTTTCATGCCAAAGGGGATGCTAAATTAGTGGTTTGTCTTGTAATAAATATTTACCAAACCAAGAATGAAAGATTACGTCACTACCATAACCTAGTTTGGGACCAAATTGAAGGCTTTGATGCTTTCAAAATTTCTGCCATACCCAGAGAGTCTAATGATAGAGTTGATGCATTTACTATTTCAGGAACTCTCTTAGTTTCTCATTAAGATTTCAAAGAAGATAGGTATACTATTAAGCTGGTCTGTAGACTAAGTGTTCTTGATAATGCTGATCATTGGCAAGTATTCAATGATGATCATCAAATCATTGCCTTCTTAAAATGAAAAGACAATTTTGAACAATTACATTTTGAAGGCAGTGAACCTCAAAAGTATGAATCAGCCTTTGAATCTAGTTTAGATATAAATGAAGAGTTCTTACAGCTGAAAGGAAATAAATGAAGAGTTCTTAGAAGCTATTTGACAAGCATGATAGATTTATCAAACAACAAAAAATAGACTCAAGTTTTTCTCAGAGATTCGATCAAGTAAATCTAACCACTAAAAAAAATCCCAAGATGGTTAACATTGGTAAGTGTTGCACCCCTGAAGAAAGATTCAAGTTCATCACTTTGCTCCATCAATACCTGGATGTCTTAGCATATTCTTATGAAGATTGAAAGTCTCTCAGACCTGATGAAATCCACCATGACATTCCTCTCAAGGCTAATTCAATGCCCTATAAGCAAAAATCTAGGCAGTACAATCTAAAAATATCAGGTGTTATTTTGTCTGAGATACAAAAAAATTTAAATATTAGAATCATCTTCCCAATCCATCATTCCACATGGATTGCAAGCATAGTTCCTGTAAGGAAGAAGAATGGCAAAATTTGCATTTGTGTAGATTTCAAGAATTTGAATCAAGCATCTTTGAAAGATAATTATCCTTTGCCAATTATGGATCAAGTGCTTCAAATAGTGATAGGTTCAGAGATGTTATCAATGTTGGATGGCTTCTCAGGATATAATCAAGTTGAAGTTGGTGAAGCAGACCAACACAAGACTGCATTCACCACACCTTGGGGTATATTTACATATAAAAGAATGCCTTTTAGCTTGATAAATGTTGGTGCTACCTTTCAGAGAGCAATGGATCTGGCTTTTAAAGATAATATTGGTAAATTCATAGTGGTATACCTTGATGACTTGACTGTCTTTTCAAAGCATCGATATGATCATGTATGCCACTTACAATAAGTGTTAGAGCACTATCACTAGAATAATATTTTTTTGAATCCTAAGAAGTCTATTTTTGGAGTAATAGAAGGGAAACTCCTTAGACACATTGTGTCAAAAGAAGGCATAAAGATTGACTCAGATAGAGTCAAGTCTATTCAAGAGCTTAATTTTCCTACAAGTAAGAATGATGTTCATTCTTTCTTTGGAAAGGTGAATTTTTTACAGAGATTCATCCCCAAATTTGCTGAGAAGACTAGACACATTGTGAACATGATGAAAGGGAAGACCATCTTTAGCTAGACTAAAGAAGGCAAGTAAGCATTTTAGGAGATCAAGACTGCCATTGCTCATGCCCCTATCTTGGTTTGTCTAGATTACAACAAAGATTTCATCATATACAACTATGCGTCTAAACATACTCTTTCAGCAATTTTTGTTCAACAGGATAAGGAAGGTATAGAATCTCCTATCTCTTTCATAAATTGCCCTCTTCAAACCCATGAGATGAAGTATTCAAATGTAGAGAGGCATGCTTATGTGTTGGTGAAAGCAGTCAAACATTTTTGCTTCTATATTCTGAATTCACACACTACTACCTTAGTTCCTGATACTACAGTCAAGTCTATATTAACTCAATAAGAGTTTGCCACGAAAAGAGGTAATTAGATTACAAAGATCCAAGAGTTTAATCTAAATATCAAACTGATAAATTTGGTTAGGGGTAAAGGCCTATGCCAATTAATTACTGACAATAAGCCAAAAAACACACAGCGTGAAGAAACTAAAGTGAAAGAGACACCAACAGTCTTTTTTGTCTCCACTACCAATGAGTGGTATTCAGGTATCACTCATTTCTTTACTTATGGTGAATGTCCTACTCATTTGTCTTACAAATAAAGGAGGACTATCAAGTTGAAAGCTACTAATTTTGTCCTTTGAGACAATGGCTTGTATAAGAGAAGCATAGATGGAGTATTCCTTCACTGTGTAGACAAAGAGAAACAAAGCCAACTTTTAAAATCTTTCCATAATCTAGCCTATGGAGGATATTTTTTTGCTCTTGTGACTGCTCACAAGATTCTAAGCTAGGTATTATTGGCCAACTCTTTTCTAAGATGCACATAAGTGGGTGAGAAAATGTGAACTTTGTCAGCAATTTGTTGGAAGACCCAAGTTAGCTGCTATGCCTCTCAAGCCAGTGATCATAGAAGAACCTTTCCAGCAATGGGGGATTGATTTTATTGGGACTATAAACCCATCTTCAAGTGCTGGACATGATTATGTCCTTACAACAACTAACTATTTTACCAAGTGGGTAGAAGCAATCCCAGCTAAGCATGCTACTTCAGAAGTTGTATGCAACTTCCTTAAAGAGAATATCATTTTCAAGTTTAGAGTTCTAATCAAAATTGTTATTAACAATGTAGCTTGTTTCACCTCCCAAGAGATTACACAATTCTATTTTCATTATGGAATTATACTCTCTCACTCTTCTGATTATTTTCCACAAGGGAATGGACAAGCTGAATCTAGCAATAAGAACCTAGTAACTATCAACAAGAAGCTAGCAGATGACAATCAAAAAACATGGCATAAATCATTAGTTGATGCTTTATGGGTAGACAAAATCACACCAAAGAGGGAAATTGGTATGTCTCCTTTTCAACTTCTTTATGGTATCAATGTTGAGATACCAATCACCTTAGAATTGCCAGCCTTAAAATTGGCAAAGGTAATTAAAGATCAGACATATGAAAGATCTCTTGATAAAAGAATCATGTGCCTGACTGAGCTGGAGGAACAGAGAACAATGGTAGTGGATAGAATTGCTGCTCATCAAATTTTGGTAAAGAAACTCTTTTGACTAGAAGGCTAAAAATTGTGATTTCCAGATTGGGGATCAAGTCCTGTTGTGGGACAAAAGGAGAGAACCAAAGAGTATGCATGGAAATTTTGACTCCCTTTAGAGAGGCCCATTTATAATTCATTAGCACATTGGTGAAAATAGCTTTCTTCTAAAATATCAAGATGGCACACTCTTTTCTCTGCCTCACAATGGGCGACATCTGAAACACTTCAACTCTTGAAGTATCAGATCATTGCATCTGTATATATGTATATTTGTATAGTTTTAATTCTATTTTGTTTTATTTGTTTTCTTTTTTGATGCATTTCATTTCTAGGTAGCATGACTCCATATCCCAATGGTACACATGAAGACACTGGAGATTTTGGATTCTACTCCCTTTAATTCTTTTTGCAATTGATAGAAGTTCCCAAACTGGAGCCAACTGTTGTCCCCCAAAAATATCACTCATTTTTGGGACAACATTTGAACTATTTTGGTCTTATAGACCAAAGTTGTCTCTTTCCTTTCTAAAATTTGTCCTAGACATTCAAATTCCTCATTTTTCAAACTTCTCAAGAATCTACAGACTCTATAGGCCAAGTTCAATGGGCTTTACAGGTTGATTTCTATAGACTCTGCAGGCAGGTTCATTTCTACAGGTTCAAAGACTTCTGTAGGTGGGTTCAACCAAAAGAATCAATTTCTAACACTTGTTCATTTTTGGGATTGGTTTAGTGCCTTGGTTTAATCAAAAATCTTCATCAACAAACATCTAAGCAAAGAAAGCTTAAACCATTGAACCACTTTGGTTTAAAGGTTCAACGAGTTCAAAGTTTAAAAGGTTCAATGCTTTTGGTTCAATAGCGGGTTCAATCAAAGGAATGATTCAATGGCTTAGTTCAACCAAGTGGTTTAATGCTTTGTTTCACTTAGTTGGTTCATCCACTTTGTTTCAACACTTTGGTTCATCCTTTGGTTCAATCAAATGGTTCAGTGCTTCAGTTCAAAGCTTTTTTTGAACCATTGAACCAAAGCTTGGTTCAACGGTTGGTTCAATGTCTTTTGGTTCAAAGGTGGGTTTAATAAAATGGTTCAAAGGCAGGTTCAACCAAGTGGTTCAATGTTTTGGTTTATCTGCTTGGTTCAAAGACTTGGTTCATTCAATTGAACCATCGGCTTGAACCATTTTGGTTTAAAGCTTGGTTCATCAGCTTGGTTCAACATTTATTTCAATCAAACGGTTCAATGGCTTGGTTCAACCAAGCAGTTCACTCAGACGGTTCAAAGGAGTGGTTCAAATGCAAAAGTTCAAAGAAGCCTCCCAAAGGACAAGTGCCCTTGTGGAGGGCACTTGGTTGACAAAAGTACCCTTTGGAAGGGTCATTTTCAAAGAAGTCCACAAAGGTAATTCTTTCAAATTTTTGTTTAAGGAATTCAAAAAAGACTAAGGCAAGAAACAATTCCTTCAGACTTTTTGTCTAAAGGAATTCCTTCGGACAAAAAGTCTGAAGGAATTCAGGAAAGCAACTGTGGGTAGAAAGCCCAAAGAAAATTCCAAAGAAGCAAATACCAATGCAAACAAAACAATTCCACAAACTTTTTGTCCATGAGAATTTATCCGTGGACTTTTGTCCATGAGAATTTATCCATGGAGAAAGCCTAGGGAAAATACATGTGGGAATTGTCCACAGGAAATATCTATAGGAAATGTTTGTGAAGACTCTAAGGAAAAGGCTGCCGAATGACCCCAAAGGGTAGGTGCCCTTGCGGGGGACTCTCAGCTGCCAAATAAGGACACTTCCCCAAAGCTAAAGGGTCACCTTCCCTTTAGGAAGATGTAAAACAAGAAGCCTGAAGGCCATTTGAAGATCACGTGAAGGGTAGATACCCTTGTGAGGGGCTCTTCCTAATCCAAAGTGGATCATTTCTTAAGGCCCAAAAGGGTAGGTTCTTTCCAAGAAAGTGCCAAACAGAAAAGCCAAAGAAGGACCAAGGGGTGACGCACTTGAAGATGTCAAATTCAAAATAGCAAACTAGCCGTTGAAAACATATTGACGGGTGTGTGAACATCAATTTCAAAGCTCATAAAATAGTTGTAAATTAAATCTAGGACTCAATTTAATTAACCAAAAAAGGAGGAATGATGATCAGATCGCCAGGTGGACATTGAAAGTTGTAAACTTTCAATAAGCATGACTTGTTTCTCTACATTGAGAAAAATAAATGGGTAGATGACCCTAATTTTCAGCCTGTCTTCCTAACAGTTTTCAATGCAACATGATGTGTTACTATTCTTGAGTCCTTCTTGAAGAGGCTATATAAGGGACTCTCTTTTATTGTAAATTTATCTCTTTTTGACAATCAAAATGAAACTCTACCCAAATTGAAAGGCATTACTGAGACCTTGAGCTTAGTCTGTCGATCACATTTTGTTATTGAAATAAGAAAGCAAGTGATTTTTTAGACTTTGTGATGTGATATCTTTGTTGTTGGGGAAACTGTTCCCTTAATGTATTCTCTATTCCTTTAATTCAACAATCAAAATTAGTGAAAGTAGTCAGGAAGGTGTCCTGAAGAGTCAACTGTGGAGAGACTTTGTGCCCCCATAATTGCCTTTAGTGTGTTTTATTTTCATTTCTATGTAAAGGACCTTGGGATGACTTTGTGCCCTCATTGTCCTTCATATCTTATTCTTGAGCAATTCAGGTGGAGACTGTCAGGAATCTAGAACAACAAACATGCTCTGATCCCACTTGTTAGGATGCAAAACCAGAAACATATAATTGATTACCAAACTTCAAGCAACTTAAAATGCGGAAATAAACCAGATTCACCAAGTAACTAGAATTCAAAATAACACAGCATATGAGAGACAATACACAACTTGTATTAACACTTTATACAAAAAATAATACAATAAAGAAGATGCCACTTCTTCTCCACCACCTTACAGAGGTTTCCCACACCTCAAGTGAACAGTAATTCTTCTCCCCAAAGCTCTCCCTCTCACAGGTCACAACACCCAACTCAAATACAGAGTTGATGTTCACCTCCCATGCTCCACGCATAACACAAGTGCTCCACGCACTCCACAAGCACTCCACGTGCTCCACAAGTACTCAAGGTACTTCAAGTAGATCTCCCATGAACTTGCAATAACCTGCACTTCAACAGACCATACTTATGGAAGGAACTCCCTTGCCTTCCTCTCTTGCTCTATCCGAATACACACCTGTACTCCAAGTAGATCCTGCCTGATACTGCTCCCTGTTGTGTTGCTGTCTATATGACCTTGCACACCTGCAAATCAAACAATGGTTCTGATCACCTGTGAACCTCGACCTTGCACACACATACACCTGCAGATCAACGATCTTACTTACCATGTAGATCTCCTATATAGGCCATGCAACTATGACCAAGATCCTACACTCCTGAAGAACCCAGCTGGCTCTCCAATCCAGCACCAACACACCTGGTACTGTGGCACTAGGAGGAACGCACCATTGCTCTACCTCACACACAGAAGGAGCTTATAATTATGCTCTCTTACTCCCTAGCACACTTTTCCAATACAACCATGAGTCTATTATATAGATCTCATCCAAACAATAATTAAACATCTAATTACAATAATTAGATCCGCAGCTCTCAGTCTAAAAATAGATCTCTTCATGCAAACACTTTGTTCGTTAGCTAACTGCCCGTAAATAGCTCGCAGTCGAACCACACAGGCGACCGACGCCGGTCCCTGTCTGCCTGGAGGTGACCGACGTCGGCCGATATATGACCGACGTCGGTTGCTTCCCTTTGCTATCCTGTCGACGTCGACTGATCAGACCGACCCCAACTTCTCTGCAATCTTCAGCAACCTCCTCTCCTGTTTGCATCAGTGAAGCTTTTAGCTCCACAATCCTAACAATCTCCCACTTGGAGATAAACAGCTGCACTGTACCTGTACCTGTACTCTGTCTAATCTATTTCCTAGTTTGTATCCCTCTTCAAGCTCCCACCTGAAGACAACACACCACACAACCTGTGATGTACCTCCTGTCATCCGAGTACCCTGCCACATCCGAACCTACAACACCATGTAGTGAAGTCCTGACCCTGCATAGCAACACCTGCTGCCGGTCCCTCTCAGAAACCCTGAGAACCCACTTCCCCGAATTGGCTCCTAACTCTGACAGCTCCCACTGCATGGGAATACTCAGGTCTATACCAGACCTCATGTGATTTCGGACACTATACCTGTCCAACCCTTAGTGTGCTCCGGTTCTGCATCCCAAACCTCGCCAACACCTGATTCACATCAGCTCCCACTTGAGACAAAATCAACCTGTGATCTCCATGCCTCCCATGTCAAAGAATTCCACTGCTCCAAACTCCTCATGACATGCCACTGAACTAATCTTACCCTTAGCTCAGCAAAACCCTGTATGTACAAACCTGCTATAGCAAAACATACCATCCACATACAGTAACAGAATGATGTCATGACCATCATCCTCCTGGTAAGTCAAACCACAGTAGTTACCCTGACATCGACTGAAGCTATGCTTCGTCCTCCACCTGTCAAAACCTGGTACCACTGTCCTGCAGCTCCTCAAGACCATATGCCTAGTCTTCCATCTCACGTATCCGTTCTCTCTATTCTTCTACTAAGGAATCCATTCGTCTCTGTGCTTTCATCCAGCTGGCAAACCTACCAAGACTCCCGTCTGGTTCTGCATCATAATCCTGCCTAGCTCACACCTGTTTCCTGGATCCTTCCTGCTTTACAATCAGCAACAAGTATGAAGAAGAGGAACACGAATTTGAGGGCCTACTTACGCCTTCAGTCCTCCGTATGGGTGTTTGAGACTCCTTGACAGCTCGCTGTCCACCCAAAATTTGTTACAGTGACCGACCTCGGTCACTCCACAGTCTGCATCCGACCGACGTCGGTTCCATGCGTCTGTACCTGACTACCAACCTGCCAGCGCTGGTGTCCCTGCTGCCGATGTCGGTCCTCCTGACCGACATCGGTCTTACATATTGCCGACGTCGGTCCCATGACCGACGCCGGTCTTACCCTGCCCGACACTGCTGGCTTCGGTCTGCACATGACCGACATCGGCACCTGTCTGTTCGACGCCGGTTCCTCATGACCGACGCCGGTACCTGTGTTCACCTGTGAGTGATGACTTTTTACCCGCGAGCTCCTTTGGATCAATCTCCATGTCCAAACTGCCCTGCTCAGATGTATCCAGCCTCATCCACTGAACTCTGTCCGCCATCTCCTCCAAGAACACCAAGGCTTTCCAGTTCTTAAGCTTATCAAATATATCTGTCTTTCGCTTAAGAACATGCATCTCCTTCCTGCTCATGTGACCAAGCCTACGAAGCCACGTCTCTGCAATAGAAGAAGAATCGGTAATATAAACAAGTAGATAAAGTGTACCTGTTTTCTTACCACCAGCTAATTCAGGTGCTACCGCTGTGAGAGTTCTTGTGCATCTCTCATCACCCAATCTTTCTGAAGAAATTAGCCAAATCTTCAAACCTGGGACCTCCATGACCTTCATCAACACCTGTGTGTTGGCCGCCTGCAATTTCAGCTTCACTTCCCCTTTGCCAATTCTTTGGCAAGGCTTACCAGCTCCTCTACCTAGGGCTGCATGGAAAGAGGCAACCGAATCTTTTATCCAAGATTCAACTTTATCCAAGAAACCTGCAAACACATCCTGTGCAACAACCCCTGCTACATCTGTATCTTTAGTTTCTTCATGCTGATCTGTTACCAACCAACAATCTTCTTTTACCTGCTCTTTCTTTCCATCGGACCGTGAGTAACCGTCTGTGCTTTTCAACTCCTCCATTCTTAGCTTACTTTGATCTGCCGTTGCTCTACTCCCACTCAATCAGAAACCCCTGAGAGTGCCCTGTAACCAAAACACACCCTGCTTCCTGCAACCTTAGCTCTGATACCACTTGTCAGGAATCTAGAACAACAAACATGCTCTGATCCCACTTGTTAGGATGCAAAACCGGAAACATACAATTGATTACCAAACTTCAAGCAACTTAAAATGCGGAAATAAACTAGATTCACCAAGTAACTAGAATTCAGAATAACACAGCATATGAGAGACAATACACAACTTGTATTAACACTTTATACAGAAAAGAATACAATAAAGAAGATGCCACTTCTTCTCCACCACCTTACAGAGGTTTCCCACACCTCAAGTGAACAGTAATTCTTCTCCCCAAAGCTCTCCCTCTCACAGGTCACAACACCCAACTCAAATACAGAGTTGATGTTCACCTCCCATGCTCCACGCATAACACAAGTGCTCCACGCACTCCACAAGCACTCCACGTGCTCCACAAGTACTCAAGGTACTTCAAGTAGATCTCCCATGAACCTGCAATAACCTGCACTTCAACAGACCATACTTATGGAAGGAACTCCCTTGCCTTCCTCTCTTACTCTATCCGAGTACACACCTGTACTCCAAGTAGATCCTGCCTGATACTGCTCCCTGTTGTGTTGCTGTCTATATGACCTTGCACACCTGCAAATCAAACAATGGTTCTGATTACCTGTGAACCTCGACCTTGCACACACATACACCTGCAGATCAATGATCTTACTTACCATGTAGATCTCCTATATAGGCCATGCAACTATGACCAAGATCCTACACTCCTGAAGAACCCAGCTGGCTCTCCAATCCAGCACCAACACACCTGGTACTGTGGCACTAGGAGGAACGCACCATTGCTCTACCTCACACATAGAAGGAGCTTATAATTATGCTCTCTTACTCCCTAGCACACTTTTCCAATACAACCATGAGTCTATTATATAGATCTCATCCAAACAATAATTAAACATCTAATTACAATAATTAGATCCGCAGCTCTCAGTCTAAAAATAGATCTCTTCATGCAAACACTTTGTTCGTTAGCTAACTGCCCGTAAATAGCTCGCAGTCGAACCACACAGGCGACCGACGCCGGTCCCTGTCTGCCTGGAGGTGACCGACGTCGGCCGATATATGACCGACGTCGGTTGCTTCCCTTTGCTATCCTGCCGACGTCGGCTGATCAGACCGACCCCAACTTCTCTGCAATCTTCAGCAACCTCCTCTCCTGTTTGCATCAGTGAAGCTTTTAGCTCCACAATCCTAACAGAGACTTTGTGCTGCATCTCAATTTTCTGGTTACTACATCCTTGGTTACATTTTGCTTTTACTTCTAGGAGTATTCTTGTGGCTTGCTGAATAGTACTTCTGAAAGAAGAGGAGTGCTTTCTATCATTTTCCTTGAGTTTCTCCTTTGATCTGCATGCATCATCTCTAAACAAAGAGAGATGGATGGTTTGTCTTACCCTTGAGTATTATTTTCTATTTATATATACATATAACATATTTATAGGGAACCTCCCCTTGATGAGAGGAGAGATCAGTCCCCTTCTAATGTGGTAAACCTACACATTTGGACAACTAATCTTCCTACTTTGGCTGATCAGACCTATTTTGTTTATCAATACGCTGATCGAGAAATTAATCAACCAACAGGGGCATGGATAATATTGTCATGCTTTTGGTAGGCTACACACTTACGTACATATTGGTAGGTTTCATGATCCATGGTGGCTTAATAATATCTAATCTAAAGTAACTTCTTGGCTAGGGCCATCTCAATGACATGGCCTCTACAGATACCCTCAAGGACCTCCTTGATTTTGAGAATAGACTCTTATGATGTCAAGAATCTTAACAAGTTTTAATCATAGCCTCACTAATAGAGCATGTTGTTGAGTATGGTATAATAGGATGTGTGATGGATGAAGGCTTTACGTTGGTGGTGATTAAGGTCTAGTGGAATAAAATGTTGAGGTATGTTCTTATTGTTGTGTTGAGGCATTAATATTTTCATTGATGTAAAAGGTAATTGAGTGTCATTGATGTCCCAGAGGTGCTCTTTTGAAGATTCATGGTAAGTAATCATGATAGCTTAAGCATGGTCTAGTAAGTTCTTAAGTTCTACGTAAAGTCTTTACACAATGTTATGATGTGACAAGCTTATAGGTAGTGTTGATTTGTGTTGCTATGAGATATAATTATAAAAAGAGTGTTGATTATGTTGAATTTCTTGTTGACCAAGTTCATAAGAAGCAAGTCTTTGGGATAAGGTGTATTTTAAAGCCTTGTCTTATCCTGATGAAGGCATGATTAGTAAAGTTTGGTGAAGTAAGTGAGCTAAGGCTTATGAGAAGATGTGTGGTAGTAATTTAGCATGGTATGAGTTTGTTTAGCATGATATTAAGTGTTAGAGTGCATCTATAGTGGCAAGAAGTTCTCAAATTAGTGTGGTGCCTAGTAGGTTTGTTTGATAGACTAGTTCTTAAGCATGGATCTGGCTTGTATAAGCATGATGGTGGTGATATGGATGTGTATGAGCTTTAATATATGAAATTAAATTTGATATCATGTGATAAAGGTGTTGAGTCAGTCACATGACTCTCAAAATGAGCCAAATGGGTAAGTTCTTCTTTAGTGGTCTTTTTATGGACCTAGTTTTAAGACCCTAGGTGGCAGAATGACATATCATGATCAGGTTTAGAGGCATGTGAGATCATTTGAGCATGTATTGAGGCTTGACATGTTTTTTCAAGTTTTTTGGTGTAGTTTGAGGTCCTAAGTTAAAGAATAAATCATGAACATGAGTTTGAAGATCTCATGTGTGTACAAAATGAATAAATGAAGACACGAGAAGGATTTTCTCATGATTATTGGAACTTGTGAATGGTACATGGGAAGTTGAGATCTTAGGAATAGATGTGAAAGGGTCATATAAATCATTTCCAAGCATTAGGAGTTGATTTTAGGGGCAGAGTTTTATGAACAAACATTAAGAATGGAAACTTGTCTAAAACCCTCATAATGACCCAATATGGAAGGTCTTGATAGAAATGGATCAAAATGAATTGTATGACCTATTGTGATTATTGTATAATGTATATGACTCTCCCAGGTACCTCCAATTGGAATTAGTCTATCAAAAGAGTGAGTGGAAGCTACAAAAAAACTTATATTTCTCATATTTTTGATATAGCAGGCTTTTGGTTGACCAGGGCAAAGCATGAAAGTGTGGAGGTTGAATCTTGAGAAATATATCTTATGACCATGGTGGTTTCTAATTAGGTTATAGACCTCAATTATGCTCAACTAGACATGAAATTCAACTTATCACTAAAAAGGCCTAGTGAGGAAGATAGTGAGAAAAATAGGCAAAAGTGGGAATGACATTAGGGATATGCTGACATGGATTAGGAATGAATCCAATTGTATGGGGTTGTTTATAAATACCTATAACACATGTACATATTGGTTATATGTTTTTTATATCATTGAAAATGTTTAAAATGTTGTTCACAAGATGACCTATTTAGTGAAGATGAGATAATGAAGGTGCAATGTTGAGAGATTGGTATGCAAGACCAATATTGTCACTAGACCATGGTATATTTCTCTATGAATTTTATATAATTATCTCATAGTATCATAAAAATGTATCAAAATTCTATAAAATTGATCACATAGGTATTGAAAGTCATAATCACCATGACTGGTCCTCAAGGTAGAATGGTAGTTCTGGGAATGCAAGATGGAGTGATGAGTTTGAGATGTTATATCTTGAGTTAATATATCTAGTTCACATGTTGATGTTTTTGGAATATATGGCATATACATTATTTATATAAGTTTGAGAGATAGTATAATAAGTTGAAATATGGAAGCCAAAATGGCTTGTCTAGATGTGTAAGGACTATGAGAGAAAAAGTCAATAGATTGGTCTGTAAGACCAATAGTTTCTACTATAACTTGTGATATATATATTCGAGGATGTTATAAAGGTCACATAAGAACTATTCATGTGCATGATAAGTCTTGTAAGTGTCCTTATAGGAGTTGAAAACAACATTCATCGGGACTATGTTTTTAGGGATTATGATAGTTTTTTATGTGTTTGTAAGATTGATGTTTTTAGTTATTATGCCCAATTTTTAAGTTTTTAAATCATATGGTGATATTATATAGATTCCATGGGATATTATACATTCATTTAGAGTGTTTTGAAGTTCCTCACTAATATTTAAGGTCAAGATATTAATGAATAGGTTCTAAGCAAACTGATAGTTCTGCATAAGATTTTTGATGAGGTGTTCTTAAGTCTTTGGAGCCTAAGTGATGGATTCTAGTGAGTTTTATGATGACCTTGAGGTCATGAAGTTTCCATCCATATGTGGATTGTATCTATAATGTGTTTTTATATATTATTTGAACTTCATCTTTAAGGATAGTGTTTTTGGGGTAATTAGGCCTAATAGGTTTTTAAGGCCTAATGGTGTTTTCAAGGTGTGAGCAAAGGATTTATGACTTATTGAGCATAGATAAAGTTAGTTGAGATTTTAAAATAGGTTTTTTAAGGGTTTGATTTCTTTGGTAAGGGCCATATGGGACATATAGGTTCAAGTGAATAAAGATCTAAATGATTTGATTGTCTTTTGAGAGACTTTTATATATACATCAAATATGTGTTCTTGATGTATGATAGTGATTGAAATTTAGAGAGAGAAGATAGAGACCTGAAAAATAGGTCACCATTATTTGGTTGACCAAAAAGGTGTCTTAAGGTGATCACTTTAGTATTGGTTGAGTTTGTTGGGGATCAACCAACAAAGTTGATTACTATGTGAAAGCAACTAAATGTGAAATTAAACCAGAAAGATAAGTAACTAGAATCAGAAATAGCAAAGAATAAGAGATACAAGAAACCACCCTAAAAACTTGTATTAAACTCTTTATAGAAGGAATACAATTGAAGAAACTTATTTTCTTCCACACCTCTCTCAGATGTACAGATCTCTTTCTAGATCTCTTTCCCTCAAGAGCTCTCTCTCTCAATTACAATCAACTCCAACAACCTGGATTGATACACATATACAATCTTGTACTATTCAATTCCTTAAGCTAAGAAGATCTAATCCTATATATAATATTAGGAAACATGAGCATACAATTACAGCCATTAGATGCACCTCCTAATCAAGGGCTCTAAACAATCTTACTAAAGATAGAGATGTGGATTTAAGACTAACACTTAATCCTACCATGCAAACATTCTGTTCTGTCCACAAAAATAGCATTTTGGATGCACATGTAACCGACGTCGGTCCCTACCTATCTGCACCTGACCGATGTTGGTTGAACATAACCAACGCCAGCATCTCCCAGTCGACTCCTAATCAATGTCGGTCGCTCCTGACCGACACCAGTGACTGTGTTATTCCTGCAACCTACAAAATACTCATTTGGTGAAGCTTTTAGCTCCACACCTTAACAATCTCCCACTTGGAGATAAATAGCTGCACCAGTACCTGTACAGCAACATCTTCTAGCTCCTCCATCTTCAAACTCAATCATTAAGACCTACGAAAGTTGAATGAAGATTCAACTTCTCTTTTTTTATCGGCTTGGTTAACATATCAGCAGGGTTCTTATCTGTATGAATCTTCTCCAGCTTCAACTCACCATGCTTCAATACCTGTCTAATGAAGTGGTACCTAAGTTGTATATGCTTTGTTCTTGAATGAAAGGTTGAATTCTTAGCCAAATGAATTTCACTCTGACTATCACTGTATAATCTGCAACTCTCTTGCTCCTTTCCAAGCTCTTCCATGAACTGTGTCATCCATATCATCTCGTTGCTAGCCTCTGTGACTACAATATATTATGCTTCTGTAGTTGACAAGGCAACAACCTTCTGCAACTTTGATATCCAGCTAACCACCATTCCACCAACAGTGAAAACATATCCTTTGGTGCTCCTTCTGCCATCCAAATCACCTGCCATATCTGAATCTACATAACCATGTAGAGAAGTATCTGAACCTCCATAGCACAAATGCCTACTGCTGGTCCCTCTCAGATATCTAAGGATCCACTGAACTGCTTTCCAATGCTCCTTCCCTGGATTGGCCATATACTTACTTACAACACCCACTGCTTGGGCAATATCCGGTCTAGTACATACCATTGCATACATTAAACTCCCTACTGCAGAAGCATATGGAACTCTACTCATGTACTCTACCTCATCATGTGAATTAGGACATTTTTCTTTACTCAATTAAAAATGTCCAGCCAAAGGTGTGCTTACCAATTTTGCATCCTACATATTGAACTGTTTCAACACCTTATTCACATAATCCTCTTGAGACAAAATCAACCTGTGATTTTTTCTATCTCTCTTAATGCTCATGCCAAAGATTTTCTTTGCTACTCCCAAATCCTTCATGGAAAATGTGTGAGCTAATTTCACCTTAAGCTCAAAGATATCCTGCATGTGTGATCCTACAACCAACATATCATCTACATACAACAACAAAATAATATATCTACCATTATCTAATCTCTTAAAATAGACACAATGGTTAGATTGACACCTACTATAGCCATGCTCAGTCATAAACCTGTCAAATCTCAAATACCACTATCTAGGAGCTTGCTTGAGGCCATACAAGCTTTTCTTCAATCTGCACACTAACTTCTCCTTACCTTTGACCTCAAATCCTTTCGGCTGATCCATATATATTTCTTCATCCAAATCTCCATGAAGAAATGTTGTCTTAACATCAAGCTACTCAAAATGCAAATCCTCAATAGCAACTAAAGATAATACAGTCCGTATAGAAGTCATTTTAACTATAGGAGAAAAAATCTCACCAAAATCAATGCCTGGTTTTTGTGCAAATCCTTTCACTACCAACCTAGCCTTATATCTCATCTATCCATTCTCACCTTCCTTCAATCTGTAGATCCATCTTTTCTTCAGTGTCTTCTTTCTCACTAGCAACTCAACCAAATCCCATGTTTGGTTCTCTTTCAAGGAATCAATTTCCTCATTCATGCCTAGCTCCCACTGATTCTTGGATTCCACCTGTATTGCTTCATCAAAACTCTCTGGTTCTCCACCATTAGTAAGCAATAAATAGAATAATGAAGGGGAATATCGAATTGGAGGTTTACTTACCCTTTCTGACCTCCTAATGGGTGTCTGAGACTCATTCACAACACACTCTCTGCCCAAATTATATGATAGTGACTGACCTCGATCACTTCCAGGCCTATAACTGGCTGACATTGATTCTTCCTGACTGACATCAGTTCCTTCCTTACTGACGTCGGTTCCTTCCTGACTGACATCGGTTCCTGTATTGCCGACGTCGGTTCCTGTTTGATCGACATCGGTCTCTGTGTTTTCCTGTCTATGATTAATTTTTCCCACGCGCTCATTTTAGACTGCCACCTCGTCCAATTCTCCATTGCTCTGCGCAGATTGATTCAGCGTCTTGAGCTGATCACTATACATCACTTTTTCATTGAAAACAACATCATGGCTCCTAATTATCTTGTTAGTTCCTAGATTCCAAAACTTGAATCCGAAATCATCAGAGCCATAGCCAATAAATGTGCACCTCATAGACTTAGCATCTAGCTTCTTTCTATTCTCCTTATCAACATGCACAAAGGCTTCACAACCAAAAACTTTGAGAAATGAGAGATCTACCTTTTTACCTGTCCATGCCTCTTCTGGAATTCCACCATCTAGAGCTATAGAGGGTCCTCTGTTAATTAGGTACACTACAGTATTCATAGCTTCTGCCCAAAACTCTAAGGGCAAACCAGCATGCAACCTCATACACCTTGCACACTCTATTACTATTCTGTTCATCCTTTCAGTAACTCCATTTTGTTGAGGTGTCCTTGGAACTGTCCTTTGCCTACGTATTCCATGCATATAACAATACCAGTTGAACTTATAGCTATAGAACTCACCACCATTGTCAGATCTTAGGCACTTCAATCTTCTGCCTATTTCATTCTCAACCATAGCTTTCCAAATCTTAAACATGTCAAAAACATCAAATTTCTTTTTTATACAATAGACCCATACCTTTCTTGTAGCATCATCTATGAAAGAAACATAGTACCGTGATCCTCCAATAGAAGCAACTTGAGCTGGCCCCCACATGTCTGTGTGAACAAGCTCCAATTTGTGCTTCTTCTTTATTGACCCAATCTTGAGAAAACTCGCCCTCTTCTATTTTCCAAAAATACAGTGCTCACAAAAATCTAGATCTATGCTTTTCAAATCTGAAAGCTTACCTTTTGACTTAAGAATAGACATTCCTTTCTCACTCATGTGGCCGAGCCTAGAGTGCCACAACTTTGCATCCAAATCTAAAGTAGATAATATAGAAGGAGAATTATCAATAATACAATTACATAAATAGAGAGTACCTACTCTCTTACCTCTGGCCAATACAAGTGCACATTTGGTCACCTTCCAAGATTCAGCTATGAGAGTTACTGTACAACCCTCATCCCCTAACTTTCCTGCAGAAATCAAATTCCTCTTCAAGCTGGGAACATGCATGACATCTCTCAACACCCATGTGTTGCCATTCTACATTTTCAGCTACACTTTTCCTTTACCAACAATTTTACAAGGCTCATCATCCCCTAAATAAACTATTCCAAAATCTCCATGGACATAGTCACTAAAATATTCTCTATTAGGGGTTGCATGGAAAGATGCACCAAAATCTAAAACCCAAGATTCTATATTATTATGCAAAGAGAATATAAGAGCATCTTGTGCAATACTTGCAACTTTTGCTTCTTCTTTACCTTCATGCTGATTATCTTCTTTAGGCTTTGACTAGCAATATTTGCTTATGTGCCCTATCTTTCCACAATTCTAGCATTGTGGCTTCCTGCCATTTTTGGATTTGGATCTACCTCTCATCTTTGACTTAGGCCTTGATCTCCCTTTCTTGCCCTTCTCTTTTTGCCTTCCCCTGCTCTCAAAACTTAAAGCGTTCCCTGATGTTTCCTTTATGTTTTTCTTGCGAATTTCTTCATTCAAGATTACACTAACAACATCCTCTACTTTTAAAATATTTGAAGCAGATGCAGTATTACTAACTGCCATTACCAAGCTATGCCAACTTTCAGGCAAAGAACATAATATTAAAAGAGCCTTAATTTCATCATCAAACACTATTTTGACTGAATTTAATTGATTTACAATTCCATGGAAATCATTTAGATGATTAGATACATATCCACCTTCTTGCATTTGCAAATTAAATAACTGCTTCATAAAATATACCTTATTTGAAGCTGAGGGTTTTTCATATAAATTTGCTAAAGTAGTCATTGACTCTACCGTAGACTTTCCCTGTGATAAATTAGATATCACAGTAGATGACAGACTCAATCTTATAGATCTAAGAGCCTTTCTATCAAGAACTTCCCATTCTTCATCATCCATGTCTTTGGGCTTCTTTAAAACCCCACCTAACAGTAAGTATAGATCTTTCTGATACAGATAATCCTCTATCTGCATTCTCCAATGTTGATAATTCTTGCCATTAAACTTTTCCATTCTTACTTTACTTTCTTCTACCATTGCTTTCTCCCACTCAAACAAAAATCCCTGTGAGTAACCTGTAATCAATACACACTAACCAGATCTGAAACACCTGTTAGTCAACCTGAGCTCTGATACCACTTGTTGGGGATCAACCAACAAAGTTGATTACTATGTGAAAGCAACTAAATGCAGAATTAAACCAGAAAGATAAGTAACTAGAATCAGAAATAGCAAAGAATAAGAGATACAAGAAACCACCCTGAAAACTTGTATTAAACTCTTTACAAAAGGAATACAATTGAAGAAACTTCTTTTCTTCAACACATCTCTCAGATGTACAGATCTCTTTCTAGATCTCTTTCCCTCAAGAGCTCTCTCTCTCAATTACAATCAACTCCAACAACTTGGATTGATACACATATATAATCTTGTATTGTTCAATTCCTTAAGCTAAGAAGATATAATCCTATATATAATATTAGGAAACATGAGCATACAATTACATCCATTAGATGCACCTCCTAATTAAGGGCTCTAAACAGTCTTACTAAAGATAGAGATGGGGATTTAAGACTAACACTTAATCCTACCATGCAAACATTCTATTTTGTTCACGGAAATAGCATTCTGAATGCACAGGTGACCGACATCGGTCCCTGCCTGTCTGCACCTGACCGACGTCGGCCGAACATAACTGACGCCGGCATCTCCCAGTCGACTCCTGACCGATGTCGATGACTATGTAATTCTTTCAACCTACAAAATACTCATTTGGTGAAGCTTTTAGCTCCACACCTTAATAGAGTTTGTTCTTTGTCAAGAAGTGAGAGTTGCCTTTAAAGTTGGTGGTTTTATAAGTGTTATTGAAGTGGTTGAGTTGGTGTTGAGTCAATTAGGGGGTTGGTGTCACCTTGAAAGTTGGTTCTTGTTTTATGCCTAGTTAATTTGGTGCTTGCTAAATGCCTAGTTAAGTTGGTGATGACTAGTGATGGGTTGGTACTCATTGTGGAGTTGGTGCCTCACTAAATCTTGATTCATTGCTTATAAGAATATAGTCCAAGCTATGTTTTAGTGAATTTTATCCCCCATGATGGTTTTCCACATATCTCTTGTGTTTATATATTGCATGATTATATGGATGTTTGTTTATGCATTAGTTGATGTATGTGTTTGAATGAATGATAAGTGAATGATAAGTGAAATTGAATGATTATTTTAAGGCCACTGATTCACCCCCTCCCGCTCAATGGCTATGTTTCCAAAAATTGGTATCATATCAAGTCCTTTAAATAATATTGATAGTTTTAAGTTGATCCTAGAAGTCCAAGATGGCTAAATAACTAATGAAATAGAATTATGAGTTGATATCTATGGTAATGGTTCTTGATAAACAAGTATATACCTTGAAGACTAAGTTGGCTAATAGAGCCAAAGAAGATGAAATGACTATTTAAGATCTTAAGGATCAGTTAGCGGTTGCAAATTCAAGTCTTAAACCAAGAGAATAAGAGTGAAAATAGTTCAAGATAGATATGGAGAAGCTCATAGTCAACTTTGGTCATAGATCAAAGGATTGTAGAAAGGTCTCAAGGGATGAGCATTCATGAAACTATGAAAGGAGAAGGAATTGGTCAAAGGGAGATCACAGTCATCATCAAGAAAGATTCAAAGAGAAGAAGGATGAAAAAGAAGATAATTCAAATACTCCAATCAATCCCAAATAAATTTTGAAGAGAGATTATCAATCTCATGTTTTTAAGGTGTCTAAGAATATTAGATTGGAGATATGGGAATCTCTTAAATCAATGTTGTTTTAGTATCTTATGGAAGAGGGTGATTCCATTAGGTTTCATGGAGATGCTCATCAGCTAATGGACGCATGGTGGTTACTTGGTCTAAGGAGGATATTTTAAGATTATTCATGCTCTCCAAGAGTAGGTTTGTATGCAAAGAATATCTATAGAAGTCATGAAGAAATTTGAGTTATGGATTGATCTACAAGACCAATATGTTCATGAATAAAGTTGGTTGTCAGCCTAATCTGTGTTGACATTTGGAATTGGTTTCGACATCTTGTTGAATTTGGTTTATTTTTCAATAATATGAGTTTATTTTATGCTTTGTATAGTTATTTTAGGTGATGATGTAGGTGTTTGAGCATATGAAATGACTGGAATGAAATGAGGGTTTCAAGACTCCATGGGATGGTAAGACCTAGAATAGCTTTCATGAAGTGAATGAACTTGTAAATACTTATATAGTTAAATGAACATTATAGGGACTATCTTGAAATGAATAATGAGGAATTGAAGTGTTATAGGTGCTCAATAAAAGTTATATAGTGCTTTGCTTATCTTAACAGTCAAGTAGGACATAGATTGGTTTGCAAAACTAATGTGAACATTAGAGAAAAGTAGTATATGAGAATAGATATAATATAAGGATCATTAAAGAGTAGGTTAACATTATATACATGCCTTAAGTAATATCACAAAGGTTTGAGCTTGAAAATCATAGTGAAACCATGTAAAGTCAGTGAGAACATAAAAAACTAGTAAGAAGTTTGCAGAGTTGATTCATTTAGTGAGTATGAAAAGTTGAGAATTTTATGTGAAATAAGATGAATTCAAGGTCATAAAGGATCAAGGTATAGGTTTTTAAGTCTATTTTTTCATAATTTGAAGAAAATAATGTTTGATAGAGGTCTACCATAGAGAATGAGGTCTCATAGACCTAACTAGCAGTTTGCTACATGGAAGTTATTATGAGCTAGTCTGAGCCATGATGGCTTGTGAAACATAAAGGGAATATATGTATGCATGAAAAATATTCTAATATAACATATGGAAATCTAATATTTTTATATATAGATGATTAATATTATTCCTTTGGAATGATGGTATTGATTACAAACAGGCCTAATGTGTTTAGGTATCTATGAGATCTACTTGAAGATGATTATCATTACTAAGAAGATGTTTTGTCAAAGGTGGAGTTCCTTATTTATTTATTGACATATAGAAAGAAAGGGGAGTGATTTTCATGTGTTTTAGGTTTCCACAAGCTTAAGGGGAGCATGGTTGAGTACTTCTATGAGTTGAGTTCATGTTTGGTTTATCAGAGGAAGATTGATCTTATTTGGGAGAAAAGATGTTTCAAGTTCAAGGATCATATGGTAATATTGTCAGAGATTACCCTTTGAAACTAATGTCAAAGGGGGATAAAGATCATATTTAGAGAAAGACTAGTCTAGGTTAGATCTATCTTGGAGAGATGAGAATGATCTACTTTGTTAGAGTGTTTTCCATCAATGACAAAGGGTGAGATTGTTGAGGTATGTTCTTATTATTTTGTTGAGGCATTAATGTTGCCATTGATGTCAAAGGTAATTGAGTTTCATTGATGTCTTAGAGGTTCTCTTGTGAAGTTGCATGGTAAGTAATCATGATGGCTTAGGCATGGTCTAGTAAGTTCTTAAGTTATGCTTAAGGTCTTGGCACAATGTTGTGATGTGACAAGCTTATGAGTAGTGTTTCTTTGTTTTTCTATGAAATATCATCATAAAGAGAGTGTTGATTGTGTTTAAGTGCTTGTTGACCAAGTTCATAATAAGCAAGTCCTTGTAGACAAGGTATATTGTGAAGCCTTGTCTTGTGTTGGTGAAGGCAGGATTAGTAAATCTTGGTGAAGTGAGATGAGGCTTGTGAGAATATGTGTGGTAACATTTGAGAATGGTATGAGGTTTTTTGGAATGAGAATGAGTGATAGAGTACATCTAAAATGGTAGGAAGGTCTCAAACTAGTATGGTGCCTAGTACGTCTATTTGATAGACTAGTTCTTAAGCATGGATATGGCTTGTAAAATAATAATTATGGTGATATAGATGTGTATGAGATTGAAGTTGTGAAATTAAGTTTTATATCATGTGAGAAAGGTGTTGATTTAGTCACATGAATCTCAGAGTGAACCAAAGGCTTAAGTTCTTCTTTAGTGGTCTTCTCATGGACCTAGTCTTAAGACCCTAGGTGGCATAATGAGGTATCATGATCAGGTTTGGAGGTATGTGATCTCATGTGAGCATGGATTAAGGCTTGAAATTTTGTTTTAATTATGTTGGTGTAGTTTAAGGTCCTAAGTTGAACAAGAAATCATGAAAATGAGTTTGAAGGTCTCTTGTGTGTATAAAATGAAGAAATAAAGACCCAAGAAGGATTTTGTCATGTTTTTTGGCACGTGTGACTATTTAATGGGAAGTTTATATCTTAAGTAGAGATGTAAAAGGGTATTATTAATTATTTATAATCATTAGGAGTTATTTTCATGGGCAAAATTTTAAGAATAAATGTTAAGAATAAAAATCGGTCTAAAACCCTCATAATGACCTAATATGGAAGATCTTGATAGAAATGGCTTAGAATGAATTGGATGACCTAGTGTGATGATTATATCATGTATAGGACTATTCCAGGTACCTCGAAGTGGAATTTGTCTATTAGAAGAGTGAGTGGAAGCTACAAGAAAACCCTTGTTTCTCAGATTTTTTATATTGTTGGTAGGGTTGACTAGGTCAAAGCATGAAAGTGGAGGGAGGTTGAATCTTGAGACCTATATCTTATGAAAAAAAAAAATTACCAGGTTACATACCTCAAATATTCTAAACCAGACATGAAATTTGACCTATCACTAAAAAGGCCTAGTGAGGAAGATAGTGAGAAAAATAAGTGGAAGTGGGAATGAGATTAGGAATGTCTTTACATGGATAAGGAAAGAATAAAATTGCATGGGGTTGTTTTTAAATACTTATAACACATTTAAATATTTTTTATATGTTTTTTAGGTCATTGAAAATGTTGTTCACAAGATGACCTGTCTAGTGAAGATGAGATAGTGAAGGTGTAAGGTTGAGAGATTGGTATGCAAGACTAATATTGTCATTAGAACATGGTATATTTATCTATTAAGGTTACCTAATGGTATCATAGGATAATTCACATGAATTATAAGTCTCTAAAATTTATCACATAAATATTGAAATTCATAATCACCATGACTAGTCCTCAAGGTAGAATGGCAGTTTTGGGAATGCAAGATGGACTGATCAGTTTGAGACATTATATCTTAATTTAATGTATATAGTTCACATTTTGATGTTTTTTTAATGTATATAACCTATAAATTATTTATATAAGGTTGATATTTAGTATAATAATTTGAAATATGGAAGCCAAAATGGCTTGTCTAGTTGTGTAAGGACTGTGAGAGAAAAGATCAATAGATTGGTCTGTAAGACCAATAGTTGCCACTATAAATTGTGATATATCTATTAGAGGATGTTATAAATGTCACATAGGAACTAATAATGTGCATTATAATTATTTTAAGTGTCCTTATAGGAGTTGAAAACAACATTCATCAAGACTATGATTTTAGGGATTATGGTAGTTTTATGTGTGTTTGTAAGATTGATGTTTCTGAGTCATTATGCCTAGTTTGTAAGTGTTTGAATCATATGCTGATGTTATATATATTACATGTGATATTATACATTCATTTAGAGTTTTTTTAAGTACTTTTATTTTAATTTAAGGTCACGCTGCTAAGAATGGGTTCTGAGCAAATTTACAATTCTAAGTAAGCTTTTTTATGAGGTATTCTTGAGTCTTTAAATCTTGGGTGATGGAGTCTAATGAGTTTTATGGTGAACCTAATGTCATTAATTTAAAATAAATATTTGAATTTTTCCTATAATTTATTTATATAGGTTTTTGGAGCTTCATCTTTGAAGATGGTGTTTTTGGGGTAATTAGGCCTAATAGGTGTTTAAGGCCTAATGGTACTTTCAAAGTGTGAGAGAATGATTTATGACTTATTAAGAATATATAAGGTTTGTTTAGATTATAAATAAGTGTTTTAAATATTTTATTTCTTTGGTAAATCCCATCTAGTCCATATAAGTTCAAGTTGTTCCATGGAGAGGATAGACCTAAGGTGTTAGGTCTCTATTAGGCCTAGAAGAAGATTGAGGTCTAAATGTGTTTGGCTGAACTAATGGTGATCATAATTTGATTGATTATTTTATGTAATGTATCCTAAGACATGTTTTGGTTTTTACCCTGATGGATTAGTATCTTGGCCAACCAAGAGTGTAAGTGATCTTGTGATGTGTATTTATGCAAGGCCTAATTAGCATAATTGAATGTGTAGCAAATAAGAGATCTAATGAGTGAATAAAAGGGTAGATTGTGAAAGAGAAAGAGGAATTGAAGACCATAATAAGAGATGAGAGAGACTATGATTAATATATAATATATTTGATGCATGTGGCTTTTAATTTTAGTTGACCTAATACGCCTAATAAGAGGCATATTGAGTGAGTAAGCCTAAGAGGCATATTTGAAAGAGTTAGAGTGAAAAAAGAGGTGAATGAGTTGATAGTATTTTGAGAGACAATGAGATGTTAATAAAAGATGTGTTCTTAATGTATGAAAATGATCAAAAATCATATAGAGAATATAGAGAGATAAAAAAGAGGTCACCATCTATTGGTTGAGCAACAAGGTATCTTGGGCTGATCAAGTTGGTCTTGGCTGAGTTGGTGCTTTGTCAAGAAGGAGTGAGAGCTACCTTGAAATTTATTGGTTGAATAATTGTTATTTAAGTGGATAATTTGGTACTAATTCACTTATGGGGTTATTTCCTTCTTGAAATTTTATTCTTTCTAAAGGCCTAGTTGAGTGGGTGCTTGACTAGTGAGGGGTTCATGATCATTATGGGGTTGGTGCCTCACTAAATCTTGATTAATTCCTTATATTAATATATTACAAGCTATGTTTAAGTGGTTTTTATCCCCCATGAGGGTTTTCCACATATCTCTTGTGTTCATATGTTGTATTATTATATGTATGTTTTTTTATGTATTGGTTGATGTATGTGTTTGAATGAATGCTTCATGAATGATAAGTGAAATTGAATGATTGTTTTAAGGGAATTGATTCACCCCCCCCCCCCTAATATCAATGTTTATGTTTCCAATAGAATATTATCATGGAGGTAGTGTAAATGTCATGGTACTAGAGTTGACTGGGATCAAGTATGGAAAAAAAATTATAATGAGCCTTTGCTTGATGGGTACAAAATAATAATTGTTTAACTAGAAAATTTCTTTCAAATACATCTTCTGGAAGATCTATTAAAGAACCAATAATTTCCATTGAGTCAACAACTTTTTTACTTCCTCTAGATAATTTATCAAAAGTTATAGATTGAAAATTTTGCTTCAATTGATCACCCATTTTCTTATAAGGAAGTAAATTCTCATCCTTGGTCTAAAACTCTTCATTCACCTATTTAATAATCAATTGAGAATTGCCAAAGACTTGAAGGTATTATATATTCCATTAGATGGTGAGTTGTGATCTAATAATTAATTCTTCATTTTTATCAATGTTGTTTATGCATGGGAAAGATGTTTAAAATGCTTTAGGGATTAGGTAACATTGTGGAGTTACCAAAAAGATTCCCACTCTTGACTCATGAGTGGTAAAATATCCATCAAAATATAACTTCCAGTCTATGGATTATTCAATTGTCAATATATATTCATCGGGGAAAGCTATGATTAATGGGTTTGTGTCTATTATGAGTGTTGTTGCTAGTTGGTATGTAATAATTTGACCCTTAATGGCCTTTTTATTTGCATACTAGATATCAAATTCACCTAGCAACATGATCCATTTGGCCATTTTTCAAATTAGGGCTGACTTAGATAACATATATCTGAGTAGATCAACTTTTTTTATAATCTTGACTTGGTTGTTCAACATATAATGCCTAAATTTTTGTGAGGTGAAAATCATGGCCAAGTAATCCTTCTCTATAGGGGTGTAATTGAGCTCATACAAAATGAGATTTCTACTTAGATAATAAATAGCTCTTTCTTTACCTTCATCATTATGCTAAGCTAAAAGAGCCCATATATCACATGTTGTAGCAGAGATATATAATAGCAATTGTAGACTAGGAATTTGACTTAAGAGAGGATGGTTAGTATCGTGTTAGTTCCACAAATTAAATCAAAACTGAAATAAACACACTAGCATAACATCTCTAGGCCTAGTTACTAGGGAGATTTTAGTTAACAAAAAAATGTAAACACAACTATAACATGAAATAAAACTTCTTTCACCTTCCTTGGATGCTCCAAAATTCTTGTTATAGTGGCTTGCTTAGATTTGTGCTCATGAAGTCTACATCAATGGAAGCTTGGCTACATCCATCTCTCCTTGACACCTTGTGTGGCTTTGGCTTGGCTCAATATTTGGACATTATAAAATTTAATTTGAATGAAGATTTTATATTAGTTCAGCATTATAACTTTGGCATATGAGAGCTTTGAATTCAATAGGCAAGGCCTCCTATTTATAGATTTTTTTAAATGGCTAGAATCAACCTAAATTGTCCATCTCAAGATAGAGATGTGTGGCTAAGGATAAATCAAATTATTAAATTAAATCTATAAATATCTCCATTAATATTTGGGATAAAGTGGAAATGAATAGGCATGGATGTTCTTAATGAGGCATGGGAGGTAGAAATCCTGATATTTATGGCATTTAAAGCCTAGGGATGCCTTCCCAAGAAATGATGTCACATGATGATGTAGATATTCAATATTCATTTATAAAAGTAAGTATTCAAAAAGATCCATTGAAAATGAACTTAAGACCTTGATTTAGTTTAATTATCCTTAAGCATGATTATGTAATTTGGTGCAAATCTTGGCTCTTTGGTGCACAAACTAATCAAATTAGTCAAAATGTCCTGTTATTAGCCCAAATTTTGACAGGATTGGAATTAGGATGCGATGTAAAATGTGTTAGATCTATTATCCCAATTAAAATGTTGTCAACACAAAATAATAAATGCATGTGTCTCATGAAAGAGATTTGATAGAAAATAATAATCCAGAATACCTAGGTGCAAAAATGTCATTTTGACTCAAAATGATTTGATCAAAGTTAGTTTCTTCATAAATTGCATTGCCCTAATTAACGATATTCTAGCCAAAATCGGCACTTGAATATAACAATTTCAACTCATTTAATGCATTTTAGCGTTTTGAGGCTAAATTGTGCATTTTGGTAATAAATTGGTCGAAAACCTAGTTAAAGGTTATCAGTGGCCAGTTTTAGGTGTCTATAGTTTACCCATGTTTGGGAAGATATTGCAAATCATAGGCATAGAAATGTCTTCTCAAATAATGAAAAATGGCCTGTATGCTAAAAAAGAAGATAATGATTGAAAAAAAAGATCCAAATGGTGTTTAGGAAGCCTATGATGATGCCCCCTAGAGGGAGTAGATATCACATATATGGATGAATGGTCCCTCAAAAATAATCAAGAAGAAGGAAGAAATTAACCCATAGTTGAGATTAGTCCAAATGATAAAATGCTTTCATGCATTGATTTTTAAAGATTACTAATTTTCCCAAAGGTGGTTATAATAAAGAATAAAAGTCAAAATAATCATTCTCCCATAGGTGGTTATAATCATTAAGAGGACCTGGATTGATGAAAGATGATTGTGCCCTAGTTATGGTTGATTATCAAGTATAACTCAAGGATATAACCTAGAATACAAATTAAAGATGAGCAGATGCAAAAGTAGATGTGATTATCTAAGGACTTAAAGAATTCACAAACAACTAAGCATATGAGGATGCACAAAATGATGAAAGGGATGGATATAAGAATGAGATTAATCAATAGAAAATATTTAGTTGTACCTACTAATGAGGAGATTCTCATCCTAATTAGAAATGATAAAAATAGAATGGCTAATGGGTTAATTTTATCAAGGGTGTGATGGAAGGATTTACCAAGGTGCCAAGGAGAAAATTCTATGGCTCCATTTATTTTAAACCTTCTTGAAGTGGATTTTTATTGTAACATGTGAGGGTAAGCATCATGATAGAACACCATGAGGACCATTCTAAAATTTACATAAGGACTGACTCCCAATATAATAAATAATTGAAAACAACACACCAATGATAAAAACCATGATGACAATGTTGATGTATGAATATGGATATGTTGGAAATATTATCATTGATGTCAAAGGTCTAGTATTATTGGTGATAAAGGCCCCATTGCATTTAATGTTGTTTGTAATAAATATATTTTGGCTAATATGAGTTAATATTTATTTAATATTAACGAATATATTTTTGGTTGCATATGAGACAAAAGAAGGGCCCATGGAGAAGTCGAAGAGCCACGGGGTAAAGACAAAAGAAGGATGGGACGCATTTTCCCATGAAGAGTCATTTTGGGGAATACCAAGAGTTTCCAAGTGAAGACAAAAGAGTAAAGGCACAATTTCTCATGAAGGGACACTTTGAGGAATATGAAGAGTCACCAAAGATAAGGACAAAAGTGGGAAGGACGTTTTTGGTCATGAAGGGTCACCACATGACTTTTCAAATGCTTGGATATGAAGGGTCATCCAAGATTGGTGCCATTTTCCATGAGGATTGAAGGGTCACAAAGGGGGAAGGCCAAAGGTCATTTGGAAAGCTATAAATAAAAGCTTGAGAAGCCATTTGAAAATATGGATGAGAGAGGTTGATTTGATATTGTAATATCTAGCTTAGAAGAGCAATTGTGAGAGATGAATATGATTTGTATTTGTTATATCTAGCTTAGAAGAGCAAAGGTGAGAGAGAGGAAGGAGATGTATTGATCTATCATTTGTTGAGATAGCAACATTGAGAGATAGGTGTGTGGTATACACAAAGGGGTTGGTGCTCACAAATAGGTGCTAGGTTGGTGCTCGACAAAGGGGTTTGAAGCTCCTGTGGGTTGGTGCTCATGAATTGTAGATGAGGTTGGTACTTGGAAAAGGGGTATGGTGCTCCTGTGGGTTTGTCCTCAAGAATATATTTGAGATTGATTCTTCGTGGTTTTTCCCACATTGGGTTTCCACGTTATATTTGGTGTCTCTCTCTATCTTGTGTGATATTTATTGTTTGAGTTTTATTGCATATCTTAAATGTTTGATTAAGTGGAATTTGGTTAAAGGAAAGATTTATAAGATATATAATATATTGATTCACCCCCCCCCCTCTCAGTATATTATGTGCTTAATAGGATAGCCTCAATAATAATGTGCTCAAGGAATCACCCAATGAACTTATATAAACTAAGTTGAGGCAACAAAGCTAAAAGCAAATAAATAGGCAAGCAAGCAAGCAAACAAACAAACAGAAAGCACACAAATAAACAAACAACTTGAAATAAATAAAAAAATAGAAATCCTAAAAACAAAATCAAAATAAAGCATCCTAACAATGATTTTACCCTAGTAGGGCAAATCGAGGATAACTAACTAGGCTTAGACAGGACAAATGTTTTTGGATTTTGAACTATTTGAATGTTTAAGGTATTTTAAGGTATCTTAACTCATTAGATAATGATAATACACCTAATCAAAAAATGGTGAGAGTGTTGGATTAGGTTGCTCATAAAATAGTGAGAGTGTTGGCTTAGACTACTCATAAAATAGTGAGAGTGTGGCTTAGGTTGCTTGAAAATAGTGAAAGCATGGATGAGGTTGCTCAAAAAATGGTGAGAGCATATGGAAAGGTTAACTGAGGTGGCCCCAACATGAATTGAGCATGACCTACATAGTCTTAAAATGATGTCAAAACATAGTAATTCCATCAACACAAAAGGTGAGTAAAAACCAACTAGGTCCCAACAAGTTCTCATATCTGATAAATGTCTAGTCAAATGAAAATCATAATGGCAAAGTGATGTGTTAATGCACTATAAAAAATGTTTCCCCTAGTTTACCCATAGGCAGTTATAATTAGGATACAATTACATAGATCAATGATACTAATTTGTCCATAGGCAGTTATAATTAGTAGTAATATTGGTGAGACATTGATTTGCCCATAGGTAGTAATAATCAGGCTCACATAAACCAACTTGATACAAGATGGAAGATGAAATATATATTTCCAGATTATTTGTCACACTACTTTCATAGACTATCATTGTAAACATGGATTTTCTAAGATTTGAAACTTGATCAGAATTCCCTCATAAAAAGTGTGGGAAGAACCAAAGAAACCAAGATCAAAATAAGATTAGATAAGACAACTAAAAATAGGCTTTGGTCTAGATAGGAATGATATGGTAAAATGGAATGGTCTTGCTCTAGGTTAATTATGGTTTGTGATAAATTTGATAAAATGGTAAGAGGTTTTCCCCCAAGTGATGGGGTGATTGGCGAGGATATGAGACAATGGTAAAAGGATATGTAACAACAGCAATGGCATGGCAATGAAATGGTATGGCACATGTTTTTGGCCTGGGTATGGTAGATTTATTTGGCCTAGGTATCATAAAATGGCATATGATTCTATTATTCTTGTTGAAGTGGATATGTACCTCCTAATCAATAGATGATATAAATAGAATAATCAATCATGTTAATTACTACCCCACACCTCATTTGAATAGTTATTCTATCAATAACTACCTACATATTTTGTTTTCAAGAATGTTTTTGTGCTCTTCCTTGGTCATTGATTCTTATTCCTTCAAATGTCGAGAAAAGGTATCTTTGTAGCCTCTAAAAAAGAAAGTATTACCATGGATGATAAACATGGATAAAAGTTGGATGATAGGTTTTTTTGTGAAATGGAATGGTAGATGATAATGGAATGTGTAATGGTGGGGAAACAAATGAAGATGAGGACTTTCAATCACATTTAATGTTTTTGATGTCACATTAGACATAATTTTGGATGTGATGGGGCCAAAAACCTCTAAATATTCTCTCGATAAGACCACCAAATTATTTTATAGTTTGATCTTGAGAGTAGCTACCATCTAATTAGGTTGTAGATTAGAAGCTATTTTGATTTGATCTTGAATAATGTCTTCATTAAGAAGTGAAGAAATTTTGTGCTTAGCTATTGGTGCCTCAATGAGGTTTTCATCAATGAAGTTGTCTTGATTGTCCCATAGCACCTCTAAAAAGTTTTCACTAATGAACATTGGCTTTTAACTTTGATTGTCTTTTAGCACTTCTAAAAAAGTTTCACTATAAGATGATGAGTTTGAATTTTACTTATCCCCTTGCACCTTTGAAAAGGTTTCACTATGAGAGTGCTCTTCTAATATGTGAATATGTTCTTAGCCTCCTTTCTCTTCTTCAAAACCTATGTCACCATGGATGAAGTTCAACAAAGTGTGATTTTATTGGTCTCAATCAACACTTGTGGGAAATGGAATGTCAATAAAGTGGCTATGTTGGTTGATGGTAATGGTACATGGAATGGCAAGAGGCTACACAATCCTCATAGAATATACTAGGAAAACTTGTGTCAAATTTGAAGTACTCATCCTCAAAAAATATGGAAGGATCACAAATGTATTCATATTGATATATGAGGCATGCATAACCAATGTTGTAATATCCATGAACATATTCTTCTTTTGAATCTGACTCTAACCCAAAGGACTCTGAATCCACTATTGAGACTGATGTTGATTCTAATTTTGATGCTAAATCTAATGTTGGTTCAAGAATAGAACCTGACTCTAACTCTAATTCTTCATATGATGGGTACTCTATTATAATGATGTCTTATTGGATATTTGGTATTGGATAAGTAATGGCCTATGATGGCATAATGGGTTCCACAAAGACTAGTTTGTCAAAGTGAGACTCCTCTACAATGAGAAAAATGTCAAGAGATAACTCCTTAGAGATTGGCTTGTTAAAAAGAGGCTCTTAAAAAATAGGCATATGGTTGAGGTAATGATTTGCCCAAATGTGGTTATAAACATTAAGAAGTGACTCAATAAAGACTAGCTTGTCAGAGTGAGACTCCTTGACAACTTATATAAGATCAAAAGGTGATTCATCATAAATTGACTTATCAAAAATGGTCAATTAAAAAAAAAAAATCTTGGATTGGTTGGTTCTCTTGGCCTTGGTTTGTAATGACTTGGAAAATACCAATTTTGAACATAACTTGGTCTTCAAATGATTGGACCGGTTAAGGTTTTGATGGGATTGATACTGGATGAGGAATGGTCTATGATTAGATAATGGTAGGGCATTGGGTAGCATGATTGATCACATGAGCCCAAAGATGAAGTATTGAAATGGTAACATCAAGGTAGTATGGAGCTTGATTACTTGCAAAAGCCAAAGGATGAGGTCCTAACATGATGAAGAGGTGTTGTGTAGCTTGATTTCTCACACAAGCCAAAGGATGATATCTTGAAAGGACAAGGCTAGGGCATTATGGAGCTTGATTGCTCACACAAGCCAAAGGATGAGGTCTTGGTATAGGAGTGGTATGGCATTGTGGAGGCTGATTACTTGCACAAGCCAAAGGATGAGGTCTTAGAAGGATAATTTTGGTGTATTATAGAGCTTGGTAGCTTGCACAAACTAAAGCATCGAAGTCTTCCTCATAAACTATATCATTCCAATCTCAAGTTAGATCATAATCTAGTTCTTGAATGTGTTCCATATATTGATTATTGTAAAGAGGGTATAGATCCATATCCTAAACAACATTATCTATAGTTAGGCCTTCAAAGTCCTCCTCACAAGTCTCTTCATACCAATCAAGGTCTCAATTTGGATCATAAATTGGTTCATGACTTTGTTTCCATGAATGATTATTATGAGGTGGATATAAATCTATCTCACAAACCATATTAGCATTATTGGGGTCTTGACTAAAGCCATAAAAGTCATTTTGTGTGGCCATTCTATCCTAAGTTGGATTATCTGTGACTCCATCATAGGTGTAGCTAGACATATTTGCATAAATTATGAAAGATTTGAAAATAAAAAGGCTTAGAGTTCTACAAACTCCAAAAACTATGTCCAAATAATAAATGGTTCAAACTTAGTCTAATTTGGTCAAAGGTGGAGTTGTATCTTCAATGTGGTCTGAAAATGGAGTTGTATCTCCAAAAGGGTTTGTGTTAAGACTTGGCATAAAATAGTCTAATGTCAAATTTCATACACATAAAAGGTCAAGTGTCTAAATAAAAACTAGCATGTCAAAGTCTAGGTTAAAGTGTTCCAAACAAGGTCTAAACTAGGAAAGGGAAAAGAGTCGCTAGGTCTTTTATCTAAATGTGGAGTCAAAAGTTAGGCTCAAATAGGTTGTGCTAGGACTTTTGGCCAAATGATGTCAAAATCTAGAATTGAAAAAAAGGATTGATGTGAATTTAATTTAATTTAACAAGTTTAGAAACAAATTTGGCATAGACCCAACACATGGAATCAAACATAAACATGATCAGTTAGTATAATCCATAAGGTAGAAGGCTCTTGGAGAAAGACTGTGGTCTCCCAAATAAAGGCACAAACAATGATGAGGAAAGGCACAAACAATGATGAGGATAGGCATTGAACAAACAAACCATTAATAGTTTTCAAATTTGGGTAATCGATTAACCAAAGTTATGCAAACTAAAAGTGAAAGATCTATGTATTAGCCCCATGAATTGAAGCCTAAACAAAAATCAATCAATGTTTGAGTCCAAATTTGACAAGGTTAATTGAAAACTCAACATTAAAAACTAGGATTTTACCAGATAAGCTAGACAAAATTAGACATCATGATGGCACATAAATGAGGTCTAAATAGTTGATGTGACATGGTTTGAAACAAATGGTTTTTAGTGTAATGTTAAACAAGTCTTAAAACAAATTGAGTAGCCTAACAGCATAAGCATGCTTGAATGATGTGGTTCATGTTATGTTTCAAATGACTCAAAGTCAAAAATGGTTTGACATGATTTGAGTAGCATAACACTGCCCTCCTCAACTCAAATACATGGTTTTGACATGGTTTATAAATAAACAAACAAGTTTTTATCTCAAAACATATCAAGCAAAAATGACCAAAATACACTAAGTATAATCATCCAAATCTTGGCAAGGTTATGGCAAAGTGGGGCTGACTAAAACTAATTGGATTTTGATCATTTTAGAGGGATCAATTACACAATGAGTTTCACATCATGATGCAAAATAAAAGCACATAATTGGGTGTCAATGGAACTTAGCTTTTTTCAAAAAGGTCTTGTCCTTTTTGCAGCCACTACATTCATCACTTGTTCATTGTAGTGTGATGTCCAAAGTGCAAATACATCTCATGTGTAACTCTAACACTATAAGGTGGTTTAACCACTCAAACCTTTGATCCTAGTGGGAGTGGATGAAGTCAACACCAAGAGATGAAACATCAAGTCAAAGCTTCCTTAATAAACTTGTGGGAGGTGATGAAATCCCCCTCACAAGCCAAGTTTTCATAAAAATAAATGACAAATATAAAGACTTTAGGGTCATTTCAAGGTCACCCAAATTATTAAGAGTTTTTGGGGAGTGTTTTAGATTCCATTATTTCTATGCCTTGGACTAGGCATGTTTGCAATAAGGATGAAAATTTTGATTCCAAAAGTTCTCTAAAGGGTATGGACGGAAGAGCATATAGGCAATGACCTTCTTTTTTCCAACTCAAGTTCTAATTAAATAGCTTTTGAAAACAAAAATTGATAAGTGTGTTTAATTTTAAGCCCCAAAAGAAAGGTTAGGTAGTGTTCTTTTGACCCCTTGGTCTTAAGTTGTAACTTGGAAAGCCTAATTATCAAAATCATTCACTTAAGCATCTAAAATTTTCATTAATCACCAAAATAAGGTTCCTAATTCATTTTAAAGCATGCAAAAGATGTCTTAATAGTATGTTTTAACAAATTCGAAGTCCACTGGTTACCTATCTACCCTTAAGGCATCACCCCAAAAGTAAATGTGTTAGATTAGAAACATTTAAAGAGAGTTTTTAAAAATTATGAAAAATCTATATAACTTAAAGCTAAACTAATATCATATTCTAAAAATTTAGAATAAAACATGTGGTTTTAAAACAAATCATCAAAAATAGAATCTGTATGACCCCAAACCAAGCATTTTAAAATGGCCAATTAGCTCTCAGGTTTTGTGTTTTTAAGAAAAATGTAGTGACCATCGATGGTTATACCCAACCATCGATGGTTGAAAATAACCATCAGTGATTGCACTAACTGTTGTTGGTTGTACTGACCATCAATGGTTGACTGTGTAAACCCATGACAAATAAAAATGGCAATATAAAGTTAGAGAATCAAATTGTAAGAGTTTGAATAATCTAATGAAGATTTTAAAGTTGCATAATGATCTTCTTCATATTTAGGATGCATCTTGTCCCATCGGGCATGCCATTATGTAGACTAGTAATTTGACTCAAGAGAGGATGGTTAGTATTGTGTTAGTTCTAAAAATGAAATAAAATTTGAAATAAACACAATAGCATAACATCTCTAGGCCTAGTTACTAGGGAGAGCTTAGTTAACAAAACAAAATGAAAACACAACTAAAACATGAAATAAACCTTCTTTCACCTTCCTTGGATGCTTCAAAATGTTTGTTGTAGTGGTTTTCTCAGCGTTGTGCTCATGAAGTCTGCATCAATGGAAGCTTGGCTACCTTTATCTCTCCTTGACACCTTGTGTGGCATTGGCTTAGCTTGGCTTGGATCAATATTTAGACATTATAAAATTTAATTTGCATGAAGCTTTGCAATAAATTCAGCATTATAACTTTGTCATATGAGAGCTTCTAATTCAATAGGCAAGGCCTCCTATTTATAGATGTTTGCAAATGGATAGAATCAACCTGAACCATCCATCTCAAGATGGAGATGTGTGGCTAAAGATAAATCCAATTATGAAATTAAATCTACAAATATCCCCATTAATACTTGGGATAGAGGGGCAACAAATAGGCATAGAGGTTCTTAATGAGGCATGCAAGGTATGAATCATGATATTCATGGAATTTATGGCCTAGGAATGTCTTCCCAAGAAATGATGTCACTTGATGATGTAGATATTCAATATTAATTTATAAATATAAGTATTCAAATTTCTCCATGGAAAATTAACTCAAGACCTTGATTTGGTTTAATTATCCTTAAGCATGATTAGGTAATTTAGTGCAAATCTTGGCTCTTTAGTCCACAAATTAATTAAATTGGTCAAAATGTCATGTTATTGGCCCAAAATTTGATTAGATTGGAATTAGGATGTGATGTCAGATGCATTGAATTTTTTTATCCCATTTAGGATTTTGTCAACACAAAATAACAAAGGCACATGTCTCATGCAATAGATTTGTTAGAAAAGAACAAACCAGAGCACCCAAGTGTAAAAATGTCATTTTGACTCAAAATGATTTAATCAAAATTAGCTACTTCATAAATTTCATTGCCCCATTTAATGATACCCTGGCCAAAATTGGCACTTGAATATAAAAATTTCAACTCATTTAATGCATTTTAGTGGTTTTAGGCTAAATTATGCATTTTAGTAAGAAATTGGTCAAAAGCCTGGTTGAAGGTTATCGATGGCTAGTTTTAGGTGTCTACAACAATAACCTTCATGATATAGGTGGTGATAATAATGGAGACTTTACTAGATATTGCTTTAGATTATCAAAGCCCTTTTAACATTCCAAGTTCCATTCAAACTAACCCCCTTATCTAAAAGATGAGTGAATGGGTGCCACTTGTCAACCAACTAGGATATAAACTGACAGTTGGCCTATAATTTCCCTTGAAGGCTTTTTAATTTCTTTTGGTTCTTAGGTGGAGGCATTTCAATAATACCTCTTATCTTAGCAGGGTCCACTTTAATGCCTCATTAAGAGACTATGAACCCCAAAAGTTTTCTTGAAGTGACTCTAAATATATATTTCTTGGGGTTCAATCTGACTTTGTATTCCCTAAGCCTCTTAAAAATATGTCTAAGGACCATTAGATGTTCTAATCTAAGCTTAGACTTTCCTAGGATGCCATCTACATAATCTTCCACAATATCATGCATCATATTTTAAAATATGACTATCATAGCCCTTTGATAAGTGGCTCCTACATTTTTTAGACCAAAGGGCATTACTTGATAGCAGAGGGTCCCCCATGGAATGATGAATGTTTTTTTGTGTTGATCTTTGGGAGTAATCTTGATTTGATTATAACTAGAAAAAACATCCATTAATGAAAGCATTTTAAATCCTACGGTAGAATCCATGATCATGTCAATATTATGTAGGAGAAATTCATCTTTAGGACATGCCTTGTTTATGTATCATAAGTTAGTACAAATTATTATTCTTCCTTGTGGTTTGGAAACAAGGATGATGTTAGAGATCCACTCAAAGTAATCATTTGGTTAGATAAAGCTAGCTTTCAAGAACTTTTTTAGTTCTTCTTTGACTAATAACACTACCTTAGGGTACTTTTTGTGGAGTTTCTGCTTAACTAATTTAGCGATAAGATGGACCACTAAGTGATGTATCACCAAGGTAGATATAACCTAGGCATTTCAAAACTAAACTATGTAAATGCACTTATATATTCCCTGAGAAGCTCAATGAGGATTTCTTGCTCCTTAGATGTGATAATTTCCCCCAATTTAATTCTAGGGTTTTCATCCATTCTAATATTTACTTTTATGACCTGCTCAATGACAGAAGGTGACTAATCTTGAAAATAGGTTTAGGGCTATGTTAATTCTTCCCTTGAAGAAAATTCATCTGAAATCTCTGTATCTATCTCTAGACAAGGCTCTTGTTCATCAAAAATTGACTGAATTTATTCCAATATTTGGAGGGGGATCATTTTCATCATATTTTTCTTCCTATATTTGATTTAAAGACTTGTTTCTCTCCAAATAAGGTAAATTCATTTAAATGGATAGTGAATCCCCTTTTTTGGTCTCCTGATGGCATGAAATTTTGATCTCCTAGATATCTAATGATATCCTCATCATTTTAGAATACATCAAAGGATGGATCATTCTTCTAATCCTATTCTATGAGTGTGGGATATCAGAGGGAGATGTTGATGGTGTAAATGACAATGTCAGAGAAGAGGTTTATAGAATCCAAGTCTTCATAAAGATTATAGACAAAACTTGTCTTGACTTCTTCATCAAAATTAGACTCTTCAAAAACTAAATAAGTATCCATGACTATAATTTTTAGGTCAATGCCTAGTGATTTGTATCCTAGGCCAAGATGTTTTGGATGTTCCTGAACACTAATAGGTTCCATCCTACCTTGTTCTTCCTGACCTAGTCCTTTAGCCTTATATTTCATGTTCTAAAGCATTTTATGAAGCTAGGATATTTTTTCTTGTGAAATTGTAGGGCCTCATCTTCAGAAATGATCTAATAATCATCAAGGTCTTAAAAATATTCATCTTATAACATCCCTATGCTTGTGAAGGTTATGTACATGAACTGATAGATAACAAGTTTATCTAGCATCATAGTCAAGGACCTGTAGCTATATGGGGATATTGGTAGGTTTCCAACATAGAAAATTTTATATGCATACACCCCATAGCCCTTGGAGATAATTTTTATTTGAGTGATATCTAGGGATTTGAATGAAATGGGAGAAAAATTATTAGGGTGGATGTATTTTGTAACTTTAAGATTATAAGAGGAACTTTAGGTGTTGGGATAATAGCAAGTAGGATTTAATTCATCCATTTGGTAGCTACAAAAGTGTTCAATTTCCCCTATGATTTTGACTTCCATCCCAAAATGTGGGAATTTTAGACATTGGTGGAGGGTGGAGGGTACTACTATCATCTTGTGGATCTGTTAGAGGTCTAGATTGTACCTTAGATGGGAAAGGGATTGTTTAGGTCCTTTGCCCAAATATAACTCAACATGGGATTGACCCCAGGCTATGGATATCCTATAATAGGGTCAAACCATTAGGATTTTTAATGAATTTATCTCCTTAGATGCATCATTTAAGCTCATTTCCACTACTAAAACCTACTAATGACTAAGGAAAAGGGAGAGAGAGATAAATTTAAAGGGAAACCTAAGATAACAATGGTGATGCACCTAAAAGATGGTTGATCCACTCCATTTGATCTCCTATCAAACACTAATGAGACAATCAAAAGACTAGATTTAGGACTCCAAGTATCTATCATGCATCAGTATTTCATACAAAGGTTCACCAAATGATCAAAATATGAGGGAAGTGATGGAGAGGTCTAATCCAAAACACTAACCAGTCACTGTATCCACATGCAGGCCTCAATCAAAATATACTTGAACACTAAACATGACCTGCATAACAAGATCAACTAGTAACTAGGTTAGATCAGGACTTGGCAAGGGAGAGGCTTCTACCACATATACAAATCAAACTAACATATATCACACTATACTAGAACAATGAAATATAAAATAGACTTGTATTCATCTCAAGAGGTTACAAGCTCCATCTTGACAAAGTCAAGTCATGCCTAAGAGAGGGATCAGAGGGATATAGAGAGGATGTATTTTTTGGCACAATGCATATATAGTAGAGAGAGAGAGAGAGAGAGAGAGAGAGAGAATGGGAACAATGCATAGGGGAGTGGAGAAAGATTCCTAGTCATGTGATGGCAGCTCATTGATTACTTTTTGCCTATGTGTCTTTTTCCAACCAACTAGCCTTTTCTTTCTCTAATAACCTTCAAGCTCCTTTCATTGGCTGAGAAATTCCACTATAAGATAAGGGTTTGTTCTGAATGATACAAAGTCTATTTGAATGGAATCAATACTCTAACTTCTTCTCTAACTACCAGCTCACCACCTTGGGACCCTAGGCCCACTTGATTTATTCATGAGGATCAAATCCTTGAATCTTGAAATTGACAATGTCATGCCATGAATGGCAATTGGTACCTACATTGTCGAGGATGGGGCTATGTTAATAGATGAGACCCTTTGCATTAATCATGTATCTAATCCATTTCCATGTCTAGATCATAGGTTTATTTTATAGATGGAAAACCAATCTCAGATTATTGGTTTTCTTATAGTTATCATAGTGATGTAGACCTATAGACTACATAGCCTCTTTTTTAGATCTAAATAGATCCATCTATTTCTATAGAGACCAATATCTCATTATATACATAGGTCCTTCTTTAAGAATGGCAAACACAGTCATGGAATGAACCCTACAAGATATAAAAGGTCAAACTAAAGGTCCATATTTAGCTTTAATGGCATGCCATTATGCTATTTATACCTGATTGTATGGCTATGTCTACTCCTTGGTATTTGATTGATATTTAATGGAAGAATGATGACCCTATAAGACCTTGTTCATCTTCGTCAAAAATTGGTCCTTTGGTTCTACCTTATCCATTGAATATTGCTTGGGCCAATCAAATTGCTTCAACTTGTCTTTGCTTTCATTGGCCTCATAGATCCTCACTATCAGATCTTGACCCTTTTTACGTCTTTCACATCATAGGATATTATTATATGAATAAATGTGGGTCTTTGATTTATTTCCATGAATATCCTTTGATAAGTTGACTTGTTTACATATTGTTTGATTAATATATATGAAGCAACATAAACCATAGATCTCATTGGGCCCACTGTTTGAAATCCAACGGCTACTTTACAAGCTCAAAATTGACATTTGTGCTCCTATCATTTGATGTCCACATGACCATATTTGATGGCTACATGACCATTAAATTTAAGCTCTAATAGTTTTATTGCTATGTCTTAAATTTGATGTCTATATGACCGTCAAATACATCCACACGATCGTCAATGAAATTTTTGCGACCGTCACTTTTTGGACTCAAATGGTTTTTTGCTAGAGCTTTATTTTTATGTTTGCATGAACATCCTATTATATAGGTTTAACTTTGAATGTTCATAACTTGAGCTAGAAATCTTGTGTAGACATGAAACTTTTAGAGGATTTTTTTGGCATGAATAACTCCATGGCATTATATTCTTTTAGCTTACATGGCTCTTTGAGGTACATTTATAAAATGCACAACTTATCTAGTCCATTCATTTTTTACATGACATCCTAGTGATGGTCTGGTCCCTACACTTGCACAATTCATCCTTTGATCATTCTTTCAAGGTCATGATGGATTCTTAAGTTTCGTGCAACCTAGTCCATGCTTCAAAATTCTTGAAACATCATGAAAACCTACTATTCTTCTTCATTTTATAATATTAAACTTACTTCAGACCTTTAGTCTATTCATTCCATCAAACCATGTAAAAGCTTTATATGTGGGCTACATTTGGCCAATATCTTTGGTGACTCATAGGGGTTGCATGCCTATCCATGCAAGAGAACCTAGACCATTAGCCTTGTCTAGTCCATTAGGCATGAAGTCTCCTCTCTAGTCCAATATATTGATATGTAGTTGGAACTGGATACCAACACTTGAATAACCCCTCTTGAAACAAATAGGGACAAAAAGGAACAAAATAACACAAAGTGCCCAAGGCACTTATTGAAGGGAAAAACTATAATATAAGGGAAACTAATCTACCAAAGCAAGGACCAATAACCTAATGTGCTAGAATAGCACTTGGAGGAAAATAAATAACTAATCTAATTAAAACAAGGCATGATCAACTAGGATCAAAAGGAAAATTTATAAGCTCATTTAGTCCAAGAGATGGTACAGGTTCTAAAGTAGGATATTCATTGAACATGACCCTTGATGAGGTATTCCTCTTGTCTACCAATTATCTTAGCATCTCCTAGAGTGACTCATCAATAGAAAACTACAAAGACAAATTGGTCTTGTTCTTCAGTATTCTTCCCATATTGTTTATCAGCCACAACCCCTATAAGTGACACCTTATCTAAACATTATCCTTGAATCCTTTTTGAACCTTGAGTAACCTTGTTCTCCTTATTATCAGATGCAAACTCATCAAGATCATCAAAGATTTTTTCATATTCTTCCCAATCTTTTTTATTATTCTCAATGGGAAACTCTTTGTTCACCTTCTCAAGTACTTGACCCTCAACTTGGCAAAGATCTTCAAGCTCTTAAAAGAGCTCCATTTACTACTACCAATCATTTAAGAGTGGTTTAAAATAAAGCTAAGGTATCGAGTCATCTTCAAGAATAACAATTTCCACTTTGGTCTTAAGAGATTCATTATTGGTGAACACCTCAAGATCTCCCATGAAGCTATGGTATAACTATTACCATGAATCCTCATCAACCTGCCTGTCAAAGGATACCCCCCTTGTTCATGTTTACTTGTAGATACAAGCTGAATCATCAAAGATTTTTGCATATTTTGCCCAATATTTTTTATTATTCTCAATGGGAAACTCTTTGTCCACCTTCTCAAGTACTTGACCCTCAACTTGGCAAAGATCTTCAAGCTCTTGAAAGAGCTCCATTTGCTACTACCAATCATCTAAGAGTGGTTTAAAATAAAGCTAAGGTATCAAGTCATCTTCAAGAATAACAATTTCCACCTTGGTCTTAAGAGATTGATTATTGGTGACCACCTCAAGATCTCCCATGAAGCTATGGTATAACTATTACCATGAATCATCATCAACCTTCTTGTCAAAGGATACCCCCCTTGTTCATGTTTACTTGGAGATACAAGCTGAATCATCAAATATTTTTGCATATTCTTGTTTCTATGCTATTTTTTGCTTTCTACATTCAAAGAGAGGAAATGAGAAACTAAGAAGAAATGGTCTAAGGCTTGTATGTAACTAGATGAAGTTGTGCACACCGTTATCCAGTTGATGTGAGAACTCCTCTTTGGTTGTGGAGGATGACACCTGCAAAAGAAAGAGACTAAGACAAAGAAGGCGTTAGATGAGGAGATGGTGGGTTTCCAAGCAAAAGCTTGAGGGATGTCAACCCACTGATTGATAAAGATAATGTCTGATAAAAGGCAGAATGATAAAATACTAAAATGATTAAAGGCTGAAAAGGAAATGGAAGCAAATGCTTACTTGGATGTTACTGTCGGCTTGGTCACAGTCGCCGATGTCAGTGGTCCTACCGGTATTGGTTGTCAAGGTCTATCAACATCGGATAGTCTGTCGATGTCAGCAAGGGCAGTGGTCTCTGCGGCTAGCGTCGGTCGGGGCAGTAGTCTGTGGATGAGGTCTGGATGAGTTTTTGGTCTATGGACGGGTCTGAGAAAGGCTATGGGTCTAGTTGAATGGTCTGGGGGTCTGGGTCTGAGAGTCTAGTTGAATGCTCTATATAAGGTCTTTGCAAGCAGAAAGAATGGTCTGAAAGAGGGACCAAATAGAAGACAGAGGCAACAGGGAGATAGGGAGATAAGGATTCAAGTCTGGTCTGTAGTGTGGCTTAGAAGTAATAAATAGAAATTTGATTATAGAGACATTCTAAGCTATTGAAAATGACATAATAAAATAGTACTTACCTCTTGCCTACTGAAGAAGTGTAGGAGTTCAGGTTGCTGATGTACCTATTGTTGATGTAGAAGATTATTGCAAGGTGTAAAAGCCTACTATGTGTACTTGAGAGAGAGAGAGTGAGAGGTCTGGCAGAAAGATTGGTTGATTGATTGATCAGAGTGTAAGATTCCAGAGTCTGATGAAGACGAGGGGTGAAGGGAGGATAATGGATGCAGAAAACTGTTATGAAGGAAATTGAAGCCGATAATACCACCGACGTCGGTTGATAGTTGACCGATGTCAACGACTGGAAGGCAAGAAAAAGGCTAAAAATAGCCTTTCGTCTGTTTTCCCAACTGCCGAGTTCAAGTGGCAGGGTAAGAAACTGTCAAGAGGGGTTAAATGGGTGCGAAGATGAGGAATAGGTCATAAATGGGTCATGGGGGGATGAAGGGAATCCAAAGAAGGGCATCTTAGGGTGGTGAGGCGGCAAGGGAGAGAGAATTATTAACTTAAAATAAGATAATTATTTCAAATTAATAAGACATAGGTTAGGAGTGGTTAAGTGGATCAAAGGGGACTAAGGGGGGAGAAAGTACCAAGGGGTAGACATGATTTTGGTGTCTACATTTGCCCCTTTTTGTCTTGTTGGTTGTTCTAGATGAACTGCAAGACAAAAATAGGAGTTGATTGCCCCAGGTGTGGGATAAGGTAGATTTCATCTTGTTGGTTGTTCAAGTGAATTACAAGACAAAAATAGGAGGGTTGGTTACCCCAATTATGAGATGAGGTATTCCCCCTCAAAGCAGAAGTCAAGGGAAGGGAACCTGGAATCGGGTGCTAATTTGACAGAGAGTGGATGGATGGATGAAAATGGAGTGTGAATGCTGCAAAAGTTATGATTGCACGTATACCACTTCACGAGATGGTCAAGTCAAATTGTCGCAGGTCGAGGGTCGAGGAGTGCCAAAATTAAAGTAATTAGGCCCCAGCATTTGGTCATAGCTGATCGGGTTATTCAATCTAAGCTGAAGCTCCAATGGTCATCATGTTTCAGGTATCTTGAGCTTAGGAAGTGCTCTCAGAAACACAAAAATGCCACAAGTAGTGCAGATCAATTGGCTTGTGATCCTATACTTGTGAGGGTCAAAATGTGGTCTACAAACAATTTGCTAACTAGTCGTGAGGTAGCATACATGCAAAAACAACTAAGGCAAAGTGGTCTTGGAAGTGGTCGGAGTCGAAGGAGATAGTTGCTATCTCCAAGGGTCAATGGTCGAGGTGGATGGATGAAAGAATGTGTCCGAGCTAATCTCAGAAGATGTCATGTGATCTGAGTGTTGCCTACATAGCCCTTGTGTGAAGGGCCTCAGGCCAATGTAGTTCTCCCAAAAAGGGAGGAAAGGGTCAAAGTGGTCGATGGTTTGGTCAGGGTCAAGGTCATGATTAAAGGAGAAGAATATGGTTTGTCCATTAGGTAGATGAATAAATGAGGGTGGTCAAGCTAACCTCAGAGGATGTCGTGTCATATGAGTGATGCCTACATAACCCTGGTCTTAGGGCCTCAGACCAATGTAGTTCAGACTGGGAGGTAAAATTGGTCGATAGGTTGGTTTGGTCATGTGTCGAAATGATGAGGAGAAAAAGATGTTACAGCCTTTTCTAAATGGTGTATTCTGTAACATTGGTCGGGGTTTTTCATCCATAGCAATTTTCCATATTTGTGATGGATGTATGCTAAAAATGAGTTGAGGTTTATTTATGCTTCAGCAAGTATTGGTTTATGCTTAACATAAATTGTGTCTGGTCGATAGTTTCCATGTGATTTGGTTTCCATAAAAATTATGTGAAATGGACTATGATGATGTGCGATGTCATGATGTCATGTTGTTGGTCTGAAAATGTTTAGGTTGGCTTGGTTGGGTAGAAAAAGGTTTGGTTGAATGTGACCAAAGTGTAAAAGATGAATTGCTCTTTCATTGAAGGACCAAAATGATGGCATAGATAGGGGTTGTTAGAATAAAAGCCCTGTTTATGCATTACGTCATTGACCAGTGGTTGTGCTAGAGAAGTAGTCGAATCACTTGACATTAAGTGAGCTTGAAGTCCCTTGAGTATGCTGGGGTGATAAGTAGGATTATGTGATATGAGAGGATGGGGTAACTCTTTGTGGCAGGAATAACCTTGCCCCTTTTATAGGTGACCTAAGAACGACTATAGGCATGTCCATGACTTGATAGTTTGTTAGTCATTTTTTTTTTTGCACAAACTGATCGATGCAGGAAGTCTGCATAGGGATGTTGTTTTTCTTGGTGGTCATATATGTGAAGCTGATCGATACGGGAAGCTTCAAAAAGAGTGTTGTTTGTAGCAATATTTAGTCATAGCCATCCTTCGAGGGAGTGGTCTATATTTTTCTTTAAATGCTTTTGATATGACTTTGGCCTAGCTATCCTTTGAGGGAGCAGTCTAGTAAATACAACAATTATGTAGCTATCCTTCGAGGGAACAGTCTACATTTAGAGTTTTATGACCTTTGATATGATAGGTATCCCATTTTGATATGTTTTGTTGACTGAAGTTTAGCCATGGATGAGCCTCTAGAAGTTTAAGGGTTCCCTTTTATTAAGACAAAGCATTACTGCTTGACAAAAAAGGTTTGACGAAGTGTTGGGGAAATAGGGTTGAAAGGAATGAGGATTGACAATGACAGGGAGTTGCTCAAGGGATGAGCTCAAGTAAAACGTCAAGTGATCGAGTACTCGACTAACAGCAGAATAGTCGTAGATGCAAGGCATAAAAAGGGGCTCAGGTTTTGATAAGTCCCTAGGCCATGCTTGTGCATTATGATAAGGTCTGAGTCAATTAGGAGCAGACTTGCCCCATTTGCCTCTTCAAGATTGGTCACATGTTGATTGATGTTGATTGGTTGATGATTAAGAGGTTGGGTTGAATGTTTGGTCAAAGATTGATCAAGGTCATGATTGGTGATTGGTTAGTGTCTGGTCGATGGTCTGGTCAATGGTTGGGTCAATGTCATGGTCAATGTCTTGGTCAAGATTTGGTTGAGGTCTAGTTGATTGATATTTGGTTGCTAATTGGTCGAGATTGGTTGAATGTTTGGTCAAGGGTCGGGTCGATGCTTGGTTGAGGCCTAGCCGAGGTTTAGGATTAAAAGAGTGATTGATATTTTGTCGAGACTGGGTTGAAGGGTTGGTTAAGGCTTGGATGAGCGTTGAATTCCCCCAGCAGCTGGGAAGAATGTTTGATTGATTGGTTGAGGTTGGTTGAGGCTTGGTGGTCAGATTGACTGTGTTGATGTCAAATAAGGGGGTCAAAGGCGGCAAAGGGACCATAGTCTGGCGTGGAGATCCCAATTTAGGTGATGAAGTTTGAGAAGCATGAGTCGATGTTGATGATTTGTCGAAGAGGAGGTCAAGAGGATCCATGATGAGAAGGGTATCCTTTTTCTGGTGTTGACGAATGATAGCTTTAAGAGAGCAACAACGCTCAATGTCATGTCCCAGAGTGTGATGATAGTGGCAAAATTTAGAGTTGTCAAACCAAGATGGTCTTGATATGAGAGTCAATGAGTGGGGCGGTGTTGAAGGTTTGTGGATAACATGGTCGAGAAGAAGGGTGTAATTCCCCAGACATTGGTGAATGATAACCTTGAGGGCACAACAATGCTCAGTGTTGTGCCCAGGCATGCGATGATATGCACAAATCTGAGTGTCATCGAACCAGGGCAGTTTTGGTCTGAGAGATTGATATGGTTTAAGAGGTGGGAGATTGATGCGAGAAGATTGCAACAATTGTCATAACAGCAAGGCATAAGAACTTGCTAATGGGTTTGGATGTTTTCTTAAAGTGGGGGTTGATGACTTTGGTTTAGGAGGTGTTGGTCGATGGATTGGAGGAGATATATGTCTGATGGGTTGAGAGAGTAATGGAGGCAACTTGCCTCTGTGAAGTATGGGAGTAGGAAGCACTCCTATTAAAGTGGATGGATGCGGGCCCAAGATTGAGGGTAATGATGAAGGTGGGGGAGGAGTCCTCCGGTGTAGTTTAGTGGCCTTCTTTGGTTTGGGTTGAGTACCACCATTGTGCGAGGTGAGGTTAGATGCGGGTTTGGGTTCAGATGTGGATGGAGGTGAGTGAGATGTAGCAATTTCTGGCAAAAGGCAAGAGGAAACTATGATTGGGTCTTCCTTGGTCGAAATGGGTGAAAAGACTGGTTCTTCTCTTGGTGGAGAAGAAATAGGAGAGTTCAAATCCTCAAGAGGGCAAAGGGTAGGGATGATGGTGCCTTCTACTTGTGCTTGAGGAGTAGGCAAGGTAGGGTCCTCCATTGGAAGGAGGAAAGACGAAGGTGTGGCTAATGGCATAGGTATGGTCAAGGCATCCTCCAGTATAAGAGAGGTTGATGGAGGACTAATAGGAGAAGAAAGTTCTTCATCTTGTGGAGGAGAAATAGGGGAAGAAGGGTCTTCCACTTGTGAAGGAGGTTGGTCAGGGATAAGAGGCGAGACCGTGTTGACCGTGTGTATGTCATGTTCTTGGGAGCTATTGGTCAAGGTCTGGACATTGTTTTGATTAAGAGGATGGTTTGCGAATGGTTGTTTGAAGATGTTGATGTGTTGGTTGGGTGGGGCATTCGGGTTATCCAAAACAAGATCCCCCTTGTTGATCATGTCTTGGACTATGTTTTTGAAGGTTCGGAAATTTTCGATGTCATGGTCGTGGACGCGATGATAGTGACAAAAGTCGGCCTCCCTATACCATGTAGGGAGGGATTTTGAAGGGTTTAATTGGGGTGGTTAGATTGGAGGGAGATTGAGGACCCCCTGCTTGACTAGTTTTTCCAAAATAGAAGCGTATGATTCTCCAAGTGGAGTGTATGAACGCTGGATGTACCATTGTTAGAATTGTTTGGTGATGCTTAGAGATGTCGAAGGTTAAGAGTGATTAGTTGTTGTCGAGGACAGTGATCTAATGACCACAGTGTTGGCCACTCCTTTGGACTTGGAGTTGGTAGAAGAAGGTTTGGAAGAAGAAGGGTCATTAGTTCTTGCGTTAGTATTACGCAATTTGACCTTATCCTCTTCAATGGCACGGAGTTCAAGTTTTTAGGCCATAGTGAAAGCTTCATTGAAAGTGCAGAATGTTTGAATCCATAAGGTAGAAGAGATGTGCCTGGCACATGCTCGATGAGCTCAGATTGAGGCAAGGAGAAGGAGATCTGGTTAATCAAGCCCCTCCAACGGGCGACAAAATTGACTATTGATTCGTCGTCAAATTGCCTGATGGAGTAAAGGTTTGTGATTGAGATTTGCTTGGTGATGTTGATAGAAAAATGGTCAAGAAATAATTGGGCAAGTTGAATGAATGAAAAGATAGAATGTCTAGTAAGAGAGCTATACCAGTCAAGGGTGGGGCCAGAAAGTGACATGGGGAATGTGCGTAGAAGTAACGCATCATCATGCGTTATGAGGTGACAAGCATGTCTAAATGTTCATAGATGTTGTTGGGGGTCTTCCTTACTCTGGAAGTGAGTAAATTTAGGAAGCTCCCACTGGTTGGGGTATGGTTAGATCGAGACAGAAGGATGGATGGGTTCATTGCAAATTTGCTCATACGAGAGAGCATTATGTGAACCAGAAATAGAGGTCTCCAGACTGGACATTTTATCCATCAGCATCTTGATGAGATCTACTGATGGATTGGTAGATGGGGTACCCCCTAGGTTGTAGGGTGCTTGAAAGGTGCTAGAGGGGGCATACGACATAGTCGGTTGCGCTTGTAGGGGTGCAACATATGTGTAACTAGTCGCAGGGACAGAAGTGGAGACCAAAGGTGGTTGGGTTATGGAAGTAGAAGGCACAAGTTGACTAGATACCACCAAAGGTGGTTGTGTGGTGGCATTGGTAAAAGGAGAGGTAGACACTCCTGCATTTATGGGTGCAAGAGTGTGAGGGGTCGAGATAATCAAGTTTTGGTATGATGTAGAACTCGGTTGAATTGCGTGTGGTTGAGGGGGTAATAGAACCCCGATGGAGGTTGGTATAAAAATAGATGGGGAGGCCAAACTTTGCGTATTGGCCATGGTCAGGTTAATGGTTGAGCCAAAAGGCTGGATAGCGGGCAGTGTTAATGTCATCGCTACTTCACCCGAAAGGTCTCGCATTGGGTTTCTTGCGAGATAGTTTTGGAGGGCTATGACATTGAGGTCCAAGAATCTTTCAAAATCTTGGTCCCCTTCAGGGATAATGGGGGTCTGAGTCAGGATTGGTCGAGTAGGAGTTGTTTTGGTCTTCGAGTGGAACTCCATTATGGGACTGGTTATGGATGGGGAAGGTGGAAGCAGTTGATGGCTGGTGTGGTCAAGAAGAGCCTTGGTTTGACTGTGTCAAAACCATTCAAGGTAAGAAGGGTCAAGTTCCAAAAACTGTGTTTTTTTATTTTTAGAAACTTAGAATGTGGTTTTGGCAGAAAAAGGGGTCAGGTTTTAGGCTACTATTTTGAAAAAGGACTGTGACAGTGACCGACGTCAGTTAAATAAACCGATGTCGGTGAGAACAGATGGCCGACATCGATTAGATAACCGATGACGGCGAGGAAATGTGGCTGACATCAGTGGTAAAGCCGATGTCGGTGACTGTGGTTTCTAGAAACTCAAAAAATTTGAAGATTCTTGGAAAAAAAAGGAAGAAGAACGTCCTCACTAGCTCAAACAAGCAGATGGGAACAGAAAAATAGAGAACACAAGTAGGTCCTAAGTGTTAAATCCTAAGAATCAACTTTTAGAATCCTGTTGGCTTATGCCTTAAAGTGATGTTTGGGAGGTCAGCTGTTAGAATGGGTCCTAGAAGAGATAGTCTATGGATGGTTTCAAGTTTTTTTAGGTGCTCAAGAGTCTGGGTTAGGTTTCGTACATGGCCTGGTGCTAAGGAGCAAGCTCCCCTCACTTCACGAGCCCAGTGATAAGCTGGTCTCACTTAGCCAAAATATAATTTCCCTAGAGATTAGACTCTGCCAGAGAATAGAGTGGGCTTTCCCCTTGGTGATGAAATCCAAGTAGGATTGCCGGGACAGGTAAGGTATCCGCTGGGTGATGAAATCCCAGTCGGGCCTTGTCTCAGGTAAGTTTTGATGTTTAATTTAGTGCAAGTGGTTTGGTTGTGTAACATAAAGTGGACTACGATTAATTCATGATGTGGTTATTAATTACTAGGTGTGGACTAAGAAATGCAAGCAAGCAAAAATGGAATGCAATGTATTTTAGGCCCCAAGTCGAAATGTGAGTTCGAATGAAAACAAGTTGAGAAAGGGTTGAAGAATATGACTTTTGACTAGTTTGAAATGCAAGAAAAGTTCTTTTTAATCCTGCTAATGGTGTCATTTAGAAGAGAAGAAAGAGGTGAAAAGGGAGAAACCAAATGCAGCTATATGAATAAAAAGAAAAGGAACCCAAGGAAGACCCTAAGGTCCCACCAGGCGTGCTAGAATGTTTCTATGCTATTTTTAGCTTTCTACATTCAAAGAGAGGAAATGAGAAACTGAGAAGAAATGGTCTAAGGCTTGTATGTACCTAGATGAAGTCGTGCGCACCGTTATCCAGACGATGTGAGAACTCCTCTTTGGTTGTGGAGGATGACACCTGCAAAAGAAAGAGACTAAGACAAAGAAGGCGTTAGATGAGGAGATGGTGGGTTGCCAAGCAAAAGCTTGATCCCAGAAGCAAAAGCTTGAGGGATGTCAACCCACTAATTGATAAAGATAATGTCTGATAAAAGGCAGAATGATAAAATACTAAAATGATTAAAGACTGAAAAGGAAATGGAAGCAAATGCTTACCTGGATGTTGTTGTCGGCCTGGTCACAGTCACCGACGTCGGTGGTCCTACCGGCGTCGGTTGTCAAGGTCTGCCGACGTCGGTTAGTCTACTAACATCGATGAGGGTAGTGGTCTCTGCGGCCAACGTCGATCAAGGTAGTAGTCTATGGATGAGATCTAGATGAGTTTTTGGTCTGTGAACGGGTCTAAGAAAGGCTATGGGTCTAGTTGAATGGTCTGGGGGTCTAGGTCTGAGAGTCTGGTTGAATGCTCTGTACAGGGTCTTTTCTGGTAGAAAGAATGGTCTAAAAGAGGGACCAAATAGAAGACAGAGGCAACAGGGAGATAGGGAGATAAGGATTTAGGTCTGGTCTGTAGTGTGGCTTAGAAGCAATAAACAGAAAGCTAATTACAGAGACATTCTAAGCTATTAAAAATGACATAATAGAAGAGTACTTACCTCTTACTTGCTGAAGAAGAAGTGTAAGAGGTCAGGTTGTTGATGTACATATTGTTGATGCAGAAGATTGTTGTAAGGTGAGGCTCCTGATCCCTGTTGTGCTTGCTAGTGTAGAAGCCTGCTGTGTGTACCTGAGAGAGAGAGTGAGAGGTCTAGTAGAAAGATTGGCCGATTGATTGATCAGAGTGTAAGATTTCAGAGTCCGATGAAGAGGAGGGGCAAAGGGATGATAACAGACACAAAAAACCATTATGAAGGAAACCAACGCCGGTAATACCGCTGATGTTGGTTGACAGTTGACCGACGTCGGCGGCTAGAAGGCAGGAAAAAGGCTAAAAATAGCCTTTTGTTCATTTTCCCAACTACCGAGTTCAAGTGGCGGGGTAAGAAACAGTTGAGAGGGGTTAAATGGGTGTGAGGATGAGGAATAGGTCATAAATGGGTCATGGGGGGATGAAGTGAATCCAAAGAAGGGCATCCTAGGGTGGTGAGGTGGCAAGGGAGAGAGAATTATTAACTTAAAATAAGATAATTATTTCAAATTAATAAGACATAGGTTAGGAGTGGCTAAGTGGATCAAAGGGGACTAAGGGGGGAGAAAGGACCAAGGGGTAGACATGATTTCGGTGTCTACAATTCTACCCAATCTTTTTTATTATTCTCAATGGGAAACTCTTTGTCCACCTTCCCAAGTACTTGACCCTCAACTTGGCAAAGATCTTCAAGCTCTTGAAAGAGCTCCATTTGCTGCTACCAATCATCTAAGAGTGGTTTAAAATAAAGCTAAGGTATCGAGTCATCTTCAAGAATAACAATTTCCACCTTGGTCTTAAGAGATTCATTATTGGTGAACACCTCAAGATATCCCATAAAGCTATGGTATAACTATTACCATGAATCCTCATCAACTTGCCTGTCAAAGGATACACCCCCTTGTTCATGTTTACTTGGAGATACAAGCTGATCATGTATGTCTTCTTGAAATATGCTTTGTGATAGCTTCAATATACTAAACTCTTATAACTCCTTTTTTATATAAAAGATAGGATCATCATCTTCAATAAAGAAAGGTAATTCAAAGCAAAGGTCTACCTCCTCTTCAACTCTTTCTTGTGGCTCTTTTATAGCTACCACCTCATCTTCTACCTTCAAAATCATAAGTTTTTGTTGACAAAATGAAGGGGTGGAAGGGAAAGAGATATCCTTAGGGTTCTCAAAACTTTATGAAGTATCCTTCCATCTTAAGATTATGGGTTTAGGCTTATTGGAAGATTCTTGGAGAGGTTCTTGAGGAAGGGAAAAAAGGTTCATTGGATTGATTTAAAACATCTTCTCTCCTTCTTGGTTTTTGGTGGGCATAGGAGAAGGTTCTTTCATAAGTGATAGCACAACATAATCAAGATTCATGACATGAGCTAGCCTCCAACATGACATGTTCTCAAGCTCTTGAAGAGGGATAGGTATAGCTTGAGGAAGACTTGGAATCAAAGGAGGTGTATTAGGGATAAGAAATAATGGTTGAGGTTATTTGAATTGGTTTTCCTAATTTTCCCACCTCACTAATTTATCTATCCACCATTGGATTAAATTCTTCATTTCATACAAATCATCATTGGTATCACCATATCAAACTTCCTCTATAATAAACATCCACTTACCTATCAACATATAAACTGACTTCATCATCTTCTCTATGAGATGGAAAGGGATCACATCAAGTTCTCTGTCCCATTTTCTCATCACCTCTTCTAATTTTAGCATATTTGGATTGAATGCCAACAAGTATGTGATAGAAAAAACATAGTTTTGATAAGGTTGGTTAGAGGGGTAAGTAGGTTGATATGAAGAATAGATAGACTCATATGGATCATGAGTAACTTGATGAGGCTCATCATAGGTTTGAAAGGATTCTTAATAAGGCTAGTTAGGGTCATATTGGGACTACTGATAAGGAGATGGATAATAGGGGTGTTCACCATAGTTGTCCATATTAACCTCATATATTAAATGAGATGCAAGAGCTGACTAAAATCTACAATGAGACATTCCTGGTCTACTCATAACCAGAAGCTTTATTTCAAATTCACCATTGGTGATAAATTTATTGCTTCCAAAATTTGATCAAAGGAAAGACACACCAAGATCTTCCCACTCTTTTGGACCTTGTCCCATTGGGCATGCCAGAACTATTGGAGGTATATATTTCACCCTAGTTAGGCAAGGGATTGTTCATGTCCTTTGCCCAAATCTATCTCAACATAGGACTAACCCCAGGCTATAGGTATCCTATAATGGGGGTTAGACCTCTAAGATTTCTAATGAGGCTAGATCCTTAGATGCATCATTTTGGCTAGCTTGTTTTTAGGGACTATGTAATAGAATTAGCTAGTGATGCTTCTCCAACATTGTATAAATGATGTTAGGCTTTCCCCATTTCTCCATTGAGTTTTGTAAAGGTTAATAATGGAAATATCATGTTCAATATTAAAGGATAAATGTCTCATAAATTTCTCTATTAACTCTCCAAAACTAGTGATGAACACCTTTGGTAGATGCATGAACCATTCAAGTATGGGTCTTATGAGACTTTTGGGGAAGATGTTAAGTAGCTAAGCATATTTATACATAACTTCATGAAATGCCATATAGAACTCCTAAAAATGATCACATGGGTCCCTTTTCCCTTATATTTATCAAAAATTAGAATCTCAAAGTGTGCCAAGAAGGGTATTTACAAAATGCTAATATCTAATGGGAAAGTGCATAAGTCTTCATATTTATATCTCATCACCTAAGTACAGGGGTCAATATGTTGAAGATTTTATTTCATCAACTTCTATTATTTGGTGAATGAGGAATCCATTAGAGGATTAAAGGTGTGTGGTTGGATTTTTCTTGGTCTTAATAGATTGGGATAAGTATTTCTATCAGTTCATCTTGGCGATGCAAGCCTTCAATTTTTATCATGGAATTGGGATGTGAGGAAATTAATTTGTTAGGTCAATTAATCTAAGTGATCCTCCAAGGTGGATTTCCTCCTTTCAACCTCAGTGCATTTTTTCTATGGGGGTTATTGTTCTTCTTCTAATTCTTTTTCATGGTCTATAAGGTTGGGTTCCCCCTATTCTTGATTAGTATTATTTATGCAAGGTAGAGTATTAGGTCTAGATGATGGATAGTTGAGGTGTTGTAGGAGACTTGGATTGAATTTAGGGGTAGTTTACCCCCATTATAATGACTTGGGTGAGAATTTGATCATGATTCTCATATACATATTGGTGCAATTATTCTCTAACCACATCACTATTAAATAAGTCATTAGTGAATCATTCCTCTTTTTGAGGAGTGTGCATATTGTTTTGTGTTTCTTCATTATCCTAACTTTTCTCACCTAGGGTCCTAAAGACATCATTATCTTGGTTTTATCCTTATCCCATTATTAGTATTTGGGCATGATTTCTAATAGGAATGGTGGATATCATATGTGATGTGAGAATGACTAAGTGTTGTTTTGATGTATGATAAGAGGAAAATGACCTTGAGCCATAGATTTATCTTAATTCCTAGACTAAAGTGGTCAAGAGATGTGATATATATGTGGTAGGATTTAATTTTAGATATTAAAGACTAAAGTGATAAAATATTACCAAGGTAAAAACCCTATAAAATTTTAATCTAATAAGTAGACTAAGGGATGAGATTACTAAATGCCTTTTCACACTAACAAAATGACGATTTGATGGGTGATAGGTATGAATAGGTACGATGATGGGGTGTTATACAAAACCTAACAATGTTTTATAATTTGATAATGTTTAATCAAGATAGAATGAATAAAGTGATGATTAGGAGTAAGAGTGATGGGTGACCACTATAGTTTAGTTTCAAGATGACACCAAATATTCAAGAGTGTGAATGATTGGATGAAGATGAATTTCATTTTAGTCTTAAGATGGGGTATGTCCCAAAAGTTTTTTAGGTGTTTTGGTGATAAATAAATAGGTTGACTTGACTCATAAATAGTATAGGTCTTATCACAACTTGCACTCAAGCACTTAAATCACAAGCCCTATTATTAGTCAATAAAAAGGGTGTATAACCGAATGATTGCACCATATACTAGCTTTAAGGGTGAGGTTGTAAGTCGGTGACCAATTATAGAATATATTGAACCCTCTCAACCCCAACTATACTTGACAGTCACTTGGGAATTGATCTTAACTCTGGAAACAAATCACCTATAATGGTCAATAGTTCATAAACTAAGTTTACACAAAGGTGTCTAGGGGCATCCCTGAGATACACAAGGTAAATGAGGCCCAAATCCATATAAGGCATTGTCTAATGCCTAGTTTATATAATTAACTCTTCCCTTTCATAGATGCTTGTATGGGGTTAACCACTTAGCCTAATGATAACTATCCCTGATATTTATACTCCATTAGAACATGAAGTTTAGTTTAATGCATGGTGATGAAATCCATGTCATCAACCCCTAGTGACTAGGTAAGTGCATGGAAATGAATTCCACATCATATTGTAATCCTAAAAATAAAAAATTGGTTGACAAATAGGTAAACAAAAGTTTATTTAACTAGTTAATTAACTATGTGAGAGAATTACACACACGCAAATAAAGATATATACAAATTCAAGATTTAAACTCTAAACTAAGAATTGATCCTACAGTAAAATTCATTAGTAAACTGATCTAGGATCTCTCGCTAAGGTGTCTTTCATAGAAAATGATCAGCAATTTTAAAATAGATAAAACTACCTTTTAGAAATATAAAACTACACTTGCATAGTCAGTTAATTCAAAATTGATTCTAGAATACACAATACCATAACTAAAGGGTAATATCATAACTTTGAGATATATGGTTTTGCATGTTATCAACTAACCATAACTATGTATTTACGCAAAATTCATGGTGGTTAGTGCAATACCACAAGTCAAAATCAATATCGCACCTTAAGAGATGCAATTTTTCTATCTATACAAAAAATAATAATTTTAAGGTAGAATAAAAATAATTACAGAATATAAAAAGGACTTACAGGATGATAAAACTATTAAATATGTACAGAATGGTCAAAATGTTCACAATGAGGATATATTTGATATTGACTAAGTAAAGGTATTATTCAACTTACTTAATTCAAATTTGATTATTTATGTTCAAAACTGACTCTAAGTATCAATATCATTGTTCTCAAAATGTAGTTTTGAAAGCTATAAAAAAATCCAGTGAAATTTCAAAGTAGAATAACAATATTTATAAATTGCTTAAAAATATTTATAGAATGATGAAAACAAGATTATACTAGATTCTAACTAGGTAAATGTACTATTTAAACTAAGTCAAAACCGACTATGAAAATCAAATATGCCTATCATGAATTATGGTTTTGAACCAAATACTTCAAAGGGGTATTTATATGTTTGATGTTAATCTAAATAGCACATCCCATTCTCTTTTAGTAAATGATAATGAAACAAAGACATCAAAATTGTTAGAAAGCAAAAGCTAGTAGTTTAAGTTAATGATTTTAAAGTTTAAGTCAAAACCACCTCTTACAGAGGCAAAACCATAACTTAGAATCAATACTACAACTTTAGATATGTGGTTTTGATTAATGAGAATAAAATGTTGAATTTAAGAGTGAAAAATAAATTCTTTACTCTTGTAAGACAACCAAATTAGTATAAACCTATAGAATCTAGAAAATTGTCAATATGACTAATATTTGACTTCAACACAATATTATGTCAAAACCACACTTCTATAGTCAAAATCATAGCTTGAATTCAAATTTTCCTTTCACGAGAGGTAATTTTACAAACTATAAAAAACCTACCAAAAAACCCAACCATTAGTGGTTAGTTTGTAGTGTTATTTAACATTGCATCTAGAGTCTTCAATACTGCCTGTGTAATAACATAATTTGTAGATCAAAACTACACTTTGCCTAGGACATGAAAATTTGGCAAATTAAGAGCCCATTCTTCATCTAACCAATCTTGTAAGCTATTTTAACACATATAACTTGCACAATGATCAATATAAATGAGGGCTCCCATTGTGGTTTCCAATGTAAGATTATATTTTTGAGCTATGAATCTAAAATACTATAAATATCAATATTAACCCAAAATACAATAACATTAAAAGAGAGAAATATAGGAAAAATCAGCAATTTAAGAATAAATCCTTAACATCACCTTGATCCTAATGGTTTCCATCCAATTTTTTTTAACTGATTCTCCAATGCTATTTTACTTGATATTAGATTGTTTGATAATGGCTTCAAGGAAGAATTCATGGCTTCTTTGGATGCTTGAGTGGATGTAAGAGAGTGTGAGTGCTTAGGATAGATGGTATAAGGATGCAAGAATGGCTTGTGAGATTTATAATTAGTCTATCCATTCTCCAAGCATGGCTATTTATATTTTGATGGAGGGCATTTTAGAGGAATTTTCAATTCCTTTAAAATCCTCTAGTTTAGAGAGTTCTAGAATTATAGGGAGAGTTCTCTAGATCTAGAGACTTCTAGATTAAATTAAGGTATAATATGGATTATATATGGATTTAATGGGTTTTAAGGCTTATAGGGATGTATGAAAGTCTAGGGGGTAGGTTGGATAGGGTGGTAGTTGGAATAAATATTAATTTTAATTGGCAAGTGGGCTTATGGATAGTTAATGAGGTAGGATTAGTAGTTAAGTGGGATGTTAATAGGATAATGATATGATTAATTTGTCATGGGAGTGTAGAAAGGGTTTTAGGGTGTATGAAATATTTAATATGAAATAGGATTTAATTAATTGGTCAAAATTATGGCTATGGGTTTAAATATTAGAATTAATGGGATTAATAGAATAGTTAGGGCAAGAAAATTTAGGTATATATAATAACTAATGATGAAAATAAAAATATAAATGAGCATGGTAATGATCATAGTTTTATTTCATAAGGATATGAGTGTGATGATATTTCTCTTGGTTATGTATATCCAATTTCTCCTATTTCTTCTTTTTCCAATGATGAAGGGCCTAAAAATTCAAGCAAAATACATTTTGTTAGTGCCTTATAAACAAATGATACCATATATAAGCAAGAGTTCATCATTCATAATGTTTCAAGTCAAAATGTAGTACATTCTCTAGATGCTAAAAAATTGAATATTCCTCTTCTCCTTATAATAATGAAACTATTGAATAAATTGAATGTGTGACTTCTTGTCAAAGTGATGCTAATCTTGAAAACCTTGTCCCTTATTTGGACCACTCAAATTAAAATAGTGAAAGTGGTTCTCTTTCTCAAAATTATAATGAACAAAATACATGTACTACTTCTTCTCCTCCCTTACTTTAATGACAAAATGAAAATAAAATTGAAAGTATATTTTTACTTCCTCTCTTTTCTTTTAAAAGTATAAATGAAAGTGAAACTTTCATTTTTACTTCTCCTAGTGTTGCAAATGAAGTAGAAAATGTTTATTCTCCTTCCTCTTTTGCATTGGTTGTTCAAAAGGAGCATGTGTCTATAAGTGAATTTCCTTCCCCTACTCCTATTATATGTCATAAAATTTCAAATAATATAGCACCTTGTAATGATAATGATATCAAATTTCATGTTATCCAATATGATATACTTGTCTCCTTAGCTATGGGTACTCCTTTACCAAATATTGTGCAACCATGTGTGTTGTGGTGTGGAGCTAAAAGCTTCAACTATTTGCAGACACTAGAAGGAAGGATGCTGAAGAACCAGAGCCACCAGCATCGGCAGTATGACCAACGTCGATCAAGTGCAGTGGAGAAGGAGACCGGCGACAGCAGGAAGTCGGCCGACGTCGGCAGCACCAGACCAGTAGGGATCGACGTCGGTCGCCTGTGTATTTTCGGAACTGTTGTTGATGAACAGTCAGTTAGTTGAACCGAGTGTTTGCATGCTAAGGGGCTAATTTAAGTCACGAGCTGTGTGTCTAATTTTAGTAGTTAGATTTCTATTTTTGTAAGCATGGGATCTTATTTAAAGACCCATAAGGCATGTATTGTAAGAATTATTCTAAGGCAAGTAAAAGCATTGAAGCAAGCAAGGTCAAGGAGATCTACAGGTGTAAGGTCAAGGAGATCAGCTGAAGAATTCAAGGAGGGATAGCAACTAAGGCTTTAGAGTTGTTGTGTTGAGCAAGAGAGAGAGAGGGAAGAAGGTCTTGAGGTGTGGCAAGCCTTTGAGGTGGAGGAAGAAGTGGCATCTTCCTTATTGTATTTTCTTCTAGTAGTATTTAATACAAGAGTGTGTATTGTCTCTCAAATTCTTTGTTGTCTCAAGTTTCTAGCTACTTTATCATTCTAGTATAATTTCATGTTTAATTGCATATAAGAAAGTAATCAATTGTGCTCTAACTGGTAGAGCTATAGATCCCCTGACAAGTGGTATCAGAGCTACGGTTTGCAGGAAGCAGGGTATTGTTTTTGATTACAGGTCATTCACAGGGTTTTCTGATTGAGTGGGAGTTCAGCAATGGCAGAAGAAAGTAGACTACGAATGGAGAAGTTTAATGGCAAGAATTATCAACACTGGAGGATGCAGATTGAGGACTATCTGTATCAGAAGGATCTGTACTTACCGTTGGGTGGGGTTGCATGCAAGCCCACAGATATGAAGGATGAAGAATAGAACGTTCTTGATCGGAAGGCTCTAGGTTCCATAAGGTTGAGCCTTGCATCATCTGTGATTTCCAGCTTATCACAGTGCAAGACAATGGAAGAGTTGATAAAGTCCTTGGCAAATTTATATGAAAAGCCCTCAGCTTCTAATAAGGTATATCTTATGAAGCAGTTATTTACTTTGCAAATGCAGGAAGGTGGATCGGTACATACTCATCTCAGTGATTTTCATGGTTTGGTAAACCAATTAGCTTCAGTCAATATTTTTTTTGATGATGAGGTAAAGGCTCTCTTGATTTTATATTCTTTGCCTGAAAGTTGGGATGGTATGGTTATGGCAGTAAGTAATTCTGCATCTGCTTCTAAAATCTTAAAAGTTGATGATGTTGTGAGTGTGATCTTGAATGAGGAAATACGTAGGAGAAGCACAGGTGAATCATCAGGGAATGCTCTAAGTGTAGAAAGCAGGGAAAGGCAAAGGGAGAAGGTTGAGCAAGGGAAATCAAGGTCGGGAAGGAGATCCGAGTCCAAAGGTATTACCTGCTGGTTTTGTGGAAAGAAAGGACATACAAAGGAGTGTTGGTTGAGAGATAAAGAGAATCAACATGCAGGTATGGAAGAAGCAAAGGATGCAAATATTGTGATGCAGGATGTTCTCATACTTTCTTTGGATAGTCAGGTAGGATCATGGATTTTAGATTCTGGTACATCTTTCCATGCATCCCCAAACAGAGATTTGTTTTACGAGTATGAACAGGGAGACTTTGGAGTTCTTTATTTAGGGGATGGTACGCCTTGTCAGATAGTTGGCAAAGGGAAAGTGCAGCTGAGATTGCAGATTGACAACACGTGGGTGTTGAAAGAGGTCATGCATGTTCCAATTCTGAAGTAGAGTCTGATTTATGTAGGAAAGTTGGGAGATGAGGGATGCACAATAACCCTCACAGCGGATTCTTGGGAGGTTACCAAGGGAGCACTTGTTCTAGCAAGAGGTAAGAAAGTAGATACTCTTTATCTGTCTACTTGTATTACTGATTCTACTTCTAGTGTAGATTCGAAGATGTGGCCTAATAGGCTTGGTCACAAGAACAAGAAGGGAATGGAAGTTCTTGATTCAAAAGGTATGCGTTCAAATTTAGAAAGCATAAATACAGTTCATTACAGAAAGAGGAAATTTGATGCTTTTGACAGGAACAAAGAAGCCTTGGTGTTTTTGGAGGAGATGAAGCACAGAGATCAGTCACAGGGGCTGAATAAGTCTGAGTAGGGTAGCATAGACAGAGGTTTGATCCAAGAAGAGCTCACGGATGAAAATTTCATCACTTACAGGAACACACAGACACCGATGTCGGTAGCTTGGCACCGACGTCAGTCATCCAGATATCGACATCGGTCATGTGTAGACCAGTAGGGTCGGTAGGTCGGACAGGAAAAGTCTGACATCGGTCACAAAGACCGACGTCGGTAGGAGGGACACCGGCATCGGCTAGGGAAATGACGTCGGTAGTCAGGATTAATGCAGGGAATCGACATCGGTCAGAAGCAGACTGGGATATGGCCTACATCGATCACTGGAATGGATGTTGGGTGAATTACTAAGTCTCAAACACCCATGTAGAGGTCAGAAAAGGTATGTGAACCTCATATTCATTGTTCACCTTCTTTATATTGCTTACTGATAGTCATGAACTAGGAAGATGGAAGAAGCAATGCAGGTAGAATCCAGAAACAGTGGGAGCTTGGCATGGATGAGGAGTGTGAGTCCTTAGAGAACCAAACAGGTATTTTTTGGTAGTGTTGTCAGCTGGAAGGAAGTACTGGATAGAGGGATGGATTCCCGTTTTAAAGAAGAGAGTGGATGGACACATGAGACAGAAGGCTATGGTATATGGTCTTGATTATACAACAGAATAATGGAGGTTTGACCATTGTATTTTATCTTTACCAGGTTGGATAATATTAGCTACATTATCTTGTTACTGTATTGTGTTACTTGTTGCAGGGTTTCATATACAGGGAGTTTTCTGAGCTAAGGGTAGAGTTGGTTCAGAAGTATGTCATGGAAAATTTGGGAGCAGCAAAATTCTTGTGGCATAAGATACAGGGATTGCATCACAGGTTTGCGTGGTGGTTGGTCTTCAAGAGTGACATTGAAGAGGGATACAGAGCCTAAAGAACAAAATAGATGGTGTATAGGTACAGGTACAAGTTGCAGCTGTTTATCTCCAAGTGGGAGATTGTTGTGGTGTGGAGCTAAAAGCTTCAACTGTTTGCAGACACTAGAAGGAAGGATGTTGAAGAACCAGAGCCACCGACATCGGCAGTATGACTGACATCGGTCAAGTGCAGTGGAGAAGGAGACCGGCGACGGCAGGAAGTCGGCCGACGTCGGTAGCACCAGACCAACAGGGACCGACATCGGTTGCCTGTGTATTTTTGGAACTGCTGTTGATGAACAGTCAGTTAGTTGAACCGAGTGTTTGCATGCTAAGGGGCTAATTTAAGTCGCAAGCTGTGTGTCTAATTTTAGTAGTTAGATTTCTATTTTTGTAAGCATGGGATCTTATTTAAAGACCCATAAGGCATGTATTGTAAGAATTATTCTAAGGCAAGTAAAAGCATTGAAGCAAGCAAGGTCAAGGAGATCTACAGGTGTAAGGTCAAGGAGATCAGCTGAAGCATTCAAGGAGGGATAGCAACTCGGGCTTTAGATTTGTTGTGTTGAGCAAGAGAGAGAGAGGGAAGAAGGTCTTGAGGTGTGGCAAGCCTTTGAGGTGGAGGAAGAAGTGGCATCTTCCTTATTGTATTTTCTTCTAGTAGTATTTAATACAAGAGTGTGTATTGTCTCTCAAATTCTTTGTTGTCTCAAGTTTCTAGCTACTTTATCATTCTGGTATAATTTCGTGTTTAATTGCATATAAGAAAGTAATCAATTGTGCTCTAACTGGTAGAGCTATAGATCCCCTGATAATGTGATCATCCTCTTTTAGAAGGTGTAAAATAATATAACATTCCTATATTTCATATAAATGGTAGTTTACAATCTCTAATAGAATATTTGACTTCTTCAACTATTTTTACTTGTGATATGTTATCCATCATGACTACCATTGGAGATCTTCAATAATAATTAAATACTCTTAAGTTGCAATTTTAATCTCATTGTAATGTCCCCTTCTTCCAAATGAGACACTTTCAAAAGACTATTAGCCTATTTTATTCCCATAGGCTAAGTCAAGTGATGTAAGAGAATAGTAGGGTGGGATCACTATTCACCAGTTACTATTCATTGTTACTATTCACGAATCACTATTCATGAGTGGTTATACATGATGATGTGGCATAGTAATAAGGTGGAATAAGTTATGAGGTATCCCTTGGTGATGTGGCATGGCCCACATAAGAGATTTTAAGTGTTGAAAGTGGAGGGGAGATAAATGGGGCACATGTCCTTACTTGAAAACATGAAAGGGATAGTGAAAGCATGTGGAGGACAAATTGATTGCGGATCTCATCTTTCCACTCAAGCATGTGTTTTTGGGGCACCTTTGATTGAAGTCAAAATATGGGGAATCTTTTGAATTTTTTGTATGCACATGGAAAAGTGGGGGACATGGTCTACTATTCCTAATTGAGGGTCACATGCAAGTGGGGCATAGAATTTGAGGGCACATGGAGAAGATCAAAATCAAATCATGAAGATCCCTTGTACATGTGAGAGATAAATTAAAATATTGGTGCATAACACCACCACTTCAAGGATGGCACATTTTTGTTCTCTCTCATACTTTCATCTCTTTCTCCTTCCTCATTTATAATTTCTATAAGTTTGAAGCTTCTCATTATTAAATGCATCTTTTGAAATCATAAACCCCCTTATTTTCAGATATTGAACTTATGTTCAATTCTTCTTCCCTCGGATTACCTCCATGGGGTTTTTCTTGCTAGTTTAAGTGGTGAGATATCCTTCCTAGCTAGTGTTGGTAATTCCATCCAGGAATTGCACTTGGTCCTCATTACAGATTCAAATTTGTAGTAGTAATGTTAGTATGTGGTGTGCAGGATTTTCCATAGAAGATTGTATGAAGTATTGTAAGTGTGGCTAAGTGTCTATAAGTGTTGGAGATCTAATATAATAGATGTTTTGTTCCTAATTACCTTCAACTTATTATTTATATGTGTTTATATTATCTTTATTTGAAAACATAAAAAATCATATATAACTAAATATCTTGAAAAGGGATATTATCTCTATTTGAAAACATTAAAAAAAAATCATTTTTAGTTAAATATCTTGAAAAGTGATATTTCAGTGGTATCAGAGCTGGTGATATTTCCAACCTATAGATCTTGTGTTGTGTGATGCTTCTAAGTGATATGGAAACTAGATATTAGATAAGAGAGTAAAATAAATTACATCTAGAAGAAATAATGGAGGATAGAGAAGATCATGGATAAGCTAAGGAAAGAAGATTTGATGAGATGATTCAAGGGAAAAACCACCTATTTGACATGTTTGGCTAGATAATGTAATTGATGAAAAATAAACCTATCAATAATAACAATAATTGATAATCTAGCACCTTTAAAACAAATAATACAGACAAGGTCCTAGAGGTATAATCTCAAAATCCAAGAGTGGGGTTCATCAATAGATGCCAAAATCCCAAGTCCATTAAGAGAAAATTGATTGCATGATACATGACTATGTTCATGGAAGAATTTTCTCATTTTTATGAGGAATATATATCACTTTTGGCTGAGGTCTGATAGGCCATGACATTAACAAATTATTTGTCTATAAGGAAGATCAAAGGTTCTACAAGGCAAGAGGAACGAATTTAGTTAAAACCAAAAGATTTGGATCATATCTTGGGTAAGATAACTCTCTCTATTTTTAATGGAAATGATAAATGCATTTCTAGAGCATGGTTTCATAAATTGGACACCTAATTGTCTCTCACGCTAATGGTGGAAAAGGAAGCTATCAAGTTTGCCACCCTTCATCTTGAATATGTTGCACATGATTGGTGGTACCATGGCTTAATCACTAAAAATTATGATCAAATCAAACCATATGATGAATTATTCAAGTGGTTGATTCAAATATTTTATAGAAGGGATCTTGAAGAACAATTTAGAGAGTTGGCTCACCTCAATAAAAGAGGTAATGTGGATGAGTATGTTGCTGATTTTCAAAAATTATTCATCATGATAACTAATATTTAAGAGAGGAGGCTCATTTTTATTTTCATATAAGGATTGTTTGATCATATCAAGGGTATTTTGAAGGCATTCAACCCTTCCTCTTTAAAATAATCTATCAGGAAGGCATTTAATCTAGAGACTTGTATACCTTCAAATCCCATGATTTGGAATAAGTATAAAGGGAACATTTAAAAGAAGTCTATGGCTGCCCCAACACAAAAAGATGCACTTAAATCTGATCTGATCTTATCTTATCTATCTGGGGACTGAGCATCAATTTATGCCAGTCTATAGTTTCATTGGCACCCCCTATATATAGATGATATAGTGGTTAATTGTCCCCCCCCTATATATATTGACTAGACTAGACGAGGGGCATCAAGACTCTAGATGGATGATGAGACCAATAATGATTTTAGGAGGAAGAAACTATATTAATCCTACAAATATACATGGACTACAAGATATAGGTACCTTGTTAAAGGCAAGGTACATTATATAGAGGTCACTTCTAATTATGAGGAGGTAGATTCTAGCTTAGATAGTGATCAGGAGAAGGTTGTTGTTGATAAAGAGGAGAATACTATAGGAGGACCTGAGGAAGGAACTATTGCTTCTCTATGTATCACCCTTTCAAGGTGAGAGGAGTTTTACAGGGACAATGTGTAATAGTTTTGATTGATAGTGGGGAAACCCATGATTTCATATATGAAATCTAGTTGATGAAAAGAGGTCTTAATATGGAGGAATTTCTAGGGTTCAATGTTATGTTTGTTGAAGGATTTATTATGAGCTGCAAGAAGAAGATTTCATATTTGAACATTACCTTGGGCAATCATCAGGTGATTGATAATTTTTATGTTGTCAATCTTGGGGAAATTGGCATGGTTTTTATCATTCAGTGGTTGCACTCCCTTGGGATATATTTGTAGAAATTTCAGATTATGAATCTCAAATTTAGACATGAAGGAAAAAGGTTTATTTTTTTAGTAATGGCTAAGGGAACACCTAGTTTGGACATTACAAAGAGGATGGAGGCACTTTTTCAACATGGGGAGGTAGCTTGGGCAGCCCAATATTTGATCTCACCTCACACCCCTTATGATAGAGACGGAAAACATCATGTGGATATCCAATCCATATTGGATAAGTATATTATGGTTTTTAGTGAGATTCCTCCTATTAGACCACTTGATAGGGGTTTCAAGCATGTGATAGAGTTATAAGAGTGCTCTAATCCTTTTATCATGACTCATTATTGGCACCCTAAGAGATTCAAAGAATACATTGAGAAATCAATAAAGGAGTTGTTGGATATGGGTCACATTAAGCCTAGCTCAAGTCCCGTTGCTTCTTTAATTTGTTTGGTGAAGAAGAAGGAAGGGACCATGCAAATGTGCTTTTATTATTGTGTACTCAATAAGAAGACTATAAATAATAAGTACCCAATTCTCAGGATCAGTGAGTTTTTAGATGAGTTACATGAAGTAGTGTATTTCTCAAATATTAATCTTCATTTAAGGTACCATCATATTAGAGTCTGTGAGTAGGGCATACACAAGATGGCCTTTAGATTTTATTATGGTCATTATGAGTTTTTGGTCATGCCTTTTGATTTGACCAATGCTCATGATACATTTCAATCTTACATGAAATTCTGATATACAACAAGAAATGGGAGGACCACCTCAAGCATCTTCATATGGGATTGGGTATCATGGAGGCACAGTCCTTATTTTCAAAATATTCTAAGTGTGAGTTTGGCATGATGGAGATCCTTTAATTGGGGTATGTGATTAGTGATAATAGAGTGAAGGTCCATCAAGAAAACATTTAGGCCATCTTGAATTGGCCATCATCGAAGACATTAATATAAGTAAGGGGATTCTTTACCCTTTGTAGTTACTATAAGAGGTTTTTCAAGGGTTTTTATCAACTGGGTGTACCACTTATAGGTCTCACTAAGAAAGGATATTTCAAATGGATACATGGGTATCAATGCAAATTTGACAAGTTCAAAGAGGTAATGAACACTTGTCCTATTTTAGCATTACCTTATTTCTCTCAACCCTTTATTTCAGAGTATGATGCATTAGGTTGAGGGATAGTCATAGAATAAGCACCCCATTTCCTACAAGAGCAGGAAGTTCCATGATGTGGAGAGATTATACTCAACCTATGATAAGGATATGTTTGACATCATGCATGTTTTGGCAAAGTTCAAGAAATATTTGGTAGGTTGGAAATTTATTGTCAAGATAGATCAAAATAGATTGAAATATTTCTTGGAGGAGAAGGATCTGAATGAGAGGTAGCAAAAGTGGGCAAGTAAAACTTAGGCCCATGACTTTGACATTGAGTATGTGAAAGGGAAGAGGAATGTTGTATCATATGCCATTTTTAGGAGACCCGCTTTATATTATATGGCTGAGATTTTAGTTAATTGGAAGGCTCACCTCTTGGCAAAGTATTCTAAAAATAAATTTTCATGTGAACTTATGGATAGCAGGAATTAGGATGATAGGGATAGAATGGTAGATGATGTCATCTACTACAAGGATAGGATTTTTTTGGTGCCTACATCAAAATTTAAGGAGAAAATTTTGAGGGCCATTCATGACATGCCTCTTTCAGGACATCACAGTTACTTCAAAACCTATAGGTAGATCAAAGATAAATTCTTATGGAAGAATCTCAAAGATGATGTCTTACACCATGTTAGAGAGTGTATGACTTATCAATAGAATAAGTTAGAGAATACTTTCTCAGTAGAATTATTTCAGCCATTACATATCCCTAAGCAAAAATGGGAAAGTATATCCATGGATTTTATTACTGATCTACCTAAGGTGGAAGACAAAGATTGCATCTTTTTATTTGTTGATAGGTTGACCAAATATGTGAATTTATTTATCATATCTTCTGAGTACAAGGCACCTCATGTTATAGAGTTGCTCTTTAGGAGGTGTTAAAACTCCAAAAATTGCTAAAGAACATTTTTAGTGATTGGGATATAATGTTTCTTAGTATATTTTGGTAGGATCTATTTAGACTAGATGGCACAAAATTGACCCTGAGCATAAGTTACCACCCCTAGATGGATGGCCAAATAGAGATTGTGAACAAATGGGTGGAAGGATATTTGTGAAATTATGTTACATCATAGCAAAGGGGTTGGATTAAGTGGTTATATTTGGGTGAGCATTGTTACAATACCACTCATCACATGTCAATTGGTATGACTCCTTTTCTATCCTTATATGGGTATGATACTATGTCTTTGGTAGACTTAGCATTTGATGACAAAAAGGCTCCTGAGGCCAATAACTAGATTTAGGAAAGTTGGGACATCCTTAAGTCACTTAAGGATAATCTTCATCATGCTCAAGATCAGCATAAGATTCATGTAGATAGGCATAGAGTTGAGAGGAGCTTTGAGGTTAGAGACTTAGTTTTCTTGCACCCATATCTATATAGGAAATCTACATTGAATAAGAGTGGTGTAGATAAGCTTAAGCGTTGTTTCTATGGACCTTATAGGATTATGTAGAGAGTTTTTGAGGTGGCATATGAGTTGGAGTTACCATAGAGTATTAGGATTCATAATTTATTTCATGTTTCTTTCCTCAAAAGGGTACTTGGGCAACATATCACGACATATCATGAGCTACCACCATTAGATGAGGAGTGTAGATTGTTCATATTTCTTAATGTTATCTTGGATAATAGAGAGAGGAGGTTGAGGAGATGACTGATCAAAGAATACCATATTGGATGGAGGGACTTGTCCTTAGAGGATGCTACTTGGGAGGGAGAGTATATTCTTTAGCATCTGAAGTTGTCATTACTTGTGGGCAAGAAATTTCAAGAAGGGAGGACTATAATGTCCCCTTCTCTTGAATGAAACACTTTCAAAAGGCCATTATCCTATTTTATTTCCATAGGATAAGTTAGGTGATGTAAGGGAATATTAGGGTGGGATCATTATTCACCAATTATTATTTACTAGTACTATTCATAGATCACTATTCATGAGTGATTGTGCATGATGTTGTGGCATAAGTGATGAGATATCCCTTGGTTATGTGGCATGGCTTACATAAGATATTTTAAGTTTTGAAAGTGGAGGAGAGAGAAATGGGGTGCATTTATCTACTTGACCACATGAAAGGGATAGTAAAATCTTGTGGGGGACAAATTGATTGAGGATCTCTTCTTTCCACTCAAGCATGTGTTTGTGGGGCACCTTTGATTAAAGTAAAAATATGAGGAATCTTTTGACTTATGAGTATGAACATGGAAAAATGGGGTACATGGTCTACTATTCCTAATTGAGGGTCATATGAAAGTGGGGCATAGCATTTGAGGGCACATGGAGAAGATCAACATCAAATCATGAAGATCCCTTGCACATGTGAGAGAAAAATTGCACCATTGATGAATAGCACCACCACTTCAAGGATGGCACAATTTCCTTCTCTCTCATAGTTTCATCTCTTTCTCCTTCCTCATTTGTAATTTCTATAATTATTAAGCTTCTCATTTGTTAATGCATCTTTTCAAATCATAACCCCCCCCCATTTTCAAATATTGAAATTGTGTTCAAACTTCCTCCCTTGGATTAACTCCATGGATTATTGATTATTGGTTTTAGTGGTGATATATCCTCCCTAGTTGGTGTTGGTAATTCCATCTAGGAATTACACTTGGTTCTCATTGTAGATTCAGAGTTGCAGTAGTAGAGTCAGTGTGTGGTGTCAAGATTTTCCTTTGAAGATTGTATGAAGTATTGTAAGTGTGGCTAAGTGTTTGTGAGTGTTGGATATTTAATATAATATATGTGTTATTCCTCATTACATTTAGATTTATACTTTTATTTTTTTATATTATCTCTATTTGATAACATAAAAATTTCATATTTATTTAAATATCCTAAAAAGGGATATCTCACTCATGAGGCTTCCTTTGAGAAAAATATGTTAAAAGAACAACCTCTTACTGAGAGGCATTCAAATATTCTTACCCTTCAAACTTCATCATGCCTAAGTTATTTTGATTCGATGGTCATGGGAATCTTACTATTCACTTGAAAAAATGCATAAATTCATTTGAACATTGGGCTAAGCATGGAAACATGTTATAGAAGGCCTTCCATTGAATTTTAGCTCAAGAAGCTCTTGATAGGTTTTATAGCCTCCCAAATGGTTCCTTGTCAACATAAAAAAAACTCAAAGATGTTTTCTTATCAAATTTTTATTGATATACCTTACCTAAGTTACCATTGGAATATTTACAAGTATTAACCTAAAATGAGATTGGGTCTATTATAGACTATGTTATCAAATTTAAGGACATGTTTTATTCCTTAAACTATACTCCCTCATATTTTGGAAGTGTAATTTATATTTAGTAGGGGTCTTATTTCTCCTCTTAGAAAAAGAGCATTACATAATCCCTTTGATTTATTCAATATCTTATATTGGTATGTGTAAAAATATGCATGTGCTTTAATGAATATAAAAATTGAGTTACCTACTTCACCACTTATAGGCAAACATGGTACAAATAACATATTCAAATCAAACAAGCAGCTCAGAAGGGTCATGAACCACTTCACAAAATTTTTTTAGAACAAATGTTTCATTCCAAAGAACAAATACTAAAGGTACTAAATAAAGGAAAAGAACATACTTACCGAGTTCCCCCTATAATTAAACCATATACCTATACAAAAAGACAACCACTTCAATTTGATTGGTATCGAGATAGACCACATGATATATTGTGTACATTATTGAATAAATAAATGATAAAGCTTCCTCTTAATTCTCATTATCCACCACACATATTAGAAAAGGTTATGCTTACCATGGTATAAATGGGAATTGAGATAATTATTATTTTTTGATTAAGCAAAATCTTACATAGTTAGCTGATTAAGAAATTATTACATTTCAAAAAGACATATCTATACCTATTTCACATAATTATTGTAGAGGCTACTCTAATAGGGTCTAAAAATCCCATGTTGCTCCTTTTATGAAACATGTGGTCCATCAACCTTTGTAGAAGATGACCCTATGTAGATTTCCTTCTTTTAGTGTACCCTCTACCATGAATGATCTCTCCTACACTGATCCTACCAAGGAATCATTGGTCAATTGGGTCCTTCATCGAGAGACATGTGGTGAAGGTTTACCTACACAAAAAATATGGGTACCTAAATAGATGCGTACATATTCATAATATATTTCTGTAGATACTTTAAAGTCAGTGACAAAAATAAAACTAACGTTTCCATTACCTTGTGACCATTGCAATCGAGCTTTCTTATTTCCAACTAAATTTCATTGCATAGGTGATTACTTGATTATTAATACAATACAATAATTTCATTAAATTAAAATATTTGTTATACAATCTACCATATCCATACATATATTATAGAAATAAATGCAATTAAACCATACAAAAAGAAACAAAGAATTAAACATTCCACATCCATTTGAATCAAAATATACCATGTGAACAAGTGTCATATATATATCAAAATGGTATATATTTTATAAAAATAAAAATATCAATCATATGTCAGGGGCATATCCCTAAGTGTATACTCATCATCACTATTTATATCCACCACCCCCTACCTCTTTATGTGAAAGCATTTTAGTGTAGTGAGGTCCCCCATGCCTAAGACAACTTAGTACTCTCTCCTTATATGTGCCTAATCAATGCATTGTCTCCTCATACTCATGCCACAAAGTTTCATATCTCTCAATTAAAACCTAGATGATCTCCATGGAGCTATGTTTTAGGATGTCTTATTTATCTATATTTTCACGTAGCTTCTCATGTTCTATGGTGGAATTATGATATGCATCCACAACACATGCTATAGGATCAAACAAGGGTGTATGGGCACTTGTAATATCAAAAATTCTCTTAATAAATACCTTACTAGCTATATCCATGGGCACACTTCAAGTGAGATCCTACACCGCATGGCTTACCATGGTAGCCCACTCCTGATTGCCTATAAACAAGCCATACAAAATGTAATTAGTTATCATTATCATACCAAATACTATGTAAATCAAATATAATAATTCAAAAGTAATGCACTTACATGTTGATGTGATAACTACCACATCTACAGGTGTTTGTCCCATGGGAGCACCACTACCTCCATCTCTTCCTACATTTCATTGTGTTTTGGGTATGGTACCAAGTTGGGAAACTATAACTAGGAATAATAATTTCCATCAAGCCCCTACCCACACTATGTGTAACCATCGATACACCTTGCATCATCCCATATATCTAAGGGAACCACAAGATCTCTCTTGTCACCAAGATGTGGGGCTAGATCCCCAGGTGTTGGTATATCATTGGGCATATGCCCACTCCAAACTATAGGCTACCATGGGTATGGAATCATTGGCATCCCATAATGTAAGCCAAACTACTAAAAAACATGATCATTCTAGAACAACTCATATACATTAAGAGTCTAGTCAACCAACCACATGTTAATCTTAATCTTTTGAAGCTCATGCCCCCATTGGGCCACTAACAAATGTCCTATATTGATGCCAGATAATTTAGTTCACTATCAATCTATCCAAAATAGTATGGAACTCCATCATGGTATGTAGCCTATCATGAGGGAGCACCCACATCTCTACAAATATTTAAGGATGCTCCTAACCTAATAGCAGTCTACCAAGGGGATGAACTATCATAATATGCTCATAATATCATACTTATAATAAGGTGTTAGCTTTGATATTTCCACCCCAACTCTCCAATGCAAATCTATATAGATATTTATATAGTTGGGCCAATATGGTATGACCTAATAATATATGGTACCCTCCTATTCGATTTGTCAAATTATATGATGCATGTGATATGAAATCGCAAATGTATCACCCTCCACTAATATAAATGAGGCCAATAGTACACAACTAAATTTTTTCAACTATAAAGTGTCACCTCTAATAATGCTATCAAGGTGAACCATATTACTTAGATCTACATTAGGTGCTCTCTACCTAGTAAAATATCTATGGGACCACTAAATATAACTATGGCTTCTATCTATTATAACCTATTATCTCTCTCCTTTTATAATCAATCATAAAATGTGATACACATCCTCCAATGTCATTATCACCTCCACTATTAAGATCTATAAGGTATAGGTACCTGGATTTTACCTCTCAGCTAGTTTCATGTGTAAGGACCCATTTTGCAAGGTGTTTATCTTTGAAAAAGATGACTATGAAACCATGAATTATATATTATATTCATGGAATTATGTTGTTATGTCCCATCCAGTTGAGATGTGTAAGTATTTCATGAAGGCTCTCATGCGTTAGGAACCATGAGAAAGACCTATTATCAATAACATTTTTGTTTACTTTTGAAAGTATGGTGCTTACATTTCAATTATGTAATATTGCCTTATGAAATTTGATTATGTCTATGAGATATATTGACTTAAATCATGTTGAATCATTGATTCTAAGCTTATGAAATGGAAACTACTTATGCATTGAACCATATGAAATTATCTACGTATATGTTGATCCTTAATGAATGATTGTTATGATTAATTGATTGAAATTGCCTTGTTTGATTAAATTTCATAGCTTTAGCTATTACGTTAGAGGAATTTGATGTGTAAATCAAGTGTGTAGGAATAAGAAAAGGGATAATGAAGGAAAGACACTACACCAAGCATGGTTATATCACTGATTAATTTAAACCATGCTAAATATATGGTTGCCTAGTCTACCACCTAGTAAATGTAATGTATGATTAGCAACTAGCCTTTAAGCCTAGTTGGTGGAACTTGTTATCACCTAACCTAATGATCTTTTAGAAAACATATAGAATGCCTAGTGGCCAATTAAGTAGACCTTCCTTTAGATTTCCTTAGTTATAGGATAAAGTAGGAAAAGAGGTAAGGGAATCTTGGAAGAAACCATAAGAGCATGTGAAACCACCATGTGCCTTAATGTAACATGTGAAAGAATGCCACTTAATGAGGCATGGGTTGGCAAGCAACTAATGGTTTTTTGATTTTAAGATGTCTATATGTATGAGTTGAGTTCCCTTAGTTTTGGAATTTTTTGCAAATTTTAAAGTAAATATATTTAGCATAGGAGAAGGAAAAGTAGTAGATAGGATCAGCTAGTTAGTAGAGGCAAGCTTAGACAGCTAGAGGATAGTGCCCAGATGGTTTGAAGGTTGATAAGTGGGCTTAATTTTAACTTATGTTTTATGTTTGTTAATTTAGAATGAAATGAGATTTCTTTTTTTGTTCTTATTTATTTCAAGGGAATAAATCCACTTGGTTTATTCCACCTATTTTATTATTTGTCCATGGATGAACATTGGATGTCATGTAGTGCTTTCCCATTTGAGGGTCTTGGAGAGATTGTGCCTCCTTAGTTTTAATGAAATGATGATGGTTTATTGTTTTATTTTTTGCTTAAAGGAGAATAAGACCACTTGGTTTTTTCTATCCATATTATTTTTTTCCATGGTTGTGTATTGGCCGCCATGAAATTCTTTTCCCATTTGAGGGTAGTGGATACATTGTGTTCCTCTTCACTTGACTTGGATGTTTTAGCTTTTTCTTGAGGTATATTAATGTTGTTGTGATATAGTGTAATGGTTTTCTTTCAGCAACATCTTAATGGTGGAAGAATGGCAAGCCCTCATATGCTAGGCATGTTGGTATAATGTTTGACCCTCTTTTGAATGTCATGGTGGAAGTTGTTAAGACTTCTCATGATGAAACACAATGGTAGATTGCTTAACGCTCTCGTGACAATTGGAAGGAAGTGATAGGGTGTGATATCCTCTTATTACTCCAATTTTTTTATGGGCCTTGTTATGTTATAATCCCTTGCCTAATAATATTATATTCATGAATTTTTCTCTTTACTTGAATGATCATTTGAATGCTTGTTTGTTTTGTATTTGAGACTAGAAGTCTCTTTGGGTAATAACTGAGAATAAGACTGTAGGTGTTGCATGGTCATTCCCTTATGTTAATATAACATTGCCTATATAACTACCCTTTCCTTTAACAAGTGATATAAACATGATCAGATTTGGGAGTCTCAAGCTCAGAGGTGTTTAGAGCAGCAACTTGATGATGACAAAAGGTTGGGTAGTAAGCCTTCCTTCTAATGGATATAATATGCTTGAGAGTGGACATGAAATGTCATTGAATATTGTTTAGTTCTTATACACTTGATTAAAACTAAAATAATTATCCCTCACTTATGATATAATATGAATGAACCTATTGCATTACTAATGTTGTAGTAACTAGCCTACTTGTAATATTCGTGTTAGAAATAAAATTTGGATAGTACTCTAGCTATAGATTAAAATATCCATTTCCTATTATTAAAGCCTCAGTATTAAACTAAGAGGTCACTAATATGAGTGCTTGATTTATAGGATCTTGGGAAGAGTCTTGTATATATCGGAGTCTTTAGCCCTTGAGGCACTTAAATAAATAAAAAGATTTACTCTTGCTTATATCTTTTTCATGAGTGACTGGTCTTCTAAGCTTGGTGCATTTATTTTTATCCAATTGAGAAGAGTTAAAGGGATTAAACTTATCTAAAAATAATTAGAACTTAGATAAATATATAGGGATTGTTATTAAGAATAAAAATCAAGCTTGTTGAAATGAACTAAACATTAGTGCTTTCTGGTATAGTTATGCCAATCATGAAATGAACTAAATATTTGATGTTATTGTAGATCAAATGAATGTCTTATGAAAGAATCCCTTAGGATTTTGTAGTTGAGTTATTTCCTTTTGTATTCCTTCCCAACAACTAGGTCATTTAATAAATTGATGAAGTTTTATCAAGCTTATATCTTTGGCATGGTTTTAGCGATCCATTCCATTAGATATGTTGGCTTCAGCAAACTCACCTTATGTTTATTTAATAATTTGACTAAACCAATGAGTTGATTGGTTTAGAATCATGAATTTTTCTATGAGAAAGCTTTTTCCCCTTTTTTTACTCAATAATAATAATAATGTATGAATGTATATTTACCTTGTTGTACTTCCATTTATAGATTCATAGCTATGTTTTTCTTCAGATCATGACTTAGTTGATTACCAAGCTCTTGATGGCATTTTGCCTTAATTGTTTTCCTTATTGACTAATATATTACCTTACCTTAGACGCTTTTGATTTTATTTTATTTCATATTTTTCCTTAGCTAAATTTTAGGCTTTTTGAAAGTTGGTGGGATGTTACCATATGGAATTATCCTAGTAGCTCAAAAGATTATCCAAAAGGCTAAGCCTCTAATGGTTTAGAGTTCCATAAAACATCCAGGTGGTAATGTCTAGGAGCATGGAGGCTCAGAGGGACTATGCCATTGGGATTAATACCTCAATGCTTCCACATTATGCATATCCAATTGAGTCAATATCATGAAGGATTATGCCTTTTAATTTGGGGCCTTTTGCTTTAACTTTGCCTTCATCATTTTTTGTGACTTTGACAAGTGGTTCAGAGGAATCCATGTGTCACTATCTCACTAACCTGGGAGTGATGATAGCATGATCAAATATACAGTCAATATCAGGCTAGTAAGAAAATAGGATTTTGTCACGTGGCATCATTCCATCAGCCCACAAACTTGAAGAGGATTGTGTAAAGTGTGAAGCCTCCAAAATAGCATGTGAGTGAGTTGTTTCCATGTGGTATCATCTTAGTAACCTGTAAACCTAGAGATGACCATATAGGGTGATTATAAGGACTAGATCATGGATGGATTAGCTAATGGGGGATAATTCCCTAATACCCCTATGGTTCTAATGACATAAAAAAATGCCAAGTGGTAAGTTCCTAATGTACTAGAATTTTAGGCTTGAACAGACCTGATGTAGACACGTGGAATCTATTGACTTAATTAAATATAGAGTATCAACTTGATGGTTGTCTTCATGTCATTAACATAGCCCCTCTTTGGAGTAAGCTCATGAAATAATCTTGAGTGCTGGCCAAATGAATCAAGACTGTGGGCTTCCAAATTATTGGCTTGCATCTATGAAAGTCTCATGGCAATGTTAATTATGTTTTATTGATTGGATATTGGTATCTATCCATGATTTCAGGTGTTTTATTTGGTATTATTATGTATTGTGTTTATCTTTTAGGAGAAAAATGGGCTTGAAATTTTAGTATCAGAGCTCGAGTTACAACACTGGGAGCTCTACGTAGTTTAAATTATTTATGGTTGTCTTGTTTTCACATGTTTTCTGATGTTATTCTTATTGACATGTAAAATGAGAGGAGTATGTTGAGTGTGTCATGGTGAAAATCCTCTTGGTGAGAATGAGCCTCCCATTCATATAAAACTAAATGAAATAGGACCTTGACTCTTATTAATCATGCAATAGATGTGGGACATCTTGTAGGAGAGATTGCTTATGGTTCAGTATGAAGTAGAAAGGCACTCTCCATGACATTCCCAAGATGATGAAGAATCATCTAAAAAATAAAGATAGAGGTATAAGATTGCCACCAATGACCATTTTAAGGATAAGAGATATGAATTACATCACCATAGTGGGTGACAATAGAGATGAGACTTAGACCATCCTCATAGACTTGTACTTAGAGACCTAGTTAAGGATTTTATCAGGCTGCAACCTCCTAATTTCAATAGAACTCAAGAGGGATTTATAGTAGAAGCCTATTTGGAAAGCATGATAGGATGCTTCACCTTATATGATTTTGAATCCAATATAAAGGCATGTTTGGGTACCCATCTTCTCTTAAATGCAACCAAGATGTGGTGGGAAGGTGAGGAGTAGAAACTCCACTTGACACCAACATCCTTCTCTTGGAAATTACTTGAGGAGCATTTTAGATCATGCTACCTATTCCCAAGATATGTTCAAAATAAATTAGATAAATTTTATAAACTTTAATAAGGAAGTGGCACTATGGCATAAGATGAGTGTTGATTGTTGGATTTGATCAAATATGTGCAAGGTTATGCAAATGAGATAATCCAAGTGAATAGGTTCATTAGAGGCCTAAATTTATAGCTAGATAGTGAAATGCACATCTAGATCCCATAACTAGTAGTAATAGTTGAAAAGGCCTACTTGGCCAAGGAGTCTCATAGAAAGACTCAAGATGCATGAGATAAGTTTATGGAAAATTATAATCTCAATGTGACTCAAGGTCATAAGGTGCATAGCTTGCACCTAGGGGAGGTTGGGAAGCAACTCAATCTAACTTTAGGCCCCCTCAAAAATAGAAATAAGAGAGTAACCATTCTAGCCATAGATAGAGTAAAAATAAATTGGATAAACACTACCAAAGGTGAAGCGATGCTAGACCTTTGGAGTATCAATAGTCGAGGACTACATAAACCTAACATTCCAAGCAAGCAAGACCATCAGGGTTAATTACTTATTTCAAATTGAGAACAACTAGATCTTTTTCAGGGTGATACCAACAAAAGGATGCTTACTTCATGTGTGGATATTTGGATCATTATGCATGATATTATACTCTTGGAAAATTAGCTTCCAATAGGTAAAAGGCCCTAATTTTGAATTAGACAATGGGAATTGTGGGTTGAGGACATAGGATTTATGTAACAATGGATGATCACCAAGATGAGCACTAGGTAATGGTCATAGATACCATAGTTATGATTGAAAGAAATTAAATTTCTTTTTTGTTTGATTTAAGAGCATCAAACTCATTTATTTATCCTTCTATTATGGATTGTTGTGGGTTGGTGGTTGTGAGATAGTTGGAAAGTTAGGTAGTTGAGTTGGCCTCTAGGGATAATATATATCTTAGCTCCCTAGTGATTAGTTTCTTATTAGACCTTACTATCTTTTCCACTACAATGGACTTGAAAATTATTCCCTTAGGCATATATGACATTATATTGGGTATGGATTGGGTTATAGCTCATAAATTTAAGTTAGTTTCTTTTTGACAAGGTTATTAAGCGAGAATATGACCTCAGGATGGTTTTGGTAATATATCGAGTCAAGAGACCCATTTCCCTTTGCATGATCGTAGTGATGCAATTCAAGAAGAGTGTGAGGAAAGGTTATTAATTCTTTAGTATCATGACAAGTGATAGATCAGATGAGTCAAATAATGATTCTCTGGATGACCATATTATTCTATGGGAATTTCCTATTATGTTTCCAGATGGATTTATAGGTATGCCTCCTTTGTAGGAAATTGATTTTTAGATTGAATTAATACCTAGGGTTGAGGCCATCTCAAAATTACCATATATAATGACCACCCCAAAGTTGTGTGATCTCAAGTTATAGCTTGATAAAATATTGATTCATCCTAGTGTGTTCTCATGGGGAGTATTAGTCATCTTTGTGAAGAATAAGGATAGATCCATTTGGTAGTGTATTTATTATCTCTAATTGAATAAGGTAATGATTAAGAATCATTATCCTTTGCCTAGAATTGATTATTTATTTGATCAAATGTGAGGGGATAGGGTGTTCTCCAAAATTGATTTGAAATTTGGATACCACCAGTTGTGTATCACAGAGCCTAATATTCATAAGACTAGATTTTGAATGTGGCATGAGAGCTATGAATTTATAGTTGTATCATTTGGGTTGATATTGATCTAGTAGTATTCATGAGTCTGATGAATGGAATGTTTCACTCATTTTTAGATCAATTTGTGTTGGTGTTCCTTGATGACATTCTTATCTATTCATAGATTAAAGAGGAGCATGAGGACCATTTGAGGTAGGTCCTATAGGTTTTAAGAGAAAATTGATTATTTATAAAGTTGGAGAAGTGTGTGTTTACATAGTATGAGGTGCAATATCTTGGGTACATCATTTTAGGAGAAGGAATCTTTGTGGATCATACCAAGATTCATGTTATTATGGAATGGCTAGCACATTCTAATGTTGTAGAAGTTCATAGATTCATGGGATTGGAAGGATATTATAGATGCTTTGTTGATAATTTATCTCACATTGCAAATCCCATCACTTCCCATCATAAAAAGGGGAAGGAGTTTGTTTGGACAGCAAGGTGTGAGGAATATTTTCATCTACTGAAAGAGTAACTCAATAGTGCACTAATTTGGCTATGCCTAATCCCATAGGAAATTTCCTTGTTTGCATTGATGTATTAAGGGAAGGATTGGGAGTTTTACTCATATAGGAAGCTAGAGTTATTACATATGAATCTCATAAACTCAAGGATTATGAGATGAGATACCCCATGCATGATATGAAATTTTCAATAATCATTTATGCTTGATTGAGATGGTGACACTTTGTACTTGGTCATCATTTTTTTAAAGATAGATCATGTAATTTTTCAACATTTATTTAATCAACCTAACCTCAAGGCATGTCAAAGGGATTAGATGGAATTGTTATGTGAATATGACTATGACATTTTGTATATCAAATAAAATGAACACATAGTTGTTGATGCCTTAATTAGGAGGCACCATGAATTGGAAGCAATGCATTTATGAACTAACCTACACACTCAAATTTTAAATCATCTTCCTAAGGACAACCTCTATAAAAAGGTAAGATAGCTGTTAGATTCTAGTATAAATTTGAGAGGTAAATTTGAAGATTATTCTCTAAATCTTGATGTTTTTTTACCCCATAAAGGGTGTATCTATGTTCCCTTAGTTATTAGCTTGTGTGATCTAATTCTATTTCAATATCATAGAGCTCCTTACCAAATACACCTTGGAGTTAAGAAGATGCATACTGAGTTAAGGTAATTATATCATTAGGTCAGTATGAGGTGTGATATTGCTAATTTTGTAGCTCATTTTTGGAGTGTTAGAGGTAAAATCCAAGCATCGGCATCTATCAAGATTGTTATATCCTAATGAGATTCTAGTATGGAAGTGAGACATTATTTACATGGATTTTATTATAGGCTTGCCTACCTTAAATTATCATCATGATGCTATCATGGTCACAATGGATAATTTAACCAAAGTATCTCACTTTTCTCCCTCAAAGACCATTTATAATGCCAATTCAGTGGCAAAGGTCTTTCTAGATGAGATTTTCAGATTGCACAAGATTCCCCATAAGATTATTTTAGAATGAGATCCAGTATATACTTCTAACAACTAGACTTCTTTATAGAAGGCATTGGGCACTCATCTTAATTTTAGTATTTACTACCATCTCGAGACTGATGGATAGACTAAGAGACTCAATCAAGTCTTAAAAGGCATGGTTCACATGTATGTTATGGACTAGTAATCCCATTGGGAAGACTATTTATATCTTGTTGAATTTGCTTATAATAATAGATATCAGATTTCAATTAAGATGGCACCTTTCTAGGCTTTGTATGGTTGACCCTGTATAACCCCATTGGGTTGGGACCGACTTGAGGATAGAGTTGTGATTGGCCCTACCATGTTAAAAGACATGGAGTAGTAAGTGATTGAGATACAATAGTACTTAGATATTACTAGGGATCATTAGAAGTATGTTGATGCAAAAATAATCGATCAACATTTTAATGTTGGTGATAAAGATTTTGTGAGGGTGAGACCCAATAAGATCCCCATCTATTATGGAAAAGGTTCAAAGTTGGTACCTTATTTTGTTGGATCATTTTATATCTTAAAAACCATTGGCCCAGTAGTTTATAAAATAACCTTATCACCTAGCTTATCTCATGTTTATGATGTATTTCATGTTTCTATTTTGCATCAATATATTGCTAAAATTACTCATGTATTGGATTAGATGACCTTACAGGTCAATACCAATGGGGTTATGACTTTGGAACCAATCAAGATTTTAGTGTGTAGGGTGTTGGCACTTCAAGGCAAATACCTGGATTAGGTCAAGGTCTAATGGGAAAAATATGATGAATCAACAATAATTTGGAAAGATGTTGCACCTTTGAGGGTTGGTATCATCACCTCTTTTAGTGACTTCTAGGCAGAAGTTTATATAAGGGGAGGGGGATGTAAGGCCCCATTTTTCATAATGTTTATATTTGACAAAGATGGCTATGAACCATGACTTATATGTTCTAATTATGGAATTTTGTTGTTAAGTCATGTCTAGCTAAGATGTACAAAGATTTCATGAAGGCTCTCATGTATTTCAAACCATGAGAAAGACCTGTTATTGATCATGGTTTGTATTGCTTAATTTTTAAAGTATGATGCTTACATTTCAATTACGTAATGTTTCCTTGTGAAATTTGATTATGTATATGAGATATATTGACTTAAATCATGTTTAATCATTACTTATAAGCTTATGAAATGGTAAATACTTATGCATTTAACCATATGAAATTATCTACGTATATGTTGATACTCCATGAATGATTGGTTATGATTAATTGATTAAAATTGCCTTGTTTGATTAAATTTTGTATCTTAGGCTATTAGGTTAGAGGAATTTGATGTGTGAAGGAATAAGAAAAGGGCCAATGAAGGAAAGAGACTATGCCAAGCATGGTTATATCATTAATCAGTTTTAAACCATCCTAAATCCATGATAAATTTTCATTTGCCTAGTCATACATAGAATCTGATTGGTGGCTAGCCTTTAAGCCTAGTTGGTGGAACTTATTATTGCCTAACCTAATGATCTTGCAACCAATGTCTAGAATGTCTGATTGCTGATTTAGCAATCTTCCTTTGGATTGCCTTAGTAATAGGACCAAGTGGGAAAAGAGGTAAGTGAGTCTTTGAAATAACCACAAGAGCATGCAAAACCACCATGCACCTTAATAGAACATGGGAAATAATGTCCCTTAATGAGGCATGGGTTGGAAAGTGGTTGGTGGTTGGCTGATCTGAGACATCTATATGTAGGAATTGAGTTCTCTTAGTTAGATATTTTTTTCCAATTTGAAAGGAATAAAACTTAGCATAGGAGAAGGAGAAGCAATAAATAGGATCATCTATTTAGGAGATCCAATTCTAGATAGCTAGAGGATAGTGCCTAGGTGGTCTGAAGGTTGATAGGTGGGCTTCTTTTTAACTTATGTTTTATATTGTTTATTTGGAATGAAATGATATATCCTTTGTTTATTCTTATTGACTTCAAGGGAATACGACCACTAGGTTTATTTTTCTTGTTTTGTTTTTTTCCCATGGTTGAGTATTGGCTTCCATGTAGTGCTTTGCCACTTGAGGGCCTTTGACAGATTGTACCTCCTTAGTTTGAATGAAATGATTTTGGTTTCATGTTTCATTTCTTGATTAAAAGAGAATAAGGCTACTAGGTTTATTATACCTATCTTATTGTTTTACCATGGTTATGTATTGGTTGTCATGCAATTCTTTTCCCAATTGAGGGCAGTGGAGAGATTGTGTTTCTCCTCACTTGACTTGGATGTTTTAAATTTTACTTGAGGTGTATTCATGTTGTTGTGACATAGTGCATTGGTTTTCTATGAGCAACATATTCGTGATGGAATAATGGAAAGCCCTCTTGTGTTGGGCATGGTGGTAGAATGCTTGATCCTCATATAAATGTCATGGAAGAAGATGTCTCATGATGAGACATGATGTTAGATTGCTTAAGCCTACCATGAATATTGAAAGGAAGCAATAGATTGAGATATCCTCTTTCTACTCCAATCTTTCAATGGGCCTTGTTATGTTATAATCCCTTGCCTTCTAATATTATATTCATGAATGTTTTGATTCACTTGAAAGGTCATTTGAATACATGTTTATTTTGTATTTGAGACTAGAAGTCTCTTTGGGTAAGAATCAGGAATCAGACTATAGGTGTTACATGGTCATTCCCTTATGTTAATGTACCCTTGACTATATATCCACCCTTGCCTTTACCAAGTTACATAAACATGCTCGGAACTAGGAGTCTCGAGCTCGGGTGTGTTTAGAGTAATAGCTTGATGATGACAAAAGTTTGGGCAGTGATCCTTCCTTCTAATAGCCAAAAGATGTTGAGGAGCAGACATAAAATGTCATTGAATACTACGTAGTTCTTTTGAACTTGATTATAACTCAAACAAGTATCTCTCACTTATGACAAAATATGAATGAACCTGTTACACTACTAAAACTATAGCATCCAATCTACTTGTAATATTCTTTTTAAAATTAGAGTTTGGATAGTACTCCAACTATGGATTAAAATATCCATTTCTTATTACTAAAACCTCTATATTAAATTGAGAGGGCACTGTTATGAATTCTTGATTTATACGATCTTGGGAAGAATCTTATATGTATCAAAGTCTCTAGCCCTTGAGGCACTTTCAAATAAATAAATAGATTAATTTTCTAATGACCCCTAATGACTTAATTAACTAACCTAAGTAATCTAAAAAGACTTGTAGGTAAAACCACTATCTAGGAAAGATCCTGCACTGACACCCCCCTAAAGTGTAGCTTAGGTGGGTAGAAGAATTGGGTCCCAATAATGAGGCCTGATGAGGTACCCAAGTACAATACAACTCCCATAAACTAGCGTAAATGAGAAAACCTATAGGAACAAAACTCCTCCCCAAAAAGAGAGAAAAGAAGAGAAGAGGGATAAAAATCCCCACTAAGGTCTAAAATTGATTGTAGCCATCTGGTGTCCCCTAGAGGAATGCTTGAAAGTGACAGTGAATCAGAAGTAGATGTAGTGAAAAGTGGATTACCCTTAAATAATGAGTTTGTATACTAAGTGCTTGATGAATCTACAACCAAGGTGTAATTCCTATGAAAGGAATTATCCACATACTGTGAGGTAGGTGGCCCAATTTCTCTATGCCAAGATGGTGCAATAGAAGTAGAGGTGAAGAACGTTTGCAGAATCCTCTATAACTATGTAATAGACTATCTAATGTGTGATGTGTCCTAGATTAGTAAACTATTACCCTATAATGTTGAAATTAGACCAAAGGTAGGTGGATAAAGAACTAATTCTTGAATATCTAGAAGGTGACAAGGAGATGGTGGAGGTGTGTCCACTTCACTATTGTAGTCATCTACAGAAGAAGATTTGTTAATATCAAAAAGAATCTCAAGCTCAGAAGTGTTATCAAGTAGAGGTGAGTCCAAAGAGAAATCTAAAGAATTTGAAGGAGAGTTAGGAGTAAAGTGTGAGAATCTATATATCTGAGTCTGATGATCAACCATTCCCATAGCCAAAATAGTATCACTGTGTAACTCCCTGATGATACTAAATTTGGAGTGAATTTAACTCGCATGCCCAGCCCAAGGTGTGTGATCTAGTAGATTGATAGGATATTAGTTTAGAGTGAGGGGACACTTAGAACATTATTGAATGTTCCACCACTCACTTCAATAGACCCTCTCCTGAGAACCTTTTTAGAGTGTTGTCACCTAGTTGTATAGAGGACATGTCACATGGTTCCAAGGAACTAAACTTAATTTGTGAAGAGGCCATGTGATGTGAAGCACCAGAGTCAATGACCCATGTAGGAGGATTTGGAGGCACAACTGCAACTAAGGATTTGCCCTTATGTTTCCCCTTGTTATTCTCTTTTGTCTTTTCTTTTCCAAAGTCATTTGCCTTAGTAGATTCATGAGTTGATGAAGATGGTTTGATATAATTTGGAACACTTATGTTGTTATGAATAAGAAGGTAGTAAGGTGGTCAATTTGTTTCTTCAAACATTTACTCTCATCATGCTTACTTGAGCAATGCCCATATTTGATCCAATCTTTCTTATGCATATGACTGGAAAAAGAGATTACATTATTTGATTTAAAGGTGGAAAGATTTTTCACCCTTCTCATCTTTTTTCTTAATCTGCTTTCTCTCTCTGTTGTTAAAAGCCTTATCTTTCTCAACAAGAAATGCATGAGATTTAGATGACTTCACTGTGCCCATTTGTATCAACTTATCTTGATCTTGAATCAAGTCAGCAACAAAGGTATCTAAAGAAGGCATCTTCTATGTGGTTTCAAGAGCACTCTTAGTGGCATGAAAAGTGGACACAAATACAAAATATTCATGACCCAGGTTAGAGAGTATTGACAAAATAAGTTGTTCATATTTCTTATCAATTTCACATTCTTTCAATTGCAATTTTAAAAGTTTGAACTTGGTAAAGAAGTCCTAAAGAGTGTGAAAGTCATCTGGGCTCAATCTAATAAGCTCATTTTCTAGCTCATGTCTTCTCATCACATCCTATACTCCAAAGAGCTTGGTGAGCTAGGCCCACACTTCAGTAGGTGTTTTGGCAGAGTCAATGTGAAAGAGTAGATTTGGGGAGATGGAAAGACATAGTAGTCCATGGACTTTATCACAATGATTAAACCATTTGATTTTTGCTCTAGCATCAGTAGGTTTAGTCTTAGTTCCCATTATAATGTGATGGTAACCCTTGGATTGCAATATAATTTTCATTCTATATTTCCATTCATGATAATTAAATGGTGTAAGTGGACTTATTGAGAATGAATCCATAGTGCAAAAGTAAGTATTAATGTAGTAAGTAAAGAAGTGATGTGAAAAAAAGAAATATTGAATGCATAACACATAAGTACCCTCTTAGAACTATCAGGTAATAACCCCCCCTAAATGTCTCAAATACAAGCACACTCGTATAGACATCAGATTTAATCAAAAATGCATCTTAAACAATAGGTGCATAAGTACAAGGAACAAGAGGAACATCAGATACAACTGATAATGTGTTCAAGAGTATATAAAAAATGTGAAAAAAAATTATAGATATGAAATACCCAATGATAGATCCAATGTGTAGAGCATAAAAAATAAGCACTTTTGAAAAAAATGGCACTCAAAAAGGAGTTACCGATCTAAAGCTATGGCACTTACAAGTTCTTACTTCAACATATTCTTGGACGCTTTCCAAAAATAGAAAAATAATTTCCAAACTTGTGTTTTTTTCACTTACTTGTGTTTTTTCACTAAAAATCCAAAAAAGGAAACAACTTAAGTCAATTTTTTCATTACTTTTTACCTAAAATTTGATGGCTTCTGGAACATCACACACTTGCTCGAGGTTTCAAACAAATTCAACTTTGGCTTCTCAAACTACTTCAACTTATAAAAATTTATAAGCAATTGACCCTAGAAAACCCAATTACTTCTTCATAGTGTATTTTGAGTTCTTTGAGCTGCTTTGCTTCAGAGTTTCAAACAATTGCAACTTATGAAACAAGTAATGAGTAATCGACCTTGGAAAACCTGAATGGGTCTAGTGAGCAAGTAATCAGGGTTGAGAAACCTAGTTACTTATAAATTTTCACCCTAGAAAAACCTAATTACCTATAAGTAGAAGCACTTGAGAAACCTGATTTGGTCTATGAGCAAGTAGTCAAGTAGTTGGGGTTGAGAAACCTGATTACTTATAAGTTGTTGCCCTGGAGAAACCTGATTACTTCCAAGTATAAGTACTCTGAAAACTTGATTAAGTAGAATCACTCTAAAAACTTTATTTGGTTAGCAAGCAAGTAGAAGCACTTCATAAACTTTATTTGGTCTATGAAGAGTAAATTGGGGTTTATAGACTGGATTACTTCAACTGTACAGACAATGACTAGATAAAAGAAATCTTTTTTTTTTAAAATATATGAACTTTTTTAGAAAACTAAGAACAACCCATTTTATATCTCAAAAAACCCACAAAATATATGTGAATGTATTTTTCATAAAAGTCCTTATAACATGAGTTTAGAGGTAGTTTTCAAAAAATGCCTCCAAGGTCAAAAATGGCAGTCGTATAGTATGAAAAAATAGTAAAGTGAATGCAGGAGGATCTTACCAAAGGAGAAAAATGCATGAGGATATTAGGAAAGCTCTGGTACCATGATAGATTTTACCAAGATCTTTGAATAGTAGTCACGTAATGAATGTCAAATTCCTGTAGAGGCAAAATAAGAGCTTCAAAAACAAGAAAATTCCACAAAGGAGATGTTTATATTAGCCACTTTAAGAAAAAAGAAAGTACATATAGGGTGAGATTAGGTCACCAAAAAGGTAAAAACCTAACTCATAATTATAACCCACTTAAAGGTAAATGAACCCTAATGACTTAATTAACTAACCTAAATAAGTTGAAAAGATGTGTAGGTAAAACCACTAGTAGAAAAAATCCTACACTGACACTATTTATCTAATTGTAAAGAGTTAATGGGATTAAAATTATCTAAAAAATAAGTGTAACTTAGATAAATAACTATGGGATTGTTATTAGTAATAACAATCAAGATTAGTGAAATGAACTAAACATTAATGCTTTCTAGTACAGTATGCTAGTCATGAATAAAGACTTATGTTATTTTTGTGTCAAAACTTTTTAGAAAAGGAGTCATAATTAGTTATGACCATTTACATTCAAACCCTTGGGAAGGATTTATTTTTTAAATGAAATATCCATTTTGCTTTATGGATTTTTTAATAAAATATAGTGAGTTATTTGATCATATCTCTATTGAGGACATTTTATTGTTTATGTGTATGTCTCCCCTTTTAATTTGGTTATGGGTCATTCATTTGAATCTAACTTGTGTAAGGATGAGTAGAATGCAATTTCTAAACTATATATTGCTATTTAGAATAACATTATAAATAGTTTTTTAACCTTTGATGTTGTTGTGGATCAGATGAATGTCATGTAAAATAATCCTTTAAGCTTTTGCAGTTTATTTGATGCCTATTTTATGCCTTCCCAACAATTAAGTCATTTAATAAATTGATGATTTTTTATTAATCTTAGATATTTGGCATGGTTTTAGTGAGCCATTACTTTAGAGATGTTGGCTTGCGCAAACTTTCCTTACGTTCATTTGATAATTTGATTAAACCAATGAGTTGATTGGTTTAGAATTGTGCACTTTACTTTGAGCAATATTTTACCCCTTTCTAGACTAGATAGCAGTAATGTAGGCATGTATATGTTACCTTGTTATTCTTCTAGTTATAGATCCATATCTATGTTTTTATTCGTATCATACCTTAGCTGATTACTGAGCTCTTGATGACTTTTTTCCTTAGTCATTTTCCTTGTCAACCAATTTGTTGTCTTGCCTTAGCTCTTTTACTTTGAGTTTCTTTTGGATTTTATCTTAGTCAAATTTCAAGATTTTTTAAAGTTGGTTGTATGATTCCATGTGGAATCATCCTGATAGCCCAAAGGATTATCTAGAAGGCTAAGCCTCTAATGACTCGAAGTTATTTGTAACTTCCAAATGGCAATGTTTGAGAGTATGGAGGCTCAAAGGGACTAAGTCATTGGGGTTAATATCCTATTGCTTCCATGTTCTATGTATCAAAGTAAGTCAATGTCCTATGGTACTATACCTTTGACTTTAGGGCCCTTTGATTTAACTTTTCCTTAGTCAATTTTTGAGACTTTGATGAGTGGTTCAAAGGAAACCACGTGTCACTATCCTGCTAGCCCAAGAGTGATGATAGAATGATCAGATGTACGATTAGTGATGGTTTAGTGGGTAAGTGAGATGTTACCACATGGTGTCATCCTGATAACTCATGAATCTATAAAGGATTGTGTAAAGTGAAAATCCTCCAAGCTAGTGGGTGAGTGGGATTTTTCCACATGGCATCATCCTATCAACCCTCAAACCTAGAGATGACCACATAGGGTGCTCAAAAGGCCCAAAGTACAGAAGGATTAGACAAAGGGGGATAATACCCTAATACCCCCATGGTTTTGATGACATAAGGAATTTCTAAGTGGTATTACTTAATGTACCATAAGTATAGGCTTCAGCAAACCTGAGGTGGACACATAGAATATGTTGACTTAAACAATTGCAAAGTAAGAAGTTGACAAACATGTTCATGTCATTAACATATCCCCTCTTTTGTGAAATTTCATGAAAGAATCCTAAGTGATGACCAAATGAACTAGGACTATGGTCTTCTAAATTATTGGCTTGCATCTAATAAAGTCTCATAGCAATGGTAGTTATGTTTTATGAAATTGACTAGATATTGGTATCTATTCATGATCGCAAGTGATCTATTTGGTATTGTGTTGTGTTGTGCCTATCTTTTAGGGGAAAAAATGGGATTGACACCATGATAATGTGGATGTCATATGGTACATGTCCTAACTAATTTGGCTTGATATATCATAGCCCAATTGGCCACATCTAATCTTAACACTGTCATAGTGGCAAAATGCATACCATGCCAAAATTCCCAAATACATACATCTTTCTATAGGTAAAAAAAGTAAAAATAGTTATTATTCATGTAATTTCAAATATAAAATACACATTTTATAGTTATAACTTATAAAAATTATAAAGACCCTAGTGTCAAATGCTAACATCAATGTAAGAAAAAAATGTCAGATAGTTGCATCAGAAATTAGACACTAACATTGAAACCTAGATGCAATTGTCCCAATTTTTTATGGAGCTATCTATTTACCCTTAGAAAACCAAAAAAAAATCCACAAAGGAACAAATTTCAAAATTTTAAGTTTACCATTTAATTCACACTTAAGCCTACTTACTAGTTCATCAAAATCCTAGCTAGCTAGTGTTGTCCAGAGCACCTCAAATCATAGTGCTCATGGGGATTTACTGCATGGCATTGTATTTTTCTACTCAAATCTCAAAATTTCAAAAGGATAAAAGTATAAATGAATTTAAATTTGTATTCAAAACTCCTAATATACAACTTATATAATAAATTCAAATGCACATATCTTGAGTATTGGTTGTCCAAATTCAAAACCATGAGTTATGTTAGAACCCAAGAAATGAGCGCTTTCATATTGTATCAATTTCAAAAAAATTCAAGAAACACAAAAAATCACCTAAATTTTTTGCTTACATAGACATTAATCCAAATTAAAATTGTTACCAAAGAAATGTTGCATTCTCATGTACTAACACTACTAGGGTAAAATTGGTTATTATCCACTTATATACATGACATTGTCACTTATTCCTTTCATGATGAGGTGACTAGTAGATTATATTTCCCCTCATCCTAAAAGAGGGACATATCATTTAGGTCATGTCATAGAGACATGGATTCTACATATTCATAGTTTTAGATTTAGTAGGGGCATGTTATGGGAACATGTCTTCCATAATTATTTAGTATATAACATATCAAGATTTTTGGAAAACATATCCTCCACATTGTACACAGTTCTCAAATTTTAGTGGGGGCAAGAAACTCACCATACCTCATTCACAACATATGATTCAAATACATATTTGGGCCAACATTCTCTACATTAGTGTTACCATTATACACAACTTACATAGTAGTAGTGCCTATAATAAATCAAAAGGCATAATCTATAAACACTATTGTATTCACTCCAATTATGATAGGGGCATGAATAAGGGTTTAGTCCTTCTAGGTACTTAGACATTGATCTATCTTCTAGATTCACCAAGTTATCATTTATTTTATCACATTATAGATTGTTATTATATCATGGACTTTATCACATCATGGACTAGCATCTGGTTGGACTGTTATAGACTATTATGTGGGCCTTATCCATATGAAATGGTTGATTATATTTATAGACTAGAGTGATTAAATCATCCAATCTCACTAAGGTATGCACTTGATTTGTGTTATTTGGGAGATGATACTCTTAATAGCTAAAGCAATACTCTTCCTATTCTAGGTTGGGTGCATGATCACCTCCCAACTCTCCCCACTCTAGATACAGCACCATTAGGGCATAACCTAGTTGACCAATTATGATCTCACTCATATTCTTGGCTAGAATATATATGAGGTTGCAAGTCCCCCTCTAATTCTCTAGTTTCCAACATTATGGAGCCATTACTACACAACACATACATAGGTGTATTATATCCATTATATTTCTTTATGATACTTTCTATTATTTTTTATATACATATATCAAGTGGCATGGTCTCTTGTAGACCTCTTTGGTTCCATCTTATTTCACTTGCTTTGTCTACTCTTTTGAAACTATATGTTATAAATTGTCTTTTATCTAGTGTATCTTGGGGATCCCCACCTATATTTTATGTTATACTTATGTTAATGGCATCTATACACATGATTTTATGTTGTAATTTTGTATTGATGCAAGTGTTCAGACTTATCCATTTATATTTTTTTGTATCTTTTGCCTTTTGACCATGTGTTTTATCCCCTTAGTTCATTTTATTATTGGATTTCCACATGCCACTAGGTCATAGTTCAAAATCAAGAGATCCCTATATATACAAAGGTTATGACCTAATTATAGCATCTTTAAATTGGATCAATCAAGTTCTGATTATCAATTATTTTATATTCCATCTACTAAATTGCACTACAATACTAAATTAAATATCTAAAACACTTAAAAAGTCACTATATTCTTGCATTGTTTGTACCAAGGGTTATTATAGGAGAAAAATCATATAGTTTCATGGTTAAAATTTTAAACACATTCCTAGGAGGGATAACTAAATGAAATTTTGAGGCCCTCTTTGGAGTATTGGTTATGTATGCAATACTTAGAAATAGTCAGGGTTGTTAGGGTTAGCTTGACTCCTATTTTAACCTATTTTTACCAAGTTATAAGAGGTCAAATGTAATGAGATTAGGGTTCTTCTTATTGGCTATATCTTACACACAAATATACATATTCTAAGGTACCAAATAGGCACACAAGTGATATCACAGGTCTGACAAGAGTTTTGATTCACTTTGTGTATACTTTGGATTAGACACATGTATTAAAGTTGGACATCTGTGTTAATGTAACTGTCCATGGTTGATACAAGCATCATGTGGGTGAAAATAGTTATAACTATAGAGTGAGTGTATCCTATAGCATGATCAATGTTATAAAATAATTCCATATCACTGTCATCTTTTACATTTAAACTTCAAACAAGATATGATCTCTCTATCCTTTGGTTATATTATATTTGATTGTATTTATTGTACATGTTAAATTAAGTAAATTTATATTATTGGTTGTATTTTAATGTGAATCTAAATATATTATTACTCCCTTAAAACAATTTTATTTGCTTAAGTGTGTTTGTCTAAAAACCCCAATTAGCATAAAACGCATGGTTCATCAAGTGGTAAATGATCATCACAAAAGTATTGGTATTGATTGATAGTGATAAAATGTCTTGGTTATAAAATATTAAGATGTGATTTTACAATGCTAACTTCAATTGAAAATCTTTAGAGATAATTTTTGTATTTTATTTTTCAAGGTATTTATGGAATGCACTATAGTTGTTAGGTCATGTGTATAAAGAGTTGTACTCTTAGTAGGCTCACTCAAAGGTTGGGTCTTATCATTTATAATGGAGATGGCTTCACTATTTTTCATAGGTATGGGATTTAAACATGTTTTTCAAGTTATATGCAATTCATAATTATAAATCCTAAGAGAGTCTATGTGGGAATGTTTTATATTTATAATCTTGTTGACTTCATGTATCATCTCTTAAACATGATGTGGGTTTTCAAGAATAATTATTTTGAAATGTTCAACAGTGCAAACAATAATTTTTTTTGGTCTATTTTGTGAATGTAGATGTAATGACAAATAAGAAATGCACACACTAGGGTATACATCCTTTATGGAGGAATGGGATGAGAAAAACCTACATTGAAAATTTGAAAACTAGATTTTTAAAAAGATTGATCAAACCCTAATAAGATGCATGTTTTCAAAACTTTGTGTCGAATGCAAGAAATGATAAATCCCTATGTAAAAATTGGTGTAGTATAGGTACATAATAATCAATTAGGGTTTGGTATAAATCAATCATGGAAATAATTTAAATCTAAACATTAGATTTGAAAGCAAATATGAAATTATAAGTAAATAGGGTTGTATCAAACTTGAGGTTGAGTGATTGAAAGAGTCAAGGTTCACCTTTTATGTTTACCCTAATTTTAGTTTTTATAAAAAATAAGTACAAGAACATTTTAATTTAATATATCTGAGCATATGCAATTTAAATACATAAATGAAATCCATTTAAAAGGTTTAGTAACGGAAATAATTCCAAGTGTCACAAATGAAAGCTAAATCAAATAAATGAATTGACAAAGAAGTAAAGAAATGATCACACCTTGATTATTATATAAATCTAAGTTTGTATGATAAATATTTTGACTATATATGATTTGATCCTTAGTTTATAGACTTGTGAATTTATTTAGGATGATCCCATACTTGACATGTTGTGTGTAAGTTTGGTTACTTCATTCATGTCCATGTGTTGCTAGGTGCATATTTATGCCACCAAGTGTGTGTTTGTAGGGTTTTACAATCTAAGATTTTTGGTACTTGCACACTATGTCTTAACTATTTTTATTACACCTTCGTTACACATATGTGTAGGGTAGAATATGTTATATGTCTTAATCTTCACTTTGGTCTAGCTTGCACACTCTAAATCAAAACAATATTAATGGAGTTTGGAAACTATCAAAGTAACATTACAAAATATGTATCATGCATGCTTGGAATCAAACCTCAACGTAGTTACGTGTTATGTGAATGGAATATCTAAAATAAGGGTTTCAACCTACTCTTCCATATAATTTATCAATGCAACTATTGTAGTTTGTTTACCCTCCTTTGGCACAAGGTAATTTGTAAAGAGACCAAGATAGATACGTGTTGCATGTATGTAGGATTTGATTCAATCAAGCACCATTTGAATGGAGAAGCCTAGATCTAAGCTTGACCCTTCCTATAGTGAAGTTTTGAATGTTCTCCTCCTCTCTCTTCTTATTTTTTCTAATTTTTAAATGGCTTGATAAGACTTTATATTTATAGGATGATCTAGGATAACTAATGTGTATTGACCAATTTTATAAATTAAAAATGGTAAGGGTTAAATCTCATTATCAACAATAATATAGAGACATACACAAATATATTTTAAAAAAAAACATATAGGTATAGGTTTGCCCAAGATGGGCCTATATAACTACAGATTTGTCTAGAAGGTAATTTGATCTTTGTTTATAAGGTAGGGCTAACTAACAGATAATATGTAGTCCAAATGTACTAACCAAAACCTTTTGGATAAGTATCGAAATGCTTTTAAGCTCTATGGGCCAAATGTATACTTATGTGGGGTTGGGGTCATCCTATAAATGGGTTAAGCATACAAGTCTTATAAATATGCTAAATTACAAATAAAACATGGGAATAAGATTTTTGTGCTAAATTTGGGTGTCTACAAATAGTCAGAAAAACTTTTTGCCTACTTGACATTCCTAGAAATGTGTAGTTTATGGTTTTGGTGATCAAAAACATCTATTTTATGATTTGGACAAGGTCATTCCCCATGATTTTTTAGGGTTCTCACCAACTTACTACAAAATATTGATTCCTTGTTAGATGTCAATGACTATCTCTAAACCTCCTGATATTCAAGATAAATTCCTAAACCCTACTTTTGTCTTTATTACTCTATTTTTTAAAATTAATTATTTTTAATTTATTGTTATGCACTTGTTTAGGCCTAGTTAAATGTTTAGGGGTATTTGTATTATGATTTAATTGAAATCCATTTAAAAATAATATATCATCATGTTTACATTTTACCATTATTTTGGAAGATTTACCATATAATATTCCTTGATTACATTATTTATAAATTAACTTTTTTTTAGTTTGTTCTTTATTCATAAATTATGATATTTTATTGGGGAACGAACCTTTGAGAATTCAAGAATAAAAATTAAATTAGGTAAGTGAGTATGAAATTAGTGGAGAAGATGAATAATTATAAATCCCATTTATAGGCCATCTCAAAAAAAACATGAGCAGCAAGAGAAACTAGCAACAAAGACATTAATTGTCCATCAATAGAAACTACCATAAAATAAAGATAAATAATTGATAAATAGGTCACTAATTGAAACACATTGGAGAAGACACAATATAAATAAAGAAGGAAGCCTCACTATCATAGAATGTCATATCTACCATAATAAGAGAGGGGAAGGCTCGGCCACCTACTTTGGCTAAGAATTGAAAGAGAAGTTGAGCTAAACCTAGATAGCCACATGCACATGTTGAAGATTAGCATCCAATCCTGACAACCAACTTCAACCAAAATGATTCTAGAAGTTTTGAAGTCATAAACTATCTCTAAAAGCAACATCAAGCCTTCTCTTAGTTAATTCAAAAGAGAAAAAATAAACCCAAAACCAATCTCAATAGAGGAAATGAATAAAAGATTAAAAGAAGAATATAGGTGAAATGGGAAAAACATAGACCTCGCCCTGATGGAAAATAAAAAATGTCCAAGAAGAGATCAAGGGAGGGAAGCCAAGCCTACAAACATGAAACCTCACCCTTCCAAAAATTAGACCCAATAGAGAGAAAAGGGTTGTTGGCCATTTCTACAAAACATCACTCCAAATGAAACACACCATCAAGAAGAAAGAATTAAATTTCCCTAAAAAAAACACAACATCTAGACCAAAAGATATTTAAGCCATCTGCACCTATTTGAAAAAACTCTAGGACCAAACTCCCTTAACACATAAACATGAGAGAAGAACATTTCCGAGATTACCATATCCTACAGCCTAGAACTAACTACAACATGAGAGTAGAGATGAGAACATAAGCACCCCAAGGAATAAAAAGGAGTGTAAAAATGAATAGGAGGAAATTGAAGCCTCATCCAATAAATATCTTTGATTATAGTTTTAGTAAATTGACATCTTGGTTATATTTATAATTAATTATAAAAAAAGTTAAAGTTTGATCACATGATAATTTTTGTATTATATATATATATTTAGTAAATTGAACTTTCAAAAATATAATTTTATTGTCTAATTTTTAATTGTATCTTAAAACTATTAATTCTAGTTTTAGTAAATTGACCTCACCTATTATCTTTGAAAACATTAATTTTTGTTAGAATTTTTACTATATAATAGTTTTTTATTATATATATTTTTTATAAATTGACCTTTTAGTTATATTTGTAATATATGTTTCTCAAAATTTTACTATATATAATAGATTTTATTTTATCTTAAAACTATTAATTAGTAAATTGTCCTATTTTATTATTTTGAAAGCATTTATAATAAATTGACCTCTTTTATTAGTTTTAGAGTTTTATCATATAATAGAGTGTTGAAACCACCTCAACACAATCTAACACTTCAAAAGTATTTGTATGCATTTAATTATCTTACCAACTATTGGCCAATTTTTGGCCTACATACAGAGCTTTGTCCTAAAAAATCAAACATGGATTAAAGAAAACCTAAGCAAGATTCTGAACGAGATGAGGGAACAAAAGAACCATAGTGCTTGAAAATATTTTGAAACACTTTAAGTTCACTTAAAGTGTAATCCATCAAATTTAAAGGATAGGTCCAGAATTGTAGAGGGCCATAGGGGGTCGTGGATACTTAGATCAAGCATGGAAAGCAAGGGATCCATCTGGTTCTTCATTGTGTTCATCTGGACATTCTAGTCTAATGGTAGAGAATCTAAAATAGGCACTTTGTTGATGTCATTATTGCTATGAGAGGATGAGTTATGGAAAATTGGTCATATGGGTTTATCCACTCTTGTGCCAATCCCATATGGACCAAGTTTGTAGTTCCTCTCTAAAGTTCATCTAAAGTTATGGAGACCTAAAGTTGGCCTCTCAACCAAATTTCATTGCTTTCCCATACTTAGCCATTTTTCAAGAGGTCCAAGCAATTTCAAGTAAACATCTTGATAAGGTCACATCTCACATGAGTAGTAGTGATAAGATATAAGATTAGAAGGGTTTACTCATTGTTATACCAAGAACATATGCACTAATTTTGTGCTCATGTGATGAAGCATAGAAGAAGATACAAATGTGCAAAGTTGGCCCCCAAGCAATTTAGGTTATTTTCCTATGATAGGTATATGGACATCATATAAAACCATATAGAAGAGCTCACTTCAACATTTTATGGATACATTTGAGAAGCTCATAAGACTAGCGAATCAAAAGGGTTTATCCCTTGTGATATAAGGAGCATTTCTTGATAAGTTTAATGATGTGGTGTTTCCTACACTTCAAGTTATGGACTTACAAAGTTGACCAAAAAAGGGAAAATGTTCATGTAGACATCAATTTTAGGCTCTAGGAAGTAGCCATTAAAATTCAAATAGTAGGCCCAGGTAATCAAATGACATGCATTTCATTATACCAAGGAGATCTATAGTGCGAACTAGGGTCAAATGGTTAGCAAATCTAGGGGCCAATGAGAAGCCAAACTTGAAAGAATAAATACCAAATATCTAAGGTCCACATGTAATTAGATCTTGGATATGATGGGGCAAAATGGTCCAATAATTTGATAGAGCCAAGACAGATTACTGATAGCCAATGAGTAGAAGCAAGGTCAAGGCATTCTCAATGAAAGTTTGTGGGCTAGTTCTCAACCTGGGATGAAGTAAAAGAGCGAGGAGTTGAGTTTGAGTCTGACTCAAGTTGACAAAAACAAGAAATCAAGCTTGAACAAAGATCCAGAGGTAGAAATTTATTGATTAGATAGGACCTAACATCGAGAAGGGTGCCATATCCATATATATATATATATATATATATATATATATATATATATATATATATATATATATATAAGAAAACCAATATTCTTAGATTGGTTTTTGTCTATAGCTAATTTGGTTTAAGATCCAAAGCATAAGGTATATGAGTGATTGATGATAGGATCATCTTGAGCCATGCCCTCAATAAACCACCACTCAAATAGACATGATGTGTCCTGGTTAAGTTAAGTATTTGAATATTTTTATCCTCATGATGATGTAGAGTGGGGGATGATGTGGAGGATGGATGAGATCAAATCAGTTGGAGCATTCATTTCTTAGAGGGTTTTATTCATTGATGTAAATCATGGTGCATCATCATGTAAAACAACTCTTATCTTCTAGTGTCGCCTGCATGCCAATGAAAATATTCAAGATCACTAAGATTACCATAAGTAAACTTGTTCATGATGGATTACTATCAATCAGAATAAATTAGGTAGAACATTCATTAGAAAAAGGTAAAAACTCAACCAATGATCTCAGGCAGCTTATGGACAAAGGATAGATTCTCACTTTCCTTCCCTCTATATAATCCCTTTCTTTCCCTTTTGTAAGGGTTCTCAAATTTTGTAAATTTTTTGAGAAACTACTCTCTCTCAGATTTTATAAGTAGACTCTTTCACTTTTGATTATGACTCTCTCTCAAGTTTGGAAGAGTAGAGACTTTCATTTGACAAGGCTAGACCCTGTCAAAATTGTATAAAAAACCTCTTGAAGAAATAAATATTTTCTTTACCTATCTCATCTCTTTGAACTGTGTTTAACAAAGTATGTGTATTATTGCATTGTGAAAGAGAATCTTCCATGCTTTTAGGCCTTCTTTCTTGATCATTTTCAAGTATCTTGAGTCTAGTTGCAGGTCTAATTTAGTGTTCCTTTTGTCATAAATGCAAACCCTTAGTGAGTTTTATAACTCCTCTTTGTTTTTATATATGACTCCCTAAACCTATTTTATGAAATATTAAACATCTGGCTAGTTTTGTGAGATTATGTGAGCCAGTATTGTCTTATGCTTCTTTAGTGTTTTCCCCATGCATATGAAAGCCTCATTTATGTTTGGTGCATCATTTGTAGCTTTCTTATGATCCCTCATCCCCTTCTAACCCTTTTCTTATGAAGTGTTAGGCTTAGTTTTAGTTTAGGTGAGCATCAAAGAGGAACCAACCTACTCTAAAGGTTCAATCTTGTCATAGGCAACCCACACCCTGGGATTGTCCCCATTTTATGGCTTAGCTAGGGGGAGCCCAAGGAAATTATCCCAAGGGTATAATTTGAAATCTATAATAGTTCTTGGCATGCTCAGTGAGACATATGTCTTAATTACATTAAATAAGATTGGTCTGATTTGATGTTGGTTTGATCAAGTTTGTAGTAATGACATCTACATATGATAGTATCTAGTGACTCTAAGCTATAAGGACTCTGAGAAATCAATTTGGTAGCATACCAATAGATTTTATTTCATGCGAAAGGTAACCACAAGGTTAGATTTTAAAGGTACTCCTAAATTTATTAAACTCCCTTTAAATTTAGATAAGAGGTTAAGGTTTGCTAATACTTTACCATAAATAGGGAACCCTTTCCCTAAACTAGTCCCTAGGTACACCTTTGCAAATATACCCTTGATAACCCATCTTACCACAATGATCCCAAGAGCCTTTGTAGGCTTTAATGGCCAAATCCCTTTGAACTTACCATAGTATGACCCTATGCTAGTATCAGCCCTCAAAAGTGTTCCCTATTTCATTGGATGCCAAGCTATAACTCATAATGAGCACCTCATGGATATAACTAATTTATTTAATATTCATAATTTCATAGTGGAAAATATAGCCATAAACTACTAGTTGTCTCGTTTAAAGGTAAAGTTTTAGACTGGTATAAAGGATTAACTCCCAATTCTATACAAACTTGAGACCAATTAAGAGAAGCTTTGTGTAAAATATTTGGGGATAAGAGTGACCATTTGTCACTCACAGAGTAGTTAACTAAAATCAAAAGGGCTCTTCATGAATTCATGTAGGACTTTAACACAAGATTCCAAAAAACTTGGGATAAAATCCCAATTTCTATCAGACTAACCCCTAGCTTCATCTTCTTGTACTATTTAAAGGCTTTAAATAGTGACATAGTTGTGATGATCCAATTCATAGGGGGAAGTATATTTCTAGATTCTTACGAGGTGGCCATTAAGGTAGAAAACTATCTAGTCCAAGATGGAAATCTTACTCCTAGACCCCCAATGCCTCTGGTTTTGGAGATCAAACCATCTCCTATCATAATTATCCCATTGGATGTCATTCTCCCCATAGAAACAGTTTTTGTTATGCCCTCACCATAGCAAGAAAAGGCTTCCACTAGTAAATTTGGTAATCCCTCAAAAAATAACAAAATCTAAGAACTTAGAAACATATTACAATCCTTTGGAAATGAACTAGTCAATTTAAAAAGGCAGTGATCCTAATACAATAGGCCTTATCAAGGTTCACATCAAGCCCAATAGTAAGATTTATAGGGAAATAAACCACCATATAAATGGAACTACCAAATCCATGGCTAAGTTCAAAATCAAGGACAAGGATAGTATGTTCACAATAGATAGAATAATTACAATCCTAATGTTATGAGCACTTATAATACCTTGGTTCCAGTTCAAAATAATGTGGCTCAAGAAGCTGAAGGTACTATGTCATGGAATCAATCTTTTGGGCAAACTATCATCCCAACCATTGATTTCACCCAATATTTTAATGATAATTACAACAAGCTACAAATTTTGGGTATAACTAGGCTCTCATGGCCCAAACTACATAGGTACCCATGATGACTAGACTAGATGAGCCTCAGCAAGATGAGAACTTTGATCAAAGACCAAGCCATCTGGGTGCCACAATGATAAATTATAATAAAGAAGAGTGTTATGCACTCAATCAACAGGCTAGTTCTAGCTAGGCTTATGTTCTAGTGGTTGCAAACATAAGATTCAAAATGAGTAATATGGGTGAAAGTCGGGAACCAAGTAAGGAACCTCATATCATTACTCCTTCAATTTCCAAGCTAGTTATACTTGCTCCCTTTTTTATGGCCCCAATAATTTCAATTAACTAGAATCAAAGAGATGTCTCAGTCCCTTAAAGTTCACAAGTTCAATAGATGATAGTAGTAGCTCCCAAGGCACAATAAAAGGTTGGTGGTTCACCTAACAAAATTATTAAACATATGAAGAAATCTAGTGTAAGTATGTCGATATGGGACATACTCTCCATGCCTTGTCAGGTGGATATTCTTCAAGAAGGCTTGTCTAAAATAAATATTAAGATAGTTGTCAACCAACAGTCAAGCAAGGTGAATGAAGTTCTCACCAATATAGCTAAAGGCCCTATTGGAGAAAAATTAGGTAAGACAGTCAAACCTCCTCCCTTTTATATTTTAGTAATCATTGGCAACTCTTTAGTGCATAATTATTTGGTAGATAGTGGGGATAGCACCTCAGTAGTTCCAAAGGCCATAGTTGACCAACTCAGCCTCAAGTATGAGCCATAGACTAAGGGAGTTATATATCTTGATGGAACCTCTACCAAGCCATCTAGCATCATCAAGAATTTAAGCTTAACCTTTCATGCTTGCCCAAGTATATCAGTGGAAAAAGATGTATTAATACTTGATGTACTCCCTCACTTTACCCTATGTTTGTTTAGGGAATTCACCATGAAAATAGGAGGTTATCTTATAATAGACTTGTCTTATATGGTATTCAAGACAAGGTATATAACCAAAGTGTCCATCAAAGTTGCACCCATGATATAGTTCCACATTGAGCCTTATGGACCAAACAGCATAAACCTAAAATGCACCATCTTGGATGAATATGAATTCATAATTGATAAGGAGTTGAATGTTCATCTTGAAGAAATTCTAGACATGTTCTTGGATGAACTATGGGGTGACAATAAATTCCTCAACCTTTTAGAAGGTGTCAAAGAAAGATACATGAGTGTCCCCCTACTATATGAGGAAGATCAACTCATGCCATCCTTCATCAAACCTCAAGAAGATCCCAATGGTTTATGGAAGTTGTTCTTTGATGGCTCAAAGAGCAAGCATGGAGTATGCACAATATCAATGTTGATTTCCCCTTTAGGAAAGAATTATTTCTCTTATTTTAGGTTTTAGTTTAGTTGTTCCTACAGTGCATTAAAATATGAAGGTCTCATTCATGGCCTTTAATGGTCTAATTAGAGAAGGATCAAACAACTACAAGTGTATGGAGACAGTAAGCTCATAGTAAACCAAGTTAGGAGTCAGAGCATCATGAAGAATCCTTTGATGAAGTATAACAAGCATAGAGTATGGTACCTAATTTATGGTTGTGAAGCTTTTGACATTTGATTTGTACCAAAAAGCCAGAATCAATATGTTGATAGGTTCACAATTGTTGGGACCTAATTTGGTATCCCCTATGAACTAAAAATAAATAAGATGTAACCACATGTCAAAGTAGTAGTAAGAACATCAATGCTAGATAATGAAACTCATTGGTAGGTCTTTAAAAATGATGAGCAGATTCCATGTTTATTACAACAAGAAGCAGAGTTCTCCTTTGACAACCAAGAGAGGTTCCACCACCAATACGGGGAGCAGATAGTGCAATTGAGGTCTAACAAACTTCCCAAAAGGATGGTGACTCTTGAAGGTCTCTTTCATGAAAGAGACCATGTGAGTAAGGACAAAGTAATAATGTCAACCCATGAAGAGAACTATGAAAGAGTTCTCATCTTCAAAGATAGACTTCTCAAGCTTGGGAAGGTCAACAGTAAGGATAAGAGACAAACTTTCATAAAACTCTGCAAAGAATATGTAGATATGTTTGCTTGGGAGTATGGTGACCTTAAAGGTTTTGATCCAAAGATAGCATAGCATATTATATAACTAGAGGCTAATGCCAAGCCTATAAGGAAAAAGCAATGGCTCATTAACCCCAAAATAGAAGAGCTCATGAGGATAGAATTGATTAAGTTAATTGAATCCAAGATCATCTTTCCCATCAAGCATTCATCATCAGTGGCCAATTTGGTACTTGTAACAAAAAAGAGTGGGGAGATAAGGTTGTGTGTAGATTTCAGGGATCTAAACAAGGTCTCCTTAAAATACCACTAACCTCTACGATCCATGAAATAACTTCTTCAGATAGTTGCAAGTTTAGAATGTTTCTCTCTTATGGATGGTTATTCAGGTTACAATCAAGTATTGATAAGAGAATATGATTGATATAAGACCACCTTCACTACCAAGTGCGACACATATGCTTACCAAAATATGCCTTTTCGGTTATCCAATGTAGGAGCAACCTTCCAAAGAGATATGGCTATGGCCTTTCAAGGGTCACTAAAAAAAATAGTGTTGATATACTTGGATGATGTCATTATTTTCTCTAAGAATGCCAGTGAGCCCATGGATCATCTAAAGATGATTTTTTAGAGGTGCAAAGAGTATGGGATCTCTTTAAACCCCCAAAAATGTGTATTCTTTGTACATGAAGGCAAGTTGTTGGGTCACATCATTTTGAAAGGAGGACTATCCATTTACCTTGATAGAGTGAATGATATCTTAGCCTTATCCTTGCCAAAACACAAGAAGGGGATCCAAAGCTTCCCCGAGAAGATTAATTTTGTAAGAATATTCATACCAATTTTTACAAACTTAGTCAATCCCATCACTACTATGTTGAGGAAAAGCCAAGCATTTACTTGGTCAAAAGAAGGGAAAGAAGCATTCAAAGCCATGAAGTAAGCCATTGCCCAAGCATGCTCACTCATAAATCTTGATTACTCAAAGGATATTATGTTGTATACCTTTGTCAATGTTGATAACATATCAGCTATGCTAATGTAAAAGAATAGCAAAGGACTTGGACAACCAATTACCTTTTTCATTCAAGGGCTAGAGGGATATGAGGTGAGGTATACTTTCATTTAAAAATAGGTAATCATAGCCTTGAGAAGTCTCAAGAAGTTTAGACTAATGATTTCCAATAGCAAGATTCACCTTATGGTCTCTCACTCTGGAGTTAGGGATTTCCTCAATAAATATTTGAGTGAGAAAAGAGTAGGTTGGATCACCAAAGATGGAGTACGATGTGGAAATCAAGGTCACCAAGTTAGTTAGGGGTAAATTATTATGCAATCATATGGTAGAGGACCTCCATGAAGATAAAGAATTTATTTTGGTGACCCAAGATATATTTCAAGTAGTAACACCCCCACCTCTAAGGAATTAGCTCCAAAATATGGATCACTTTTTGGTAATAGGAGAATGCGCCCAAGGATTAGGCAAAACCAAAAGAATGTATTTTAGGCTCCAATCCATACCCCATGCATTGATCGATGGTGTCCTTTTGAGGAAAGACCTCAATGAAGTATTCCTTTAGTGCATAGATGATGATCAAGTGAACCAACTCTTAAAGCAGTTCCATGATGAACCTACAAGAGGTCACTTTACACCTAGGACCAAAAAAATAAAGATAATGAGGTCTAGTTATTACTAGCTTATCCACTTTAAATATTCCCATGCATGGGTAAAAAAATGCCAAAAGTGTATCCTCTTCATAGGAAAGTAGAATCTAGCAGCCCTTCCACTCAATCCAATTCAGGTGGAGCAACCCTTCATGCAATGGGGGTTGGACTTCATAGGAATGATTAATCCACCATCAATTGTAGGGTATAAATGGGTGCTCACTACAACTAATTATTTCACCAGGTGGGTGGAAACCATTACTTTGAAAGAGGTTAATGAAGTTGCAATATTATATTTATATGACAACATTGTGACCAGGTTTGATGTTCCAACTACCATTATTTATGATCATGCATTAGCATTCCTTGGCATGAAGACAAGTGAGTGGGATCTTAAAATGGGAATTTATATCATCACCTCTTCCAACTATTATCCTTAAATAAATGGACTGGTAGAGTCCATAAATAATAAATTTCTAAGAATCATTAGGAGGACCATGGAAGAGAATCAAAGGACATGGCATACCAAGCTAAAGATAGCCTTATGGGTTGACATAGTGACTATTAAAGCTATCATTAGAAATTATCCATACATCTTTGCATATGGGATGGAATCCAAATTTCTTATCTCCCTTTAGCTCCTTGTACTATAATTAGACCACTAACTAGAGTTGATGGAAGATGACCCCATGAGTGTGAGGATGTCAGAGCTCATGCAGCTCAAAGAGGCTAGAGACCTTACTATGAAAACACTAAAACTCATCAAGCTCAAGTCAAGAAAGCTTTTGACAAAAGAGCTATAGTAATAAGTTTTATGGAAGGGGACCTAGTCCTCAAATAGGATTCACATAAGGTCAAACTAGACAACCATATAAAGTTTGACAACTTATGGAGTGGCCCTTATCTGATCCATGGATGCAAGGAACACAATGATTTTTAGCTTTCCCAATTGGATGGAAAGGTGTTACCGATCCCAATTAATGGCATTCATTTGAATCCTTATTATTAAATAGATTTTCATCCATATAACATATTGTACACATTAGAGTATCTTTCATGCTTCCCTCTAAGTGTGTTGCACACTTTTATTTTATGTTGTGTGTTTCCCTTCTATGCCCTAGGCACTTTGTTTATTTTTTTCTTGTTATTTCTTGAGATGTTTTAGAAAATGGGTAGCCTTGTATCAGTTTCAATCTAGTTGAGAGAGAAACTATGAATTCATGTACCCAAAAGATTAGTTCGAGGCAACTAGTCTCTCGCATAGCAAGCATGAAACCCTAAGGTGTCACTAGAAATGTTGGCCAATTTTTGGCCTACATACAGAGATTTATCCTAAAAAATCAAACATGGATTAAATAAAACCTGATCAAGATTCTAAATGAGATGAGGGAACAAAATGACCATACTACTTGATAAGCTTTTGAAACACTTTAAGTTCACTTAAAGTGTAATATATCAAATTCAAAGTATAGGTCCAGAATTGCATAGGGCCATAGGGGGTCATGGATACTTAGATCAAGCATGGAAAGTAGGGGATCCATTTGGTTCTTCATTGTGTTCATTTGGGCATTTTGGTCTAATGGCAGAGAATCCAAAATAGTCACTTTGTTGATGTCAACATTACCATGAGAGGATGAGTTAAGGAAAATTGGTCATATGGGTTTGTCCACTCTTGTGCCAATCCTATATGCACCAAGTTTTTGGTTCCCTATTAGAGTGCATAAATATTTATGGAGACCTAAAGTTATCCTCTCTACCAAATTCCATTTCTTTCCCATACTTAGCCATTTTTTAAGAGGTCAAAGCAATGCTGAGTGAACATCTTGACAAGGTCACATCTCACACAAGCAATAATGGCAGGATAAAAGATCAAAAGGGTTTACTCATTATTATACCAAGAACATATGCACTGAGTCTTAGCTCATATGATGAAGCATAGAAGAAGATACAAATGTGTAAATTTGGCCCTCAAGCAGTTTAGGCTATTTTCCTATCATAGGTATATAGACATCATACAAAACCATATAGAAGAGCTCACTTCAACATTTTATGGATAAATTTGAGAATCTCATGAGACCATTAGATCAAAATGGTTTATCCCTTGTGATATAAGGATCATTTCTTGATAAGTTTGGTGTTGTGGTGTTTCCTATGCTTCAAATTATGGACTTGCAAAGTTGACTAGAAAAGGAAAAATGTTCATGCAAACTTTAATTTTAGGCTCTGAGAAGTAGCCATTGAAATTCAAATAGTAGGCCTAGGTAATCAAATGGTGCACATTTCATCTTACCAAGGAGATCTACAATGCAAGCCAGGGTCAAATGGTTAGCAGATCTAAGGGCCAATGAGAAGCCAAACTTGAAAGAATAAATACTAAAGATCTATGGTTCGTATGTAATTAAATCTTGGATCTGATGGGGTGAAATGGTCCAACAATTTGATAAATCCAAGATAGATTTTTGATAGCTAATGAGTAGAAGTGAGGTCAAGGCATTTTTGACAAAAGTCGATGAGCTAGTTCTCAACCTGGGACAAAGTAAAAGAGTGGGGAGCCAAGTTTGATACTAACTTGAGATGATGAAAATATGAAATCAAGCTCAAACAAAGATCCAAAGGTAATAATTTATTAATCAAATGGGACCTAACATTGAGAGGGCTGCCATATATATATATATATATAGGAAAACCAATATTTTTAGATTGGTTTTCATCTATAGTTAATTCAGTTCAAGATCCAAAGCATAAGGTAGATGAGACATTGATGAAAGGATCATCCTGAGCCATGCCTTCAATAAAATATCACTCAAAAGGACATGGCATGTCCTGATTAAGTTAAAGATTTGAATATTTTTATCTTCATGATGAAGCAAAGTGGGGGATGATGTGGAGGATGGATGAGATCAAAGTAGTTGGAGCATTCATTTCCCAGAGGGTTTTATTCATCAATTTAAATCATCGTTCATCATCATGAAAAACAAATCTTATCTTATAGTGTCACTCGCATACCAATGGAAATATTCAAGATCACTGGGATTACCACAAGGCAACTTGTTCATGATGGATTAGTATCAATCAAAACAAATTAGTAGCGCATTCATTAGAAAAAGGTGGCAGCTCAACCAATAATCTCAGGTAGCTCATGGACAAAGGATAGACTCTCACTTTCTTTCCCTCTATATAATCCCTTTCTTTCCCTTTTGTAAGGGTTCTCAAATTTTATATAATTTTTGAGAAACTACTCTCTCTCAGATATTAAAAGTAGACTCTTTCACTTCTGATTGTGACTCTCTCTCAAGTCTATAAGAGTAGATATTTTCATTTGACAAGGCTAGACCCTATCAAAATTGTATAAAAAACCACTTGAATCCATAAATATTTTCTTTACCTATCTCATCTCTTTAAACTATGTTTAACAAAGTATGTGTGTTATTACATTGTAAAGGAGAATCTTCCATGCTTTTGATCTTTCTTTCTTGCTCATTTCTAAGTGTCTTGAATCTAGTTGTAGGTCTAAGTTAGTGTTCCTTTTGTCATAAATGAAAACCCTTAGTGAGTCTTATAAATCCTCTTTATTTTTAGATATGACTCCCTGAATCTAGTTTATGAAATACTAATACAGCTAGATGGTTTTGTGAGATTGTGTGAACCAATATTGTCTTATGCTTCTTCAGTGTTTGCCCCATGCATATGAAAGCCTGATTTAATTTTGGTGCATCACTTGTTAGATTTCTTAAGATCCCTCATCCCCTTCTAACCCCTTTCTCATGAAGTGTTAGGCTTAGTTTTAGTTTAGGTGAGCATCAAAGAGGAACTTACTTATTCTATAGGTTCAATTTCATCTTAGGCAACCCACGGCCTAGGATTGTCCCCATTTTATGGCTCATATATGGGGATCCCAAAGAAATTCTCCCAAGGGTGCGAGTTGAAAGTAGTAACACCAACCCATATAGACCTCTTACAAAAGATCAAGGTGGACATAGCTCTCCCATGCCTGATAAATGTCCTCACCTTCCAATGCCATAAATAATGATAGAGGATGACTACAAGTTGTTGTAAAGCATATGGATTTTAAAAATTTAAGGGAAGAGATGGCTACCAATTTTAATATGGAATTCATCATTTGACATGTTTGTCACTTTTGATAATGGGGCTCCTCCATGTCTTCCTTCTTTTCATCCTTTCTATGTGGTGCCATTTTGCATAGTCATAGCTTTGCCTTGAATGTGTGCATATGAATCCCCCTTTTCTATTTAATAATTATGTGGTGATGACATGTGGTACCTATTGATTGAGTCACATCCCTGAAAAGTCATGAATGAATATTTGTGTTGTAAAGACATGCAAGTTTAGTCCATGTGGTGGCATGTGATTACTTTACAGCCTCATGGTATTTCTCTATCAAAAATGCTTGTGAATACATGTGAAGGAGGAGTGAGTAAATGTGACATCAACATTTTTTAAGTTGTGGTTGCTTCACAGCTTCATAAGTATTTAACATTGTAAACTTATTTTGTAAGATGCAAAGATGTGAGATTGCAAAAAGATGACATGTGGAACTATTGGCACTTGGAAAACTATGGTAATATGTCATGTGGCTTGAAATAATTGATTCACCACCTAATAAATGTATGAAATTTGTGAAGCAATGTGACAAAGTGCAAAAACATGACTAGTATGAATGTTTCAAATAAGTACAAGGAAGCCTACGATAAAGAATGTGAACTAAACAACCAATAATTCATGAAAATTAGATAAGTAAAAAGACAACCAAGTGCTACAACAATTGAAAATAAAATATAAATTTAAATTAAATGTCATGCGATTGAGTATAAAAATGCATGATCAGGTACGAATAAGTGTGAAAATCTATGACCAAATCTTTTATTCTACATAATTAAAAAAATTGAGACTTTAATAAATGAAATTGTTAGAATAAATTTGTAAATAAGCCTTCCTTTGTCTTACATTTTAAAAGTATAGAATGGCTCAATGCATCACATCCTCTAATCAACACACTTAAGTTTTACATCCAAAACACTTAATCAAAATATTAGAAGTCAAAAGGGAGAAGCAAAGATGCTTTAATAATATATTAACTCCAATTATTAATGGAAAATGAAAAGTAAATCATCTTTTGAATGAACTTTTGATCAGCATGCACTTGCTAAGAGAGATTCATTCAAATCAAAAGGGGTCTCCATTTCAAAAGGAATGGGGTGTGTTGGCCAAAATAAATGGTGACTATATGGGGAAAACATTATCAAGTGTTTAAAACTTAGAATTTATGGTTTGACTTTAGACACACCAAATAGATCATGGAAGAAAAATCCATATTGTCATAAAAATGGTACATTTGGGTTTGTTTCATCATATAACATACTAAGTTTTAATATCATCAAGAAGTCAATGTGTGTGAGGAGTGATTCATACCTTTACCTTTGAGGTTTTTGAATAGCATAGGAGTAACTTTCATGATTCAAACTTCTAAAAGGTATTTTGTTTTATTCATTTGTTAGTTAAGGAGAAAGGTTTAGGTATTACTTTGTTACCATCTAGATGTCTACACCAAAAATATACCTTTGGCTCCATTCTAGGCCTTGTTCTATTACCAATCAGACATCCATAGCCCTAATGGAGGTTATTTGAATGACCCTTTCTTAGAGAAAATTTTTAAATTTTTTGTGGATATTCAAATTCCCTTTTTTATTTTTATCTTGTCTTCATTACTCCAAGAGGGTTGGGAACCAATATAGCCAAGGTAAAAGCTTAAATTCAGAAAAATTCTTGTTATAAATGATTTCTCTTATTTTATTTTATAGACCTCAAGTTAACTCTTTAATGTGTCAAAGTGAAGTGTTGACTTAATTTTAGTAAGAAAACCATTCTTAGTTCACATGATGATTCTTATTCCATTTTGATTTGAGAATATGAACAAGTCTACCATAGTGTTTGCCATCCAAAAATAAATTAGACTTCCCAAATTCATCAACTCTCTATAATGGATTCATTGCTTCTTCGACTAATTTGAAAGTGTCCAAAGGCTTTAGGCCATGGTATTCAAGGAGGTATGAACTAAATCGATCAAAAATATTATGAGTAGGTGGAAGGAAATGATTTTTTTTTCTCTTCAAACAATTTATTGAGAACTTCAAAAAGGACAAAAATAGGCAAGGCAAAACCAAGAGAAATAAAAATGACATGAAGAAATAGAAAACATGAAATCAATAAATCAAATTGAAATAAAATCATTCCAATTCTAATTTAATCCTAAAATGACCAGATCCTAGAGGGTTGACCTAAAAACTTTGCATGAAACATCTCTAATTTTCTGGCAAAAGCAAGTTTTCAGGTATCATAGTTCTTAGTCTAGCAAAAGAATCCTTATATTCTTTCAAAAAATAATTAAATTTTTACATTCCAAATCTAATAAGATTCATTAGCATACATTTCACATAATATTACTTATCAAACATGGAATCAACAGGATCATTAGGCTCAAGTAAACATACCTCAAAGTAAGACCAAACGAATTCATGAAATTCTTTACTTATCAAACATGGAATCAGTAGGATCATTGGGCTTGGGTAAACATACCTCAAAGTAAGACCAAAAAAAATCATGAAATTATTTTTCTAGGACTTCTATGATGTTTGGAATTGAAGGGATGATGAATAACAATTTTTTGTGATGTGATTTAGCTAGGAGATGGGCTTTTATTCCTTCACTTTGCACAAATTCAATGTGAATTTTTAGGCCTTCATGAAGAGAAAAATAACCTACCTCAAAGATGGGTAACAAATCCATTTGGATATCATCTTTTATATCCTCCTCATTTTGACAATGTTCATCTTCAACGCCCCAACATTATGCACCCATTAAAATCCCATATCCTTATTCAAACACAAATCATCATCAACATCATGCTATTTTATTTCTTCTTATTATATGTAGTCAATGTTCTCTATTTCTTCATCACCAGTCTCTTGCTTTGAAAATTGACCCACACAATAACTTGTTTATTTAATTCCATGTAAGACATTGTCTCCTCCTCACTTGATTGTTCCAAATTATCCTAAAATTACTTTCTATTATGAATATCTTATGCATCATTCTCAAAGTCAGAAAACACATATTCCCATGTTTAACATATTTATTAATATCATATTCATTTCCATTTACAACACTATTGTATTTGGTTCAGTCATGATGTTTGAATGTGTGTCATATTCAACAACAAGATCATAATTTGGATTTGTGATTGGCTCAATGTTATGAACAAAGGCCTGATTTAAATGATTGAACATGGAAGGATTCATATTTTGATAGGCTTGAGGAAAGTTTGGTATGTCAATTTGATGGGAATGATAGTTCTTTATTTTTTTGGAAGACAACTCCCTACCCAATGTGATAGCCTCTGCATAAACCAAAGCTAAATTATGTGTCATGGATGTTTTCAAGAACATGGATATGAGGGGATCTAAATCATTTATGTATATGTCTATAATGGTATCTTCTTTACATCTATATATGTTGGGAATGTTATTGTATATCTCTTATAATCTGAGATTGAAATACCTAATTGGTTGATTGGGTTAGCTTTTGGGTATGAGTAATTAGTTAAGCAAATCACATGGATTGATGAGCTGCACAAATTGTAAAATAACTACGTTTTCTAATTCCTTCTAGTTAAAAATTGAACTAGGTGTTAAATTCAAGAACCATTCATACTCAAAGTACATCCTCATGCTGAACATTGAATAATCCTAGATCATTTTTGAAACCCTAAACATTTTTTTCAGTTGTTCTATCATTTTTGAATTTGGGAATGTAATTGAAATCATTTTTGTAATTTAATGTTGAAATTTAGGAATGCTAATGGCTATTTCATCAAGCCAAGCCATGTTTTTATCTCTTTTTTATTTTATATTTTTCTAACTTTTATGGCTTTTTGACATATATGACAAAAATTGAAATGAAAGAACGTAGGAGGGATCACAAAGGGCCCTCATTATAATGCCATTTAAAATCTATTGATGTGGATTTTATGCAAACCAAAGACCTCATAGTTTTTCATCCTCGCATTTTATGACTAAATGTAATTTGTTCAGGGCACAAGTTGTAGGTTTCGACTCTCGTATATATTGTGCATGGAATAACATCATGTGACCTATAACCCAACAAAATAGATTCACCTAAGTGATATGAAAAACACCCTCAAATGCATATTTATAATGATGTTATAATACAACAACTAGATCTCATAAAAAGGTAAAAAGGAGGGAAGGGTAAGGTAGAAAAAAAGGTTCATATTTCAATTGAGTATTGATCTTTCCTAAGCAACACCTTTTAAGTTTTGAGATCTACTACAAAGCAACCAATATTCTTCACATATAATCATACACTCAAATTCAAATAAACACAGAGTAAGAGTCTAGGGGACAATGATTATGGGTTAATATTAGAAGCATGTCTTTGAAAATAAATTGATCACATATAACAATGATTTGCACATTATTCTATAATAATTTTATAAAGATCCAGTTTGTTATAGAAAATAGCAACATTACATTTATCTAAAATGAAAGGAGATCATATATTAGCTAATTAAAATGATCAAAATAATATAAATGCACATTTTAACCTACTCATAATAAGCATATAAATTTCTATGGCACTCACTTAAAGCTCAAAATTACACAACATTAGTCAAAATTCTAGAAAGAAGAAGAACAAAATAGATAAATAAAATCCCATAAAAATTCCACAAAAATTTCAAAATTATCTCTTTTCATTATATTAGAATCTCCCTCCTCTTGACATCTAACCAGTGAGCAAGCCAACTAATAACATAGTTCAGGCATCAAGTCAAAGATCAACCTCTCACAATGTTTAAAAAATATCCTCTTATAGAGCTCAAAACCTTGCCCACTTATGGCCATGATGACAAAGTTTGTTACAATATAAATCCTCAAGAAAAGATTAAAAAAAACAATAAAGTGGGCACCATTGACCAAAATCATGATGGGTCATTCCATTAGAACCACTTCCACTGATCACCACTTCAAAATTCTTTATATGCATTTAATTCTCTTACAAGCCCATACAAACCTCTTACAAAGGATCAAGGTGGGCATGGCTCTCCCATTCCTAATAAATATCCTCCCCTTCCAATGCCATAGATAATGATATATATTGACTACAAGTTATTTCAAAGCTTATATATTTGATGGTTGATGGGTGGGGATGAACATCAATTTAATATAACATCATGGGTTGACATGTTTGTCTCTTTTGATAACATGGCTCTTATGTGTCCTTATTTTTTACGTCCTTGACATGCAGTGTCAGTCCACATAGTTTTGGCTTTGGCTTGAATGTGTGCATATGAAGCCCCCTTTTCTCTTTACGAATAATGTGATGATGACATATGGCACTAGTTAATTTATTTTTATCCATATAAAGTCATGAACTAATCTTTATGTTATGAATACATGTGAAGTCATTCCATGTGTAGGCATGTTATTACTTCATAATCTCATGATCCTTTTATGTTGAAAATGCTTGTGAATAAATGTGAAGGTGCGAGTGAACATGGCATCAGCACTTGGCAAGTTGTGGTTGATTTACAGCTTCACAAGTCATTGGTGCTACAAACATATTTTACAAGTCATAAAGATGCAAGAGCATGAAAATATGATGCATGGAATTACTAGCACTTGGAAAATTTTGGTAATGTACCATGTGGCTTGAAATAGTTGAGTCACCACCTTCAAAAGTTGTGAAATTTATGCAATAGTGCAAAGAGGTGCAAAAAAATATGCTAAATTAGAATGCTACAAAGAAGTATGAGGAAGACGAAAACAAATAACATGAAGTAAAGATCCAATAATTCATGAAAATTAGCTCAATAAAAAGACAACCAAGTGCTAAAAATAGACAAAAATAAAGGATAAAGCCAAATTAAATGTCATGCAATTGAGTATAAACTTACATGATCAAGTGTGAATAAACATGAAAACTCACGACCAAATTTTTTAGTTTTGATAATAAAAAGGTAACTTGAGACCTAAATTTCAAAGAAAATTTAATAAATGAAACTATTAGAATTTTTTTCCAAAAAGGCCTTCCTTTGTCTCTGATTTTAAAAGTATATAATGACTCAATGAATCACATCCTCCAATCAATGCTCTTATGTTATGCATTCAAATGAAATATTAGAAATCAAAAGGGAGAATCAAATAATCTTGAATAATATATTGAGTCCAAATATTAATAGAAAATGAAAGGTAAATCATCTTTCAACTCAACTTTCAATTAGCATGCATTTGCTAAGATAGATTCATTCAAATCAAAAGGGGGGCTTAATTTCAAAAGGAATAGCACATGTTGGCTAAAACAATCTTGATTGACATATAAATTACTATGATGACATACTCTTATATTGTTCACATGATTATACATAATGTTATCTTTACATGTGACATAATACGGTTAAATATTGTTTTGATATGAGTGAATTATAGGACACATCCCTGGTCTCAAAAGGGGGCATTACAGTTGGCTTTTCATAGAGACATAAACCTCCATGAACATAAAATCATATTAGAGTATAAACTTTAGATATTCATAATGGTTTATATATTAGATGAGTTCAATTATATGACATATATTTGCATGTTAGTACAGATTATGGGGGCATATGCCATGCATATGCACTCCCTTTATAGATACTTCAATATAAATTCATACACACTTGGGTGCATATACAAGATCATATGTACACAATTTATAGGAAAAATAATTATAGGTTTCAACATATACATACATTTGAGATACATGTTCTCAAATTCAAAATATATATGCATATCATTATATATCAGTTGGTACATATTCAAAGGGCATGATATTGGTTCATGCAAATACACAATAATACAATTCAAAATTTGAAAGGTAAATGATTATCATTCCACTTCACACTTAGTAAATATTCAGTCATGATGGGGGAATGATATTGGCTCGTACACATACACAACAATATAGTTTACAAGTTGAAAGGAAAATGGTTGTCATTCCACTTCACACTTATGAAATATGTAGTCATGATGGGGGCATGAACATTGTTCGTTCTCTTTCAATTGTACATTTTATTCTACATCAAGTGAACTTAAGTGTAACTATACAATCAAATAAGCATTCATGATGGGAGCATGAACATTTTTCATTCTCTTTCAAACATGTCTTTATTTTACATTAAGAGAAGTGGAGTAAACTAGATTAAAACTATTTAATTAAATCTATAAGCCATCTACAGTGGTTGATTCAATTTTTTCCTCTTGACAAACCCATCATGCGATTCCCATTTATTTTTTGAGTAGTTATTTAGGCTTGTACATTCTGTACTTCTCCCACACTTATGAGGGTTGGGTATGTTTTCTTCCCAATCCAAGAGGGTGCATGGTTACATAAATTTGGGGCACAGCTACCCCAACTCTCCATTTTCTTCAACAAGGAAGCACAATTTCTCCATGACTCAACAAGAGGAACCAATATCCAAGTGTTTCAATAAAAAGCACATTTTTCCAATGCTTCAACAAGGAAGCATCATTTCCAACAAGTTGCAAGGGAAAGCATGGTTTTCACTTACACAAAGATGTACTCCTTCCTTTCTATTGGATTTTCAAGATTTCAATCTATGGACATTAACTACACATGTTTGTCTATTGCGTGACTTGCACAATTGGAGCTTCCTTCCAAATACAAATTGTGTTTTACACATCAGGTGTACATTTTCCTTTTATTCTATAAATATCTTTACTAGAATAAAAGAGTGAATTTGTAAATACTAAAATTTGGTATCAGGCACTTAAAAATGACAATATTGACATACATTTACCATGCATGATGTGCACACACAAATAGGTTCGTAACCTACCATTCTCTCACACCTATATGCTACCTTATGGGTTTGATCATTCCATTCTATTGTTACACACATACATGAGCCTCCCTCTCTATTTCAAACCTACTTAATATCTTGTGCAAACATGTCTAGACCTTTAATTCAATCTTCTTCTGCACATATTAGTAATGTAAAACTTCATCAGTATCACCAATCAAGACTAACCTGATCTAGATGGTACCAATCCTCTCAAAAAATGGCTATTTTTTAAAATCAAATCTATCCTTAAGGTTGGCCCGACTACCTAGCATTTATATGATGTGATAAATGACCTAATTAGACTTGTATATATAAATCAAGGCCTCACTTGATAGGAGACTTGGCACTTAATTGGTACACATCTATATACTATTGCACATCGAGTAAATCTACCCTATTCTTCCTAAATATTGAATCATTCACTAGTTGTAGTCATAATCCAAGTTTGAATCACACTAAAACCAATTCAAAGTAAGCATTTTAAACTATCAAAGTGAAATCATTATTTACATATATATAGCAAAGGAGCACAATTCCACAATCACAATAGGTGGGAGAACTATGTTTGGCTTGATTCTCATCCTTGGAGTATCAAATACACAGGTGGTGGTCAATCATCAAATGAGGGTGATTAGGTTCAGCTTATCCTTGTAAACTTTCTTGGTTTTTGTAAATTTATAGCCCTCACAAACACACCTAGGGTTTTAAGGTAAAGGAGATTGATTTATGGATTGTGTGCATCATCAAGTTTCAGCATCGCATATACATAGCTTTTAGAGATAGTTGAACATGACAATATGGTGATAGACCCTATTTTTAGCACAGTTCAATATCAACCAACATAGGTCAACATCGATATTCAATACTAACCTAGATCTGATGGAATTGATCATACACAGACATAAACACAATTCCTAACCTAGATGAATCACAATCTCACTTTAGTCTATTTTTCACTACCATAATACAGTCACACTCAGACAATCAACCAAAAAAGCTAAGTATTCATCCATTTTATATTTTTACTATAGTTAACATATTCCACTTGTCAAATCATTGCAATAAGTTTTAGTATTTTATATTTAGATGTGTGATTGGATGTCATATCTTAATATCTAAATTATTCTATGAGTTTCTATTCTATTAAGGTTGTAAAACCAAATTAGAGTAAATAAGAGATAAGTTTTGTATTTGATTTGACAAGTTATTTATGGAATGCACAATAATTATCAGGGTATGTGTAGTAACAATTGTACTCTCAATAGGTTCACTCAAAGGTTGGGTCTATTGTTGATAATGGATATAGCTTCATTATTTGTCATAGACATAGGATTGAAACATGTGTTGCAAGGTATATACAATTCATAAGTACAAACCCTATGAGGGTCTATGCAAGAAGGTTTTGTATTTACAAATTTTTGACTTCATGTATCATCTCATAACCATGATTTTGGTTTGTAAGAATAATTATTTTTAAATTTTCAACAACGCAATTAATAATTATGTTTTGGTCTATTTTGTTAATGTAGATTGTAATGACAAACAAGAAATGCACACATAAGGGTATACATCCTTTATGGAATAAATGGATGAGAAAAGCCTTGGGTGATATTTTAAAAATCAGATTTGATCAAACCCTAATAGGATGCATATTTTTAAAACATTGGGTTGAATGCAAGATATGATCAAACCCTAGGTAAAAATTGGAATAGTGTAAGTATCTAAAAAATAATTAGAGTTTGGTATAAAACAAGCATGAAAAGAATTAAAAACTAAAAATTAGATCTAAAATAAACCATGAAAGTGTAGGTAAAGAGGGTTGTATCAAACCCTAGGTTGAGTGTGTGAAAAAGTTGAGGTTCACCTTTTATGTTTACCCTAATATGGTTTTTACACAAAGTAGGTATAAAGTTGCAATTAAATATATCTAAGCATATATGACTGAAATACAAAAATCATATCTATTTGAAGAGGCTAAATAATGGAAACAATCCCAAGTGTCACAAATGAAAGCTAAAATAGATGAATGAATTGACAAAAAGGGTATTAAATGATCACACCTTGATTGTTCTATAAATCTAAGTTTGTATGTAGATTGTGTTGATTGTACTTGACTTGATCCTGAGTTTATGAACCTAAGTATTGCTCTAGGGCATGCTTGTATCTATATAGGCATGTTTTGTGCTAGCTCGGACACTTCATTCATTTCATTATGTCTCCATGTGCATATCTATGTTGCCAAGTGCATATTTGTAGAGTTTTATAGTTTGGGTTTTCTTGTACTTGTGCACTATCTTCATGCAAATATACCTTCACTGCACAAATGTGCAAGGTAGAATATTTTGCATGTATGAATCTTCACTTTGACCTAGCTTGCACACTCCAAAATAAACAAAAAGTAAAGGAGTTTAGAAACTACTACTATAGTGTTCAAAGTATGTATCTTGCATTCTTGGAATCAAACATTCACATATTTTTGTTGTGTGAATAGAATAGTTTAAGTAAGGTTTTCAACCTCCTCTTCCATCGAAGTGATCTATGCAACTATTGTAGTCTAATTACCCTCCTTTGGCACAAGGAATTTTTTTGAGAGACCAAAATAGATTAGTGTCACAAGTGTGTAGGATTTGATTCAATTAAGCACTACTTGAATGGAAAAACTTGGCTCTAAGCTTGACCCTTGGTATAGTGAAGTGTTGAATTCTCTCCTCCTCTCTATTCTTCTTTTTTCTAATTTTTAAATGGTTTGGTAAGACCTTGTATTTTTAGGATGATCTAGGACAATGAATGTGCATTGGCCAACTTTAAAAATTACAATTGGAAAGAGTTAAATCTCATGACTAATAGTAATAAATATATTAATCTAAAAGAAACAAATCCATTGGGTATGGGTTTATCTAGGATGGGCCTGTATAGCCATGAGTTTGTCTAAGAGATAATGCAGGAATTGTTTATGAGGCAAAGCCAACTGATGGACAAGATGTAGTCTAAATGTACTAACAGATACCTTTTAGATAAGTGTTGAGGTTTTTTTTTAAGCTCTAGGGACCAAATATATACTCATGGGGTTGGGACCATCTTAGAAACAAGTTAAAATGTATAATTTTTCCAAATAAGTCAAATTGTAAAAAAAAACATGGGAATTAGAGTTTTGTGTCAAATGTGGGTGTCTATAAGTAGTCAAAAACCATAAACTACCTAGCACTTCCTATAAACATGCAATATATGTTTTTGATTAATAGAAACATCTCATTGATGGTTTGGACAAGGTCATTTGCTCGCCACAAGTTTTTAAGTGTTCTCATCATCTTACCACAAAGCCTTGATTCCCTATTAGACTTTGATGACTATCTATGAATCTCTAGATATTCAAGAAAAATTTCTAAACCCTACTTTTGTCTTTAATACTCTATTTTTGAAAATTTAATTATTTGTAATTTATAATTCTACAACTATTTAGGCCTAATTAAATATTTATGAGTATTTCAATTGAAATTTAATTGAAATCCATTTATTTATAATACATCTTATTTTTTACATTTTACCATTGGTTTTGAAGAGTTACAATATAATATTCCTTGATTGTATTTTTTATAAATTAACATTTTATTTTAAGTTTTTTTATTGGTAAATTGTGGGATACTATTGGGAGCCACACTTATTGAGACTTCAAGAAGAAAAATTAAATTAGGGAATTGAGGAAGAAATTAGGGAAGGAGGAAAAATTAACAAGCCCATAAACAAAGCAACTCAAAAAACATCATGAGAAGTAAGATAAGCCAACAACAAAGCCATTAATCGATCATCACATAAAAACTATCATAAAATAAAATACATAGCCAATAAATAGGTTAGCAATGGAAACACAGTGGAGAAGCCATAAGATTGTTGAATAAGGAAGCCCCATGATCAGAGATTATCGAATCTACCCTAACAAAAAGAGGGGAAGGTTCAGACACCTACTTTGGCTAAGATTTGAAAGATAAGTTGAGTCAAACCCAAGAAAGCCACATGCACGGGCCAAATATTAGCATCCCATCCCTGACAACTAGCTTGGACCAAAATAAATCTAGAAGTTATGAAATCATAAGTTATCTCTACAAGCAACGTTGATCCTTCTCTTATCTACTTCAAAAGAGGAGAAATGAACCCAAAATTAAGCTTAATAGAGGAAAAGGAAGAAGAGATCAAAGAAAGAACATAGGTGAAATAGGCAAAATAGAGTCCTCAACCTGATAGAAAATTTAAAATGTCCAAGAAGATATCAAATAAGGGAAGCCAAGCATACCAACATGAAACCTAACCCATCTAGAAACTAGATCCAACTGAGAAAAAATGGTTTTAGGCCATTTTTACATAACATCGCTCCAAATAAAGCACACCATCAATAAGAAATAAGAAAGTTACCCTACAAAAATCACAACATCCAAACCATAAGATATTTAAGTCATCTTGGTGCAAGAGGAGCACCTATTCGAAGCAAAATAAAATCCAAGCCCAAACCCTCTTGAGCTAAAAATATGAGATGAGAAATTTTCCAATACTTCATAGCCTACAATTTGGAACTAACTGCAATAGGGGAGTCAAGTTGAGAACATAAGCACCCGAAGGAATAAAAAGGAATGCAAAATTGAATAAGAGAAAATGGGTGCCTCATCCCAAAAGAAAAAAGAAAACAAGTCAAGAGAGGTCCAAGAAGGAGAACCATGAAAAGAAACATGGGCTGGAAATACAATCAATAGCAAGGCCCATAAAGGTAATGAACTTAGTTGCATGTCTCCAAACATAGCCCAACATCCTTCAATAACCAAATCCTAGCAAAGAAAGAAGCAAAAACTTCCTTTCACAAGTTTAAATACAAGAAGTAGACCATAAGATAAAGATACTTGCCAAGAGAAATGAAACCAAGAAAAAACAACTTAATAAGTTAACCCCAATAGATAGGGAAAATCATGTTAGGGTGTGGAGCTAAAAGCTTCACCAAGGAGCATACATTATCAGTTTTGGGTCTACACAGACACCGGCGTCGGTCAGGAGCGACCGACGTCGGCAAGGATCAGTTGCAGAGGTGCCAACGTCGGTAGAGGGTCGGCCGACGGTGGTCACAGACAAGTAGCAGGAACCGACGTCGGTTACTTATGCGTCCAAGAAGCTATTTTCGAGGACAGAAGCGAGTGTTTGCATGATGAGTTTGAGTTGTAGTCTCAAGCTCGCGTCTCTATTATTAGCAATACTATTTTTAGAGCCCTTGTTCAAGTGGCTTAACTATTTGTTGGAAGTGCATGCTCAAGTCTCCTAATTCTATATGTAGAATTAGATCTTCCTAGCTTATTGTAGTAGTTATTGTGAATTATTGTAGTAATTCATCGTATGTGAAGAACAGTACAGAATTGAATCAATCCAAGTTTGTTGGAGTTGATTGTTCTTGAGAGAGAGAGCTCTTAAGGAATAGAGATCTATTGAGAGATCTATACATCTAGGAGAGGTGTGGAAGAAAGAAGTTTCTTCAATTGTATTCTTTTTGTAAAGAGTTTGTTAATGCAAGTTTTCAGGGTGGTTTCTTGTATCTCTTGTTCTTGCTATTATCTCATTCTAATTACTTGTCTATCTGATTTAATTCCGCATTTATTGCTTTCACAAGTGTAATCTATTATTGGTTGATCCCCAAAAAGTGGTATCAGAGCATTGGTTGCAGGTTCAGAGCTTGATATCCAACAAGTGGTATCAGAGCTCAAGTTCACTAACAGGTGGTTCAGATCTGTGTAGTGTGTATTGATTACAGGTTCTCACAGGAGTTTATGTAGGGATTTCTGTTTGAGTGGGAGAAGCAATGGCAGATGAAAGTAAACTGAGAATGGAAAAGTTCAATGGCAAAAATTACCAACATTGGGGAATGCAGATAGAAGATTATCTGTATCAGAAAGATCTCTACTTACCGTTAGGTGGGGTTGCAAAGAAGCCCAAAGACATGGAGGATGAAGAATGGGAAGTTCTTGACAGAAAGGCTCTGGGGTCTATAAGACTGAGTCTAGCATCCACTGTGATATCTAATTTATCACAGGCAAAGTCTACGGTAGAGTTGATGACTACGTTAGCAAATTTGTATGAAAAACCCTCCACTTCTAATAAGGTATATCTTATGAAGCAGTTATTTAATTTGCATATGAATGAAGGTGGATCTGTTTCTACTCATCTGAATGATTTCAATGGAATTGTGAATCAATTGAGTTTAGTGAATATAGTGTTTGATGATGAAATAAAAGCTCTTTTAATATTATGTTCTTTGCCTGAAAGCTGGCATGGCTTAGTAATGGCAGTAAGTAATACTGCATTTACATCAAATATTTTGAAAGTAGAGGATGTTGTTAGTGTTATCTTGAATGAGGAAATTCGCAGGAAAAGCACAGAAGAGGCATCTGGGAACGCTTTAAGTTTTGAGAGCAGGGGAAGGCAGAAAGAGAAGAGCAAGAAAGGCATATCAAGATCCAAATCTAAGGGGAAAGGCAGATCTAAATCCAGAAATGGCAGAAGGCCACAATGCTGGAATTGTGGAAAGATGGGGCACATAAGCAGAGATTGTTGGTCAAAACCTAAGGAGGACAATCAACACGAAGGCAAAGAAGAAGCCAAGGTTGCAGGTATGGCACAAGATGCTTTAATTTTCTCTCTGCATAATAATATAGAATCTTGGGTGTTAGATTCTGGTGCATCTTTCTATGCTACCCCTAACAGGGAATATTTTAGTGACTATATCCATGGAGATTTTGGAATAGTGTATCTAGGGGATGATGAGCCCTGTAAAATAATTGGCAAAGGTAAAGTGCAGCTGAAGATGCAGAATAGCAACACATGGGTGTTGAGAGATGTGATGCATGTTCCTAGCTTGAAGAGAAATTTGATTTCTGTAGGAAAGTTAGGGGATGAGGGTTGTACAGTAACTCTCACAGCAGAATCTTGGAAGGTGACCAAGGGTGCACTTGTTATGGCCAGAGGTAAGAGAGAAGGTACTCTCTATTTGTGTAATTATGTTACTAACAAATCTCCTTCTGTATTATCTACTTCAGATGTGGATGATAAATTGTGGCACTCAAGGCTTGGCCACATGAGTGAGAAGGAGATGTCAATTCTTAAGTCCAAAGGTATGCTTTCAGATTTAAAAGGCATAGATCTAGAGTTTTGTGAGCACTGTGTATTTAGAAAATAGAAACGGGTTAGTTTTCTCAAGACTGGGTCTACTAAGAAGAGGCACAAGTTGGAGCTTGTTCACACAGACATGTGGGGACCGGCTCAGGTTGCTTCCATTGGAGGATCACAGTACTATGTATCTTTCATAGATGATGCTACAAGGAAGGTATGGATCTATTATATTAGAAGAAAATTTGATGTATTTGAGACTTTTAAGTTTGGAAAGCTATGGTTGAGAATGAAACAGGTAAAATATTAAAGTGCCTGAGATCAGATAATGGTGGTGAGTTCTACAGTCATAAGTTCAGAGATTATTGTTACATGCATGGAATCCGCAGGCAAAGGACGGTTCCAAGGACACCTCAGCAGAATGGTATTGCTAAAAAGATGAACATGACAATAATGGAGCATGCAAGATGTATGAGATTGCATGCTGGTTTGCCCTTACAGTTTTGGGCACAAGCTGTTGACACTGCAGTGTACCTGATTAACAGAGGACCCTCTACAGCTCTGAATGGTGGTATTCTAGAAGAGGCATGGACAGGTAAAAAGGTTGATCTCTCATATCTCAAAGTTTTTGGTTGTGAAGCCTTTGTGCACATAGATAAAGAAAATAGAAAGAAGCTTGATGCTAAGTCTATGAGGTACACGTTTATTGGCTATGGCTCAGATGATTTTGGTTACAGATTGTAGAATCTAGAAACTAACAAGGTAATCAGGAGCCGTGATGTTGTTTTCAACGAAAGAGTGATGTATTGTGATCAGCTAAAGAAGCTGAATCAATCTGAGCAGAGCAATGGTGAATTGGACGAGGTGAAAGTCCAAGATGAGTTCGCGGGAAAAAGAAATAATCACTTACAGGAAAACACAGAGACCGACGTCGACAGGGTAGGAACGGCGCGGTAGGACAGAAACCGGCATCGGCCGTACAGAGACCGACGTCGGCAGGACAGGCACCAAGGTCGGTCAGGCAGAATCGACGTCAGCCAGTAACAGGTCTGGAAGTGACCGAGGTCGATCACTGTCAGAGAATTTGGGTGGACAGCGTGTTGTGAATGAGTCTCAAACACCCATCAGGAGGTCAGAAAGGGTGAGTAAGCCTCCAATTAGATATTCTCCTTCTTTATTTTATTTATTGTTAACTGATGGTGGAGAACTAGAGAGTTTTGAAGAAGCAATACAGGTGGAGTCCAAGAGTGAGTGGGAGCGTGGCATGGTTGAGGAGTTGGAGTCCTTAAGAGAGAACCAAACATGGAATTTGGTTGAATTGCCATCTGGTAAGAGAACACTCAAGAACAGATGGACCTACAGGTTGAAAGAAGGTGAGAATGGACAGATGAGATATAAGGCCAGATTGGTAGTGAAAGGATTTGCACAAAAGCCAGGTATCGACTTTGGTGAGATTTTTTCTCCTGTTGTTAAAATGACTTCTATAAGGGTTGTATTGTTTTTGATTGCTTTTGAGGATTTGCATCTTAAGCAGCTAGATGTTAAGACAACGTTTCTTCATGGATATTTGGATGAGAAAATTTATATGGAACAGCCAGAAGGATTTGAGGTCAAGGATAAGGAGAAGTTTGTGTGCAGATTGAAGAAAAGCTTGTATGGCCTCAAGCAAGCTCCTAGGCAATGGTACTTAAAATTTGACAAGTTTATGACTGAGCATGGCTACAGTAGGTGTCAATCTGATCATTGCGTGTATTTCAAGAGATTTGATAATGGTAGATATATTATTCTATTGTTGTATGTAGATGATATGATGGTTGCAGGATCACACATGCAGGATATCTTTGAGCTTAAGGTGAAATTAGCTCAAACGTTTGCTATGAAAGATTTGGGAGCAACAAAGAAAATCCTTGGCATGAGCATTAAGAGAGACAGAAAAAATCACAGGTTGATATTGTCTCAAGAAGATTATGTGGACAAGGTATTGAAACGGTTCAATATGTAGGATGCTAAACCGGTAAGCACACCTTTGGCTGGACATTTTAAGTTGAGTAAAGAATAATGTCCTAATTCATATGATGAGGTAGAGTACATGAGTAAGGTTTCATATTCTTCCGCAGTAGGGAGTTTGATGTATGCAATGGTGTGTACTAGACCGGATATTGCCCAAGCAGTGGGAGTGGTAAGTAAGTATATAGCCAATCCAGGTAAGGAACATTGGAAAGCAGTTCAGTGGATCCTTAGATATCTGAGAGGAACCAGCAGTAGGCACTTGTGCTATGGAGGTTCAGATACTTCTCTACATGGTTATGTAGATTCAGATATGGCAGGTGATTTGGATGGCAGAATGAGCACTACAGGTTATGTTTTCACTGTAGATGGAACGGCAGTTAGCTGGATATCTAAGTTGCAGAAGATTGTTGCCTTGTCAACTACAGAAGCAGAGTATATTGCAGCCACAGAGGCTAGCAAAGAGATGATATGGATGACACGGTTCATGGATGAGCTTGGTAGGGAGCATGAGAGTTGCAGATTGTATAGTGACAGTCAGAGTGCAATCCATTTGGCTAAGAATTCAGCTTTTCATTCAAGAACAAAACACATACAGCTAAGGTATCACTTCATACGGCAGGTATTGGAAGATGGTGAGTTGAAGCTGGAGAAGATCCATACGGATAAGAATCCTGCTGATATGTTAACCAAGTCGGTTACAAAAGAGAAGTTGAATCTTCATTCAACTTCTGTTGGTCTTCATGATTGAGTTGAAGATGGAGGAGCTAGAAGATGTTGCTGTACAGGTACTGGTGCAGCTGTTTATCTCCAAGTGGGAGATTGTTAGGGTGTGGAGCTAAAAGCTTCACCAAGGAGCATATATTATCAGTTTCGGGTCTACACAGACACCGACGTCGGTCAGGAGCGACCGACGTCGGCAAGGATCAGTTGCAGAGCCGCCGACGTCGGCAGAGGGTCAGTCGACGGCGGTCACAGGCAAGCAGCAGGAACCGACGTCGGTTACCTGTGCGTCTAGGAAGCTATTTCCAAGGACAGAAGCGAGTGTTTGCATGATGAGTTTGAGTTGTAGTCTCAAGCTCGCGTCTCTATTATTAGCAATACTATTTTTAGAGCCCTTGTTCAAGTGGTTTAACTGTTTGTTGGAAGTGCATGCTCAAGTCTCCTAATTTTATATGTAGAATTAGATCTTCCTAGCTTATTGTAGTAGTTATTGTGAATTATTGTAGTAATTCATCGTATGTGAAGAACAGTACAGAATTGAATCAATCCAGGTTTGTTGGAGTTGATTGTTCTTGAGAGAGAGAGCTCTTGAGGAATAGAGATCTATTGAGAGATCTATACATCTAGGAGAGGTGTGGAAGAAAGAAGTTTCTTCAATTGTATTCCTTTTGTAAAGAGTTTGTTAATACAAATTTTCAGGGTGGTTTCTTGTATCTCTTGTTCTTGCTATTATCTCATTCTAATTACTTGTCTATCTGATTTAATTCCGCATTTATTGCTTTCACAAGTGTAATCTATTGTTGGTTGATCCCCAACAAATCCCATCAAGATCCACAAGAAGTCAACCCCCTAGATTAGGAGCAGGGGTGCCCTAAAGAAATCCAAAGAAGGATCCAATAGTGATAAGCTAAATGCAGCAAGGAACATGTGGCACTGTGAAGAAGCCTCAAATCTCTGCAAATGGGTATTTACACATCCCCAAAAACACAAAGGGAGGTAGTATGGTGATTGGCAAGATACGTCCAACAAGGAGAGAGCCCTAAACCCGGGCACACAAGGTACCATAGAAAGAAGAAGAGGTGGCATTGAGCCATGAGGGAAAAATTGCATAAGAGAGATGAAAAGGGTAGCACATGGAAGGATAAGCCTTTGAGGCTACAAATAACATGACAAAAGCATAATAGAAAGGAAAAAAAAGTCACCCTAAGGCAAATGATCCACAAAACAAAGAGAAGAGGTAGAGAAGTATGCATGTAGGGTCAGAACTGTTAGAGCGAGCATGGGAGCTATTGGAGCTCATCCTACATGCTCCATAGAGATTTAAAGTTCAAACCCAAAAGCCCTATTCAAAGTTTAACAATTATTTTAATTTTTATTGAAACCTTTAATACATATTAGGTGTACAAAATGCTTCTTTGGCTCAGTGCCAAGGACTAAATGGTTGGATACTGGCGACAACAATTCTAGGAGGTCTCATGCTCAACAAACATAATCTCTTTTGCTCACAAGTTATGTCTCTTAGGCCCTGGGCCCATGGAGGGGGCAAACTAAAATCTCTCTACCGGTGTTATAGAGCAAAAATAGGAGTTTTTGCAGTAGGATGGTCCCATGCAATTCCTTATTTTTCTTGACAAAGATAAAATAGGAGTTTTTTTTACAGTGAGACAGTCCCATAAAATTTTAAAAAAAATAACAGTAGTACAAAGCTTTACATTTCATCTACAGAGCTTATCTATATTATAGCATTCAGTAGGACATACACTGAACCTCGTAAACAATGATTGCACCTCTTTAAACTCTCATATTTTTAATAAATTAACCCCTTTCACACAAGGTTACTTCACCTAATTTATTAATCTTGAATTATACATTTTAAAAATTGAATAATGACGTGTCAGCTCAAAAAATATTTAGCTAGAGCGATCCAATTTAAAGGGGACGTGCATACACATACTCGAATTCTACCAATGTGGGATAAATTTAATGATCCTTTTTTCTCGGCTACATGAAATTGACAAAGTAACAGTCTCTTGGATTTAAGGGTTGGGTGTAGCCATAGGAACTTGAGGCTTACGAACAAGCTATTGTACGGTAGAATCACAAAACTTGATTCCCTGATAGTAGCCTCCTCCCAAATAAATCAAATAAAAAAACAGTCCCGTCGATCCACTAACCAATCAATATACACCACAGTTACCTTATCAAATTCGCCAAAATGGAATGAAAAACCTAACAGCTTGATATAATATGTGGAGCAATGAATTCTGTTTGAAATACAGACGTGCCATTCAAGATGAACCAGTGGGAAGTCTGTACTTGTATTATATGTGTTCTGTTTCTGCACATAACAACCATTGCAGAAGCAGTTTCTGATGAAAGAACCATAGCAGGAAGCATTGCATTTTCTACTGTTGGGCGTGCACAATATGCATTTGACATCTATGCCCTCAACATAAGTTCTCCAAATCCCAAAGAATACCTTCTTACTGATGGGATTTCAGTGAATTACAATGGCCATTTCCTTGGGCCCTCTGCAAGGCAGGCACTATTGAACAAAGTGGGCACGCCAGAGAACCAAGCACACCAAGTTCTGGCCTATGTTACGGAAAGGTATGGACTTGCCCAAATCTTTTTCAATTTTTACTCCAAAAATTTGTCCTTATATTCTTCCAAATCCATGGAGTCTATATTTGGGATTAGCAATGTTAACAGAAGAGAAACATTAGATATGCCATTATTGCAGAAGTGGGTGCCAGCGAATTTTGCTAAGGATGGTGTGAATTTGGATAATGGTGTATCTATGAAAGATAGGCCGATCATGGTGGGTAGTAGAATTATCTATGTTTCCACACACCAGCCCTCTGGAGTTGCAAGGCAGAGTTGGGCTGCAGTTTACTCAACTGACCTCAGTACAGGGGAAACCCTAAGGCTGACTCCTGATGGGTTAGTTGACTTGAGCCCCAGTGTGTCCCCTTCAGGAGAATGGATAATGGTAGCTTCATTTGGGCATAATGGGTGGCATGGCCAAACTGAGGATCTGCAAACAGACCTCTATCTTTTCAATGCTATTGACGGCTCAAATCGCCAATTGGCAATAAGGAATGGTGGGTGGCCTTCTTGGGCTGATGAGCATACTATTTTTTTCCACAGAAAATCTGATGATGGTTGGTGGAGCATTTATAGGGTCTCTTTGTCTGGCGCCCTGAATCAGTTATCTCAAAGTCGTGTAACTGTGGACAGAGTAACACCACCTGGTCTTCATGCTTTCACACCTGCTAGTTCCCGTTCTGGGGAATGGGTTGCAGTAGCCACCCGCAGGCCAGAAACTGAGTACAGGCATATTGAAATCTACAATCTTGCCTCCAACTCATTTGTTGAGATTACTCGTCGTATCTCACCACAGTCCCATCATTTGAATCCATTTGTTTCTTATGATTCTCAAAGTATTGGATATCATAAATGCAGAGGAAGTACTTCAGTGTCTAATGAAGATGTCGATTATTTGAGAGTTCCTCTGATAGAGTATATAAAGTCTCCTTTCCTTGATATTTCCCTCTTTAGAATAGGTGGGGATTTTCCATCATTTTCCCCAGATGGATCCATGATTGCCTATATATCCAGGGAGGGTAATGCTATCTATGTGATGAGGCTAGATGGATCCCAGAAGCACAAAGTTTTTTCTGGTTTGGTATTTGGGTTGGCATGGGATTGGAAGAAAAATGGTGTCATCTATACAAGCCATGGCCCTGTCTTTGCCTCCATAAGTACCAAGGTTGACATCATTGCCCTTGATGCAAATTGTATCATTTCTAGAGAACGAAACAATCCCAACCCTCTATACAGGAAACTGACAAGTCAAGGAAATAATGCCTTCCCCTCTCCTTCCCCAGATGGAAAATTTTTGGTTTTTAGATCAGGTCGCTCAGGATACAAGAACCTTTACATCATGGATCAGGAGCAAGGTGAAGGAGGAGGCCTCTGGAGATTAACAGATGGACCTTGGACTGATACCATGTGTACCTGGTCTCCTGATGGAAACTGGATTGCTTTTTCTTCTGATAGAGATAGGCCTGGAAGTGGTAGCTTTGCCCTCTACTTAATTCATCCAAATCGGACTGGACTGCAGAAAGTCCTTAACAGCAGTACATTGGGAAGGGTGATGCATCCCGGGTTCAGTCCAGATTCAAAGAGCTTGATTTTTACTTCAGATTATGCAGGGGTTTCAGCAGAGCCTATTTCAGTTCCTCACCAATTCGGACCATATGGGGAAATATTCATGTCCAATATTGATGGTTCTGATGTGCAGAGGCTTACCCACAATGCTTATGAGGATGGAACTCCATCTTGGGGGAAAATGTTTCTCTCTCCCTCAGATTTGACAGGGAAATGTGAGAAACTGAGATGTGATTTTGTGGATGATAGATGGCTTAATGGCAGCGTGGGGATTTTCCAGAAATCTAAATGCTGCACAATGAGAAGTTCAGATCAGATGCAAGATGAGTGAAAATCTAGAATTTGTCCAATTAGCCTTGAGACAGACGATGAAGAAATGTGGATATGAAGAATTGAAATATGTGAAATTACTTAATTATTTGCCAAGTCCTGTGTGCATTCTGGTTAGAAACTTATACAAATTGGTGCCATGAAAGGCCCTTAATTTGTCATATGCTCATATAGCATTTACCACCATTTTAAGTACCATGTGCAGGTGTAAATACTCATGTTTTCCTCTAGGTGGATGTTTTATTTTATTAAGTAAAAGAAGCTATAATATGCTTTGGCCATGGTGAAAAAAAGATGTCCATTGTTGTGTCATGCCACTATGACTGTCTGTTTCATACTGTAAATGCATGACACAATACTTATGTCCAATAAAGAGCAATCGATATTAAAATATGATATACATTTTTATTATTTTGAAGGTCAATAAAACAATTTCATCTAAAATTTGCATTTTATGTTAATGTGGGTTTTTAATGTTTTGCAATTAGTCAAATGTTAGAATGTCAATGTCTAACCGCTTTCCAATTAAGAGGAAGCCCGTGCCATGAAGTCAAGTCACACCAAACACTTATCTTCTTTCTCTCTCAAAAAACTTTTCATTATCATAAGTTTTCTTTCTGTTTCCTTGCAAGCATCTGTTGGATGTGCATACACTGCAGAATATATTTCTACTCTTTTGAATTACTTAGCATAGTATCTGACATAGATTCCAGATTTCCCATTTTTAGAGAGTTTTGTTGGAAAAAATTGGTTGTCAATTAAAGTTTTCCTTGTCTTTCCATGCTCATATGGATGGAAAAATAAAAGTTCTCAATTGCAAGTTAGCTCATCCATCGTGAATCCATTACCAGCCTAAACAAAAGTGGGACAAGTGCATGCATATGTTCGGTTTAGCCCAATTGTGCAACATGTGTCCAGCTGATTCTCTCTATTTGAGGTATGTTATGAGTTCCAACAAGTTGGACCTTATAGGTTTCCACTTAATTTTTTTGTTCTGTCACAAGGGAGCAAAATGAATGGGACAGAGTTTAGCTCAATTGTGCAACATGTATCCACCTGATTCTCTCCATTTGAGGTATGTTATGAGTTCAGACAAGTTGCATGTTATGGGTTTCCACTTAATATTTTTGGTTCTATCACAAGGGTGCAAAATTACTGGGACAAAGTGGCAGATTTTATTGACGAGTTGCTTAAATTCATGCCAAAGTCCTGAAGGTTTTTCCCCGTACTCAACATAACTATAAACAAGTGCATGTTGAGCATCTTACTCCTCACAAGGATTGGTTGTTCTTTGACAAGCAATGTTTTAAACAAGAAACTCACAATAAGCTGAAGCCCATTCTGTATGGACCATACATCGTCACACTTACTGATGGTCCAAGTGCATTTTGGTTGGATTTGCCAACCCATCTTGGCATTCTTGATGTGGTGATTGTCAGCAACCTTATTATGAACCACCACACTTGTAGGTAAGAAATTCTAGTTATACATCGAGCTCCTACTATTCCAGATTGCCAACTTCCACTTGCTGATGATATGTTGTTGAACGCAAGAACTCAAGCCTTGCGGGCTGGAAGAGCAGCTTACCTTCCATATAAAGTGGTTCTCTTCCTTCACCAGTAATTTTCCCATCTCTACCATAAATCTGGGACAATTTCATTCAAGTAGGGAGGAAATGATAAAACAATAGTGTTTCTTTTATCTTTAGAAGTTTGAAAAGACATTGTCATATAGTTATCATCAACATTTTACTATCAAGGAATGAACTTCAAGTTCTAATGGGTTTGTGGTTTATCAATAAATAAGACATTGGCTAAATGCAGTTGTAGTTATTGACAACCCACTTGAGCATCCATCATGATGAATGCCAAATATTTTATGTATTATGAACTGCCACACCTAGAGAAGCCATTTCCACTTCTACAGAAACCTGCCACATTTTGGGATTATAAAATTCACTTGTTGAAGGTAAACTGGTAGACACAAAGCATCAAATTACTCCATATCTTGTGAGGCAGAAGGGAAGCTCCCCAAGCAAAGTGATTCTTTAACTCTCAAATTTCAGTAGCAATTTCCCCGTCTCCAACATTAATTGGAGTCATTTTCATCTCCGATGGGAGGAAAGTCAGTAAAACATTAATGTACTTGGCATTAGTATTTTGTGCCAAAACTTTATTTCTGCAAGTTTTTGTGATTAGTCAAAAGTTATAATGTCAATGTAATAAAGTAGAATTGCAACTGCTTGCACTTTGGATTTAGCCTGGAACATACATAAATGAAGTCGTGACATAAAATTTTCATCTCTCTCTATGCTATTCACAAGTAGCAGTGTATTTTTTTTATCCATCATCATAATTATAAGTTTCTTCTTGCCTTGCAGCTTACATGCAAATCAGCAATTAATTTATATTATAAAGTTTCAATTTCATGACATGCTATCATAACTATTGACTATGTTACCAGACATGACTTATAATATCTACGTTAAATATGCACCAGATTGAACAGTGCAGATCCATGCCCAAATGTTTGAAGTAGACCTGAACTGCTCCATATAGTGCTTTTTTCCCACCAACATAGTCCCAGGCTCCAGCCTACCATAGATACTGTTCATTTCAATTTTTATTCTGAGCATTTGTTTCCAAGACAGTAAGCAAATAGGTGTTCTTGCTCTCAAGGAGCTGATTCTAATTGGAAGCATTATGTTCCAATCTTGCTCTGGATAGATGTTAAGTGAAAGAATAAGATGGATGATATTCTAACTCGTTCCTCGTGGATGAGGATGCCAAGTACAAGCTTTGTGTACAAAGTAGGTACAAGTAGACATGATCATCAACAGACTTTAGATGAGCCAAATTATACTCTTTTTTTTTTGGTAACTATGTACTTATAAGAAATAGTACAGTCAGAGAATTCAGAGTTTGGAAGCTTCAAGGTGAGAAATCTTGTCATAGAGTTGGAAAGCCCTAGTGGCTCCTTTTTTGAACCTCTCATCGATAATCTTATCGAAAAAGGTTTGGTAATTAATTTAAATCTGAGTTCTTTCCAAAGATTGTTGAGCTAGGTGTTATCAAAATTGCGGGTCACCAGTAATGAATGAAATCTCGGTTCTTGCCTAATATAGTTCAGTTAGGTTTTCAAGAAATTGCAACTCACCCCTTTTTCTAAAGGCTAAGACCCCCACAGAGCCATTGCAAAACAGGGTAAATCTTAGCTTGACACCCTGACTAGAAAGCCAGTCTGTTTGGAGCATGCTCTGCCTCTGCTTCTAGTATGTCTTCCAAGCATTGTCCTCTGAAGCAGGTTAACTATTCACAGCAAACGAATCATAGTCTGAGATCGCTGGTAGTATAGTATCTGTCGAGAAGGCTAAAAAGGCAACTGTAGTTCTGCTGGACTTCTGTAAGGTATCTTCTAATCTTGGGTTATTTTCAGGGCGTGCCATTATTTGTAAATCAAACAGATATTGGCAAAAATGCTTTCCTTGGAAAATGGTTAGGTAAATAAGCCTATTTTGAAATATAACTTCCATCTCTTCTTGGTCTCCAAGGGAGTTTTTTAATGCAATTTTTAAACTCTATCCTTAAAAAAACTTTGGAAGAGGATTTAGATCTGGGGAATTCTGGATAAACAAGAAGCCATATTTTCCACTGTTTTGACGCAAACACTCGTATCCTCACCCTCCATGCCACGTCTAGTAAAGCTTTCCAATCTTCTGCTTCATTTTTGGGTTGGGTAGATGAGCTTTGACATCCATTGATGATATTTCAATTTGGGTAAGAAAAGCTTTGACACCCATTGATGGGAAATTGAAAGTGTGACATTTTGAATGAAACATACGCACTTTAGTTGGTTAATGGTGAAGAACATGTGCTTTCAAAAACGAGGTCACATTCCCTAGAGGGTAAGGTACTAAGACATGCTCCCAAAAGAGAGATCACATCTTGCATAGCGTAAGGTAACAAGACATGCTCCTAAAAGAGAGATCACATCCTACATAGTGTAAAGTACCAAGACATGCTCCCAAAAGAGAGATCAAATCCTAAAGCGCGTAAAGTACCAAAACATGCTCCTACAAGAGAAATCACATCTTGTAGAGTGTAACGTACCAAAATATGTTTCCAAAAGAGAGATCACAGTCTGCAGATCATAAAGTACTAGGACATATTTCTAAAAGAGAGATCATGCCCTGCAAAGGGTAAAAGGTGTACCAAGACATGCTCCCAAAAGAGATCACATCTCAAAGGATAAGGGACCAAGACATACTCCCAAAAGAGATCACATCTTGCAAGGGTAAGATATGAAGATATGCTTCCAAAAGAGAGATCACATCTTGCAAGGGTAAAATATGAAGATATGCTTCCAAAAGAGAGATCACATTATACACAGAGTAAGGTACTACACACAACACTATTATTGAACAAATAGATAATCTTTCATTATCTCTACCTAAGTGTGGATCTCTACTCTTGTGGCTCGTACTTATCTTCATGTTTCGCCCTATTTGGTTCTTGCTACCTTTAGGCTTTTGACTTGGATTTGCAACAACTACAATCCCTACCTCGTCTAAGTGAACATAATCTAGTCTTCCAACTTAAGTTGTAACAATTATACCAAACACACTTAACACAAACAAGACAATCTACTCCCATTACTAAACTTAAATCTTTTAATAAACACTGAAAATTTACCAATCCTTCCAACCTTTAAAACTTACAGATTGAAAATATATAAAAACAAAAACAAATAACTAGAACTTTCACTTAATTTTGTTAGCAACAAATGATTATCATTATTACACAGACATATAAAAATACTGTTGCTAGAACTACTTATTAATTTATTTTTGTTTTGTGTGGGCCCTAGCCAATGGCGGGCCCTCCAAAAATTCTCAGTGACCTACCATGGAGGCAGGCCAATGAGGGGGTTTGGAAATAGTTTTCAACCAGCAATTGACGCGCCTCGGTTAAAACCTCACTCGCTGCGTCATTGCCCCAAGCGCAAAGATGTTTTTTAACGTCTACCACGCTGCCTTATATAGCTTTTTCCCTCCTCTGGTACCTTTTCCGTAATTAATATGGGACTAATAAAAGATGATTGGAGGCATTTGAAAGGGTCTTAGTTCATATCATAGATTGGTATGTTTCCAAATCAAAATGTAGACGCTCTTGAGTTTGTAAAAGAAAAAGGAAAAAAAATCTTCTAATTTTGTCATCGAGATCCTCTAGTTCTTTCTTAAATGTTTAAGGTGTATCTTAGGTTTAAAAGTTAGATTATAGATTGTTTTTTTTAATTTTTTTAATCTATTAATTTTTTGTTTTAATCTCAGGGGAATAAAATGAAAGTGATGTTTTATAAAGTTTTTTTTTTTTTTTTCTTTTATCAATTGAACATTCATATTTTGTGTATTTTAAATCTAATGAAATATTGTTATCAATAAGTTTTTTGTGAGATTTGAACAAAGATGGGTTGAAACTTATTCAACGATCTTAATTTATTGACTCGCATCTACTGAGCAAAGACTTGCCAATTATTAAAAATTTAATTTAATATTTTTTTTTTCTAAAGTGGAGAGCTTGATAAGTTAGGTGTTGAAATTGTAAAGTATTATACAGAGGGAGTAAAAAGGTTAATAGTATAGTGTTCATTCAAACGAGATTGTAATTAATTTATTGTTAAAGAGCCAATCACATCAAATTTCTCATTCATCTCCTATTGTTTAATAAACATTTTGTCTTCAAATATGGAACACTACTGAAATAAGATCTCCCTTGATTATTGTTCATTATAGCAAATTTCTAATGTTGATTTCAATATAATTTTAAAAATGGTGGGAATTGGATATTATTTAGTTAGGTTGCCAACGTGTCCATGCATCCACTCCTTTTGTTTAATTGTTGTGGCAAGGGAGCATTTTGGAATGGTCTATGACTATTTTCTATCCTAATCTAGCTATTTCAAACACTGCAATTTCTCCAACTTTGTACCGCATCTCAATACATATGTGAGAATCTATTGCTTTCATGTTTTTACATTGCTTTTTTCCTAAAAGTATTGAACCATGCATGAGTGAGAGGATTTTGTGCAGTCTTGCTCAATGGTTAGCACCTTGTGAAACAGCATACTCGTCTTAGTTAGAACATCTCACTCGCAACCATTATTACTTGCGCACACCTACAAAGATGGATTCTAAAGTGTCATCCACGTGTTATGTTTAAGTTAGACCTTACCGATCGAAAGGCGATGGGTCATGGTCAGGTGGTTGGATGACAAGGTGAACCGTTTTAACTTCCGTAATGACTTCGCTTAGAGCCTGGCAAGCTTGTAAGTCTAATTTTAGAGATTTTTATTTTGACATCCCATTCACGATCATTGTAATCTATGAATTTCAAGACTGTAATAAGAAGATAGAGTTTTGTGTCTATATATGTGTTTTCCTCCGTTACAATTAATTTGGTTAACTATTTTTTCTTCTTGCAAATTGTTGTTGTGCACACCAATCTTGGGTTTTGACACATGGGTGTTGTGGGCTACATGGTCTAATATTGCCATTCTTTTGGACTCCCCAACCATGATTACATCATTTAATATCATAACAGGTTTAACCTATGAAGTGAATTTTGTTTTATGCATTTGCAAGTGTCGGTAGAAAATGACGGACATCTTCCAATGCAAATGTTGTTGGGTAGAAGTTGCATCAAGTGTAATTGTTGCGACAATTTCTTAAGGAAAAGGAACAACACGTAGAGGTTTTCCTCTCAGAGGAGGAAGAAGAAATTGGCCACCAAGAGTGGAAAATTTTGAAAACTTAATGCAATATCTCTAAGCAAGAATAGAAGCCATGGAGACTACTTAATAAAGGGGAGCAGATTCAGATTCAAGTGATAATGAAGCCCCTAAAGTGCACATGGAGGAAGTTGATCAAGACCTGGTAGAGAGAATATATTTAAGGGCCATATCTAAGATAGGTGGTAAGCCACACATGGACATTCCAAACTACTCAAGGAGTTTATGTCTAATAGATTTGGTAGACTAGATTGCAAAATTAGATAAGTACTTCCAGTACGAGTACATAGAAGACCCTAAGAGAGTGGGATTTACATGTACAAAATTGAAAGGGCATGCATCTTTGTGGTGGGATAATATTAGATGGATAGGCAAAAAAAGGGCAAGGATAAAATTAAAACTTGGAACACAATGGGTACCAAGTTGAAAGCGAAGTTTTTTCCCACAAACTATGAGATGAATCTTTTCAGAAAATTGCAAAACTTGAGACAAAAGGATATGAGTGTCAAGGACTATATAGAAGAATTCTTTAGATTAAACATTCATTTTGAACACATAAAAGATGACACAGAGAAATTCTTGAGGCATGTGAATGGACTTTGAATTTCCATTCAAGACGGATTCGATATGATCTATCCGAAGTCAATAGAAGAAGCCTATTAGTGCATGTCAAAGGTGGAAGAAAGGTTATCTAGAATGCAATAGGGCATTGTGCAAGGAAAATGTAAGTTTGTATGCATAAAAGGAGGTGTTGTGTGCACTAAAAAAAAGAGCAAATGCACGTGCATGAGCAAGAAGCAAGTACATGACATGGTCACAACCATGTGTAAAGAGGAAGAGGATCCTCTTGATGAAGAGAAGATAGTGGATGTAAACAAGGTAGAGGTTTGACTGATACATGATTTAGATGCAGAGAAGTGGGCCATAGATCATTCAAGTGCCTGCATGCATAGAAAAGTTGAGTTGTGCACAAAACATAGGCTGGAAAACATGTTGTGCAAGCTGATGAAGAAATTGTTGGGTTGATCAGTCACATAAAAGAACCAGAGTGTGGCAAGGTTCTCCTAATAAACAAAGTATTGTTGAAGACTGAGAAGACAATGCACCAACACAAAGAAAGAATATGTTCATGACCATTTATATATCTATAAGAAAGTGTTGCAAAGTAATCATTGATAGTGGCAGACTGATAATCTCATTTCGAATGAGATGGTAATGAGAATTGGTCTAAAAAGGATTGAACATCAAAATTTATATAAGGTGTCTTGGTTGTTAAAGGCCATCAATTACTATAGAATGAATAATGTGTGGTTAATTTTCAAATAGGTGCATACAAGGATGAAGTTTTATGTGACATCATGCCAATGGATGTTTTCCATGCATTATTGGGTAGGATTTGATAGTTTCACAAGAAAGCTTTGCATGACAGAAGAGCCAATACATATACTTTATGGGAGGATAGTAACTAGTACACTTTGAATACTTTGAAGGATAAAAGTGGAGAGGTGGATAGTTCTCCAAGAGTATTACTAGCGTCAAGAAAGTAATTCATGGAGGTAGTGAAAAAGGAATGTGCATGTATGTGTTCATGCCTTAGTTTACACAAACTGTAAGCACAAAGGGTGCAAAATAGGAAATGTCAGGCAAAGTGAAGGAGATGTTAAGTGAATATGAGGACATCATGTCCAAGGCTATTAGGATGGTTTGCCAACTATGCACAATATAAGTCTTTGAATGGATCTTATTCCAAGATCCAGTTTACCAAACAAAGTGGCATACAGACTGATGCCACAAGATAATGAGGAGGTGAATAAGCAAGTTGAAGAACTCCTTGAGAAGGGGTTGATCAGAAAAACCCTAAGCCCATGTGTAATACATGAAATTCTAGTGCTAAATAAAGGAGGAGAATAGAAGATGTGTAGTGATTTTGGAGCCATCAATAAGATCAGCATTAACCATAGATTCCCATTGTCATGTGTGGATGACTTAATGTATTGCATGAGTGGATTGTAGTACCTCACTAAGATATACCTAAATAATGGATACCATCAAATCAAAATATGATAAGGTGATGAATGGAATATTACTTTCAAGATGAAGGATGGTTTGTATGAGTGGTTGGTTATGCCTTTTGGTTTGACTCACATGTCGAGCACATTCATGCGGTTGATGAATGAAGGGCTAAATCCTTTTCTTGGCAAGTTTATCATTATATATTTGGATGGCATCCTAATTTTTAATAGGTCCAAAGAAGAATACTTGACACACTTAACAATGTTTGTGCAAGGAGAAGTCGCTAGTAAATCTAAAGAAATACAACTTCATAAAGACATAACTAATGTACTTGGGTTTTGCAATAACTCAAGAATGGTTGAAGATGGATTATAAGAAGGTGAGATCTATCCTTGAATAGCCATCACTAAAGAGTGATTTTGAAGCATGAAGTTTTCATGGATTGGTGAGATTTAATTAGAATTTCATAAGAAACTTTAGTGGGATTTATGCACCTATCATAGAGGTGATAGGAGAGAGCTTTTCTGGACTATAAAAGTCGATTATAGATTCAAAATTTGAAGAAGGCAATAAAACAACTTGTGTTGGCACTACCCAATTTCATCAAAGTATTTTAGGCAAATTGTGATGCAAGTGGTGTAGCCATTGGATCTTTAATGAGTCGAGAAGGCAATCCTATCACTTACTTCAATGAGAAACTAAACGACACGTAACAAAAGTATTCAGTTTACAATCAAAATTGTATATGTTATTGTGCAAGCATTCAATAAGTGCAAGAATTATCTATTGTCAAATGAATTTGTGTTGTACACAAACCACCAAGCACTGCAACCCATAAATAGCTAAGGTAAGTTGAATTAGAGACATCAAATGGGTGGAATTCTTACAAATTTACTCATTTGTACTGAAACGTAGGAGTGGAAAATATAATCATGTTTCAGATGCACTAAGTAGAAGATGTGGTTTGTTGAGTGATTCAAGATCATCCCAAGAGAAATGGAAATCTTGCATCAAACCAAAAATAAAGTTGAGTCATTCAAGGAATAAGCTAAATTTGTCAGCACATGGTTGCGCTCACAGGAGTTTGAAGCTTTTTAGACTACGCAAGAGTCCACTTTCATGAAGGAAAGGTGGTCGAGAGTTACAAATAATTTAGAAGAATAAATGGTTGCAAGTTTTGGAGTGCAAGGGTGTGCATGCACACAGGCACATGATAATTGGGTACTGAAAAAAATATGCATGAAAGTGTAGAAGAGAGAAGAAGTGCACAAATGATACAAGTCAATGCATAAGTTTTTAAGGGTCAAGTACATTAAAATTCATTCAAGGAGGAACACTTAAAGCATGGGAACATAGAAACAAAGCACAAAAACATTCCACACAAAACCTGAAGAATTTATATTGAGCAGAATATTCTATTACAGAGGCCTACACTTAGTCATTTGAACTAGTTTTTGCTAGTTGCATGATTGACATAACTGCACAAAGGACATAGTTGACAAAATACACTGCACATCGATTTGTTCTAGTAGTTTATAGAAACACAAGGTTCAAGGTTCATAAAAGGTTAGGCTACACCTAGATTAGGCCTACATGTGATAGTTATTCGTTCCTTGGTGGACACGATAGCAAATGTATATAAAAGGAGTCAAGCCAACATTTGAAATGATTGGAGAGATGAAGAATAGTTACAAGGCTAAAGACCTTCTAAGGAAAGGCTGATACCGAAAGGAAATTTTTGTCAAAATTCAAAGTCATAATGAGGGAGAGAGAGCCGAGTGCTCTAAGAAGGCTTGTAGCCTTAAGAGTTGAATGGAGGTATGAAAATTCCAAGATGTAAGGGAATCAAGTGCCCCACTATAAAGCTGAGAATTTACTATTATCTTGTAATCCTATCATAATCAATAAAATTAATATGGGTGTATGTTGTGTGACTCTAGGGCTTATGTGGTTAAAGGTGTCCCTTCACTAGGAACCTTGATTGCAATTGCACCATTGAGTGAGATACATGTGGAGGTCATGAAATTAAATTCTATGGAGTTGTATGCAGATAATAAAGACTTCAAGGAAGTAGATTTAACTTTTAGGGTTTATAGAGTGTAAGCCTTAGGTTGTTAAAGGGTTTGAGTACAATAAATCAGGGTATAACTATGTGTGCAATAATCGACCTAATCTGATATTTTTAACAATAGCAATGACTAATAAAAATAAGTACTTAGCTAAAAAATGACTAAGATAGATTATCTAAAGGTTGAAAACTAGTGTAGAAGTAGATATGAGTGTCATAAATGGGGTTTAGGTTTCAAAAACCCTTTTGGACAATAGTGTTGTACCTTGGATAGTAACATTGGGGCATTAGTGTTCTACTTTCAGCGCTAATCTCCCTATGCAAAAAGTTGCCTAATATTTTGGGTGTACTTTTGGTTGAGACTATACCTGTGTGGATGAACTTTGATTCACTATTTGTGCACCATTTTGAGCTGATTTAAGAGCAAACCCTAAACCTCCACATTGTTAGGGTATTTGTGTGGCACAAGTAAAAAAAGTGTGATGTTAGTTGGGTAGGCTAGACATCCTCAACACTTCATTGTTAGGGTATTTGTGTGGCACAAGTAGAAAAAGTGTGATGTTAGTTGGGTAGGCTGGACATCCTCAACACTTCATTGTGTTGAGAGTTGCCTACATACCAATACTTTGAGGAAGGATCAAGCCTGATGTAGTTCTTCTGCCTAAGTTTTTGGTGCAAGTGCAAGTAAATGCTAGTATGTGTGTCAACTTGGGTGCTTTGAATGAAGTTTGAGACTAGAAATCTATGCATTATAGGCTTGGGATGGTTGTAGATGACTGTTTTTAGAAGTAGGGCAGAATATGGATCAATAACCTTGATTGTACACAACTTATTCTAGCTTGTTTATGTATTTTACATCTAATTTCCATTTAGTGGATAAAGGGCTAAAAGTCATGTATTTATATTGATCTGGTATTTGTGTGGGGTTTGAAATAGATCTAGGCTAACCCTAGGTGTCTTAAAAATTGAAAAGATATTGTTGGGATTAAAATTAGGCAAGGGACATTAGTGTTGAAAATGGGACACTAGCGTAGGGTCCTAGTGTCCAAAGTACAATGCTAGTGTCAAGGTGGCAGAACCTGAGACACTAGGGGCCTAGATCCCTAGGGGAGGGTCTAGGACTGATTTTGAGATGTCTAGGGATGTATAAAGTCCGCACAAAAGATAGATAAGTGTTGAAAGATACCTTAAGATAGGTCTAGGGCTAAGCTAAGGATGGGTTGTCTCAAGTGACACTCATTGTACTCAAGTGACATTTTATATGACTACATCCCCCCTTTATTATATAAATGCAACAAAGTAAAATGACTAGAATAAATGAAAAAGAAGTGTACATGGACTTACTTGTAAGGTGAAGCCCATGAATTTGAGTTTAAGTGTGTGAAGTGTGCTCCATTGCATATCCTACAAATGAACCATGGATGCATGAGTCCTTACTTAAGAGATATCAAAAATAAAGACAAAACTAAGTAAAGAGATAAGAGAGAGGAAAGGAATGAATACACCTCACTGGGTATGCAAATCAATGCAAAAACTTGGTGACATCTTTTGTGTGTGTAGAGAGTGATCAAATCGGTGAATAACTAAGATTGAGTTGATGGCTTGCTCAGTCCCCATGTGTGGGTGGCTCAAGAACTCAATCTAATTTTGAATCCACCATTGCCCACCCTTGCTCAATGGATCACACATTGTGAATAACTTGGATTGGACTGATGGCTTATCCAACCATCCTATGTAGGTGGCTCAAGAACTTAAAATAGGCTATGACTCCATCATTGCCCCATGTGTAGTAGATACATCTGTAATTTAAACTAGGTAATGCAATTGTAACTATGTAGGATGGTCTTGGGGCCATTTAGAAACTCTAAAATGAAAAATGGCCAAGGGGCCTCTCGGGCACTTGGGAATGTAGCTCTTGGACTATGCAAAAATGCCAACCATAACAGATGGAATAAAGCATCAATATGGTGTGGTACCTGGTGTAAATGGTGTCTAAAATATATAATGTATAAAATGATGTGGAGTTTGTCATTCCATCTAAGATGAGCTAGTGTAAAATTGATCGTGTGGAAACAATGTGCTTGGTAGATTGCACACCGTCCATCATTGCCCACCCATGCTCAAAAGTTCACACACTATGGAATACTTGGATTGGACTTATGGATTGTTCAAGCCTCCTATGTAGGTGGCTCAATAACTTAAAATAGGCTATGAATCCATCATTGCATACCCATGTATAGTAGATGCATCTATAATTTAAACTACATAATGTAACTATAACTGTGTAGGATGGCCTTAGGGCCATTTAGAAACTTTGAAATGAAAAATGGCCAAAGAGCCTCTTAAGCACTCATGAATGTAGCTCATGAGGCATTAATATGGTGTGGTAATGAGCTACGTGGAAATGCCAACCATAGCAGATGGAATAAGGCATTAATATGGTGTGGCACCTGGTGCAAATGGTGTCTAAAATATACAACGCATAGAATGACATGGAGTTTGCCATTCCATCTGAGATGCGCTAGTGTAAAATTGATCACGTGGAAATAATGTGCATAATGAATTGCACACCATCCATCATTGCCCAATTATGATATATGTGTATATGGATTTTGGATTGAGTTGTAGCAAATTATGTCTATGTATTTGAAACTGAAATGAGAGTGATCATGTCATGTATGATGCCCCCAATCTAAGCAAACTTGGTATGATTATGTGAAAAACTAAGCATAAACTAAATTTGGGTTGTAACTGTCATGTCATTCTATCAAATATGGATTTTCCTATTTTTGGGCTACTGGGCAATAGTGTTGTACCTTGGAAAATAGCGTAAGGGTGCTAGTGTCTTACTTTTAGCACAATGTCCTTCTATGTTTTTTTGTGTAAACTAAAACTAATATGCGTCTGACTATTTTTTTTGTGTATTTACCTAACTCTATACTCTATATTATGTGTTGCATGTTGAAAACTGTATTATGAGTGCACTCAGACGACCTAATCTCTATGACAAACCGCTATGAATGCCCCCTCTTTTGAGGGGTGTTGTTGTACATGTGTAATAATTGTCCTCAAAATAAAAGCTCTACATGATGTATGTGACACTAAGCATATATTATCGCTACGTAGTAAACCAATATAATGTGTATACATGACATTAGAATGTAAGATAATCTGAGCATAAGTTGATAATGTACGATGTATGCTAGATCTAACATTCATAAGGTTTCAAGATATATATAACAATGTAAGCATGTGTATGAACTACTTAATCTAAGAATAATCTGAGTAAACTACCTAGGGGGAAGGGGCATGACGTCCATCAAAGCACCCAAGGAGGAAGGGGAGATGCATTAGGGCACTCATGGCATCTAAAACTGGGTGTATGTGTAACAAGTAAGAGACAAGTATCATGGCCATAACACATACATGAAAGCATACATTCAACACATATGAGGCACACAAAGTAGGCCAAGGGGCCACAATACAAGGGACATGGGCACATGTCGCTAAATCTTAGAAAACAATACATACAAGGTCATGTTTAAATGTCTACATATGCAAATAACAATCAAAGTTGGCTTAGAGCCACTTGGAAGGACAAATTCAAATGTCCATATACACAATCAAAAAGGCACACACAAGGACATGGGAACATGTCCAAAGCATACATACAATGAAAGGAAGTGGCGTAGAGCCATAGAATAATGACATATTAAATGTCATCAAATAGATGTAGAAGCAAAGAGACATAATCAAGTCTAAACTAAGAAAGCTAGAATTGAAAGTATGAATGAACATGTGGTACAAATCTGTATAAGAGCAAAGATATACATAAATTGAGTCTATAGTAGTAGTATTCGGCAAAAAATTTGAGTAGTATGTGATGATCAATATCAAGGTATACACAATGCTAAATCTGTGATACAAAGTATAAAAATATGTAACTTGGCAAATTGTAATCTATGTAGTATGATGCCTCTAATGGGTGAATGTATCAATGATGAGTTTGTGTATGTGCCCACAATGGGTATATAGTATCAACTCTAGATCTATGTAGAGAACCTGAGTCCTGTAAGAATATGTGAACACTCGACAAGAACAAGTGAAGCATGCATGTATGATAAAAACTAACAATACAAAGATAACTACCATATGTAGCACTTGACAAGTATAAATAATGTAAACATGGATATGCAAACAATCTAATTTTTTAATGTCTTGAGCAATGTGAATGTTTTTAATTTTATGAGTATATAATCTATGTACAAATAATCTGAAAATGAAACTATATATAAATAACAAGGTAAGAGGAGAGACACTATTGACCAATAACTCTCACAAGAGATAATGTCCTATATCAAATAGAGGGATAGTGATTGTGCATGATGTGTGATGAGGTACTTGGGATCTGAGAATCAAATACACTAAGTGATATGTAGCTGAAACTACCTATGGAGTAGGGCTATGAATATGATAAGCTGACTAAACTAACATGTGAATTGTAGGGCTCTGAATTTATGAAGATGACTAAATTGGCCTGTGAACTACAAGATTATTAGGGACCCATCTAGTAGAATAAACTATAACTAGAGTGGGTGATCTATGTTGTAACACTGATCTATGTGGTGGTGGAGAGAGAGGCCCTCTAGAATTCACAACATGTATCTAATGCAAGAGTCTCTCTAATAAAGGTCTCCATGGGAGAGCATGCATACATAGTATTGTTGTAGGAGTAGACCTCACCTGCACTGGTGGCTCAACCAATATTATATTTGTGCTAATAGACTCTATGTGTTGAATAAGAAATGGTGTCTATTATATGACTCATTGTGTAATAGGTAAATGATACTCATTTGGAAGTCCCTCAATTATAACATCTTGATTAAAATGTATATATATGAAAAATCTATATATGAAGGATGGAATGGCTTGAAGCTACTATATCCAAGGCCTACCTAATAACATGTCAAATGTGTCAGCACTAGGTACCACTATGAATTTAATGGCAACATGTGTAGGCCTAACCTATAATGGTAGTACTATCTCCTTGATGGAGCTCTGAACATGGCCATTGAAACCATGAATAATTGTATATGTTTGAGAAATGCCCTGCTCTGAATAACCCAAGTGGTGTAGAAGTGTGATAGCACACATGTTGACACTTGACCCATTGTCAACCATGACACTCTAAATAAGATGATGATCAATGTAGGCTCATACAAATAGTGTGTAAAAATCTATCATCATCAACTATCTCCTACTTTGAAAAAGTGAGGAGGTCTAGCTGGGACTATATTATGATACACCCCAATGATATTATTTAGAGGGTGTGTGTCCATCATTTGAGTATGATAGGATACCGGTGGTGGATGTCCCTAATAAGTATAGTGAACACATAAAGTGCATGTTGTCTCATTAGTTGTATGCTTTGGAAAGGATTTGAAAATATTTTCAATGCTTTTGCTTCCATTTTTTGTGGTCTAAGTGCCTCTATAGGAGCGTCAAGATCAATGATATTAGCTTTGATCAAATCATGCATCTTATGTCATAAGCTAATGCATTTGTTTGTAGTACATCCTAGTACCATGTGATAGTCATAGAATGCACTGGAATCATAATTCTTTGGAAGAGGCCTAGTCGTATCAACCTCTTTGATGAGAGGGAGAGATATGACATTGCATTCCAAGAGTTTTTGTAGAACCTGTGTTGGAGACTAAGGAAGAGTCATGAAAGGTCTCTGTGGAGGAGCCAATAAAACCAAGCGAGGAGGTGGGTCTGAAGCTACATTAACTATCATTTTTGAATCATTCTTATTCTCACTAGGTTTCACCTTATATGGAGGCGTATTAAAACTCTTAGTTGTTGAATTTGATCCAATTGTGTACTTTAGTTTGCCCATAAAAAGAAGCTTGACTTCCCATTCTTTCATTATATGACAAAGATCTGTGAATGATGGAAACTTCTAGAATATGATAGCTTTATGCGATGCCAATAACAAACTTTGCTTGAATATGTCTTGGATTTCGCTATCTGTCATGGGGCTAGTCATCTTTGCTAATATAGTTTTATATTGCAAGACATATTATACTACTGGCTCATTGGATTTTTGTTTGAGTTGTGCCACTTGAGCATAAGAAAAATTATCACTAATATTGATTGAAAAGTGTGATAAAAACATATATGCTAATGGATGGAATGTTGTGATAGACTGATTAGAAAGATCATAAAACCATTATAGTGCATAATCCTTTAAACCACGAGGGAAAAACTTAGTAAGGAGCCAATCATTGGACACATAGTCTAAACATGTTACATGGAAGGCTCATAGATGATGCTTTGGATCACCCTTACCATCATAAAAAGTAAGCTAAATCTGGATGGAAAAGGATTTTTTATTATATGTTATGCCAAAGGTGTATGTAAAAGAACATGAGAATCTAAGGCATGGGATGGCCTAGTAGTACCCTACTGAAGATGTAACACCTTGGCCTACAAATCATGGATCTCATGCATAAGGGATTATACATTTGGAGATAAGGAACTAGCCATAGGAGGTGTTGCCATTGTTTAAGTTTACCGAGTTAAGACATGTGGTTGTATAAGCTAAGTTGCCCCTCAAGTAGGTGTAATAATATTGGCATCTGGGGGATTAAAAGATTGACCATTATTAGATTTGTTCTTTATTTACATTATGTCTTGCATAATATGTGCATGATCATGAGGCTATTTCCAAATTCCATCTCTAAAACTTTGTAAAATCTCATCTTTATTGACTATATGATTTTCATTATTAAGTGGGGGGAGTGTGTCCTGATTCCCATCTTGTGTATCATTTTGATCTTGATTGTATTGCTCATCTTCGGATATATTATCCATCTTCAGATGTATTATCATTGAAGTCCACATGATCAGGGTATGAAGGATCAATGAGGGGGGTTGTAACTGGTCCTTTGTCCATGGTATAAGTTTGAATGGAAGGACTATGAGTATGTTCAATAGGATTGCCACTAAGTCTAATACTTTTTCTTAAAGGAAGAGATATAACTTTTTGAGATGGCATATAGCAAATAAAATGAAATAGTGATGCTAAAATAGAATATATAATATCTAAAAAGCTAAACACATATAAGGGAAACATGAAAATGAAGGGTACAAACCCTAATATCATTTAGGGCTAGGGTTTGGGTAGTATTTGAAATAAGTTAAGTTCACCAAATGATTTAAATTTTTAGGGTTATGGAGTGTAAGCCCTAGGTTGTTAAAGGGTTTGAGTACATTTAATCAGGGTAGAAATACACAATAAACATAGCCATTTATTTGTGCAAGAATTGACCTAATCTAATATTTCTAAAAATAGAAATGAATGACACAAATAAGTACTTTGCTAGAAACTGACTGAGATGGATGATCTGGAGGCTACTGGTGTGGAAGCAAATCTAAGTGTCATAACTAGGGTCCAAGTGTCAGAAACCCTCATGGACAATAGCATTATACCTTAGATAGTAGTGTTAGGGTGATACTATCCTAATTTTAGTGCTAATGTCCTTATGCATAAAGTTGTTTGATCTTCTAGGTGCATCTCCAGCTGAGTCTGACTTGTTTGTACCTATGTGGATGAACTTTGATTCACTATCTATGCACTATTTTTAGCTGATTTAGGAGTAAACCCTAGACCTCCATTTTTTTAGGATATTTGTGTGGCATAATTATAAAAAGTGTGATGTTAGCTAGGTAGTCTAGACATCCTCAACACCCTGTTGTGTTGAGAGTTGCCTACATACCAATACTCCAAGGAGGAATCAAGACTGATGTAGTTCTCCCGCCTAAGTGCTTGGTGCAAGTGCAAGTAAATGCTAGTATGTATGTCGAATTGAGTGCTTTGAATGAGGCTTGAGACTGAAAATCTATTTATTTTAGGTTTGGGAAGATTTTAGATGACTGTATGCAGAAGTAGGGTAGAATAGGGATCAATAACCTTGATTGTGCACAACTTGTTCTAAGCTTGTTTGTGTATTTTGCATCTAATTTCCATTTAGTAGATAAAGGGATAAGAGTCATGTATTTATATCAACCTGGTGCTTGTACAGGGTTTGAAATAGGTCTAGATTTACCCTAGGTGTCCTAGGAATTGAAAATATATCTATTGAGGTTGAAATTATGTAAGGGACATTGGTGTTGAAAGTGAGACACTAGTGTAAGGTGCTAGTGTCCAAAGTACAACATTAGTGTCGAGGTGGCATAACCAAGGCATTAAGGGCCTGGATCCCTAGGGGAGGGCCTAGGATTGATTTTGATATGTCTAGGGATGTGTAAGGTCTACAAGAAAGCTAGATAAGTGTTGAAAGAGGCCTTAAGATAGGTCCAGGGATAAGTTAGGGATGGGTTGTCTCAAGTGACACACATTGCACTCAAGTGACATTTTATATGACTATAGAAGCATGGAAGGTGTGCATAGAGTTTGTGTGTGTAAATAGAACACTTTGGTTGGATTAATTATTGCAAGAGGGGTTACTACTTAAATAAATGTATTTGTGCACCAAGGGATCAATGCATGAGAATATGATCAAGGAGAAGCATAGTGTCAGATTGGTTGGTCACTTCATTATCGATAAAAAAAATGGCGTATCTAAGTGATGGGTATTTTTGGCCACACATATCTATGGATGTGTGAAAATATGTACAAAGATGTAGGATTTTCCAATTGAAAAAAGGCAAAAGTTAGAACGTAGGGTTGTATCAACCTTTTCTAGTACTCGAGAAACAATGGGAACACCTAAGCATGGACTTTGTTTTAGGATTATCTTAGACAAAAAAGGGCTATGATTATATCTTTGTTATGGTAGATATATTTTATATAATGACTCATTTTATGGCTTGTAAATAGACTAATGATGATACATAAGTAGATATATATTTTTTTAAAGAATTTGTAAGGTTGCATGGATTATTACACAACATTATGATAGGGATACTAAGTTTGTGGACACTTCTAGAAAATGTTGTGGAAGAAATTGAACACTCAATTTTAGTTCAGTTTAACATATCATCCTCATATAGATACTCAAATGGAGGTGGTTAACAAGAACCTTAGAATTATATTAAGATGTCCAATGGGATAAAACCTTAGACTATGGCACAAAGTCTTCATGCAAGCAGAACTTACATACAATAATTTAGTAAACAAAAGTACTTAAATGACCCCACACTAGATTGTTTACAAGTAGAGTCCAAGAGGTGTTGCACAATTATGTGACATCTAAGAAGATAAAAGAAAGAACATATAAGTAGAATATTTTATGGAATATGTGCATGATGTTCATAGAAAATTGTGCATGTAGTCGGAGAAGAGAAATGTGTAGTACAAACAAGACACAGATGTAAAGAGGAGAGAATGTGAATTTCAAGTTGGTGACATGGCTTAACACACATGCGAAAGGTGAGGTTTTCTAAATGAACATATAACAAGTTAAAATGGAAGAAAATCATACAATGTAAAGTGTTACAAAAATTTACAATCAATGCCTACGAGATAGAGTTGTTTAAAGGTATAGATATATCACCTATCTTCAATGTTGTAGACTTGTATACTTATATTGAGGGACAACATGATGATGATGATGATGATAATGATAACATAGATTATAGATAAGTGGGTTTGAGACCACAATTTCCTAAGAAGGTGTGAGAGGAGGTTAAGCAGGTGATTGGACACTAAAATCAAGAAGACGTGCAAGAGGGAATATAAGGAATATTTGGTCAAGTGGAAGCGCCACAAAGTTCAAGATGTGATGTGATTGAGTGTATTGAAAATTTTCAAGTTCAAAATATCTATTGAAGGCCTCAAAAAATGTGTACGGGTATGAGTTCATGGTTTATTTCTATTAGTTGAGTTGTATGAAACATGAGTATTCGGGTCCACAAGCAATCTACATCACCTAAAAAGACTGAGATTAGGAATAAGTAATTTTGTGCAAACCTTGGTGGGTGCATAGTATTGGTAGAAGATTAATAATGGATTCTCGTGTAGCAGAGTTAAGGATCCTAGCACATGTTTAAGTTCGATACACCATGTTTGAAAAGTGTTAAACCATGCACGAGTGAGAGGATTTTGCGTAGCTCTATGCAATGGTTAACACCTTGTGAGACAGTCCACTCATCTTGGTTGGAACACATTGTGCATAACTAATGATGCTTATGCACACCTAAAAAGATGGAGTATGAAGTGTCATCCACATGTTATGTTCAAGTCTGACCTTAATGGTCAAAAGGTGATGAGTCATGTGGTTAGATGGTTGGACAACAAGGAATGTAAATCATTTTAACTTCTGTAATGACTTCCTATGTCTATAAATAAGATGGTCAAAGTCATTGAGTTGGTTGGCATCCATATAAAGAATTACACAAATCTGAGTCTAAGAAGAAGACTATGTGTTGTTGTGCCCTATGAGAGAAGGAACCATTGTTGATTCATGTAGAGCCTTGCGAGCATACAAGTCTAAATTTAAGAGCATTTTATTTTGACATCTCATTGGGGATTGTTGTAATCTTTGAATTTGAAGATTGTAATAAGGATACAATGTTTTGTGCTTGTATTTATGTTTTCCTCCATTGTTGTTAATTTGGTTAACTATTATTTTGTGTTGTGAGTTCTTATTACGCACACCAATATTGGGTGTTGATGAATGGGTGTTGTGAGATGTGTGGTCTAAGACCATCCTTTATTTGGTCTCTCTAATTATGACTTCATCATTTTCTCAAGCATTCTATTAAAGTTGGAAACCTTTTTTATAGCACAATAATTTCATAAAGTGGATTTTGATGCATGTGAATTTGCACATGAAAACCATGAATTAATATCCATGCAAACGGGGGTTAAATACAAAGCCACTATCTTTAATCCAAGGCAAATTTACTTATGTTGGCCTATTGTACCTCCTCCTTATGAGATCACCTGCTCCCCATACTTGCTAAACTCAAAGTCTTAGGAACAAACACGTACAAAAATAAATGGCCCAAATAAGAAAACACAATTTTTTTGTATGTTATCATTTATTGTTTCTCTTCCTCTAAATTTCATTAATTAATCTTTGTACTTTATCTTCCTAATTTTGGTATGTGGGTAGTTATTATCCATAGAATTGCATTATTCTATAATATTTTAGGGTTCTTATGCATAAGTCAATCGTGGGTTTAGACTAGGTATTATTAACCTTCACTAGCTTGGCAAAACATTTTCATGGATTTCTCCTCTACAACATGTGGTTACACACATGCAACTAGTTATTATCAAGTGCAAATTATGTGTCAAACTTTTCTCGAAATGGAAAAACTTAGATGTTTGTGAGTAAAGTTTTTCTACATTAAGGTATTTGTGTATGAATGTGTTATTAATTTTAGGTATATTTTAATATTTATATCTTTATAAGGGATTTGGTAATTTGATTTATACAACATATTTTCAAAAAAAATTGGTATTAAGACTTAAGAATTTGATTATAACTTTTTAATTTTCATATAGGTTTTGTTGAATTTATGTGTTTTCACATGCTTTCTTTCAAGATCGGATGCAACCTAAAAAATTTCTTGCTTAAACATTAGTATTAAATATTATAAGATATATTTTTTGAAGTCCTAGTAGAAATATCTTTATTCTTAGTTGCATATTTTTAATATGATTAAATATGATTGTCTATGCATATGTTGGTGTTTTGATTTTGAAGAATGCAATTTTGCCTAGAGATAATAATTGTCCAGATGTATATATATATATATATATATATATATATATATATATATATATATATATATATATTAATTGATAGAAATAATGGTATTAAAACTACAAAATAATTCTACAATCTCTTTTCAAAACCTTATCAAGAGTTGTTGAGACAATTTTGACAAGATAAGGTTATTCAAAATACAAGCCTACATATTAAGAGACAAAGAGAAAAAAGACCAAATGAAAAATAAAACCTTAGATCTTGCACCAATGCTTATTTATATTAATTAAATAATTGTTTGCCTTAAAAAAATAAAGGTTTAAATCCCTCTTTTTTCAAATAATTCTAAAATTAAATTGAGCTTTTATAATCATGTAGAGTTGGACTTAACTGAACTAGACTCCTAATCATGTAGAACTAGACCTAACTAAACTTAACTCCTAATCATGTAGAACTAGACTTAATTGGACTTAAATGGACTTGTCACACAATTGGGGTTGTATTGACTAATACAAATTTACCATGATATCCACTAATTTAGTATCTAATTAAAAACTACCTTATCTAGACTACAAGTGATGACAACTATTTATTCTAACACTCAATTTATCCAATATCTACTAATTGTTGGTATTTCATAATTTCAGTCTTTTCAACATACAATTCATGTTTGAGCTTTTAGAGACCTTTGGTGAACATGTCAACACACATGCTTTCAGTGCCACAAAACTTCAACTTCACTTCTCTATCTTCAATTTTCTCACAAATAAAGTGGTGTTGGATTTTATATGTTTTTTTCTCACATGAAACTTGGGATTTATTATCAAAGTTATGCAACTCTAATTATCATAGTATATGATAGTAGGTTGATGTTGCTTGTATCCCAAATCTTTGAGAAACTTCTTCAGCCAAACTACTTCCTTCATTTCTTGCATTGTTGTGATACATTCAATATTTGTGCTAAGCAAAATAACCATTAGTTTCCTCTTGCTTCCCTTACTGACTATGCCATTTCTAATTTGAAAACAAATGCTATTTTTTGATCTTCTGCTATCAAAATCACTAGCCTAATCAACATCACAATACTCAATCGCATGTACATGCTTTACAACTTTGTTTCCTTAAAAACAAATTCCATGAAAGGTTGTCCCTTTCAAATACTTGAAGATTCCATTGACAATAGTCCCATGTTGTGCTCCTAGGTTCAATGCATACCAACTCACACCTCTCACTACATATTCAATTCCAAGTCTTATGTATACCAATGCATACATAAGGCTACTTAATACACTTTGATGCATGATGTTCATCATCTTGCCTTGTTATTTATTAGTTTATGGAGAAATATCAAATATTAGTTTAACTGATAACAAAAATGGTAATAAAACTACATATAAAATTTCCAAGATCTTTTTAAGCCCTTCTCATAGAGTTGTTCATATGGTTATGACAAGACAAGGTTATTCAAAATATGAGCCTAAATATTAAGAGAGGAAGAAGAAGAGTGAACATAAGTACTATAAGGATCCCACTCTAGATTGTTTATAGGTAGAGTCCAAGAGGTGTTGCAGAATTGTGTGACATCCAATAAGAGAAAGGGAGGAGCATACAAGTAGAATATTTTGTGGAATATGTGCATATAAAATTGTGGATGCAATTGGAGTACAAACAAGACAAATGTAAAGAGGAAAGAATGTGAATTTCAGGGTGGTGGCATGGTCTTAACACACATACACAAGGTGAGGTTTATGAAAATAACATATAACAAGTTGAAATGGAAGAAAAATAGACAATGTAAAGTGTTGGAGAAATTTACGATCAATGCCTATAATTAGAGTTGTTGGAAGGGATATATATATATATATATATATATATATATATATATATATATATATATATATCATATATCTTCAATGTTGTAGACTTGTATACTTACATTGAAAAAAAACCTAATGAGGAGAATGATAACATAGATTCCAAAGAAGTGGATTTGAGACTGCAATTGCCTAAGAAGGTGTGAAAGGTGTAACACCCAAAATTTCACCTAAATAAAACCCATAAAAACTCTAAAAATTATTATTTTTTAAATATTTATTTATATTCACTATATTTTATTGCGCTAAAAATCAAGACCACTTCGAATGTCTATCATGAGATTGAATATTTAATGTAATAAAACCAACTTGATTAATTTTTTATAAAATATTTAATATTACTTTAAATTCCCTATATATATATATATATATATATATATATCCAATACTTAACTTAAATAACCCATTTTTCAAGTCAAGAAGAAAAGAATCAATTAAACTTATTTAATGGGGTTTATTTACCAAGTCAATTTATTTTATCTAATAATTTTATTATTATTTAGATATAAAAATATGACAAGTACATATATGTATGTATATATTATTATTGTTATATATATGTATTTGTTATTACTCATTGCATAATATTATCTTTAAAGCAATATAACTCTATAAAAATATTCTGAAAATAGTATGCACAACAACATATTATTCTAGCATATATCTTTAATCATACTTACAATACTCAATTATAATATGCACCTAATTATTAACAACCATTTTATAAATAACTTAACTCATTTAAAAAACCAGTCAACTACTAATTTACAATTTTCCATTAGAGGACTAAATATCACCATTAAAAGTTTGAAGAAAATTAATTAATTTAATAAGTGATTTAAAGAAAATAAATATTATTATTTACAATTAATAAATTCAAAGGTAAATTAAAAAATCAAAAGACTCTTTCCACTAGAGAATTTTAATATATATAAAGTTATATGAAAAGTCAAATAATTAAATCCATAACAATTAACTAAAATCAAAAGTAAATTAGAAAGTCAAAAAGGTTTCCACTTGTAAGTGGCAGATTAAATCTTTACCATAGGATTGTTTCAATTTAACCCTAGGATCATTTCCACTTGTAAGTGGCAAATTAAATCTTTACCATAGGATTGTTTCAATCTCAACCCTAGGATCTAAGGCACTTTCTAGAAACCCTAAATTCTCTTGAAGCTAAATACAAGTCTTATTCTAAATCATTGCTCTTATTTTTGTTTTGTTTTTATTTACAGGTTGGAGAAGCTCAAGGAAAAAATATCAAATGTGAAGACCAAACTCTTGTGTATAAATTCAATATATACAACTTCTTTATTTTCCTCCATTTATTTTATTTTTTGATTAAAATCAGATTGTATATATATTTTTTATTAACAAAATCACACACACACACACACACACACACACACAAAATACTATATATATTATACATATTGTTTCTATTTGTCTTTATATTCTACAATTGAAATACCCAGGATTCATAGATAAATTCTTGTATAATATTACACAGTTTTTTTAAAACCAAAATTACTTTCATTTATTTATTCAAACAAAATGTTACTAAATACTAACCCTTGACCTATGTCCCTAGCATCAATAAAGGGTTGATGGTCTTGACCCAATGTCAAGAGGTGGGTCGGCCGATTGGCCGAGCCCTTTCCCCTTCCATATTTGGGAGAAATGGGGGTTGGCTTAGTCACTACCCACTCCCTTTTCATTTGTTTCCTTTAATTTGTTTATTTTATAACAAATATTCTTATTTTATAATTTGTTTAATCAAATTCATTTATACATGTATTTTAATTAATCATATACAACAATAATAATATATAATATAGAGGATTTACAACACTATCAATGTTATATCAAACAAAAGGAGCAGAAGACCCTCAACATTTTGAATTTCAATTTGTGTGGGAAAACCAAAAACCAATATAGACATGGATGAGAGTGGAAGGAGGATTCTTCAAATAGGGCATGGGCAGGGAGGAAAGGAAGGAGGAGGAGACAAAGATGACCCAGATCCAAGTGGACTGAGGGTTGTCCATGCCATCAATGACATCCCCTAAAAGTTTGAATGGCCCATTTTGTGGGAGAGTTTTAGAGTGAAAGACTAGTAGGTGCTATATAATGCAGTAAAAGATTATGGATGGAGTCCTATGGAAAAAACCTGAGCGGAAGACACACTAACGCTAAGCAACAAACCTATAAAATGGACTAGTGAAAGGTCAATGGATAGAAAGGGGGTTCTATTCCTATGATGGGAAGAGGTTATTTCAAATAGAATGTGGGCGTGATGTTTGTTGGGTTGAATGAGGAGAAGAAGATGACCTAGATCTGAGAGGGCTGTGGTTATCTGTCTCATCAACACCATCCCCTGAAAAATTGAATGTCTTACTGGGAGGAAAAGAAATAGATTTGAAGATTGGCAGAAGGAAGTTTTTGGGTGTAATCTGGAAAAGAGAATCAAAGTAAAATCTTGTTGCCTCCTTATGATAGATCTGTAGAATTTCAACCATGCTGAGAAAGACAAAGGTTTGGTAGAATTTTAGGGTCAACCATTTCAAGGGCTACGTGTGCTTGTCTTCCTTTTAAGTTCATGTTTTTATCTTGGATCTATCTTATGGGATCATGTTTCATACAATCATTGGGCTATTTGTTTTAATCCCCCTCCCATTGGGAAAGGGAGTAAGTTTGGTGAAATTATAAGGTTTCATTTATTTTACACCATATACCAAATGGTTACTAGAATGTTGAGGGCTTGACTATCTAATTAGGGATTCTAAGCTAATGGTTCCAGTGGGAGGAAAATCCCACTTGCAATGTCTCAGATATGTGGTGGTGGTACAAAAGTTCCTAGTAGTAGAAGACCTTTTGCTCTAGCAAAATCTTATTTTGTAATGTAAGCTTCAGGGAAGCTTTGTTGAAGGACGTTAGTTGGGGTCTGGGTTTATATAAAAAAACTATTAAAGCCCTTGTTTGGCTAGGATGGGTGAAAATATTGTAGAAGACCTAACCTATGGGTGACAGTTTTTAGTCTCACTCAGTTTTGATCATGGTGGATAGAGGAAACCAAATCAAATCTTGCCTTATCAAAGTGGATGATAGAGGATTTTGCCCTCACCTCTTTTGGGTTATGGGGTTTGCCCAAGATTATAAGGTCATTTCTTATACATGGATAAAAAAACTTGTTATGTTTCAAACCATGGCTAGATTATTGAGGATGAAATGGTTAGGTCCTTGTTATGTTTTAACGACCAATGAATTTAGTGGGAGGAAAATCCCATTTGCTGGGTATTGGATGCACGAAGGTTGTGTGGAAGTCTTGGGTGGTAGAAGACCTTCTACTCCTAAAAAACTCTTGTTTTACAGGGTAAGTCTTAGGAAATTCCTATTGAAGGTCTTCAACTTTGTTGAATCTCATGTCTTTGTAACATCTTTGGTTGTACTAAGGTTGTGGGAACCTTCAAAACCCTCATGTTATGGTTTTAGGATCTGTAAAACCCCCTTGTTATCTTTTCCACCTAGGTTGTGGGATCCTCTAAACCCACTCATGCTTGTTATGGTTGTGGGAGCTTTAAAATTCTCTAATTGTGCCCTATGTAGAGGACTATTCTCAACTTCAAAGATCAAATCTGTGGAGGACTATTCTCAACTTCAGTTCATTTTGTTTGGCATGGATATAAGAAATCCTACCAAAACTTATCATATTAGAGTGGATGATAGAGGAATCCACCTTGATGGTTTCAATGGGAAGAAGAGCCCACTTGTTGTGTTTTAGTTACATAGAGGTCATGCAGAAGTCCTAGGTGGCAAAAGACCTTTTGCTCCTAGAAGATTCTTGTTTTACCGTGAATGCTTCATAGAAGTCCTATTGAAGGGCATCAACCCTTTGAGTCTCATTGATTTGTAATATTCATGGTTGCACTAAGGTTGTGGGAGCCTTAAAACCCTCATGTTATGATTTTAAGATCCTTAAAACCCTCTTATTTTGCCAAGGTTATGGGAACCTTAAAACCCTCTTGTTGTGTAGGTTATGGTTGTGGGAGCCTTAAAACCCTTTAGCTATGCTTTGTTAGGTTGGGGGAGCCTCCAAACCCTCTTGTTGTACTTGGTATGGTTGTAGAGTCTTTAAAAACCTCTTGTTGTGCCTTGTAATGTTCGGTTGTGGGGCCATCATGCAAAATCCTCTCCCTGGTTGTGAGTCCAGTTATCAAAACCCTCACTTTTCTAGTTCATAGCTATGGTTTCAAAGGCGTTTATATCATCAGATAAAAATAATAATAATATATAATAATCTTATTATTATAATGTCATTTTTTAAAATATATATTTGAATACATACATACATACATACATATATATATATATATATACATATATATATATATATATATATATATATATATATATATATATATACACACACACACATACACACATACACACACACACACACACACACACACACACATATATCAAAAGAGACAACTTTTTTATTATTATTATTTTAAATAAAAACATTATATATATATATATAAGATTCATTAAAATTAAAATATATAAGAATATTTATAAATATATTTATTAATAATTACAATAGAAATATAGATATTTTGGAAAAATAGGTTAATCAATTTGATTTATAGTCTAGAGAAGGTATTATGAAACATTTCACTGAAAAGAACCATTTACAAATTATAATTATTTAAACTTCTATATTGATTAATTCATTCTTTATCAAATTTCTATTATCCCATTATGCACAAATGAAACTGTATAAATAATTAAACAAACGAACTTATCAATCTGATTTAGTTCTTTGGAATGTAAAATAGGATATTTGTTTACCTAAATTACATATATTTACATATAAAGGCATACTAGATACTTGAACCAAAATTTAATAGTATATTATATATAATATTAAGTTTTACAACCTTGATTTTGTTTCATTGATACCTTTATAACTAATAATCATTTCATTACCCATTTTAATTATTGATACAATTAATTATCAATAAATAGATATACTAATTATTGTTTAAGATACTTTTTTTTTACAAGTGAAAAAAGTAAATCAGTTAATAACTTTCATACCTGGTTGTTCATAACTCCCTAATTAAACAAATTCTATTTCTAATATAAATTTTCAAAACAATAACTTAATCTTTAATCTTCAACCTCTTTCAATATATTCCAATGTAAATTTCATTTAAGCAAAAAACTCCATAACTTGTATGTCATAACAATGACTTATTTTCTATAACACTAATAATAAGATTAACTCAACTCAAAATGAATGTAATGTGTAAGCACTTCCCATATACAACTTGACAACAAGTATTTATTTCCACATTGTATAAGGTTAATTACAATGAAGGAAGATGTTGAAATATAATTACTAATCATTCAATCAAATGGGTGTAAAACATTTTCATCAAGATATAGAAGAAAGCGTAGATCCTCAAACAACAAGGGTTAAGAGTTTCTCTCATTTCCAACAAGTATTAAATCCCTTAAAATAATACATGAGGCTAAATGCCATAACAAATAAAACCTTCAATCTCACTCTCTAGCAAGAGTTATAATGATAAAACACTCTAAATCATCAAGAAGGCATTACAAGCTAAAAAGAATCAATATAAACAACCCTTGGGCAACCCACTCTTAGCTCCAAGATCCAAGATCCAAAACAAGATATACACCCAAGAAGAGCAACTCCCAACATTTTCAAATGCTCTAAAGTAGACCAAAGGAAGGCGATTAACCACCCATCCTATAGGCATCATTACATGGGATTATAACCAAGTGAGGTCCATTCACAGCCTCCCCTAAGCCTAAGGGAAAGAAGCATGCCTCGACACATATGTGTAAGGCTAGAAGGTTCAATAATACTAAGGTTTTGGTTACCAAGAATCAAGCAAAAAAATTAAGATTGCAAACACAAAAGAAAATAAAACACAAGGAAGTCTCTTTATAGGGAAGAGTGGAGGATACTTACTTCTTTTATATAAAAAATCATAAGAGCTTTTCTAATCCAAATCAAAAGTTCCACTTCTCATAAATGAAATCATGCCTTTGAGACAAGATTTGGGCTTGCCCAATAAGCCAATTATAAGATCCACTTCCCCATTCCCCAATTACTATCACTTGTGCCAACCCCCACATGGGTGGTATAGGGTTCTCTCCAAATTCCAATGCCCACATGCATACAACAACTAAAGAAGGCAAAAGAAAATGGCAACATATCAAAAGGAAAAAATCTTAAATTAATGATTCAAACCATGTACAAAAAAATAACTTATTCATTCACAATTTAAAAGAAGGATTCATTTGAGAGAAGCAAGAAGAGGAAATAAACATTTAATCATAAACATTTTCAAGTAAAACTAAAATGACCTACTTCAAAAACAAATCTTCCCTTGACAATCTTCCAAGCTTTCCTCTAAGCTTCCAAATTCTCTCTGAGGTTTTTTCTCCAAAATCCAAAATTCAAGATATATGATCCACTCAAAACCCCAAAATAAACTCCTTAAAAATATAAGACTACAAAAAAATGACCAATAAGAGGGTGACATGTGGCCATCTTCATCCCAAGGATGTAACCACCAACCATAATTTCTCTTACAAGTGTAATAAATATCCTTACACACTCGCATGGGTGTTTCTTCCACTCAAATATAAAATATAACTTATTATACAAAAAAATGAGGATTGCTTATGGGAACAAATTCTAAACTATAAATGAGGGGCTTTCTATAACCAAAAAGTGGTCAAAGGTCCTTAAAAAATCCACCTACCCAATGGGTATAGAGATGAGCCCAAAAAGAACTTGTAAAACAAGGTTAACTTGTCAAACATTTAAAGAAAAAGGTGGTTTAAAGGACAATTTTAGGATTGCATACAAGGGTTGGGTTTGTGTGTCAACCCAACTCCACATCTAGGTTAGTTAAACCTCCTATAGGGTTATTTTAAGTTTAGGTTGATTATATAAAAATAAAAATAAAATTTTAGGTTAGAACATCATTATTTCAAATAATAAAAAATAAATATAAAAGAGTACAAAATAGTACATTTAACAATTCACAAAATGAAAGGGTATAAAATTTAAAGGTTTGAAAGGGGTCCAATGTGTGCTTATGGTCTGTTGAGGCATGTCTGAATCCCTCATAGTCCCACCTTTGGTCCCCTATAATATTCACATTCAATGCAATATCAAATACATACAAGCAAATAATTGATATCTAAACCATATGAACAAGCATATATTTGGATATTGATGTTGAATAACATGATGATTCATTTTGTAACTTGCAATTGATTATATTGGACTAACCAAGGATTATAATTCAATTTTGTGACATATATATATATATATATATATATATATATATATATATATATATATGTCACAAAATTGAATTATAATCCTTGGTTAGTCCAATATAATCAATTGCAAGTTACAAAATGAATCATCATGTTATTCAACATCAATATCCAAATAAAACATATATTCACTCAAGACAATCATGTTAAGTAATCACACATAATTAAGGTCTATTGAACTAGCTAACTAAGGTACATAGTGATAATACCATATAATCTAATACATATCCATTGAGTCCATACAATATAATAAAACATATAATATGAATAATAATACTATCATGATAACATCAAGTATCTCACGTTGAATTTTCTACAGATTTAAAGGGTTGCCACATATGACAAATGTATCAAGACGACTAGGGTTCAAAGGTTCAACAAAAGGGGTATTACATTTAAGTAGGTGATTGGACTCTAGAATCAAGAAGATGTGCAAGAGGGAATATAAGGAATATTTAGTTAAGTGGAAGGGCCATGAAGTTTAATATGTGATGTGATTAATAATATTGGAAATTTCTAAGTATGAAATATATATTGAGGACCTAAGGGAATGTGCATAAGCAAGATCTCATGGTTCATTTCTATTACTTGAGTTGTATGACATAGGAGTATTTGAGTGCACAAGCAATCCACATCACCCAAAAAGACTTAGAGTATGAATAAGTAATTTTGTGTAAAATTTGGTGGGTGCATAGTATTTGGTAGAAGATTAATAGTGGAGTCATATGTAGCAGAGTCAAAGATCCTAGCACAAACGTTTAAGTTTGATACACCATGTGTGAAAAGTTTTAAACCATGCACGAATAGGATGATTTTATGTAGTTATACATAATGGTTAGTATATTTTGAGACAATCCACTTGTATTGGTCATAATAACTTGCATGAAACTATTATGATTATGCACACCTACAAAGATAAAGTATGAAGTATCATCCATGTGTTATGTTTGAATCTGATCTTAATGGTTGAAAGGCAATGATTCATCATTAGATAGTTGGATGACAAGGAAGGCAAATCATTTCAACTTCTGTAATGACTCCTTATACCTATAAATATGATGGTCAGAGTCATTGAGTTTGTCAGCATCCATATAAAGAATTACACAAATCCAAGTCTAAGAATAATACCATGTGTTGTTATGCCTTATGAGATAAGGAACAATTGTTGATTCACGTAGAGCCTTGTGAGTATGCAAGTGGAATTTAAGAGCATTTTATTTTGACATCTCATTGGAGATTGTTGTAATCTTTGAATTTGAAGATTGTAATAAGAAGATAATGTTTCATGCCTATATTTATGTTTTCCTCCATTACCGTTAATTTGGTTAACTATTCTTTTGTGTTGTGAGTTATTATTACACACACCAATCTTGGGTGTTGACACATGGGTGTTGTGGAATGTGTGGTATAAGACCATATTTCATTTGGTCTCTCTAATTGTGACTACATCATTTTTTCAAGCATTCTAGTAAATTTGAATACCTTTTTTATGGCACAAGAATTTCATAAAGTGGATTCTAATACACATGAATTTGCACATGAAAACCATGAATTAATATCCATCTATATAGACGCTAAAGACAAAGCCATTATCTTTAATCCAAGGAAAATTTACTTATGTTGACCTATTGTACCTCCTTATGAGACCACTTGCTTCCTAGACTTTCTAAACTCAAATTCTCGAGAACAAACATGTACAAAGATATATGGTCTCAATAAGAAAACACGAATTTTTGGTATGTTATCATTTATTGTTTTTCTTCCTCCAAATTTCATTCATATCTATGTAATTTATCTTCCTACTTTTGGTATGTGGGTAGTTATTATCCCTAAAATTGCATTATTCTATAATATTCTAGGGTACTTATGTGTTAGCCGATCATGAGTTTAAACTAGTTATTATTATCCTTCACCACCTTGGCACAACATTATCATTAATTTTTCCTCTACAACATGTGGTTACACACATGCACCCAATTATTATCAAGTGCAAATGATATGTCCAACTTTTCTTGAAATGGACTAAGATATTTGTGATTTGTTTTTTACATTAAGGTATTTGTGTATTAATGTGTTATAGATTTAAGGTCTATTTTAATATTTATGTGTTTATAAAGGGTTTTTTTAATTTGATTTATATGATACAATTTCAAAAACATTTTTTCTTGAGGTTTAACTATTTCATTAGAACATATCAATTTTGATTTGGTTTTTTTGGAATTTATGTGTTTTTGGGTGCTTTTTGTCAAGATTGGCTACAACTTAAAAAATCCTTGGTTTAATGTTAGTATTAAATGTTATAGGAGAGGAGATGCAAAAAATTCAATTCCAATTAACAAGATATTTATTCTTAGTTGTTTATTTTTAATATGATTAAAATTGTTTGTCTATGCGTATGTTGATGTATTGATTTTGAAGAATGTAATTTTTCCTAGGGATAAGAGTTGTCCAGATGTTGTTTTAAATTTTTTTTTTAATTTATAGAAATAATGGTATTAAACCTATAAAATAATTTTACTATATCTTTTCAAACCCTTCTCATAGAGTTGTTGGGATAATTTTGACAATATAAGGTTATTCAAAATATGAGCCTACATATTAAGAGAGGAAGAGAAAAAAGACCAAATGAAAAACAAAAACTCAAATAATTGTTTGCATTAAAAACATAGAGGTTTAAATACCTCTTTATTTAAATAATTCTAAAACTAAATTGGACTTTTCTAATCATGTAGAACTAGACTTAACTGATCTAGACTCCTAATCATGCAAAAATAGACCTAATTAAACTTAACTCCTAATCATGTATAACTAGACTTAATTGAACTTCAGACTCCTCTAATAATGTCACATGTCTTTATTGATTGAGACAATTTTTCCATGATCTCAATTAGTTTAGTATCTAATTAGAATCTACATAATCTAGACTACTTGTGATGGCAACAAATTATTCCAACACTCTCAATTTATCCAATATCTACTAACTGTTGGGTTTTCACAATTTCAGTCTTCTCAACATATAATTCATGTTTGAGCTTTTAGAAATCTTTGGTGAACATGTCAACATACATGCTTTCAATACCATAAAACTTCAACTCCACTTCTACATCTTCAATTGTCTCACAGATAAAATGGTGTTGGTTTTTTATATGTTTTTTCTCACATAAAACTTTGGATTTAGCATCCAAGTTATGAAACTCTAATTTATCAAATTATATGATAGTAGGTTGATGTTGTTTATATCCCAAATATTTGAGAAACTTCCTCAACTAAACTATCATTTATTTCTTGAGTTGTTACCATACATTCATCATTTATGCTAAACAAAGAAACCATTGGTTGCTTCTTGCTTCCCCAACTGATTAATCCATTTCCAATTTGAAAATAATAACCATTTGTTGATCTTATGCTATCAACATCACCATTCCAATCAACATCACAATACCCAATCACTTGTATATGCTTTGTAATAACTTTGTTTCATCAAAAAAAATTTCCATGAAATGTTATCCCTTTCAAATACCTAAAGATTCCCTTGATAACAGTACCATGTTGTGCTCTCAGGTTCAATGCTTACAAGATCACAACTTTCACCACATATTCAATGTCAAGTCTTATACATACCATAACATACATAACGATACTTATTGCACTTTGATACAAGATACTTGTTGACCAAATTTTGACCTCAAGTCAAAATTGGTCACGCCCTCTAGGTTGAAACCTCATAGGGTTGTCAAATGTTTATCATGGTCTTAAATTTTCTTAGATAGTTCCATGTGGTCATATTCGACCTTGTCTATATCATTGTCTAAGTTCTAGTCTTATGTTCACTTGTCTAGTCCTATGGGTCAACTATAAGGTCTTGAAATAGTCAAACATGGTCAAAGGTTTGGTTTCATCTAAAGTAATTATAAAAGGTTATTGAGGTCTTAGTAAAGTCAAATTACTATGTACTAACCTTTTATTTGATCCTCATATACAAAATTCACATTTTGGCCATCTATTGGCCCATGTGAAAGATGTAGTGTTGGATTACAAAGATTATTAGTCAAACATTAGTCATGTAAACATAAAGAATGCATAAAGAAATAACAAGCTACGCTAAACTATTATACAGGGTTTGCTAACGATAATAAGAAACAATTTAAATAAAGCACATAATCATATTACCTTCCCAAGTGATTCCACCATCCAAGAGCACCTCCAAGCGTGTTTTTCCCTTAGATTTGGTGTTTTTTGTCTTTGTCAACAATGGATGCCAAAATTGTCCATCATATCAAGATCACCATGCATAATCTAAACTCAATATAAGAAATATTATCTATGCCTACCAAATGAAGATTGCAAATAAGACATAATTATCAACACAAATGAAGATTGTCGAGATAATTCTACATTATAAGTCTACAGTATTTTAGTCAAAAAAATGAGGGTGAGAGGCCTTCTATTTATACATTTTCTAAATGGGCTAGGATCAACCATGACCATCCATCTCAAGATTGAGATGCATGGCCATAAATTAATCTAATATTTGCAATTAAATTCATAATTATTTGGGAGGAGGGGGAATTAATGGGGCATGGGTGTCCATAATCTTGATATTTGTTACATTTATGGCTTATGGATGCTACCCCATTGATCATGTCATTAGGCAATGTAGATATTGAGAATCAATTTTCAATAATGAAATAATAAATAACCTCCATGGAAAATCCACTTAAGCTCTTGATTTGAATTAATTAGCTTTAAACAAGATTAATCAATTTTAGTGTAATTTTTTGGAAAATGGTGCACAATTAATCAGTATGAACAAAAAGTCATATTAGTAGGTCTTAATTTGACCCGAGAAGAATTGTAGGGTGATGTTAGATGTGTACAGATCATGATCCCATTTAAGATGTTATTGATACAAAATAATAAGGGTATGTGATGTGTACTAATGAATTAGAAGAAAAGAGTGATTTAGAGCACCAAAATATGAAATTATCATTTTGACTCAAAATATTTTTAGAAAATTTATGAATCACATAAAATACATTACCCCATTTAGTGATACATTAGCCTAAATTGACACTTGTATATGATAAGATTGAACTATTTAGTGTGTTTAAGTGATTTTTCCCTAAATTGGTTATTTGAGTGCAATTTGAGTAAGATTGACAATTTCAACGCAAATGGTACTAGGAATTGGATGTATACATTTTACCCCTATTTGAGAAGGTATAGCGAGGCATTCAGGTGAAGTAACATCTTTTCAAATAAAAGAGTTGTCAAGAAGAAATTGACCAGAAATGACCCATGATGCCCCCTCAAGAGGACATACTAGGGTGAAAGAGAAGGATGGACTCTCAAAAAGAGAGAGAAAGTGATTTTAACACATGGAACAAATTAAATCCAGATGAGCTAAAGATTGCATGCATTGATTCTATTAGTGATCAAAATATAAGTAGAATAATTTGGGCCCCAAAAATGGGGGGAATGGGAAGGATACAATACAAAAATAGAAGCAACACACTTTGAACACACCTAAAGATAGGGTGTAAGCTACGCACTTCAAAATTGATCAATCCCATGATAAGTTGTACACTAAAACATTATCATCATGGGTAAAAGTGTGGAGAGCTTGAAATTAGAAGAAAATGAAAATGTTGCCTCCAAAGATATAAGAAATAATAATATGCTCCATTAGAGAAAATATGATCATGATAAGCAATTATGCCCCAATAGGGTAGATTTTGATCATTGATAAAGAATGGTTTGCCCCTATAGGGCTGATTTGATTCAATGATAAGTTTGAATGGTGTTCCCCTGCATGGGCAAGTTGGTAAGCAATAACTCAAGGATATAACCTATTATAACATAGATTAAATATGAGTGGGTACAAACATAAATGCAATGGTGGAATGGCTTTGGAAAAAACATAAAAACCAGGCATATAAGGATGCACAAAGTGATGAAAATAAAATTAAAGATGACTGAGATGACCCAAGATACATCATGTATCCAAGCATTGCCTACATAGTCTAAATGGACCTCAAGCCAATGTAGCTCACCCCAAAATTGGGAGAGAATGGAATGAGGGATGATGAAAACTAACCAAGGTTTTATTAGACTCATGATGTATGCTAAGAGATGCCCATCTAAGCACAGAGTCAGAGTGTTAAGCCTAGTTTATGTATGGTGATCTTGAGATCTATTCATCAAAGCTGTGTTAACATTTAGATTTGAATCCAAAGCACTAAGTGATTGCTATAACAAAAGAAATTAGGTAGTAAGTATGAGGAAATTATAATGACATGGAATTTTAATTGCCCAAAGCTGGTTCAAATGTGAATACTTATAACTAAGGATAATGGTAAGAAATGACCAAAACTAGAGTTACAACTATTTACATTTAAACAAAAAATAAAGACAAAGAAAAAGCAAAACATAAATGAACCTAACTTAAAATCAAGATATGAACAATCAGGGTCTAAGTAGGAACAATAATGTTTAAAAAAAAAGCAAGAACAACTTAATAACATGAGATCAAGATAAAACTAATCAAGATCTATGTGGACCATCAAGATGTTCTTGAAAAATGAAAGAAGATAAGACCAAACAGGAAAACACCATGCTAAAGCGAGACAAGAAGTAATAAAAAGAAGAAACAAGAATAAACAACTAAAAGAAAAATAAATAAATGAAGAGACAAGAAAGCACAACAAAACAACAATAAAACACCAATAAAACTCAAATAAACATGCACTGTAAAAATAGTTATTCAGGTACATGTAGTAGAGGTATTACTTTATACAACAACTTAAAAATAACAAGGACACAAAGTTGTTTCCTAATTAAAGAGGAAAAACACAGAATAAATGGGGGAAGAGAAGAAAAAGAAGGGGTTGGTCAAGCTAACTCCAGATGTACAAGATAAGTGGACGCTGCCTACATAGTTCCATGGATGCATGGTCCAACATGAACTTTAGGCCAAATTTAGTTCTCCCAAGAAGTGGGATAGAAGAAAAGGTGATGACCAAAAAAACATGATTAATGTTGTAGAAGAAAAGGGAAGAGATGAGCTCATAAAATGATGAGAGCATACAAATCAGAATGGTCCAAGAGTAGGAGTTCCAATAAACAACTAAACTGGCTACAATGACCCATGCTCACAAATCAACAAAAATGAAGATCCTGATCAGGAAATAATGCCTACCAAGCAACAATGAAGCAATAAAATAATGTGTAGTATAATATATCTCTATATAACCATCTAGTAGGTAAAGATCCTAAGCTAAAGATGAATTTATGTTTACTTGTCTATAAAAGAAGCTACAAATACTATCCATGCTAATATACTTCATAAAACTGACGTCAAATGTGTTCATAATGTTGATGATTCATAATCAGGATCATAATTGGTCAAGGGATAAAAGTGTTTAGGTTATAACAAGCCTAACACATAACAAAGAAAGTGGTTCTTAAAGAGAATGGTCTAGAATGAATGGGTTCCAAATGATAGTATATAATGAATATGGTTCTCAAAGAGAATGATCTAGGATGGGATAAAATGTGTTTAGAGTGCCAATGGTCCAAAAGCCTTCACTGTCTAAAGTTGTGAAAGTAATAAGATGCTGGAAAGAATGTCCAAGGTAAGTTAAAAGAATATGGTCTATGAGAAGATAATCCAGGATAAATGGTAGGATAAAATAATTCAACACAAGTTGCCCCCATGTAAGGGGTCTTGTAGACAATGGTTCAAAGTTGTTCAAGTGTAGAACCTCTTCAGGTGCACAATGTTCATGGGTTTTGGAAGTTCTTCACCATTTGGTTTAACCAACTGATATGCCCTTGATCCATAGTTTGCCATGATAACATATGGTCCCAACCAATTAGGTTATAACTTACCTTGTATCTTGCATCCAACATTTGTGTTCTTTTAATTCTCTTTCAAGACCAAATCACCAATCTCAAACTCCCAAGGGAGAATGTGCTTGTTGTAGTTTTTTCATAATCTATTTTGATAGGCTTGCAAGTTTTCTAGGGCATCCAAATGCTTACCATTAAGAAGTTCTAGTTTTTGTAACCTAAAGACTCTATATTATTCATCATCTTCAATATGCTCCAAAAATACTTGCAATGAAGGTAGAACGATCTCAATCAGGATAATAGATTTTGTGTTGTAAACAAGGGAGTAGAGAGTGGCTCGTACGGGGGTTTGATGACTAGTTCTATAAGCCCAGAGGGTAGGAAAGATTTGCAAGTGCCAATTATAACCAACGTCATTGCCAATCTTCTTTAAAATGGATATAATGGTTTTGTTTGATGCCTCAGCTTATCCATTACCTTGAAAGTTATATGGCATGGATTTCTTGTGATTGATTTTAAATTTTGCACAAAGGTATTTTACGTCTTTATTTACAAAGGATCCACCATTATTGGATATAATGCATGCTGGAATGTCATATCGATAAATGATATGGTAATGAATGAATTTGGCAATCTGCTTCTCAATGATGTAAGTGAGAGGAATGGCCTCAATCCACTTAATAAAGTAATCGGTAGTAGTTAAAATATATTAATGTCCATCTAAAGATGTAGGGTTTATTTTCTTAATGAGATTGAGACCTCAAGTAGATAACGACCATGGTGTTGTGATCAACTGTAGTGGTAAGGAAGCTGCATGTATCAAATTTCCATGTTGTCAATAAGGAGCACATTTCCTCACATAATTACAAGAATTTGTCTCCATATTTAGCTAATAATAGCCTATTATAAGGAAACTCTTTGCTAAGAATACACCATTGGTGTGGGCCCCACACATTCCTTCATGAACCTCCTTCAATGCTAGCTTAGATTCTCCCAATGATAAATAACAAAGTAACATTCCATCATAGTCTTTATGATAAAGCATGTTTCTAAGGAGGGTATAATAGGCTAGATGATGATGGAAAAGTTTTTGTTGGTTATTGGATAGGTTAGGTGGAAAAACATGATCATGAAAGTAATTATAAAAGGTTTGATACCAAGGTAGTTCAAGTGGGGGATTAGGACCAGTAATGGTGCATACCCTTTCTAAATCTAGCCTAATATGTGTAGGATATAAAGTATTCTCAATAAAAAAATTGATACTCTTTAGCTCTACCATCAACCTATATCATTGACCCAATCATTTCCATTGCATCGATAGATTTATTGCTGGCCCTTGGTACTTGTTCAAACTATAGAGATTTAAAATGAACTTTGAGATTATCAATGATTTACATATAAGGAACAAGCTTGTCATCTCTAGTTTGATACTGATCAGTGGTTTGATTGATGATTAATTGGGAATCACCATAAACCATTAGGTGTTGAATGTCCCACTAAATGGCAAGACATAATCCTATAATAAGTGCCTCATACTCAGCCAATATTGTTGGTATAATAAAAATTAATGTAAAACACATTGGGAATCAAATCCCCTTATGGTGTAATCAACAATATACTAACTCTAGATCCATGAAAAGTGAAGGGACCATCAAAATAAAGCTTCCATTGCTTAGGTTCATGTTGTACTTCTTCCATTGTCATGATTGAATCATCAAGAAAGTTGAATCTAAGTGGCTGATTGTCTATAATAGGGGCCTCTACAAGTTGATCAACAATAACCTAACCCTAGATAGCTTTCTAATTCTTATACTCAACATCAAAATTTATTTGGATCATGACTCATTTAGCCATACATCCTATGAGAGCTTATTTGGATAATAAATACTTGAGAGGATCCACCTTGGTGATGACAATAATTTTGTTATTCAACATATAATGTCACAAATTTTGAGAAGTGAACACCATAGCTAAACACACTTTCTCAATAAGCCTATAATTGTGATCATAAGCTACAAGTGTACAACTTAAATATTAAACTGCATGTTCTTTACCTTGCTCATCATGTTGGGCCAAAAGTGCCCCTAGTACATGCTTAATCACTAATATGTAAAGAAGCAGTGGTTGTCCAAGTGTTGGTAGTCTCAAAACTGGTGGGTTGGCCAAATATGTCTTGAGCTTCACAAATGCTAACTAATAGTCTTCATCCCATTGAAATGTAACCCCTTTTTTCAAAACATGGGTAAATGGTTGGCACTTATATGCCAAATGAGAAATGAACCTATGAATTGACTGGATCTTTCCTTATAGGCTTCGGATCTATTTAAGATTTGAAGGTGGAGGCATTTCAATATTGGCCTTAAACTTAGTAGGGTCAACTTCAATCCTTCTTTGTGATATAATGAGACGTATACATTTCCATGAAGTGAACCCAAAGACATATTTCTTAGGATTCAAGTAGACTTTATATTCATGATGCCTTTCAAATATTATTCATAGAACATCAAGATGTCCAGCTCTTGTTATTGATTTTACTAGTATGTCATTAACATAATCCTCAAAAATATCATGCATCATGTCATGGAAGATGATAGTCATGGCACGTTGATATGTGGCTATACTATTATTTAAGCCAAATGACATGACTTGGTAACAAAATGTCCCCCGTGAAGTGGTGAACGCAATCTTGTGTTGATCTTCTTGGGCTATCTTGATTTGATTGTATCAAGAAAATCCATCCACAAGGGAAAACATCTCATACCCAATAGTAGAATTGATGATCATGTTGATGTTGGGTAGAGGAAAATCATCTTTTGGGTATGCTTTAGTGATGTCTCTAAAATCTATGCAAAGACATATGCCCTATGGCTTCTTGCTAACTATAAATATGTTAGATATTAATTTGGAATAGTCCAACGGTCTAATAAAGCCTTCTCCCAATAATTTCTCTAATTTAGATTTTACCAAGAGGGTGATGCATGGATGCATCTTTATCAATTTATACTTAACTAATTTGGAATCTATATGAACAACAAGGCAATGCACTACCAAGTGTGGGTCTAAGCCTAGCATGCCTGAATATACCCATGCAAATATATCTCTAAAATCCATTAAAATGGATATAATATGTTCATGCTTTGCTTCAGTAAGGGAAGCTACAAGATAAACAATTTTGGGATCATGATATATTCCCAGGCTTACTTTGATTATATTCTCTACAAGAAGTGTGGATCCATCTTCAATAATAGTAGGCAAGGTGTGATCTTGATCATCTTCTTTTGCTACATCTTCTTGATTTTCCTCCAAAAGCTCTAGATAATGTGATGAATTGGAATCCACCATCTCAGGTAATGACTAGGTAGAAAAAAATATCTAAAAACTCAGGAGTGAGATGCTCAAACATTTGATGTTATTCTAAAGAGATACTTGTACTATCTATAGATATAGGACTTGATGGACCTTCCACATCCTGAGCGGATGAGCAATCTTTCCTACCTAAGAATACATGCAACAAGTTTTCACTCAAGGGCTTATCTTTTTCTTTACTTTTTCCCTGATCAATGAGTGCCTCAAAGAGGTTTTCACATAAATATCTTGATGTTTTATATTTATTATGACCAAGAAAGTTTGCCTACTCTCCAAAGTAGGTAGAAGGATCCAATGAAAAATCAAAGCCTTGCTTGTGATTGCCAATGGGTAATCTATTTCTTAGGCCCATGTACTCTATAATTGATTCTTCATTCTGAAACTCATCAAGGCATATGGCCAAATTTTTTTGGTCTCAATTAATGATTTTGAGATGGCAAAGGCATAGGCAAAAATGAGGTTCTGCTTCAAGATGAAAAGATCCAATAGTGGAATGGGAGCTTGCTTCAGGATGGGAAGCTCCAATAGGATAAATAGGTTTTATTATCATAATGGTGTTTTGGTCAAATAAATATGAGTCAACAAGCTCATCAAAAAGGCTATAATGGGATGTCACATCATTGCTAAGAGTCTCATTCCTAGTTGATTCATAAGAATCACTATCAAAATTCATGAGGTCACCCCCTGGCGGTATAAATTCGAGACCATGATTTAGATTAAGTACTCCAACTAATAAGGGTTCTAAAATTCCTTATGCTCATGGGCCAACACTACTTCCTATATAATCAAGATGATCCACAATCTGATTAAGGATAATATACTTTAGATTTTCAAAGAAATTAATAATGCCATTAGAATGTAACTAGTCTCTTTCTATAAAAGCCTCTCAATCCTTCTTTGGTGAAGTCACGGGTACAAATACCACCAGTGTTTTTCATTGATCTTTATTTGGTTGATAGATCAAGGTGGGTCTGTTTGGGATCTTGGATGGTTTAGGTTTACCAAATGTTTTTGGAGACTTTGAAAATGTTGCAACATGGAAAACATCCTTTAGATGGTATGTGAAAATGCCCACATCTTTAATAACAACCTATTTTGCAAGGGTTGCAGGAAATATATCAGCCAGGTGGATGCAAGGTCACTAGGGTTAATATAATTAGATGGAGGTAGATGTGAAACTATCTCCTTGTTATTATTTAAAATGAATTTAGAACTAGGACAATAGTTATAATTATGATACTCAACCTTAAGATGTTTGCAGTACTGATAAGGTTGTTAATTGGTGGGAACAATAACCTCAATCCCATCATGGGAAAACTCAAGGCACTAATGTAAGGTGGATGGAATGGCTTTTACTTAATGGATCCAAGGATAGCCAAGAAGTATGATATAAGGTAACTCAATATCCAGAAGATGAAGTAATGTGTGGTGGGAAATAGACCCAACAATGATTGACAACCAAATAGTACCAACAGATTCCCTCTCAGCATTATCGTAAGCCTTTATGGTGATCATTTCTGATTAGATGTCCTTTACAATGTAGCTCAATCTATGTACCAATTTGAGGGATAATATGTTCATCCCCAAACCATTATCTATAATAACCCACTTGATTTTATGGTTTTCAATGATTACCTTAATATACAGTGGGTTCTTATGGCTTGGACCTAGGGTAGACATGCCTTTTTAATCAAATGTGAGTTGTTGAAATAAAGATAAGTGTCCAACTAGTGTTTGGAACTATTCAAGATTTATATCTTTGGGAATAATTGATTCTTGTAAAAGGCTATTTAGAATAGTTCTATGGACTTCAAACATATGCAAGAGATCCAAAATGTAAATATGCACATGGGTTTTGCATAGTTGGTTCGATAGATTATAAGGTTTTTAAACATTAAGATGAGTCAGATTGGCCTTCGCTAACATAGTGTTATGATTAAAAACCAAAGGCATAATGTTCACATTGGGTTTTATGGGAGAAGAGGGCAAAGAGCCTTGGAGAGTAACTCACGAGCATCTCGTTATAACTGCACAACCTAGAGGTGGTGAGGAGACAATATAATCCGAAGACAAAGCCAAAGGGCCTTGGAAGGTGACTCATGGGCGTCTAGTTACATTTATACAATTTTGAGTTGAAAATGAGCCATTATAATTAGAAGAGGGGTATTGTCCAGAAATAATAACCCATGCAAACAAAGTCATAATAGAATTGTGTGAATTCGACATGGTATTACTAGAGGGAGAGGGTGTTGGCCCTATAATAATGGGTCCCATATTATGAGGAGCATGAGATGGCTCATATGATTTGATAATAATAGTGGTAATATGGGTTGAAAAAATGTATCCCATAGTGTTGTTATAATTGTAAGGCATATTGTTATAACCCAGGTTGTTAGCATGGGTATTATGATCCTAATTAAGATCATGTTGATTATGATTTTGACCCTAATTTTGGTTCTAATTCTACCTCTAGTTCTATCCTTAGTTTTATTGATTGTTCCTTGGTGATGGTTGATTGTGTTTGAGAAAATGGATCTTGGTAGATTCTCATATCTTGATTAGTGCCTTGTGGGGCCAATTTGATCTCAACTTCACCACTCTCAATCAGATCTTTAATTATGTGCCATAATTAGATGCATCGATACACACTATATCCAATAACATGATGGAAGTTGCACCATTCATTCTCCTTGTACCAATCTAGTTTTGGTTGATCTTGAGGAAATGGCCTTGGTACTGGCCATATAATCAAGTTAGCTACTATGAGCGTTTGAAACACTACCTCAACTGGTTTTCTTAATTTGCTAAATACTCTATATTAATTATGGAATGTCCTTCTTAAAGGTTGTATTTGCAAATTGGGTGATGGATTAGGTGGATCCATTTATACATTTGGGGCTGGTAGGGCCTACATAATTTGTACATGTCTTATTTTAGTCACATAATTTCCAACCATGTCTTGTTCTTGTTAAAACCCTTAGGTTTGTCTTGTGCATTTGTTTGACTAGAAGATGGGTTTTAATTTGACGTTTGAGCCTATATGAAAATCTTGATAAGGCCCTTAACAATAAGATCCTTCTCAATCTGTACACCCTTGTCAATAATTTCCTCAAATGAGTTAGAATAAGTAAGTCATAGATTGTGCAGGACCTCAAGATGTAAGGTCTATGTAAATATGTTTGCCAACTATTTGTCTAGAAAATTGTGTTGAAAATGACTAGCTAGGGCCCTCCATCTAAGTAGGTATGCTATGAAGCTTTCTCCATCACATTGTTTGGCTTTTCAAAATTCAATATGATCCAAGCAACAATTCAGGCAACAATTCGGGTGATGGGTCCACCCCAATTGATGACGGAACTTCTGGGAGCCATAACTTTTGCACCGTAGCTCCAATTGACTCACCGTTTGAACTATTGGAAAGATAATAATGAGGGGAATGTTGTGAGATGGTATTGAGATCTGATTGATGAAGTTTTAAACTTGAAAACCCAATGGAAGTTCCCTAAATTTTAATTTTAGTAGTGCAGTCTAAAAATAGTAAGTTTCTAAAAATAGTAATTCCTCGAATTCTGTATTGTTTTAAATCATGGAAATCAAACCACTCGATCTCCCTCAAGATTGGTGACCTTCCACATCCTCCTCCCACCTCAAAAAAATGTATAAATTCAGATGTAACTAGAAATGGAAATCAGACATTTCTTCTCAGAGATAAGCATATGTTTGGGTCTGCAAATTTTATCAATAAGACATCCCTTCTTAGAGATAACATTATTTGAATTGTCTTGTTTTATTTTTTTGAATTATATTTCAACCAAAGCTTTCAAGTTTTGGATCACAATAATAGTCAATTCATGATAAATGTGTATGAGAAATAGTTGACAAACTTTTTAGATATGTCATTCCAATCCACAATTGATCCCTTGGGTAATTTGGGTAGCCAATCTAAAGCTTGTCCTGCTAAACTTCATGGAAATAATCAAAGTAAGAACACACTACTATAAGCAACCTCTTGGCATAATATGAAACATGCCTATATGTGTTCATATGGGTCACCCTTTCCTTTGTATTTACCAAATTTGGGTGCCTCAAAATGAGGCAAAAAAGGGACTTGGAGAATGCTTAAATCAAATGGATATGGACATATCTCATCAAATTTGTACTTCCTAACTCTATTATTTGTGTCCAATCATGTCACAATTTATTTCATAGAGCTCCACTCATTTATGGATGGAACATAATTCTATTGGGGTGGTATGTGCCCCTATTGCTACTATTGGGGTGGTATGCACCCCTATTATTGCTATTAGGGTGGTATGTGCCCATGTTGTTGCATGGATTTGGTAGGGATCTACACCCTACGCTCATCAACTTGGTTTTGGTTCACTCTTTGAGTCAAGTAGGTAAGTAGTCAATTCCTAAGAATTTTTTGCCTCAAATTTACCACATTATATTAATTTTGGGGAGTTCTTAGTCTATTCATAGTACATGCTAGTTTAGAGGAACTAGCTAAATTGTTTTGTATGATTTATTCAATGCATACTAAATGTTTGGGTACTTAACTTTGCAAAATAACAAGAGGATCTTGGTGATTGAAAAATGTATGCTCTGTGTCTAGTGGAGCGTGTTGTGGAACCTCTTAAAATTTGGGTTGTTCTATTGAGACATCTTGATCTATCATGGTTGTGTTCTCAACTAGATTTTGTGTTGTTTCAACCACATTTCCTTATTATTTGGAAGTGTCATTGTGGATTAATGTAAATAATAAAGAGTCTATCAAGTCTATAATAAGTTGGTATACATATTGTTGACTTATTTTCTTAATCTTGTTAACAAGATCATGATATTTTGGATTTGACTCTATAAGTATTTCCTTACCTTTATTATAAGAATAAGGTATGTTTGTGAAAACTTGATCTTATTGTTGTTCTCCTTCCCTAACTAAAGTATGAAATTATTCCATAAGGAAATACAAGGGTAGTCTAGGACCTAATTCTATCAACCTTAGAAGGGCCTCATCTTTATCCTCTTGGTATTCAATATATTCTTCCTCGGATCCTATAGTTGTAGGAATGCCCTCAAAGATAATGGAATTGTTTTGACCATCATAAAAATTCTCTTCATCATATCTAGGGACATAAGAGACCCCACTGTGAGTGAACATTTGAGTCATGTCTAGAAAGGGTTACTCTATATGTTTGAGTAGATTTGGAATAATGTTTGCAAACATTTTAAATAAGGTATGGATTTTGATCCTACTTCTAAACAAATGACTAAGGTACCAAAGAGACTATAAAAGGAGGGTGGTATGGAACCACACACAATTAGAAGAATGATGTTCATTAATTTACTCAACCTTGGGTAAAGTTGAAATTGTATGAATTAGAAGAGGGTATGATAACTCGAAAAGCCTAAAGTGTAACTAGTACACTAAAATGTAAACTTTTGAGATACATCAATATCATAAAAAATTAGTTCAACTTTGATGATTTAATATTATAAAAATAGAAGAAATCCATTCATATTAGGAAGGAGATAATGTGAACTATGAAACTCATGATGTGGAAACATGTAAGAATTCCTAAGTATAAAACTAGAACCAAATGGGCAGCACAACACTGCCACATGGTAATAGGAATGGTAGTATAAAATATTTTCAAGGACTTAAAGAGTGATTTACACACAAGATGAATTAAGTATATTAATGATGAGAATGATAATAAGTCTATAAATGACCTTCAATCCAAATTAGAAATTAAACCCAAGTTTCCTCAAGTCAAGTGTAAATGGTGAACCCAGTTTAACACATCAACCTTGTGAACTTAGAAAAGTGCAATTTTGAATTTGAACTATAAATGAAGGACTTAAGAATATTTGAAAAGTGGTTTAGACTAAAATGGGAAACATAAATACACCAATTAGATGATATGACACAATGTTTTAAGATGACAAATTTGAACAAGGAAAAGATTGATTTTCACTTAGATAACATAACACCTCTTTATTCAAGAAATTATGGACAATGTGTTTGGTTATGATGTTTGTTTACAATAAAGTTTTGACTCAAATCAATGACCAAGTAAGCTAAAAATACTAAAATATACCAATACAACTAAGTAATCATTTTAAATCCCTAAAACTGATAAGGTTGCATGATATTATTGAAGTTTGTTTTTATACGTGCACTTGAGAGGAAATTAAGTGTTCATCCAGAATAAAAGTGCATTATATGGTAGGGTATTTTACGCTCCCTTTTTCTCAAGTGAAAATATGATGACATGGACCTTGGGGTACACCTTGAATCAACAATATTTTCATGGCAAGTGGGGTTTGTCTAAAACTCTACAAGTTGTGACCATCTAGATTGATCCCATATGTACAAACTTTCATGTTTGCACATAAGAGAAGTAACATATCAATTGGATCCACATCAAATGGTTTGTTATGAAAAGGTTTTGTCCTTTTCACAACCACTAGATTCATCAATTACTTAATGTAGTCTGATGTACTAAATGATCATAAGTTCTAGGCTAGATTGCCACTAACAGAGATGGTTTAACCACTCAAACCATCATCCTAGTAGGGTGATCCTAATTTATATACCCCCTATTGAGAGGGGTTGAAGATGATGTCGAGAGATGAAGCCCCAAGTCAAAGCTTCCCTAAAAAACTCATGAGAGGTAACGGCATCCCCCTCACAAGCCAAAATGCATGAAATAAAATCTAAGTAAAAAGGCTTTATAGGTTATTTTTAGATCACCTAAACCATGTGGGTTTTGGGGAGAACCTAGACAAATTAATTTTTATGCCTTGGACAAAGGCATAATTTGCAATTAAAATGGCACTTTTGATCACCTGAGTTCCTTATAGGTGATAAGTGGAGAGCATACACGTGTAAATTCCTTTTTGCTCAGACAATTTTAACAAAAATAAGTGATAGACGATTACACAAAACAAAAATTTAAAGTGAGTTTGGTTTTAAGCATTGAATTAATTAAAGTGTTTGGTAATGTTATTTGGCCTCTTGACTTTAGTTTGCAAAAACTTTTGAAAAACAATCACAAAACATTCAATATAAACTTGCAATTTTTACTTTTAAAGCACCATAGGAAAGTTCCTAGTTCTTTTTAAGAACCAAAAGGAGGTTAAAAATATTTAATTAAACTCAAATTGATTACTTTACACATTGGTCCTACATATAAAGTTAGATAGTCTTGTTTAGCTTTGAAGTACTTTTGACTTTGAGACAAACAACTTTGGTTTTATTGTTATCAAGTCTATGTTTTTTTAAAAACATAGAGACCAATACTAGTCATTGTTGATCGGTGTTGATTCCTACAAGACCATCACCAGTTGAAACCCAACCATTGTTAACAACAACCATTGATCACCTATGAACTTGAAGGCAAAAATGTTATGCTTCAAAATATTAGTTAGGATAAAATCTCCAAAAGATAAGCTTCTGGATCAAGATTATGTTTAGATTAGAGACTTATAAAACTCAAATTACTAAAAACAAACTTGAATAAAAGCTCAAAATGAAAATTTTTAAATGTATTTTCCCTTGTAACCTAACTGATGGTGGTTGGACCTAATTATCACTGGTCATTAAGAACTGTCGATGGTCACTATGTAACCTATGTGTGCATAAAAAACATTAGAAACATGGGAAAATGAGCTAAAAAATGATGTTTAAGGACTTTCTAGTGATTAAAATGAAAATATAAAATTTCCATAATGTTTTCCATGCTTGAATGGACTCTATGGTCCCACCAGGTGTGCCAAAATGTAGTGTTGGATTACAAATATTGTTAGTCAAATATTAGTCACGTAAACACAAAAAGAACTAACAATCTAGGCCAACCTATTCTGTGGGGTTTGCTAACATAATAAGAAATAATTGAAAGAAAGCACATACTCATATTACCTTCCCAAGTGATTCCATCATCCAAGAACTACTCCAAGCATGTTTTTCTCCTTGATTTGGTGTTTCTTATCTTTATCAACAATGGATGCCAAACTTCTCCATCATCTCAAGATCACCATGCATAATCTAGGATAAAGATAAGAAATCTAATCTATGCCTATCAAATTAAGCTTACAAATAAGACACAATGATCAACACAAAGAAATATTGTGGAGATAATTCTGCATTATAAGTCTACAATATTTTAGCCTAAAAAATGAGGGTGAGACGCCTTATATTTATAAATTATCCAAATGGACTAGGATCAACCATGATTGTCCATCTGAAGATTGAGATGTGTGGTCATGAATTAATCTAATATTTGCAATTAAATCCATAAATATCCTCATAATGGTTTGGGAGGAAGGGGCATTAATGAGGCATGGGTATCCATAATCTTGATATTTGTTGTATTTATGGCTTATGGATGCCACCCCATTGATCATGTCACTAGGTGATGTAGATATTGAGAATAATTTTTTAATAATGAAATAATCAATAGCCTCCATGGAAATTCCATTTAAGCTCTTGATTTGTATTAATTAGCTTTAAATAAGATTAATCAATTTTAGTGCAATTCTTTTGAAAATGGTGCACAATTAATCAAAATGATCAAAAATTCATATTAATGGGTCATAATTTGATTCAAGAAGAATTGGAGGGTGATGTTAGATGTGGTCAGACCATGATCCCATTTAGGATGTTGTCGACACAAAATAACAAAGATATGTGATGTGTACTAATGAATTAAAAGAAAAGAGTGATTCAAAGCATCAAAATATAGAATCATTATTTTGACTCAAAATGTTTTAAGAAAAGTTAGGAATCACATAAAATGCATTTTAACATTTAGGGATGCATTATCCTAAATTGACACTTGTATATGACAAGCTCAAACCATTTAGCGCGTTTAAGTGATTTTGGCCTAAATTGGTCATTTGAGTGCAATTTGAGTAAGATTGACAATTTCAACACAAATGGTGCTAGGAATTAGATGTATATAGAATATTTAGAAGTAAAATTCTAAGAATAAAACATTTCAATAAGATTTCTAATGTCCCTGGTGTCAAAAAAAAGTGAGAGAATGTTTAGTGATAGTTAGAGTCTGACATCTACAATTAAACATCTAAACTTAGCAAAATGACACTTTACAAGCACTTGTATGGCCTTGAAAGATCAATTTTTAGTTTAAAATAGTTTTTAAGTGTCTCTTGGGCCCCCTTATATCTTTTTCCATGTTTGTAAAAATGTTTCAAGTCAAATTGACACTCTAGACACTTGTTCTCCTCCATCACTACCTTCATAAGCTTAGGTAGGGAAATTTGAACTGAATGGTATGACCAAGAGAGAGAGTTAAGATATAAAACTTTGGAAATTATTAAGGGTCATAGTAAGATTGAAATTAGTGGAATTGGTTTGTAGATTGATGGTATATTCTTTATGAACAATCACTAACAGTGATAGTAGGTCACTATGTCTGAGAGGGGTCTATTCTTGCACCTGTTTCTCCAATTCAATGGAGAGGAATGGTTTGGATGATAGTTTTTAGAGGTTAGATAGATCCATTTCATGGTGGTTTAATTAGATAAATCATCTCCATGAGGTGTATTCACTTAGATAAAAAGTCTCTTGATGAACAAGCTATTTTAATGGATCATGCTACAAGTTTCTATTTCCTTTTCATGGTGGTCACTCTCAAATGGTCCTAATCATTCATCACTCATAGAAAATCCCTCAATTTCATGGAGTTAATGTGCTTTTATTTGGGAGGTGTTTATTATCCATATTATTCAAGTGTGTTTGCTCTTGGGAAACATATTTTATGTTTAAATAATTTACTGCATGTTTGACTGTCAATGTGGCTAAAGTACTAGTGATCCATCATAGTAGAAGAGTTTGAGACAATATTATACTACTAGAATTATAGGAAGATCAATATAGTAGTCCAATACACCCTCTAATGAGAAGTGATAAGTTTTACTTCAAGATATAGGCCTATACTGACTGTAAGAGTAGATGAGAGATGCTCATAGTCATGAAGAGGCCTAATACATCTCTTCATGCATTCACATGGTCATTGATTGCCTCATTGCCATCACCAAGTTGATTTCAATTGACTAAATGTTGTAGACTATACACATACCTTTTGTATTGGTTGACTATACTTGTAATTCATACATACTAGTAGGGTAAGTTGAATATCAAAATGCATTTTCATAAGCCTTTGTAGGCTATTGAAATAGTGATAAGAAGTGAGGAATGGTTTGATATACTTGAAAGGTTCAATAACTCAAGATAATAGATGTGTATCACTAAACAGTCAAAAGGTGACCTACAGGCACCCAAATTATAGGTCCTCATTTTAGATCAAGTCAACACATAAACAAAGTTAATATAATGAAACCTTCTTTAAGTCTCCTCAAGCCAGATGCAAACAGTGTCACAACCATTGAAGATTAACTTAGACACTTGAAGTTAGATAAAGGGTAAATGGATAAAATTGAGTTGACAAACCCTAAGAGATCACCTACAGTGTCGTGTATAGATGGAGAAATTAAGATAGTGACTTGGAAATAATATTAAAGTGTTAAAATACCATATGATAATGGAATAAGCTCTTTTGATCTCTCAAACATCATGCCTAGTGAAAGGAGTAGGCTCAAAACTCCTATATACAGTCAATATCCTATAGGTTACCTATTGGCTAAAATTTGGATAATTGGCTTCAAGCCTAAGGAAAAAGCTAGTAGATTATGTATGAAAGGTGATTTGTGTCCTAACTTGAAAATTTAAACAATTTTAGGATCCAAATAAGATCAATGAATTTTAAGGTGAAGTTTCAAACCCCAACACACAGTCATGACTCCTAACGAGCACCTATAGTCCATACATACCAGTAGGTGAAATAAAGGTGCATATAATGAAGGGGAAAAGATGTTGAAGGGTGATATGAATATAAATTGGGACCCTAATAAATATTAAAGGCTATTGGAAACCTTTTGATGTGTAAGTGAGGTCCTAAACTGACAAAACACAATCAAGACCCTCTAAAGGCACCTACACACTACATAAGGATAGGTTGGTCCTAGGCCTAAATGAGAAGAAAAAAAGGATATAAAGAGACTCTAAAGCCTACCTTAGATAGAACAAGTAGGTCATAAGGTTATTTTTAGACCAAATGAAACTTGAAAAGGATTTATCAAAACTAGGTTTCAAGTCTCCATACATGATCAAGCATAAACTAAAAGTTTGCCTACTTAGGTGAGGGTTTTGCTTAATCGAAGGAAGATAATGAACTGATAGTAGTGTTAAGGTGTGGAGCTAAAACCTTCACCAGATGAGCAGATGTTGAAGTTGCTAGATTTACATAGTCATCGATGACGGCAAGGAGTCAACCAGTAGCTACCGGCGTCGGTCATAGATCGGTCGACGTCGATCACAGGTAGACAGGCAGGGACCGACGTCGGTCACCTATACAGAACAGATTGTTTGCATGATAGGATTAACTGTTAGTTGTAAGTCCACGTCTCTATCTTTAGCAGGACTATTTCAAGCCTTTGATTAGGAGGTGTATCTAATGGTTGATATTGCATTGCTCATGATCCCTAATTCTATATAATGGCATAGATCTTCATAGCTTGCATACTTGTGAAAGTGTAAGAAAGAACAGTACAAGACATATTGTATATGTGTGTATCAATCCAAATTGTTGGAATTGATTGTAAACTCTTGAGGGAAAGAGATCTGTACATCTGAGAGGTGTGAGAAGAAAGTGTGATTTTTCTTCTTTGTATTTTCTTCTGAAAGAGTTTAATACAAGTTTTCAGGGTGGTTTCTTGTATCTCTTATTATTTGCTGTTTCTGATTATAGTTGCTTTCAATTCTAGTTTAATTCCATGTTCTGCTTACATAAAAGTAATCAAGTTTATTGGTTGATCCCCAACAAGTGGTATCAGAGCTCAGGTTGACTAACAGGTGTTTCAGATTTGGTTAGTGTTTGTTGATTACAGGTCACTCACAGGGGTTTCTATTTGAGTGGGAGAAGCAATGGCAGAAGAAAGCAAACTGAGAATGGAGAAGTTTAATGGCAAGAATTACCAATTATAGAGAATGCAGATAGAGGATTATTTGTATCAGCAAGATCTGTACTTACCGTTGGGTGGGGTTAATAGAAAGCCCATAGATATAGAAGATGAAGAATGGGAAGTTCTTGATAGAAAGGCTCTTGGATCTATAAGATTGAGTTTTGGATCTTTTGTGATTTCTAACTTGTCATAGGCAAAGACAATAGTAGAGTTGATGGACACTTTAGCAAATTTATATGAAAAGCCCCCAGCTTCAAATAAGGTATATCTTATGAAGCAGTTATTTAATTTGCAAATGCAGGAAGGTGGATTTGTATCTAATCTTCTTAATGATTTCCATGGAATTGTAAATCAATTAAATTCAATCAAAATAGTTTTTGATGATGAAATTAAAGCTCTTTGCCTGAAAGTTGGCATAGTTTAGTAATGGCAGTTAGTAATATTGCATCTGCTACAAATATCTTGAAAGTAGATGATGTTGTTAGTGTAATCCTAAATGAAGAGACTCGCAGGAAAAGCACAGGGGAATCATTAGGTAATACTTTAAGTATTGAAAGCACGGGGAGGCAAAAAGAGAAAGGCAAGCATGAGAGATCAAGGTCTAAGTCAAAGATGAGCAATAGATCCAAATCCAAAAATGGAAAAAGAAAGATAACCTGCTAAAATTGTGGAAAGAGAGGACATGCAAAGAAAGATTGATGGTTGAAGGTTAATGAAGAGAATCAGCATGAAGGTAATGAAGAAGCAAAAGTTGTAGGTATTGTTGCACAAGATGCTCTTTCACTTTATTTGCATAATAAAATAGAATCTTGGGTTTTAGATTTTGTGGCCTCTTTCCATGCTACCCCAAATAGAGAATTTTTCAATGATTATGTCCAGGGAGATTTTGGAAAAGTTTATTTAAGGGATGATGAGCCTTTTAAAATTGTTGGCAAAGGAAAAGTGCAGTTGAAATTGCAGAATGGCAACACATGGGTGTTGAAAGATGTCATGCATGTCCCAGCCCTGAAGCAGAATCTGATTTCTGTAGGAAAGTTGGGTGATGAGGGTTGTACAGTAACTCTCACAATTGAATCTTGGAAGGTTACCAAGGGAGCACTTGTATTAGTCAGAGATAAGAGAGTAGGTACTTTATATTTATGTAATTGTATTACTGATTATTCTCCTTTTGTATTATCTACTTCAGATGTGGATGCAAAGTTGTGGCACCAGAGGCTCGGCCACATGAGTGAGAAGGGAATGACTATTCTTAAGTCAAAATGCAAGCTTTCAGATTTGAAAAGCATAGATCTAGATTTCTGTGAGCATTGTGTTTTTGGAAAATAGAAGAGAGTAAGGTTTGTTAAAACTGGGTCAACAAAGAGGAAGCACAAGTTGGAGCTTGTTCACACAGACGTGTGGGGACCAGCTCAGGTAGCTTCTATTGGAAGATCACAGTATTATGTTACTTTTATTGATGATGCTACAAGAAAGGTATGGGTCTATTGTATAAAGAAGAAATCTAATGTTTTTGACACTTAAGATTTGGAAAGCTTTGGTTGAGAATGAAACAAGTAGGAGATTAAAGTGCCTTAGATCTGACAATGGTGGTGAGTACTACAGCAATATGTTCATAAGTTATTATTATATGAATGGAATACGCAAGCAAAAGATGGTTCCAAGGACACCTCAGTAAAATGGAGTTGCTGAAAGGATAAACAGAACAATATTGGAGCGTGCACAGAGTATGAGGTTGCATGCTGGTTTGCCCTTATAGTTTTGGGTAGAAGCTGTAGATACTGCAGTTTACCTAATTAATAGAGGACCCTCTACAGCTCTGGATGGTGGAATTTTAGAAGAGGCTTAGATAGGTAAAAAGGTAGATCTTTCATTTCTAAGAGTTTTTGGTTTTAAAGCTTTTGTGCATGTTGATAAAGAAAATAGAAAGAAGCTGGATGCTAAGTCTATGAGGTGCACATTTATTGGTTATGGATCTGATGATTTTGGATTCTAGTTTTGGAATCTAGGAACTAACAAAATAATTAGGAGCTGTGATGTTGTTTTCAATGAAAAAGTGATTTATAGTGATCAACTCAAGAAGCTAAAGAATTCTGAGCAGGGCCATGAAGAATTGGATGAGGTGACGGTCCAAAATGAGCTCGCGGGAAAGAATTATCACAGACAGAAAAACACAGAGACTGACATTGGTCAGGAAGGAATCGATGTCGGTAATATAGGAATTGACGTTGGTCAGACAGTGACCGACGTCAGCCAGAAAGGAATTGATGTCGATCATGTGGAACCGATGTCGGTTAGTAATAGGCCTGGAGGTGACCGAGGTCAGTCACTGTTAGAAAATTTGGGCAAACAACAAGCAAAAAATGAGTCTCAGACGCCCATCAGGAGGTCAAAAAGGGTAAGTAAACCTCTAATTTGATATTCCCCTTCATTATTCTATTTATTGCTTACTGATGGTGGAGAACCAAAGAGTTTTGATGAAGTAATACAAGTGGAATCCAAGAATCAGTTGGAGCTAGGCATGAATGAGTAAATTGATTCCTTGAAAGAGAACCAAACATGGGATTTGGTTGAGTTTCTAACAGGAAAGAAGACACTGAAGAATAGATGGATCTATAGGTTAAAGGAAGGTGAGAATGGATAGATGAGATATAAGGCTAGGTTGGTAGTGAAAGGATTTACACAAAAACTAGATATTGATTATGGTGAGATTTTTTCTCCTGTAGTTAAAATGACTTCTATACGGACTGTATTGTCTTTAGTTACTATTGAGGATTTGCATCTTGAGCAACTTGATGTTAAGACAATGTTTCTTCATGGAGATTTGGATGAAGAAATATATATGGATCAGCCGGAAGGATTTGAAGTCAAAGATAAGGAGAAGCTAGTGTGTAGGTTGAAAAAAAGCTTGTATGGTCTCAAGCAAGCTCCTAGACAATGGTATTTGAAATTTGATAGGTTTATGACTGAGCATGGCTACAGTAGATGTCAATCTGACCATTGTGTTTATTTTAAGAGATTGGATAATGGTAGATATATTATCTTATTGTTGTATGTAGATGATATGCTTGTTGCAGGTTCACACATGCAGGATATCTCTGAGCTTAAGGTGAAATTAGCTCACACATTTGCCATGAAGGATTTAGGAGCAACAAAGAAAATCCTTGGCATGAGTATTAAGAGAGATAGGAAAAATCATAGGTTGATTTTGTTTCAAGAGGATTATGTGAACAAGGTTTTGGAGAGGTTCAATATGCAGGATGTAAAACTGGTAAGTACACCTATAGCTAGACATTTCAAGTTGAGTAAAGAACAGTGTCCTAATTCACATGATGAGGTAGAGAACATGAGTAGAGTTCCATATGCTTCCACAGTTGGGAGCTTAATGTATGCAATGGTATGTACTAGACCAGATATTGCCCAAGTAGTGGGAGTTATCAGTAAGTATATGACCAATCTAGGGAAGGAGCACTAGAAAATAGTTCAGTGGATTCTCAGATATCTGAGAGGGACCAGCAGTAGGCATTTGTGCTATGGTGGGTCAAACACTTCTCTACATGGATATGTAGATTCAGATATGGCAGGTGACTTAGATGGCAGGAGAAGCACCATAGGATATGTTTTCACTATTGGTAGAATGACGGTTAGCTGGATTTCAAAGTTGTAGAAGGTTGTTGCCTTGTCTACTATAGAGGCAAAATACATTGCAATCACAGAGGCTAGCAAAGAGATGATATGGATGACACAGTTCATGGAAGAGTTAAGAAAGGAACAAGAGAGTTGCAGACTATACAATGATAGTCAGAGTGTAATTCATTTGGCTAAGAATTCAGCCTTTCATTCAAGAACCAAACATATATAGCTTAGGTACCACTTCATTAGACAGGAATTGGAGGATGGTGAGTTGAAGCTAGAGAAGATCCATATAGATAAGAACCCTACTGATATGTTAACAAAGCCAGTAACAAAGGAGAAGTTGAATCTTCATTCAAATTTTGTTGGTCTTCAAGATTGAGTTTGAAGATGGAGAAGATAGAAGATGTTGCTGTATAGGTATTGGTGCAGCTGTTTATCTCCAAGTGAGAGATTGTTAAGGTGTGGAGCTAAAACCTTCACCAGATGAGTGGATGCTAAAGTTGCTAGATTTACACAGTCACTGATGATGGCAAGGAGTCGACCAGTAGCTACCAGCATCGGTCATAGATCGGCTGACATCGGTCACAGGTAGATAGGCAGGGACCGACGTCGGTCACCTGTGTGTCTAGAATCTATTTTCATGGACAGAACAGATTGTTTGCATGATAGGATTAGCTGTTAGTTATAAGTTCATCTCTATCTTTAGTAGGACTATTTTGAGCCTTTGATTAGGAGGTGTATCTAATGGTTGATATTGCATTGCTCATGATCCCTAATTCTATATAATGGGATAGATCTTCAAGCTTGCATACTTGTGAAAGTGTAAGAAAGAACAGTACAAGACATATTGTATATGTGTGTATCAATCCAGGTTGTTGGAATTGATTGTAAACTCTTGAGGGAAAGAGATCTATACATCTGAGAGGTGTGAGAAGAAAGTGTGATTTTTCTTCTTTGTATTTTCTTCTAGAAGAGTTTAATACAAGTTTTCAGGGTGGTTTCTTGTATCTCTTATTCTTTGCTATTTCTAATTCTAGTTGCTTTCAATTCTGGTTTAATTTCATGTTTTGCTTACATAAAAGTAATCAAGTTTGTTGGTTGATCCCCAACAAATAGATCTAAAATGGAGAAGATACATTTTAACATGGTTTCACAATGTCATGAATATCCCATAAAATCCTTATACTATATGATAGAGGCATGCAACATTGTTTAGTCCTTTTCTAAGGTACACACAGTCACATAGGCTATCCATCCAATCTTGAGAAGAGATTGATGATTTGAGACCTCCATAAGCATAATCACAACTTGTGATTTTTTAAAGATAGTGGTAATTAATGGGAAAAATCATTCATGGTAATTTAAAGGCCACACAAGCAATGGATATATCAACTTTTTTGTTTCAAACCTTGCCCACTCTATTAGCAAGAGGTAGTCATGAGACCAAGGGGTCCATTTGAGCTCAAAAGCACAAAAAGAGTATGCCAAACTTCATGGAGGGTCCTTGAGGAAATTGAAATTTATGTTAAAGGTTTCCATACACTCAATCCAAGTACCCTTGAGGGCTAACAAAGAGATGAGAAGCCTAAACCCCAAGACCCATGACCAGTACACTACATGTATACAGAGGGGTAATGATCCTAGACAAGGCATGTAGAATGAAAAAGAAACTATTTTTTTAGGTATATAAACATATCACAATAGTAATATATAGTTTTGAGGCCTAAAACCCAATTTGGACCTATCTTGAGTTTTAAGAAACACTAAGCATGCCACTCGAGGAGTAACTTTAGATACTCATACAATAGCTCACAATTTACATGGGAATTTGAGACATCTAAGATAGGTGAGTATATTATTAAATAATGTTTTACAATTGGAAGGAGGTTAATTGATGATATGTTCTTTATGAATAATTGTTAAGACCCCAAACATGTCTTAAACCCTCCTAAAACCCTGATAGTAACTAGTCAAGGAAAAAATACCTATAAAGTACATATAATGACATATTTTGATACTAAAACCTCTTTTATGTTGTTTAGGAATCCAAGGAGGTTCTAAAAATTTACTTTTATGCTGATGTCACATGCATAAATTATCATAAATACCCTATTTTTCATTATTTTTGGTGTTTTGTAGGTGTTATAAGACAAAAAAATTTCCAAATCATTATATGAGGTCATTTGGAATATTTAATATATATTTAAGTCAAAAAAATTTCATAGGATATTTTGGAGATGATCAAACTAGGCTTATTTTTAAAGGCAGTCTCAAACATGCTCAAAATGAGACTAGGTGACAAGGTGATTTCTTGGTTTGTATAATTTTATAAGGTATCAAGATATCAAAATTGACATGGAGGTTGGTGATATCTTAAGGAAAATTAATCACATTATTTTTGATGATTTAACATGTGTGGTAGAAGTCTGGAGAAAGAAAATAGGGTCCTAGGTAAGGAGGCCTAATTGAGGACTAATTCAAGAGGGAGAAAAGCAAAAAAGATGGACTTTCACTCAGAATTAGGTGATGAAATTTGACATGGAGATGTAAGGACATAATGGGTCCTATAATCTTCCATTGGCTTATTATTATCATTTGTAAAAATCCCTACACAAGGAGATTTATATGTTTTAAGGGCTAGAAGGAAACTAGGCCTAATAAGGGATTAAAGAGCAAAATGAGTTCTTGGTAGTTTTAATAGGAAAAAAAATGGTTTGTTTCAGTCTTGATAAAAGACAATTCATGGAGATATGATGACTTAGAGAAGATGAACTTGAGTTTTAAGCCACTTGGACCAAGTTAGGTGTGGGAGATGAAGAGTTTCAAGACACCTATGCACATGAATGATGGAATGTCAGATCAAAAGATTTTATTAAGGCATGAAATATTTCCAATTATTTTCATAAAATTATTTCATGTTTAATTCATTATTGGAAAGTCCATTTGTCACTCCTTTCATGCAAATAAGGATACTTTTCAAGAAGCTAGTCAAGGTGTCAAGCCCATTTGTAATCCCTATGACACTTGGAAGGTTGAAGCTTCTTTAGGAGTGAGAAACATGGTGTCATAGGTCTAATTAGAATTTTTCATAAGCCCCTTTATTTTTATAACTCTCATGGACACTTGTCAATCTTCTACTATGCCCTTCTCTCTCTTCACACTTTTCTATATAAGTAGCCACTTTTGGCTAAGTTTGTAGAATCCACACTTGGTATGATGAAGCCATGATAGTTTGAGTAACATTATTACCTTTGAATATAATATTTAAATCTATTTTTTATTTCTAAACTTCTTGTCTAAATGTGTGAAGTAGTGCATAGTTGAATGACAAGTGATAACCATCTATCCTTGTGTTCACCTTACTCTTTCATATTTTATGGATGTAATATAATATCTAATAGGTCACATGAAGTGTAGTTAGTGAATTTTTATGTATATAAGTATAAATAAAAATAATAGTGTCTGAAATCATACCTCTTATTCATCTACCTTGAGAAGTGCATTGCATATCACCTTCATGTTTGAAATACTTATATTAGAGAAACCTTTGATGTTGAAGTTAGTTTTATGAATCATCTTTCATAGTGCAAGTACATGGTGGTATATTAGATATTAAATTGGTACATCACCTCATTATATTAGGTTTTTTTCATGTTCTCTCTATCCCTTTTCAATCCCAAACAAGTTAATAGTATAGGTGATGAGCTTGAATGGCATATCAAGGGAGCTAGCCCTTCAATCTAGAGGTTTACCCCTGATATAGACAACCCATAGGTCTAGGGGTAATCCCACGTTCCACTTAAATTGTAGAAGGCTTGAACTACCTCTTCAAGGGTGAAAAATTGTGTGAAAATAGTTATGGCATGCTCGATGGGACAATTGTCTCAAACACTTCTTATCAAGGTGAATGCTGGTCTTGACAACACCACAAATACATAAGTGTTCCTTACTCAACATTTGGTGACTCCACTAAAGGTATAACATCTACTTGCAGATCATTTTATTATTTATTTTATTCATGTTTAATGTGTTAGAGGTATAATCACTAAGAGAGGAGGGGGGTGAATCAGTGAGCCCAAATAATCCAACTCAATTCTGATCTTTACAAATACTTAACTAGTTACCACAAGCATTCATGAAGCATACATATCGTTCATAGCAATAAGCAAGAGAGACAATGCAAGACCAATCACATAACATAAGACATATATGGGAAACCCTCTTAGAGAATAAAACTACTAGAACCTATAAATTAGACTACTGTCCTTTAATAATAAGATCTAATTTAGACCATATACAAATGATCAAGGAACTAAAATCCCTATTTAGTGAGACTCTAATTCCATAAGGTGCTACCACACCTATCTAGCTAAGATGCAACAAAAACCAGACCTTTTAGCAAATTTCACCTTACAAGGAGACTACAATCACCTTAGATTTTGATATATCACAACAACACCGATGAATAAATCCACCTTTGAAATGATGTCAACAACACCTGATGATGGACATCTACTTATCACATTTTCACCTTCCCTCACACTCAAATAGCAAGCAAACAATTCTACCAATAAAATTATGACCAAAAGGTCATATAAATAGTCCTCAATCTATTCTACTCTTCAATTCATCCTTAGGGCACTCAACCCCTCCTTTTATCCACAACACACACACAAACCTCTCTCAAACTCTCCCAAGTCTCGCATTAACAAATCTGGAACCCATCATCTTTTGTTCCACTATTTATAGAGTAATATAGATAAATACTACCTTGGCTAGCCATTATGCATGTCTTAACCCTTAAGGCATCTTTCACATGCACACATGACACAATAGAATCTTTAGAGGTTAGCCATAACATCTATGGGTCACCCTTAAGGAACTACACCTTTTAATAAGGCACTTTTATCCCTTATAGGTCTCATGTAAACCCATTCACTCCTTTAGCACTCCCTCAAGTAAAAAAATAACATAGGACCACTTTCAAATACATGGGTCCACCCTTTATGTCCCCTTTGACATATTCAAATGATCATAGTGAACTTGGCTCACCTTTGTGTATGCTCAAACAAATCAAACACATACCTTACATATAGGAACACCATTACCAAACATATAGTCAACTTATTAATCATTGTTCATACTCAAGATAGATTGATCACACCTCCAAAATACACATAGAGTATCTTCATGGAGTCTAAAACATGTTCTAATAGATAATTCATTGTGAGACATCGAAATAACATCAATACAAGCTCAAATATCTTTCTCAGGTCATTTTCAGAATAAGAATAAATACATAGTCAAAATATAGGCTCAATATATTTGACTTTACTCACTTCTAGATCTTTAAATCAGGTTCATTAGATGCACCATGGAGTCCTCTTTATCTTTGATTTTTATAGAACCAACAAATTAGACTTCTATCAAAAGATATGGATGAAATATAGAGATATATTTTTTTCTATGTTAAATTCAAATGTTTGAATAACAATGATCATGGTTAACCTTCAAACACAATGCTCGAATCTCATGGACTCTCAGCTTAGGATCAATCTCACACCATCAATATTATTTGAGCTTTAATATATAGACCACCAAATCTAAACATTAAAAATTAGTCATGTTGACCTCATCTTGTGTAATCTAGGAACTTTGACTCAATGCACTCCATCGATCTTTATGGATCAATCAAGTCTTTAATGATCAACACTCACCATTCGATTAATTGTATGTATGCTTGCTCATTATTAGATCATAATCCTAAACCTTTGCACCTATCCTCATTTCACTGGCTTTTAACTCCTTGGAGCAACATGCATCATCGATCTTGCTTGAGCTTTAACACTCCAAAAAATGACTATGGGGACCTTTTAAATATGCATGATTAGCCATTTTTACACCTTAATAACTTCTTTTATGCTTCAACATAGAATCTCAATTTTGGATCAGATGATCTCCTCATGGATTAGAATTTCACCATATGACACACTACTACTAAAAATTTTGTGCATGTGAGATATAATGACATAAAAGTGCCTTCTCAAAATCTTTTGTCATAGAGCCAACCATGTCCAAATTTGCCTAAGAGGCCAACTTTGAGCATCCATAACTTTTGTTGTGCTTTAGTGCATGATTTTAAATTTAGCACAAATGATCTATGCTCAAAATTGAATAAACCAATATGATTAATTTATCTTTACACCTTCACATGTGCAAGATATAACACCATCAAAATTCTCATTGGGATCTTTTTACCTCTTTGCAAAATTGGCTATAGAAAAACACAGTCAAACTACCTGGGAGCCCAACTTTGCATATTTAAATCTTTTGACGTGTTACATCACATGATCTAAAAATTAGAAAAAATAAACTAGGTCCAAAACTAAACAAACCCATATGATCACCTTCTCTTTAATCATCCATACATGCGAGCATTGACCTTATCAACATGCTTACTCAACTCTTTTTGGCTACTTTGCAAATTTGGCTAAGTATGGGAAAACAATGAAATATGATTGAGAAGCCAACTTTGTACCCTCATATATTTAACCATGCTTCGATGTATGACTTGATATTTGGTGAATAATAATTGGGGACTAAAATGATCACAACCATATGACCAAATTCCCTTGACTCATTCACATGTGGCAATGGTGATGTCATCAAATTGCCTACTTAGATTTTTTGCCACTAGATCGAAAGTGTCTAGATAAAAACTATGATAGCCCAGATGAATTCCACTTGTGTACACAAGATATCAAAGCATAGATAACATCTTAGGGACCTCTTGTACATTATCTAATTACCATACTCATCCTTGAACATCTATAACCATGCCAATACTGAAGATCAACCAAGCCACCTTCATGCATACAAGAACAAGCACATTGCACACTTTGTCATTGCCACATAGATTATCAAGGCTCTTCATCCACTCAACATGACACCTATATGATAGCACCATGATATCATCATGATAACTCTCCAATAATCTCCCCCTTTGTCATTAATGTTAGCAACCATCATATATAGTAATACACAACTCACCTCTCTCTTCAAAGCACTCCTTCAACAGGAACTTTCTCCCCAACATGAAATTTCTCCCCCTTTAACACATTGAAAAAGTGGGCACACATTTATTCTAAGGACTTGAAAATAATACCAAACAAGAGTAGACCATATTATAAAGATAGTACACACTCCCCCTTACCTTGAGCCTGCCTCTTATTGCCTTGAAAACATCCTCTTGTACCATGCTAACACTCTCTTCAATCAAGCACTACAACCAATGAAAAAATAACACACAAAAACCACATAAATATAATATAACTCATCAAGAAAAATTTGAGAGGCATTCCCCCTAAGAACTCTAAGTAATTGCACCTTTTGAGCATCTTTAGATCTCCACACACCATGAAGAACCACCATTGAGGCTTACTAGCCTTCTTTCTCAAGACATTTTCATAACCACCAACTCTATACCTACACTATACAAAACAAGAAACATGCACTGAACTAAGAGAATGTACTTATAGATATTCATACCTTTCTCTTTTGGAAAAATTGAGAGAAAATCACTCTTCTTCAAACTAGGCCTATCTAGCCTCATTGTAGCCCTACATGAAACTTACAGAGCCCACAATTATTATTAAACACATCTTCAGGGCCTAAAACTTCATATCTAGAGCACTCTCACATTCCCCCTTAAGGACAAAAAATATCATCACCAATCTCATCCTCTAATACATACTTCTTTCACAACCTACTAGCCAATTAACCCTCCATGTTGACAAAAATTTGAATAACTAGATAACCACAAACCTTCAAATCCTTTTGAAGATTGATTTGACCACCCATTTCACCCATTCAACAAATTAATAAGCCTTATACCTCAATTCTCAAGGCAAACCACTTTTCTATCAAAGCTAAAAACCCTAGAAACTCAAAGCAAAACAAGGTCAAGAAACCTCCTTCTAGTCAATGTACATCTCTAAAACTTCTTGCACACTTGGAGACACCCATCACACACTTCTAGACCAAAAATTAAGCTTCCATACCTTTGATAAACCATACATCTTATAACCCATTTTAGGTTTGCTTGCCCTTGAACCAAAATAGAGAAAACTGAGAGCACTAAAAAATTGTCAATTAACACATACATACCTTCATACCTCAAAAACACTTGGAGCACATGAAAAATAAATACATAGACCTTTTTGAGTATAAAACACTTCTTGACATATGCATCAATCTCATTAAGCCACTTAGAGCCACCCATTCTAGCTCTATACTACAACTTCTTCACAAACCTCTAAAATAAGCTCATGAACTTGTTGCTCCCCCTTAACAAAATACCTTCTCTGATTGGCATTATCATCTTGATCACACAAACTTGCTTCTCCATTGAAATGAGTCTCTTAAGAAGCATAGATAGAGACATCTTATATACCTTAATGCTTTCAAACAAAAACAAATTCTCATCTTCCATATCCTCCTTGCTCATCTGATATTTTTAGTTCTTCCTCTTCTTATTTAGCTTAGGAGAAACAACTTTCTCAACCACTACAACATTCTCCTTTTCTTCTATGATTGGATTATCAATACATGGAGACAAGAAAGATTCATGGCATACCATTACATCTAAAGAATCTTCCTTGTATCTTGGATCTTTATTACTAGGCACTTGTTCAACAATAGTAGGATGTTCACTTGGATCCATATATACCTCAAGACTAGCTTCAACCAGCACCTTGGTCTTCTCCTTGAGCTTGATCTCTTCATTCTCAACATGAGTAGACAATGAGACCTCTTGGGACTCTTCAACCTTTGAATCATTCTCCACCATAGCAAACAAATTACTTGAACCTATAGTTTCATCATGACTCATACTTGTCACCTTTGGCTTCCATGTGTTAACTTGCCTTCTTTTTTGAACTCTAGGAGCCTAATTAAATCTATTCTCTCTTGTAGGCTTTTGATTGAAAAACCTAGAAATGTGACATCTCTATTCATAATTGTAGCACACCATACCTTTTACAAGAAATGTATTTGGACATGAATTTTTAATGTGTCCTATGTATGACAAATAAAATAGCCTCCCTTTTTTGAAGAGGACTCACCTTGTCTAATCTTATGTGGACAATGGTTTGCAAAGTGTCCCACATCAATATAGTTAAAACATTTGATTCTATTCACACCTTTTAACTGATGACCCCCATTATAATCCCATTCAAATTAATTTCTAACAAGTATCTTATAGTCTTTATCCTTAAGACCAAATTGATTACATGTATAATAGTAACCATTAAATTTTTCATACCTCATAGTATTTGGCTATCTGATCTGGTTCATATTTACTCTACTAACACCTTCATTCCTTATCTAATGATTTGTTTTCAAAGTAATATTATCTTGGTTCACATTAGTCTTCATCTTGTCTTGAGTTATAGTTTTTTGTTCTTCTTCATATCTAAGACCAGTTCTATCACTAACAAGATTTTGACCACTTAGAATATTATCTAGATCACATGATCTCTTTTCAAATCTCACAAATGTCTTCACCTTACTAGGTATATTTTCTATCTCAAATTTCTAAGATTCATTTTTAGAAATATACCTTAAACATTCATCTTCTTTAGCTTTTAGGCTTGTAGACATAATTTCCAATTGAAAACTTGATGCTTGATCATATCTTCATGCTCCTTGGCATCTTCATTTAATCTTGCCTCATATACACTAAATTTATTCTCATATTATTTAAACTTAGATTTAATCTTCTTATTGATCTTCTTCTCAATATTTAGTTCTTCAAGAGCATTCATCAAAATAATCTCATAGTCCACCTCATCTTTATCATCATTTAAATCTCTCCAAGTAGACTCCTTCTAATGTGAGAAACTTCCTTCCTCAACTATGAATAGGGCTTCATGATCAACAAGACCATCATTTTCATGATCATATTTTGAGTCACTATCTTCACTCTCATATAATGAGCTATAATCTTCTTTGATGTACAGACTTTTTTTGTTCTTGAAGGATCTCTTCTTGTTGTTATACTTTATGAATCTTTTCTTTTTGTGTCTTTTTATATTCATCTTATCCTTCATCATGCTCTTCATCATCTTTCTTCTCATGCTTATGAGGGAACTTCTAAGCAAAATATCCAATCTCTTCATAGTTAAAACATTTGAAGGGTAGTTTACCCTTATGCTTTCTTGAGCGAGTGTTTAATTTCCTAGTAATCAAAGCAATTAGTTCATCATCATCAATGCCAGATATGTCATTCTCTTTGGAATTTTTACCTTGGAACTTCTTCTTAGGCTTCATCTCTATCTTAAATACAACTTCCTTATTTGATGGTCTATCATCATTCTTCCTCATCTCATAAGAAATAAGGGTGCCAAGCAATTGATCCATCTTCAATCGAGTAAGGTCATGACTCTCTTCTATAGCAGATACTTTGAAATCAAATTTGGGGGATAGAGATATTAATACCTTTTGAACAATAGTAGTCTCTTCAATATTCTGACCAAGACCTTTGATGATATTTACAATCTCATCAACTCTCTATAGAAAGGATGCTACAATATCTTCTTCATTCATTTTGAGAGTTTCAAATTGCCTTCTATGAGTCTACAACTTATCAAGCTTAACCTTTGAATCTCATTCCAAAATAGTATTTAATTTATCCCATATTTCCTTGTTATATGTGTAATGAATTACTTTGGTGAACTCAATTTCTATAAGACCACAAGTGATGGCATTCATTGTCTTGGAATTATTCTCAAACAACTTCTTGTCTGTAACACTAGATGGATGAATAGTAGGAGCAACATAACCATCCAAAATTTATTGCCATACATCAACCCCAGGGACATAATGTAGGTTTTCATCTTAGCACTCCAAAATGCATAATATACTAAATGTTAGAGGTAAAATCACGAGGAGGGGGGGGGGTGAATCAGTGAGCCCAAATAGTCCAAATTTAATTCTAATCTGTATAAATACTTAACCAATTACTACAAGCATTCATGAAGCATACATATCATTCATAACAATAAACAAGAGAGACAATGGAAGATCAATAAAATAACCATGACATATGTGGGAAACCCTCTTGGGGAATAAAATCCATTATAACCTACAATTAGAATACTATCATATAATAACAAGATCCAATTTAGACCATCCAAAAATGATTAAGGAACTATAATCCCTATTTAGTGAGACTCCAATCCCACAAGGTGCTACCACACCTATCTAGCTGAGTTATAAAAATAACCAAGCCTTTTAGTAATTTTTACCTTGCAAGGAGGCTATAACCACCTTAAATGTTGAGGTACCACAATAAAAATTATGAACAAATTCACCTTTGAACTAATGTTAATAATACCTAATGGACCTCTGCTTATCACACTTTCACCTTCGCTCACACTTAAACAACAAGCACACAATTTTTCCAATATAATAATGACCAATAGTCATATAAATAGTCCTCAATCTATTCTACTCTTCAACTCATCCTCAAGGCACTCCACCCATCTTTCACTTCATACCACACACACAAGCCTCTCTCAAAACTCTCCCAAGTCTCGCATTAACAAATCTAAAACCCATCATCTTTTATTCCACTATTATAGAGCAATCTAGATAAATACTACTTTGGCCAGACATTAGGCATGAATTATCCCTTAAAGCATCTTTCACATGAAGACATAGCTTAATACAATCTTCATAGGTTGGCCATAACATATATGGGTCACCCTTAAGGAACTATACTTTTTAATAAGGCACTTGTCACCCTTATAGGTCTCATGTGGACCTATTCACTCCTTTAGCACTCCCTTGAGAAAAACAAAAACACAGGACCACTTTCAAATACATAGGTCCACTCTTTATGCCCTCTTTGACTTCTTCAAATGATCATAATTAACTTAACTCACCTATGTGTATGCTCAAACAAATTAAACACAAACCTTACATACATGAACACCATTACCAAACATATAGTCAACTTCTTAAGCATTGTTCATACTCAAGATAGCTTGATCACACCTCTAAAATCCACACAGAGCATCCTCATGGAGTCTACAACATGTTTTAATATATAATTCATCATGAGACATTGAAATAACATCAATACAAGATCAAATATCCTTCTTGAGTCAATTTCATAATAAACACGAACATACAATCAACTTTTAGGCTTAATATCTTTGACTGTACTCACTTCCAGATCTTTAAATTAGGTTCATTAGATGTACCATGGAGTTTTCTTGATCTTTGCTTTTTATATCACTAATAAATTCAAATTTTATAGAAATATATGGATCAAATACAAATCTCTAGTTTTTTTGTGTTAAATTCAAATACTTGAATAACAATGGTCATAGTTAACCTTTGAACACAATGCTTAAATGTCATGGACTTTCACCTCAGGATTAATCTCACACCATTGATCTTGTTTGAGATTTAATACATAAACCACCAAATCCAAATGTTAAACATCAATCACATTGACCTCATCTTATGTAATTTGGGAACTTTGACTCAATGCACTTCGTCGATCTCTATGGATCAATCATGTCTTTAATGATCAACACTCATCATTTGATCAACTATATGAATGCCTACTCATAGTTGGATCATTATATTATACCTTTACACTTGTCCTCATCTCACTATCTCTAAAATCCTTAGATAAATGTGAACCATAGATATTTCTTGAGCTTTAACACTTCCAAAAATGACTATGGGGACCCTTTCAATATGCATGAGTAGCCATTTTTGCACCTCAATAACTTATTTTATGCTTCAATACAAGATTTCAAAATTGGACCAAATGATCTCATCATGAAGGAGAATCCAACCATATGACACAATACTCTTGGAAATTTCATGTGTGTAAGATATAATTCCACAAAAGTGCCTTCTTAAAATCTTCTATCATAGAGCCAACCATGTCCAAATCTACCTGAGAGGCCAACTTTGAGCATCCATAACTTTTGTCACACTTCAGCGCATGATCTAAAATTTATCATTAATAATTTATGCTAAAAATTTAATAAACCCATATGACCATTTTATTTTGACACCTTCACACATGCAAGATATAACACCATCAAAATTATCACTCGGCTCTTTCTACCTTGTTGCAAAATTGGCTAAGTATGGGAAATACAGTCAAATTTCTTGGGAGCCCAACTTTCAATTTACAAATATTTTAACATGCTACAATGCATGATTTGAAAATTAATGAAAATAAACTAGGTCCAAAACTAAAAAAATCCATATGATCACCTTATCCTGAATCATCCATACATGTGAGCACTGACCTCATAAACATGCTTACTCAACTCTTTCTAGCTACTTTGCAAATTTGGCTATAGGAAAATAATGAAATTTGATCAAGAAGCCAACTTTTAATCCTCATATCTTTAACCATAATTTAATGAATGAATTAAGATTTGGTACATAATAAATAGGGACTATAGTGATCACAACCATATGACCAACTTCCCTTGACTCATTCACATGTGGCAATGTTGACGTCACCAAACTACCTATTTAGATTTTCTACCACTAGACCTAAAGTGTCTAGATGAAAATTATGATAAACCAAATGAATTACACTTGTGCACACAAACTCTCAAAGCATATATAACATCTTAGGGACCTCTTGCACATTCTCCAATTACCATACTCATCCCTGAACATCTCTAACCATGTCAATATTGAAGATCAACCAAGCTAACTTCAAGAATATAAGAACAATCACATTACACACTTTGTCATTGTCACATAGACTATCAAGGATATTAATCCACTCAACATGACACCTCTATGACACCACCATGACATCATTATGATAATTATCCAACATAATGGTATTTACTAGGTCAACTACTAGTAGAAGTAACCATCCTACAAATCCCCTTCCTCATCCTAAACTTTCTCTTGAATTTTAGTACTTTGAGCCTATCTTGACATTTGAGAATCCTGAAGAAGAGCTTATAGAGAAAGAATGTTTTGAAAGTCAAGAATAACAAGAAAGTGAATAAGAGTTTGAAGGCAACATGGCTAGGCAACATGCTTTCCTATCCTTCAATACTAAAAATCCTATAAACCTTAATGCCTATGGTGATATCCCTCCCAATGCCACCAAGAGTGTTCCCTATTTTAATGGGGAAGGTCCTATCACCCCAAGTGAGCATATTTGAGACATATATAGCTTTTGTAATTTTCATAGTATCACTAAGATTAATATAAAAATTAGATTTCTTGTCATGTCTCTTAGGGGAAAATCCCTTGATTGGTATATAACCTTGTTGGGAGGATGTATCACTACTTGGGATGAGTTTGGAGAGTTATTGACTTAAAAGTTTGAAGACAAGAGTGATCATACATCATTGATTCATCAGCTAAATGCCATTCAAAAAGGGCCTAAGGAATCGATGCATGATTTCAATGAAAGGTTTTAAAGAACATGGAATAGGTTTCCACCTCCAATGAGACCCCATACAAGTTTTGTTTTCCCAACCTAAGAGCTATTGGGACTAATATAGCTGTCATGTTGTAGTCTATGGGAGGATATAATTTACCTAATGCCTATGATGTGGATATTAGGGCTTATAATAGTTTGATTCAATCTGATAAGCTCCCTAAAAAATTATCAATGCCTAACATGCCTTCCACTCCCCCAAGTCTTTCTCCATTTCTATATCTAAGCAACAAGTCTAAAGTTGCTGTAAAGAAATTAGATGATGCCATTGATTAAAAAGCAAAGTATAAGGCCTTAGAAGCTCAAAATAGGCAATCAAATCAATAATTTGGAGCTCACCAAAACCCATACTACTACCGTACATGAGCAAATATATTTCCACCTTAGCATAATAGTCAAGGAAGGGGATAAGGTCAGCCTAATTTCAATGGGCCACCTAATGTCTGTGATATAAATTATTCTATCACCACAAGAGCCATGGTTCTAGTCCATAGTAACTTGGTTTAAGGAGAAGAATGGAAACCTCAAGGATAGTACATGAATATTAATGAGGGTGAAAGACAAGATGTGGTAGCTCAAGGAGTGCCTATTCCTCACTTGATTTAAAAAGATGAGAGCTTCATGAAATCAAAATTAAATGGAGAGTATGGAAGTCAAGGAGTGAGCTTGGAAAATTTCCAAATAGAGGATAGATTTATCCTAAATCAAAGCACTTCAGATGCATCTAATATAAGGTCAAAGAGAAGATATTTAGGAGATGTTCAAGATGTGGTTACAATTCCAAATAACTCCCATTCAAAGCAACAAGGTATGAATACCAATGTGGCAGCCTCTACAAATCTTACACCTCCTCAAAATTAGAACTTGGGAAAGGTGAGTAAACCTTCATTGCCTCAACCTCAAAGTACTTCATTGCCTTCAAGAATGAAATAAAAGGTTAGTGTCTCTCATTTGAATATAATTTACACTTTGAAGAACATAAAGACTAGTATATCTTTTTGGGAAGTACTCCACATACCTGGCCAAAAAGACTTACTCCAAGAGCAGCTATCCTAACTTCATGTTTCTCCCAAACCATCAAAGCACGTTGGTGTATCCATTGCAAATGAACCTACCCATATTGTTTAACCTTACACCATGTCTAAAAATCCCCCACCCTTCTATCTTACTCTCATTATGGGAGACAAGCTAGTTCATAATTGTATTATGGATAGTGGGGAAAACACTTCATTTATGCCTAAACTAGTTGCAAATAAGTTGGGCTTGAAATATGAGCCATTTAACAAAAGAGTGTTGTAGCTTTATGGGATACCAACCAAGTCAAATAAGGCTCATCAAAGGTTTTAAAGTGTTTTTGCATTACTACCCAAGCTTTCCAATTTTACAAGACATAGTGGTAGTAGATCCGATTGCACAATTTGCCATTTATCTATCAAGAGACTTCACTACCAAGATTGGGAGGTATATTTCTACTAATTTGTCTTTCTTAGATTGTAAAACAAGTTATAGAGCTAAGTTACCAATAAGAATACAACCATTAGCCAAGTTCTATATTGAACCATGTGTGGAAGCTAGTTCCAATCTAAACTGCACTATTAATAAATAAGAGGATCATGCCATAGATGATGGAGCATCTTATAAAATTGAAGGTAATTATGACCTCTTCCTAGATGAATATGGTGTTGAGACATATGAGTATGATTCTTATGCTTTCATTGAAGGGACAAACCTTGGCACACACATCATTCATAATGAGGGTGATGAACATTCTAAGGTAAGTCTTGATGGTCCCTTCTAACAAGCTTCAAGAGGTAACTATCTTCTTCACATAGATGATGATGATAAGCCTCCAAGTGTGATAGAGAATGAAAAGGAGGAAGATAATGCATTTTTGCCTACTCAAGGTGAAGGAATTCATAAGTATGACTACCATGAAGAAGAAGATGATCTATGGCAATAATTGCATGCCATAGTACAAGAGTTTGAATGAGTGAGTATGATAACTCTCTCTCAAAAGAAGCATGCATTTGATAGTAAGGCTATTGGTGGACCTATTGAGCATGATAAAGAGTGTCTAGTCACTATAAAATAGGCTACATTCTTGAAAGAGTTCAATTAGACCAAGGTAAAATTTTGTGTGATTGAGGAGAGCCTAGACCTCAATCTAATGTTGAGTCACTTGCAGACATGATGAACCAACAAGAAGGCAAGTTTGAGAGTCTTAGACATCAAACACATCATGGTCTAGATAAAGGTGAAGCTGAGAAGGTTCCCATGACTCCCAAGAAGCAAAATGACAAGCACCAAATGATCATGAAGGAGATCAAGCATACTACACTGTCAAGCTATCCTAAAGGAGAGATACGAGGACCATTCAAAGGAGTTTCAAGTGGTGTATTTTTAGCTAAGAGAGGTCTTATGAGTGGTAAGTCTTTTGATCATCTTCACAAGAAATTTTTTTGACAAAAATCTATCCTATGTTGACATGTTCTCATGAAATAGCTATGACTAAAGAAACATCCTTTTTGATCCTGGTTTAAGTAAGAAGTGTTTTATCACCTCAAATATGTTTTGAGGTTTGTACATAGTAGGATAGGTGTGTTGTTTTGAGTTTTTTTATGTGTTTTTACCTAAATGATTTGAGTATAGTGTGTGTTTATTTCTTGTTGTGTGTTTGGTGTGAGTTTTAAATCTTTAGAAAACATATCAGTTTAGATTGTAGTATAAGAATGACTCCATTTCCCAATGGAAGGAGAAGGCTATTGGTTTATGAGCATTATAGACATGCTACCCCTGTGAATCACCAAGAATGTTGAGTAAATTTTGACCACAAGGCAAAATTGGTCACCCCTTCTAGGTTGAAACCTCATAGGGTTGTCAAATGTTTGTCATGGTATTGTCATGGTCTTAAATAGTTATATATGGTCATATTTGCCCTTTTCTATCATTGTCCAAGTTCTAGTCTTATGTTCACTTATCTAGTCTTATGGGTCAACTACAAGGTCTTGAAATATTCAAACATGGTCAAAGGTTTAATTTGGTATAATGTCATTATAAAAGGTTATTGAGGTGTTATTCAATTCATATTACTATACACTAACCTTTTGTTTGACCCTCATATGCAAAAATCACATTTTGGCCAATTTTTAGCCTATATAGAAGAGTTAGACATACCATTCCAAGAATAAAATGTTTAAAGAAGATTAATAATGTCCCTAGTGTAAAAAAAAGTTAGATAATGTTCAATTATAGTTAGAGTCTAACCACATCTATAGTTCAATGCTTAAACTTGGAAAAAGGACACTTTACAAGCACTTGTATGACCTTGCAAGATTAGTTTTCAGTTAAAAAGGGGTTAGAAGTGTCTCTTGGGATCCTTAAAATTATTTTATAGATTTGGAACAAGTTTTAAGTCAAATAGACACTCCAGACACCTTTTTTTCTCCATCACTACCTTCACAAGATCAGGAAGGCAAATTTGAATTGAATGGTACAATTAAGAGAGAGAGATTTAGGAGCTAAAAATTTGGCCATGGTTAGAGGTCCTAGTAAGATTGAAATTATTGTAATTGGTTTGGATATTGATGGTTTATTATTTATGAACAATCACTAAGAGTGACAGTAGATCACTATGGCCTATCCATTTGAGAGGGGTCTATTCTTGCACCTATTTCTCCACTTAAAAAATTAATGAATAGGAATGCTTTAGATGATAGTTTTTAGAGGTTATATAGATCCATTTCATGGTGTTTTCATCAGCCAAATCATCTCAATGAGGTGTCTTCACTTAGAGAAAAATTATTTTGATGAACGAATTATTTTAATATATCCTACTACAAGTTTCTATTTCCTTTTCATGGTGGTCAATCTCAATGATTTCTAATGATTCATCACTCATGGAAAATCCATTAGTTTCACAGAGTTCATGTGCTTTTGTCTAGGAGGTGTTTCTTATCCATATTCTTCAAGTGTGATTGCTCTTGGGAAACATATTTTGTGTTTGAACAATCTACTGCATGTTTGAATATCAATGTGGCTAAATTACCAATGATTCATAATAGTAGAGGAGTTTGAGATAATATTATAATACTAAAAGTATTAAAAGATCAAGATAGTAGTCTAATAAACCCTCTAATGAGAAGTCATAAGTGTTCCTTCAAGATATAGGCCTATACTGACTGCAAGAAAAGATGGTAGATGATCATAGTCATGGAGAGGCCTAATACATCTCTTCATGAATTCACATGGTCATTGATTGCCTCATTACCATCACCAAATTGATTCCAGTTGACTAAATGCTCTAAACTATACATAGACCTTTTGCATTGGTTGACTATACTTATAATCTGTACAAACTAGTAGGGTAATTTGAAGATGAAAATTCATTGTCATAAGCATTTATAGGCCATTAAAATAGTGATAAGAAGTGAGGAATGGTCTGACAAACTTGAAAGGTTCAATAACTCAAGAGAATAGCTTTGTAGCACTAAATAGTCAAAAGGTGACCTACATACCCCCAACTTGTAGGTCCTCATTTTGGATCAAGTCAACACACAAACAAAGCACAGACAATGAAACCTTGTCTAAGTCTCCTTGAGGCAAATGCAAATAGTGTCATAACCATTGAAGAGTAACCTAGTCACTTGCTATCAAATAAAGGGTAAATGGGTGAAACTAAGTTGACAAACCCTAAGAGATCACCTATAGTGTTGTGTACAAATGGAGCAAGTAAGAAAGTGACTTGGAAACACTCTTAAAGTGTTTACATACCCTGTGATAATGGAATAAGCTCTTTTTATCTCTCAAACATCATGCCTAGTGAAAGAAGTAGGTTCAAAATTCATATATACATTCAATATCTTATAGACTACCTATAGGCTATAGTCTAGACAATTGGTTTCAAGCTTGAGGAAAGAACTAGTATATTATGCATGAAAGGTACTCTATGCCATAAATTAAAAATTGAAACAAGTTTAGGAGATATAGAAGATTAGCCAACTTAAAGGAAAATTTCAAACCCTAACACATAGTCATGACTCCTATTGAGCACCTACAGTCCATACAGATTAGTAGGTGAACTAAGGTGAATATAATGAAGGGACGAAGATGTTGAAGGGTGATATAAACATATATTATGAACCCAATAAATATTCAAGGCCATTGTAAATGTTGTGATGTGTAAGTGAGGTCCTAAATTCATAAAACATAGTCAAGATCATCTAAAAGCATCTACAGGTTACATAAGGATAGGCTGGCCCTAAGCCTAAGTGAGAAGAAAAAAAGTATATAAAGAGACTCTAAATACTACCAAAAATGGACCAAGTAGGTAATAAGGTCAGTTTAAGACCAAATTAAACTTGAAAAGGATTGATCAAAACTAAATTTCAAGTCTCCATACATAGTCAAGTATAAACTACAAGTCTACCTACTTAGGTGAGGGTTTTGCTTGATTGAAAGTAATGGCCTAATAATAGTTAAAAGGGATAAAATCCATTTAAAAATGGTTTAATAATGTCATGAATATACCATATAACCCTCATCATATATGACAAAGGCATGAAACATTGATTAGTCCTGTTCTAAGCTACACATAGTCACACACATGCTATCTAACTAGTCATGAGAAGAGATTAATGATTCAAGACCTACATAGGCACAATAACACCTCATGATTTGGTCAAAAGGGTGTTAATTAGTGGGAAAAATAATTCATGATCATTTAAAGGCCACACAAGCAGTGGATATACCCACTCTTTTGTCTCAGACCTTGCCCACTCTATTGGCAAGAGGCAATAATGAGACCAAGGGGTTATTTTGAGCTCAAAAGCACAAACAAGTATTCCAAATATCATGTAGTGTAATTTAGTAAATTAAAAGTCATGGAAAAGGTTTATATATACTTTCATGAGGCATCAAACTTAAATTTTCAATCCAAGTGCCCTTGAGGGCTAGCAAAGAGATGATAAACCTAAACCCCAAGATCCTGACCAATACACTAGATGTATACATAGGGGTAATGATCATATTCAGAGAATGTAAAGTCACAAGGAATTTTTTTTTGGAGGTATATAAACCTCTCATAGTAGTAAGATTTAGTTTTGAGGCTCCAAACCCAATTTGGACCTATCTTGAGTTTAAGAAACACTAAGCACGCCACTCGAAGAGAAACTTCAGATACTTATACCATAGATCACATATTAAATGGGAATATAAGACATTTGGGATAGTTTAGGAGGTCAGTAAATAAGGTTTTCTAATTGAAAGGGGGTTAATTGATGAATTTTTCTTTATGAACAATCGTTAAGACCCCAAACAGTTCTTAAACCCTCCTAAAACCTTGATGTGAACATTTAAGGAAAAAAGACCTCTAAAGTACATATAATGACATAATTTTCTCCTAAAACATCTTTTATGTTATTTATGACTCCAAGGAGGTTCTACACATGTAATTTGATGCTAATGTCACTTGTACAAACTATCATAAAAGAAGGGGATAAATTTAAAATAATTAGATGAGGTAATTTGGGATGTTTCATAGCTATAAAATTTCAAAAAATTTCATAGGATATTTTGGAGATGATCAAACTAGACCCAATTTCCAAGGCAATCTCAATCAAGTTCAAAATGAGACTAGGTGACAAGGTGATTTCTTGGTTTACATATTTCCACAGGGTATCAAGATATCAAAATTGAAATGAAGGTTTTTGATATCCAATGGAAATTTAATCATATGATTTTGTGTGATTTCACACCTTTGGCATAATTTTGGAGCAAGAAAATAGGGTCCTAGGCAAGGAGGCCTAATTTAAGAGAGAGAAAGGTAGAAAAGATGGACTTTCACTCAGGGTCAGGGGATGAAATTTGACATGGAGATGTAAATACATAATGGGTCTTAGAATTTACCCTTTTTTTCTCAGTATCATCTATATAAATCCATACATAAGGAGTTTTATTGGGTTTTAGGGCTACAAGGAAACCAAGCCTAATAAGGGATTAAAGAGTAAAATGAGTTTTTGGGAGTTGTTATAAGATTAAAAATGGTTTTTTTCAATCTTGATAACATATTTTAATACCATTAATGAAGATAGGATGAGTTGGACAATATGAACTTGAGTTTTAGGCCACTTGGACCAAGCTATATGTGGGAAATGAAGAGTTTCAAGACACCTATACATATGAATGATGGAATGTTAGATCATAAGAGTTTCTTAAGGCATGGAAAATGTCTAATGATATTTATGAGATTAATTCATGGTGAATTCCTGATTGGAAAGTCCATTTTTCACTCCTTTCATGTAAAGAAGGGCAATTTTCAAGAAGCTAGTCAAGGTGTCAAGCCCATTTATAACCCCAACACCACTTGGAGGGTTGAATCTTATTTATGAGTGAGACACATAGCCTTGGAGATCTATTTCAACTATCTCATAAATCCCTTTCATTTTATAACTCTCATGAACACTTTTCAATCTTCTTATACTATGCCCTTCTCTCTCTCTCTTCACACTTCTCCATATAAGCAACCACTTTTGGCTAAGTTTTTAGAATCCACACCTGGTATGGTGAAGCTCTAATAGTTTTAGTATTATTATTTCCTTTGAATAAAATATTTAAAGATGGTTTTGAGTTCTAAACTTCTTGTCTATGTGTGTGAATTAGTGCATAGTTGAATGACAAATGATAACCATCTATCCTTGTGTTCACCTTACTCTTTCATGTTTTCTACAAGTAGTTTACTCTCTAACAGGTCACATGAATTGTAGTTAGTGTATTTTCATCTATCTAAGTTCAAGTAAGGGTACTAGTATCTACAATCAGACTTCTTGTTCATCCACCTTGAGAAGTGCATTACATATCATCTTCATGTTTGAAATACTTATGTTAGAGAAACCTTTGATGTTGAAGTCAGTTTTGTGAATCATCCTTCATAGTATAAGTACATTGTGGTCTAGTGGAGATTAAATTGGTGATTCACCTCATCAGATTAGGTTTCTTTCATGTTCTCTCTATCCCTTTTCAACCCCAAATAAGTTAATAGTATAGGTAATGAGCTTGAATGAACATATCAAGGGAGCTATCCCTTCGATCTAGAGGTTTACCCCTACTATAGACAACCCATAGGTCTAGGGGTAATCCCATGTTACAATTAATTTGGACAAATATTGAACTATCTCTCCAATGGTGCAAAATTGAGTGACGATAATAATCATCATCTTGCCTTATTCTTTAGTAGTTTATGGAGAGCTATCAATTGTTAGTTTAAATGATAACAACAATGGTATTAAAACTGCATATAAATTTTCCAAGCTCCTTTCAATCCCTTATCATATATTTATTGAAATGGTTATGATAATATATTTTATTCAAAATATGAGCCTACATATTAAGAGAGGAAGATAAAAGCCAAAAAAATGAAAACAAAAACTAGATTTTACACCAATGCTTCTCTTTATTAATTGAATACTTATTTGCCTTAAAAATGTAGAGGTTCAAATTACTCTTTATTGAAATAATTATAAGACTAAAGTGGAATTTTATAATCATGTATAAATTGACTTAACTGATCTAGACTCCTAAACATGGATAACTTGACCTAACTAAACACATTTTTAATCATGTCACACAACTAGGCATTTATTGATTGAGACACATTTTCCTTGATCTCCACTAATTTAGTATATAATTAGAATTTACCTAATCTAAACTACCAGTGATGATAAATAATTATTCTAACACTCTCACTTTATCTAATATCTACTTCTTTTTGGTTTTTCATAATTTTAGTCTTCTCAACATACAATCCACGTTTGAGATTTCATAGACCTTTTGTGAACAAGTTTACATACATGCTTTCAGTGCCACAAAAATTCAGCTTCACTTCTCCATCTTTAATTCTATCATAAATAAAGTGGTGTTAGATTTATATATATTTTTCTCACAAATAACTTGGTATTTATCATTAAATCCATGCAACTCTAATTATCACAGTCTATGATAGTAGGTTGATGTTGCTTGTATCCAAAATCTTTGAGAAACTTCTTCAAAAAAATTATTTACTTTATTTCTTGTGTCACTACCATACATTCAACATTTGTTTTAAACAAAGTAACCATTGGTTTCATCTTTATTCCTCAATTTATTGATCCATTTCCCATTTGAAAATAATAACCGCTTGTTGATATTCTTCTATCAACATCACCAACTCAATTAGCATTACAATACCTAATCGCTTGTAGATGCTTTACAATAGTTTTGTTTTTTTAAATACAAATTCCATTAAAGGTTGTCCCTTTCAAATACATAAATATCCCATTAAAAACAATCCCATGTTGTGCTCCTAGGTTTAATGCATACTAACTCACACCTCTCACTGCATATTCAATATCAAGTCTTGTGTAAAATAATGCATAAATAAGGCTCCTTATTACACTTTGATACTGAATGCCCATCATCTTGCCTTATTTTTTGGTAGTTTAAGGATAAATATAAGCTATTAGTTTTATCGATAGCAAAAATTGTATTAAAACTACATACAAATTTTCTAAGCTCTTTTCAATCCCTTCTTATTTTTTTTTAGATGGTTATGACAAGGTATGGTTATTCAAAATATGAGCCTAAAATTTAAGAGAGGAAGAAAAAAAAATAACAAATGAAAAAAGATTTTTTAGAAATGATTTTATTTATTAATTGAATACTTGTTTTCCTTAAAATCATATAGGTCTAAACCCCTCTTTATTGAAATAATTCTAAAACTAAATTGGACTATTCTAGTCATGTATAATTGGACTTAACTGAACTTGACTTCTAATCATGCAGAACTAGACCTAAATAAACTTAACTCCTAATCATGTAGAGCTAAACATAATTGAAATTAAATTTAATCCTCTATTCATGTCACATAATTTGGAATTTATTGACTGAAACACATTTACCCTAATCTATACTAATTTAGTAATTAATTAGAATCTACTTGAGATAAATTGCCAATAATGGCAACTGATTATTCCAATAGATTCACTTTAACCAATATATACCAGTTGTCTTTTCAAAATTTTAGTCTTCTCAACATAAAATCCATATTTGAGCTTTCATATACCTTTGGTGAACATGTCAACATACATGCTTTTAGTGCCAAAAACTTCAACTCCACTTTTCCATCTTCAATTTTATCACAAATAAAGTGGTGTTGGATTTATATATGCTTTTTTTCTCACATAGAATTTGGGATTTATATTCAATTCTATGAAACTCTAATTATCATAACTTATGATAGAAGGTTGATGTTGCTCATATCCAAAATCTTTGAGAAAATTTCTTGGTCAAACTATTTTCTTTGTTTCTTGCATTGCTGCCATACATTCAACATGTGTGTTGAACAAAACAACCATTGGTTGCCTCTTGCTTTCCCAACTAACTGAGGCATTTTCAATTTGAAAATAAAATCCATTTGTTATTCTTCTACTATCAACATCACCATCCCAATAAACATTATAATACCTAATTAATTGTATATATTTTACAATAATTTTGGTTCCTTAAAAAAAATCCATGAAAGGATATCCCTTTCAAATACCTATAGATTCTCTTAACAATAATACCATATTGTGCTCCCAAGTTCAATGACTATGAGCTCAAAAATCCTAGTGCATGTTTAATGTCAAGTCTTGTTTAGACCAATGTGTACATAAGGCTACTTATTACTCTTTGATATGAGATACCCATAATATTGCTTTTTTATTTGATAGTTTATGGAGAAATATCAATTGTTAATTTAATTGATATAAATAATGATATTAAAACCACATAAAAAAATTATAAGATATTTTCAAGCCCTTCTCATAAATTTGTTGGAATGGTTATATGACAAAACAAGTTTATTCAAAATACGAGCTTACATATTGTTTCTCTAAGTTTTTGCTAATTATTTTTAGAAGAAAGAAGAAACTAAGGTTAAAGGCTTGGGGTTTGACGTTACCCGGATTAAGTTGCGCACCATATCCAAGCTTTGTGGGAGCTCTTCTTTGGCTGTGGAAGAAACACCTCCAATAAGAATAAGACTTAAAAAAAGAAAATGTTAGAAGATGATATGGTGGACTGCCAAGCTATGCGCTTGGTCCCTAAAGTGTAAAACTTCGTAAGGGATGACAATCCACTATTTAAAGAAAAGAGATTTGTATAAAAAGAAATGATAAAAGACTTAAAGAAATGGAAAGGTAGAATATTGTGTACCTATTCCCTGTAGTCTGTGTGTCTCAGAGTATTACAACAGGTTGGTCAAAGGTTTTGTCTGGTCTTTGGGCTATTTGGATAAGTTTTTTGGTTTGCACAGTCACCGACATCAGTTAGGCTGCCGATGTTGGTAGGTAAATGATGCCGATGTCAGTTAATCTACCGATGTCGGTAGGGGCAGTGGGCCTTTGGATGGGTTTTAGGTTATTTCTGTGGTGGACAGAGGAGTCTCTAGAAATTAAGAGGTTTGTGCAGGGTTGCGGGAAAGTGAATAAGGTCTGAGGAAGGGCAAAGGTAGAGGATAGGTATGAAAAGAGGGTAAGGATAAGGGGAAGGCCTCTCAGCTTCTCCAGGGAAGAAGTCAGGTCTCTCAATAGATCTTAGAAATATCAAATGGAAACTAATTACCAATGTATTCTAAAATATTGAAATGAGATAGAATACTTAGCTTTATTCAGTGAAGAACTAGAGGTGTCAAAATGCTTATTCCTGTTGTGGTTGATGTCAAGGTCCTGGTACAATGTTTTCAATCCAATGTCTGGAGTGACTTGTGCAGAGCTTCGATAACTAGGAGAGTGATAGTTGAATTTTGATGCTTGGTCTCAGAGTGTGCACATTGATATGCAAAGAGGCTGGGGGGCAGCTCAATGTTCGAGCGCAGGTTATGTAACTGACGTCGGTGATCCCACTGGCATCAGCTGATAGTTAACCGACGTCGGTGGAGGGAGATTAGGTAAAAGGGAGATCTTGGCCCATTTCTCCATCTGCCAAGTGCCTTTTTCATTGGAGAATGGTCAAAAGATAGGTTTATTAGGCATGAGAGTTAGTTAGGAGGTTTGGATGGAGTGAGAATAGGTCATGGGTAGTTAGGATTTAGATGACCTAGTCTCAGGGTGACTCATAGGGTAAGAAATGGTCTTAGGGTGAGGTGTCTAGGGGAGGTGTCTAGGTGAGGTGTCCAAGGTCAAAGGGGTTAAAGTGTGGGTTAAGAGTATTAACATGTTAGAAAGGGACCAAGGGGGGGTTGACATAATGTTGGTGTCTACATTTGCCCCTTTTTGTCTTATGGTTTGTGCTAACGAACTGCAAGACAAAAAATAGATGTGGGTTGCCCAGGTATAAGATGATGTATTCCCCCTCAAAGTAGAAGTTGAGGGAAGGTAATCTGATATCAAGTGTTGATTTGATAGGTAGTGGATGGGTAAGGTGAGGTGGGAGTGTGAACGCTGCAATAGTTGAGATTATGCTTATACCACTTCACATGATAGGTAGGTCAAATTATCGTAGGCAAGGTTGAGGAGCACTAAAATTGAAGTAACCAGTCCCCAACTTATTAGTGGTAGATGATTGGGTTAAATAATCAAAGTTGTAGCTCCAATGGTCGAGGAGGACTAAAATTGAAGTAACTAGTCCCCAACTTATTAGTGGTAGCTAATTGGGTTAATTGATCAAAGCTGTAGCTCTAATGGTTGTTGTGTTCCAAGTATTTGGGCTAGGAAGTGCTCTTGGAAAACATGAAAAATGTCATAGATATTGGGGATCAACTTGGTCACAATCTGACAATAGATGTGAGGGGCACGTACAATTTGTTAACTATTTGTGAGGTAGCATATGCAATCAAAACAACCAAGGCAAAGTTGTCTCAAAAGTGGTCATGGTCTGAGGAGATAGTCGTGATCTCCATGGTCGTTTGTCAAGTCAGGCTGAGATATAAGTGATCTCAAAGGTTGTGTGTTGTGGTTAGGGAGATGTATATGATCTCTAATGTGCCCCATGAGAAGTCTAAGGGGACTTCTACAGTGTTAGGGCTGGTTGTTTGGTCATGATTTTAGGCAGGTTTAAAAAAGACCTATGTTTTCATGTCATCGACGTCAGTTAAAGAACTGATGTCGATAATGTGAAAGGCATATATTGCTAATGTCGGTATAACATCAGCTGATATTGGCAGTATAGGACACAATTTTATCGATGTTGACGGCCTGCCCAACCCGACAAAAGCAGATTGGTGGCCCACCAAAGGTCATTTATGACTTTTGAAGTGTTGAAAAAGAGAGCTCTAGGGTGTTGAGTGATAGAGAGCTCCAGTTTGTCTGTGGTAGCAGTGCTAGGTGTCAGCGTGTGAGTGGTAAGTAGTGTGGGTGAGTGTTGGAGTGTTGGAGAGTTGTTGGAGGTATTGTGGGCCACCAACGGTTAGATTGAGGAGACTAGGTAGACAGAGATGGTAGATGTCGGGGAAGGCTCTACAAGAGGACCACCACCACTGGCACCCGTTATACCACCTCGGTGGTGATGACGAGATGAGGTAGGGTGTGTGATTTGAATGTTTGATTGATTTTGGAGTTGATTTTATTTTTTGTAATTTTTTGAATTTTGAGTAATAGATCGGGGGGAAGGGTAATTAGAAGGTTTGGTAGGCTAGATAGGTTTATTTAGGTAGCTTTAGGGGTGTTTTAGGGTGTTTTTAAGGGAAAAATGGGGAAGCCCTAACTTTTAGGGCTTAACCCATTCATCCCTAGGGTCGAACCAGTTGCTGACATCGATGGCTCCACTGACATCGATCGACAAGGTGGCCAACATTAGCCAACAAGGTGACTGATGTTGGTCAGTTTTGGTGCCATCATCGGCATACTAACTGATGCCAGTTGCTTATTAAAGGTAAAAAGGATTGAAAGTGATAATCTAGAGGGGCTGAAGTCATGCTGATGCACTCTCGAGTGTAGTAGTTTAGGATAGGTGGGGAGCCTAGGGTTTAGGGTAGGCAGTGAGCGTAGGGTTTTAGGGTAGTTGGTCCATTAGGTAGACAAAGAGGTGAATGGCTGAGCTAACCTCAGAAGACCCCATGTCAACTGAGTATTGCCTACATATCCCCTATTTTAAGGGCCTCAAGCTAATGTAGTTCTCCCAAAAGGGAAGAAGAGGGTAGGTTATGGATTGGGTTTGATTTGGTTAAGTCATGGTTAAAGGTTAGATGGTTGGTCCATCAGGTAGATGAATGAACGAATGGTCAAGCTAACCTCAGAAGACCCCATGTCAACTGAGTGCTACCTACATAGCCCCTATTTTAAGGGCCTCAGGCCAATGTAGTTCTCCCTAAAAGGGAAGAAGAGGGTAGGTTATGGATTGGGTTTGACTAGGTTAAGTCATGGTTAAAGGGTATATGGTTGGTCCATCAGGTAGATGAATGAATGAATGGTCGAGCTAACCTCAGAAGACCCCATGTCAACTGAGTGCTGCCTACATAGCCCCTATTTTAAGGGCCTCAGGCCAATGTAGTTCTCCCCAAAAGGGAAGAAGAGGGTAGGTTATGGATTGGGTTTGACTAAGTTAAGTCATGGTTAAAGGTTATATGGTTGGTCCATCAGGTAGATGAATGAATAAATGGCTGAGCTAACCTCAAAAGACCCCATGTCAATTGAATGCTACCTACGTAGACCCTATTTTAAGGGCCTCAGGCCAATGTAGTTCTACCCAAAAGGGAGGAAGAGTTAAAGAGGTTGTTGGTTGGTTTGGTTATGTTGGTGTTTTTTTAACATTTCCCATATGTTTAATGGTATATGCTTGATATGATGAGTGTATGATGATGTTATAGCCTTTTCCATATTGTGTGATGGTGTATGTTGTAACATTGGTTATGTGGTTTTTCATCCTTAGCAATTTTCCATATGAGTGATGGTGTATGCTAAAAATGAAATGAGATTATTTATGCTTCAACAAGTTTTCCATATTTGTGATGGTATATGCTTGACATAAACTGTGTTCGGTTGATAGTTTCCATGTGTATTGTTTTCCATAGAAACTATTGTGAATGGGCCTATGAGTCACCCATGGATAAAAATGATGAGTGTATGATGATGTTACAGCCTTTTCCATATTGTGTGATGGTGTATGCTATAACATAGGTTATGTGGTTTTTCATCCTTAGCAATTTTCCATATTAGTGATGGTGTATGCTAAAAATGAAATGAGATTATTTATGCTTCAAAAAGTTTCCATATTGGTGATGGTATATGCTTAACATAAATTGTGTTTTGTTGATAGTTTCCATGTGTATTGTTTTCCATAGAAACAAGTGTGAATAGGCTATGATAATTTATATAACACAAATTGGTATTTGTATTAAATAAATCATGAGGCTATGTTAGTGGTTTGGAAATGTTTGGGTTGTCATGTTATTGGTATGTGATGAAAGTGTGTAAGAAGTGAAAGGCGCGTTGCTCTTTCATTGATAAGGACCATAATGATAACACAAATAAGGTTGTTGTAAACAAAAGCCCCGTTCATGCATTACATCATTGACCATTGGTTTGTGTTAGAGAAGTACTCTAATCACTTGACGTTAAGTGAGCTCAAAGTCCCTTGAGAATGTTGGAATAATAGGTTTGATTATGTGATATGTGAGGATAGCGTAACCCTTTTTAGTAGGGATAACTTTGCCCCTTTTATAGGTGACCCTGAGAATGACTATAGGCAAGTCCATGACTTAATAGTTTTTTAGTCATCATTTTTTTTTGGGTAGACTGATCAATGCAGGAAGTCTACTTGGGATGTTGTTTTATTTTGTGGTCATGTTGAAGCTGATCGATGCGAGAAGCTTCTGAGAGGGTACTGTGTATGTAGCAAAATTTGGGCATAGCCATCCTTCGAGGGAGTTGTCTATATTCCACTTTGTATGTTTTAAAGTCTTTAAATAACTGTCCTTCAAGGGAGCAATCTACTAATTACAACAATGATGTAGCTATCCTTCGAGGGAGCAATCTACATTTATAGTTTATGACCTTTTAATATGTTGTTAGGCATCCCAGTTTTATATGTGTTTTTTTAACTGGAGTTTTAGTCATGAACTAGACTATAGAGGTTTAGGGGTTTCCTTTTTTATCAAGACAAAGCATAAATGCTTAAAAAAGGGTTAACTAATGTTTTTAGGGAAAAAGGGTTGAAAGGAATAGGAATGAGGATGATAGGGGTTGCTCAAGGGATGAGCTCAAGTTAAACATCAAGTGAATGATTATTTGATTAATAGTAGAATGGTCGTAGATGTAAGGCATTAAGGGGCTCAAGTTCTGGCCGGCCTTCGAGAGAAGATAAATGATAAATCCCTAATCCATACTTGTGCGTTATTATATAAGGTCTGAGCCAATTAGGAGCAAACTTGCCTTGTTTGCTTCTTTCCATATTGGTCACGTGTTGGTTTTCTTTAAGAATGAGATCTCCAATTTTGAAATATCACTCTTTCAAATTTTTATTGTAGGCACGCTTGATGTGATGTTGGACGTGAAATAGGTTAGCATGTTGTTGGCATTTGATACAACACCGAATATAGTCACTGTAGTCTTGGTGATGAGTGGGCCAATAATAGCCTAGGCAGAGGATGTGCTTTGTAATCATGTTACCACTAAAATGTCCTCCATAAATCCTATCATGGACTTGTTTGATGGCATGAGATGCCTCAGTGGTAGTTAAGCATCAGAGAAGGAGGCCGTCGAGACCTCATTTGTAGAGAAGACCCCTTAGCATGGTGTATCGAGCAGTAGTCTTGATAAAATCCTGCTGTCCATTGCTAGAGAGGTTAGGAGGAATGATAGAATAAGTCAAGTAATCAACAAGTTGTTTATACCAAACATCATGTGGACTAGAGAGGTTAGGAGGAATTTCCCTCGAAGATGTTGGTTGAGATGTGCCTAGGATAGAAATCTTGAGCTTTGGTGGTGGAGAGGGCTTGGTGAATGGATATGTCCAAGGGGTAGAGACCTGCTCTTTTCCTTTATCCTTTGGGGTTTGGGACTTGGTGGCCACATTAATGGTGTTGATTTCAAATAAAGGGGGAGAAGGTGGTAGAGGGACCATAATCTCGCGTTGGGATCCTGATTCAAGTGAGGGGGTTTGGGAGGCATGGTATGGCATCGGTGGTTTGTCAAAAGGGTGGTCAAGAGGATCCTTAATGAGAAAGGTATCTTTTTCCAAGTGTTGGTGAATGATAGCTTTAAGAGCACAACAATTCTTAGTATCATGCCTAGGTGTGCGATGATACCAGTAGATTTGAGTGTCGTTGAACCAAGATGGTTTTGATCTAAGAAGTTGGTATGGCTTAATGGGTGAGAAAATGATGCTAGATGACTGCAACAATTGGCATAAAAGTGAAGCATAGGAACTTACTAATGGGTCTGCACTCGTTGCTGCAGTAGGGGTTGACAACTTCTATTTAGGAGTTATAGGAGGAGTTTTTTGTACCACCTTTTTAGTTGGTGGTGTGGCCACACGTGTAGATGGCACTTTCTTAGTGAGAGGTGTCAAATTTTTTAGAGGAAGTATGTTTTTGACAGGTAGAGGGAGTAATGGAGGTAGTTTGTTTTTGTGAGGTGTTGGAGTAGGGAGCACTCCTATTAAAGTGGAAGGATGTGGACCCAAGATTGATGGTAATGGTGAAGGTGGGGGAGGAGTTCTCCGACATGGTTTAGCACCCTTCTTTAGTATGGTGTGAGGACCACTACTATGTGGGGTGAGGTTCAAATCTACCTTCACTTGTGGGTGAGTGAGGTTTGATATAGGGTGAACATTGAGAGATGTAATCTGTTTCAGCATGGTGGACACCTGTGAGGATTTGGGTTCAAGTGTGGATGGTTGAGCTTCTAAAGATTTGGAAGTGGAAGCTCGATCCTCATCAGAGACTTTGGGGTAATTTTTCACGGAAGGGTTGGCAATATAAGATGAAGCGGGATGTGTAAGATAAGGAGCCTTAAGTTGCTCCCATAATGCCTCATGTTTTAGGTTCCTAGAATGGAGAAATCCTAAGTTTTCTGTCAATCGAGAGAAGGGTTTAGGTGACGTCACGCGAGGTCTTACAGTCAGTCTTTTGGAGGATTTGGGTGATTACGAGAGCGAAAACATGTTGGACGCAATGATCTCGGGCCAAAGGTGAGAGAAAAACATCACCGGATCTTCCTTGGCCAAAGTGGGTGAGGTGGCGAGTACTCTCGATGGAGAGGGGATTGGAGAATTTGGCTCTTCAAGAGGATAGAGCACAGGGATGATCACGCCTTCCACATGTGGTCTAGGAGTGTGGAAAGTATGATCTTCCATTGGTGATAAGAAGGATAAGGGTGGGGTCATCAGCGTTGGTATCGTTAAAGCATCCTCCAATAAGGGAGAGGTCAAAATAGACTCTCCTACATGTGAAAGAGGGGTGGATGGAGGACTGTCCTCCATTGGTGGAGGAAAAATAAGAGAGGAAGGATCCTCTAAAGGGTGAAATATACGGATGATGGCCCCTTCTAAATGAGGGCGTGGGGTATGAATGGTGACTTCTTCCAATGGTAGAAGAAGAGGGAAGGTGGGGCAAGAAGAATAGGTAATACAGGATCCTCACGAGGCAGAAGAATGGGTAGAGGAGGTGTTTGATGTCGTGGGGGTGATATAGGCTCTTCTACCTGTGGTGGAGAGATGGGTTGACTAACCTCTTTGGATTGTGGGAGAGGTTGGATAGGAATGACAGGAAAGATTGTATTGATCGTGCATATGTTGTGTTCTTGAGGGTCATCGGCCATGGTCTGAACATTGTTCTAACTTGGGGGATGGTTAAGAAATGGTTGCCTAAAGACATCCATGTTTTGGTTGGCTGGCGCATTAGGGTTATCCAAAACAAGGTCCCCTTTATCTAACATGTTTTGAACAACATTTTTGAAGGTTTTGCAATTGTCTGTATCATGACCCTTGACACGATGATAGTTACAAAAGTCATTTTCCCTATACCATGCAGGGATGGCTTGTGAGGGGTCAAATTGGATAGGTCAGATTTGAGGGAGGTTAAGGACTCCCTGCTTTACTAATTTATCCAATACGGAAGCATATGATTCTCCTATTGGAGTGTATCATCGCTATACATACCATTGTTAGAATTGTCTTGTGATGTTTTGTGAAGTGGAAGGCTCAGATTGGTTGGTTGTGGTAGAAGATTATGACCTAAGGACCACAACATTCACCGATCCCTTAGACTTGGAGTGGAAAGAAGGTTTAGAAGAAGAAGGGTCATTGGATTTTGTGTTAGTATTTTTGCTACGTAGTTTGACCCTTTCTTCTTTGATTGCATGGAGTTCAAGATTTTGGGCCATAATGAAAGATTCATCGAATGTGCAAAAAGTTTGAACCCACAAAGTGGACAAGATGTGCTTGGCACATGCTCTTGAAAAGAGCTCAATGAGCTTAGGTTGAGGTAGTGAGAAGGAGAGTTGGTTGATCAAACCTCTCCAACAGGTGACAAAGTCAGCTATTGACTCATCCTCAAATTTTCTAATGGAATAAAGTTCTGTGATGGAGACCTTCTTGGTAATATTAATTAAGAAATGGTCAAGGAATAGCTAAGTGGGTTAGGTGAAGGTGAAAAGAGAATGACTAGTAATGGAGCTATACCAGTCAAGGGTGGCACAAAAAAGTGACATGGGGAATGTGCAAAGTAATAACGCATCATCATGTGCTATGAGGTAACAAGCATGTCTAAACACTCACAGATGTTGTTGTGGGTCCTCTTTACTCTAAAAGTGAGTAAATTTTGGGAGTTCCCACTGGCTAGGGTATGGTCGAATGGGAACTGAAGGGTGAATGGGTTCATTGCAAATTTTTTCATATAAAAGAACACTCTTTGAACCTGAAATAGATGTCTCAAGGTTGGACATCTTATCCATCAGCATCTTAATTAGATCAATAGATGGATTGGCATGTGGGGTACCCCCTAAGTTATAGGGTACTTGAAAGGCATTGGAAGGGGTGTATGACATACTTGGTTGCATTTATGTAGGTACAACATACTGATAGTTTGTCATAGGGGCTGATGTTAAGGCCATGGGGGCTTGTGCCATGAAGTTGGAGGGTACAACTTGATTGGATGCTGCCAAGGGTGGTTGAATAGCGGTGACTCTGGTTAAAGGGTAAGTGGTCACTCTTGTGTGTATGGGCGCAAGAGAGGATGGGATAAAGACAATCAAGTTTTGGAAAGGTGTTGAACTTGGTTGAATTGTTTGTGGTTGAGGGGGTACGAAAACCCCGATGGAGGTAGGGCCAGAAAAGATAGAAGGGGAGGCCAAATCTTGAACATTGGCCATGGTTGGGTTATTGGTCAAGGTAGCAACTTGAGTGACCATAGGTTGGGTAGCGGATGTTGTTGATATCATTACCGCTTCAGTCAAAGAAGTTGGCATCCCATAAATAGGGTTACCTAAAGGATCTCACATTTGGCTTCTAGCGAGATAATGTTGGAGAGCCTTGACGTTGTGGTCAAGGAATCTCTCAAAAGCTTGATCCCCTTCAGGAACAATAGGAGGTTGATCAGTGGGGGTAGGTTGGATAGGAGTATGCTCAGTATCTAAAGTATACTCCATTAGATGACTTGGCATAAAGGGTGAAGGTGGGAGTGGTTGTTGAATTGCATGGTCAACAAGAGATTTGGCTTGACTGTGTGTCAGAACCATCCAAGGCAAAAGGGGTTTAGGTTCTAAAAACTATGTGTTTCAGTTTTAGAAAACTAGAATTTGTGTTTAACAGCAAGAAAAGTAGGTTTTAAGCTTGTTGTTTGAAAAGAAAATTTGTTGACAGTGATCGATGTCAGTTGTTTAACTGATGTCGATTATGAAATGTTGTTGAGGTCAGTGAGTTAATCGATGCCGATAAAGTTTATATGCTGATGTCGGTGGAGAAACCGATGTCAGTTTCTATGTAATTCTAGAAACATAGAAAATTGATAGTTTTTGAAAGGAGAAATTTTGAGTTGTTTTTGGACTTCAGAATGATGCGACCTTACTAGCTCAAACAATCAAATAAAAATAATAGAATTGATGATTAGGCAAGCAACCTCTAAAACGTTAGATTCCTAGGAATAAATTTTAGAGTCGTGGTGGCTTATGCCTTAGAAGAATGTGTTAGGAATTGGGCTTGTAGAACGGGTCCTAGAAAAGAAGTCTATGGCTAGTTTCAGGTTATGTTTTAGTGCTCAAAGATCTATGTTAGGTTTAGCACATGGCCTGGTACTAGGGCTTGCTCCCTTCACTTCATGAACCAAGAGCCAAGCTGGGCTGCTTAGCCAATATATACCTTGCCTATAGTTTATACTCTGCCAAAGAACAGAGTGGGTCCTCCTCTTGGTAGTGAAGTCCAAGTAGGATTGCCAGGTGGGGTAAGGTATCCGCTAGGTGATGAAATCCTAGATGGGCCTTGTCTCAAGTAAGTTTTAGTGTTTAATTTGATGTGATTGTGGTTTGCTTGTGTAACATTTATGCGCTACGATTTATTCATAATGCTTTTAATTACTATGTGGGCTAAGTATGCATCCAAGCAAGAATGAAATGCAGTAGTTTTTAACCCAAATTGAAATATGTTGTTCAAATACACACAAATGGAGAAGAGGTTAAGAGTATGAGTTTTTTCACTACTCTATGATGCATGCAAGGAGTAACAAGAAGAAAAAGAGATGTTCTTTTTAACTTCTGCTAATGGTTTCTTTTTGAAACAAAAAGATAGAAGAGGGGATGCATGAAGAGAATCTTTTCCTAATGCATCTATATGAAAGTTTGATTTTTTAGAAGAAGAAGAATGAACCCAAGGAAAAATCCAAGGGTCCCACCGGGTGTGCCAGAATGTTTCTCTAAGTTTTTGCTAATTATTTTCAGAAGAAAGAAGAAACTAAGGTTAAAGGTTTGGGGTTTGACGTTACCTGAATTAAGTTGTGCACTATATCCAAGCTTTGTGGGAGCTCCTCTTTGGATGTGGAAGAAACACCTACAATAAGAATAAGACATAAACAAATAAAATGTTAGAAGATGATATGGTGGATTGCCAAGCTACGCACTCGATAACAAATGAATTAAAAAAATTAGATTTTGCACCAATGCTTCTCTCTATTAATTGGATATTTGTTTACCTTAAAAACATAGAGGTTTAAATCCCTATTTATTAAAATAATTTTAACTCTAAATTGGACTTTTCTAATCATGTAGAACTAGACTTAATTGAACTAGACTCCTAATCATGAAAAACTTGACCTAACTAAAACTTATCTCCAAATCATCTAGAACTGGACTTAATTAAAATTAAATGGACTCCTCTAATCATGTCACACAATTTGGGATTTATTGATCGAGATACATTTTTCAATATCTCCACTAATTTAGTATCTAATTAGAATCTACCTAATCCAGACTACCAGTGATGAAAAATAATTATTCCAACACTCTCACTTTATCTAATATCTACTAGCTATTGGTTTTTCATTATTTCAGTCTTCTTAATGTATAATCCATGTTTGAGCTTTCAGAGGCATTTGGCGAACATGTCAACCTACATTCTTTCAGTGCCAAAAAACTTTGGCTCCAATTCTCCATCTTCAATTTTATTGTAAATAAAGTGGTGTTGGGTTTCTATATGTTTTTTTCTCACCTGGAACTTGGTATTTATCATTAAAACTATGCAAATATAATTATCAAGATGTATGATAGTAGGTTGATGTTACTCGTATTCCAAATTTTTGATAAACTTCCATGACCAAGCTAATTCCTTCATTTCTTGTGTTTTTACCATAAATTCAATGCTTATGTTGAATAAAGAAACTATTGGTTGCCTCTTTCCTCCCCAACTATTTGAGTCATTTCAAATTTAAAAATAATAACCATTTGTTGATCTTTTATTATCAACATCACTAACCAATCAACATCATAATACCTAATCACTTGTACATGCTTTACAATAATTTTTTTTCCTCAAAAAAAATTTCATGAGAGAATGTGGCTTTGAAATACCTAAAGATTCTCTTAATAATAGTCCCATGTTGTGCTTCTTGGTTCAATGAGTATCAACTCATATCTCCCACTACATATTCAATGTGAAGTATTGTATATACTAATGTGTACATAAGGCTAATTATTATGTTGAAATCACAATGACTGAGAGGGGGGGTGAATCAATCTTCAAAATCTTTCCTTTAAGTTCACTTTAAGAAATCATGAATCATTCAATAAAACATATAGATCTAGCAAGCATAAACACTTATCCACATAAGCATGAAACATAAGAACACATCATATATGTGGGAAAACCTTAAGGGGAATTAAACCCACATATCTCTACAAATTTGATATAGTCTTATAAGATAAAAACTAAGTTTAATGAAGTACCAACTTCACATGGAACACCAATCCCAACTAGCCAAGCACATACTTGACTAGGATTTAGAAAACACCCATTTTCAAGGAGGCACCAACCCCCTAGATGACTCAAAAAAAAAATAATCCACTTGATTACTTTTATCACCTTCATAAGACCTTATTTCTCAACCAACTAATGATGAGCACCTCTTCAGCTCTTCACACTCTTATCCCTCTCAAACTACCTTCCATGCCTCTTTGCTCAATTAGGTCTCTTTCATATGACCTTAATATTCATATGTAGAAACACTTTAATATATTAATTATAGATCATATACAATCATATGATGGTCTAAAATACCTTTTCATGCTCACAATGTTCTCTCTTATTCACACACTCTCATTCATTCATTAATAGGCCTAAAACTACCTTGTATATATACCATTCCTTGTTTATATGCTACTTAGTAAAAAAATTATCCTTAACCTCTTAGGTAATCCATGGAATAGGTATTATGAAATTTAATAAAAATTATTTAAATAAATATTGATTCCCTTTTAATCTTTCATAAATCTATTAGACCTCATCTCACTTTTAGGTTTGATGGAGACCTAATTCCATTAGGTCTACTTTAGGATACGTTACACTTTGATCTCCTTAAAAAAATTTAAATATTTAATAATGGTATAAATAGTTCATATACCACTAAAATATACCCACACTAATCTCCTCTTAGGTCAATGACAATTTCTAGCTCCAATGACCACTTGAAGCACACCATTAGTATTGTTGAAAATTAAGCGTGTGAACCTACAAAATATCTACCAAACAAAACTAAAGCATGAACACAATTTAGTCACACAAAAATGAATGTAAATGACTTATATAGATCCTTCAAGACATAAAAAACTTCACCAAGTACATTAGACTTTACAACCCAATGTAAAAGACTCAAATACTTCTTTGCATATAGCCCACTCAGAACTACCATAACACTCCAAAACCCAGTCATGAACAATTTGATCTTCAACACTAGAAAGAAAAATTAACATGTCTAATTATATCTTAAAAATATCCCTTTACATCTATATATCATTCTTAGATTAAAAAATCATAAGGTCTAATATCAAATATTAGTCTTGTAGACCAATATTTTGACCTCAGTACACAGTCAAACTAGAACCAGTCAAGCCATTTTGGCTTCAACATTTCAACCACTTTAATTGACTATAAAACCTTATAAAAATTATTTATAAGACATAAAATTCACAAAAAAAATATACCATGTGTATTATATACTTTAAATTAGGGCATAAAGCCTCAAACTCATCATTGCAACTTGCTTACCTAGAACTGCCAGTTTACCTTAAAGCATAATCATGGTGACATTGAATTTCAACACTTGTATGACCAATTTTAAAGAATTATTATGTAATTATATGATCATATGAGATAATTAGTACATTATTAGATAGAAATATCATATGGTCAAATGCCAAATATTGGTTTTGTAGACCAATCTTATGACCTCACTATACACAAACCTCACTGAGTCAGACAAGCCAGTTTAGATTCATCATTTTCACCACTGCACCTAAATTTAATATTTATAAAAAGCATTGATAAGACATACCAGTCCAAAAAACATCTCCATGCACCTTTTTAATCACTCTAGCATGATAATCCATTCTTAATCATCTTCTCACTGCTGCTTGGGTTTTTATACTATTTGCACCATTAGGCCTATTAACGACTAGCTAACTTGGATGAATGATTTATCACACTTAAGAAAAAAAATATAAACCACTAAAGACATCAAATATTAGTCTTAATCTTCAACCTTCATCAATTTGAAAAGTTTGTCCAATACAACTTTTTATAACTACAATAACTTCTTCGAAAATAAGTTGTATCTTCACATTTTATCTCTTTTTTCTAACCAAAACCACCTAGAGGACCTGGGAGAGTTAAATACAAGATCCAAACACTTAAATAAGTAATAAAAACTGTTATAATCAATTTTTAATACTATCTTCAACATTGGGTTACTATTAGGGTTCTAAGAGGGTTTAAACACACTTCTACTGTTAACGATTATTCATAAAGCATAACCCCTCAATCCAAAAAATAATGCCTAAAATTTTGAGATAGGACCCTTAATAATCTACCATGAATATATTAGGTTCTAATTCATAGGTTTGATAAGCTAATGAACAAAATAAAATCCTTCTCAGGTTGAGAACCCTTCATTTTGTGCACTTGAGATACCTAAAAACACCTTTTCATGCCTTTTATTGTAAACCTTAACTTCAAACTAGATGAATAAGCTTAAAAAAACTTAAATAACATTTTTAAATTCTCACCTACTCATGCTTTACTGGGAAATTTATCTTGATACCCCATTAGTCTTACACTCTCTCTACACCATAGTCTTCATACCGCACCAAGCCTTGAACTATCCTTCATGCCTTCTTCTATGCTCTCAACACCTCAATGTCATGCTCAACATATAAATATCACTCCATACAACCTCTCTCATGCTTAAACATAGAGATACGTACTTAATATACCTTGATAATAACTCATTATACCTTATTAGGTCAGGTAGGGTCTAAAACTGGTTTAGTTACAGACTTAGATTGAAGATCTTACCCTTGTAGGCTCACCTTAAAACTCTCCTTGATACCTATACATCTTGATCACATGCCTTACATGATCCTCAAACAATGTCATACCTTTGCACATACCTCTACACATACATATTCATGCTCACCATGCACATTCTCATGATATGACTATGCTTGCCATGACTATGCTTCTTCAAGACACCTCGTATCCAAACATGCTTACCTCAATGATATCAAACAATAATAATATTTAGATAACACTCTCACACTAATTAAACAATATCTTTCTGATCAAAATTCTCTCTTAACCTCATGTATACCTAGAGCCTCATCACCATGCTTCAATGCTCACTTAACCATCACACCTCTTTGTGACATCATTGATAACTTCAATCTCATCTAAACCTTGACATCAACCTTAACATCAACCAATAGAAGAGATATTAAGTTGCCTTCAAATTCTCCCTCACCTTCAAATTCTATCTTGTCACATGGCTTCCTTTTCACATCAAGCATACAAGCTCATATCTCAAAGACCACTCACCATGCATCTTCACCAGATGCACCTTGACATCAATGACATCAACTTTGACATTAATAACATTAACTTTGACATCAATGACAACACTTCTCAACATATTTCACTTTGATATAGAATGTTTGTCATCTTGCTTTATTCTTTAGTAGTGTATGGATACATATCAACTATTAGTTTAACTAATAACAATAATGGTATTAAAACTACATTAAATTTTTCTAGTCTCTTTAGTAGTGTTATGAAAATATAGGGTTATTCAGAATATGACCCACATATTAAGAGAAAAAGAGATAAAATAAAATTTAAATGATTTTGCACCATCACTTCTCTCTATTAATTAAATACTTGTTTACCTTAAAATCATAAATGTGCAAATCATCTTTATTCAAATAATTATAAAATTAAATTGGATTTTTGTAATCATGTAGAACTAGACTTAACCAAACTAGACACATAATCATGTAGAACTAGACCTAACTAAATTTAGTTCCTAATCATGTAGATCTAGACTTAATTAGACTTAAATGGAATCCTATAATCATGTCACATAATTAGGGATTTACTGATTAAGAAACATATTCCCTTATCTCCACTAATTTAGTATATAATTATAATCTACCTAATCTAAACTACCACTGATGGTAACTAACTATTCCAACACTCTCACTTTATCCAATATCTACTTGTTGGTTTTTCACAATTGCAGTCTTTTCAACATAAAATCCATGTTTGATATTCCAAATAATTTTGGTGAACATGTCAACATACATATTTTTAGTGCCACAAAACTTTAACTCCACTTATCCATCTTCAATTTTATTGTATATAAAGTGGTGTTTGATTTCTATATGTTTTTTAGACTTAAAACTTGGGATTTATTGTCAAAGCTATGCAACTCTAATTATCACAATGTATGATAGTAGGTTGATGTTTCTCATATTCCAAATCTTTGAGAAATTTACTCATCCAAACTAGTTCTTTTATTTCTTGTGTTGCTATGATACATTCAATGTTTGTGTTGAATAAAGCAACTATTGATTGCCTCTTGTTTTGCCAACTAATTGAGCCATTTACAATTTGAAAAAAATAATCATTTGTTGATATTTTTCTATCAACATCACAATACCAAATCGATTTTACATGCTTTACAACAACTTTATTTCCTTAAAAAAAAATTCCATGAAAGTTTGTCCCTTTTAGATACCTGAAGATTATCTTGATAACAGTCCCATGTTGTGCTCCTGAGTTCAATGAGTACTAGATCATAACTCCCATTACATATTCAATGTCAAGTCTTATGTAAACTAATACATACATAAGGATACTTATTACAATTTGATATGGGATGTTTTGTGATCCCCAAAAATGTCATGTCTTTGTCATCATTTATCACGTTCATCCTTATTATTTACCATGCTTTTGAGTTACTTTCCCATAAAGTTTCCATCCTCAAATAGCCATAATCCTATAAATAGAATTATGTTTTCATACTCTTTGAATATTTATAACTATGTATTGACATCAAGTATATAATAGTTATCTTCTACTATAAGATGCTTTTTATATAATGTGTTTAAAAGATGTGTTGAATTAATAGGTATATAACATAAAACATCCTACAATAAAGGAATCTCATCATGCAGAAAAATCCTGCAACCACTGCATGACTAAAGCCACAGATGAACATAATTTGATTCTCAGTTCAAATGACTCACAAAAACAACTATAACCTCTTAGAATCACAATAAAGATACAGTTGAAGAATGAAACAACTTTGTTTGTCCTAAGGCAATATTGTAGGGTTCACATGAATGATGACTTTAATAGAAGGAGCCGATTTCTATTATCTTAAAGTCAAATGTTTCTTAGATTATAATATATATTATTTTGTATAAAATAATCTTCCTTTTTATAAATATAGGTAACAACAGGGTTGAGAGGTAGTTGATATCAATTAGAGAATTATCAGAAGTACATTTTGTTAAGCAACTATTATTATAATTTTTTATAGTAATTCATTGCTAAATTTTTATTAATATGAATAATCATTTCTAACTACATTTCATTGTTTTAAGAGGAAGGATTGAAGCTAGAGTCAAAAGGAGGAAGGGCCCCCTTTGGAAGTCTTACAACAACAATCCAACATGTTACATTACTAAGCATGTTATTTAGTTTCATTATGTGTTATGTGTTTTATATCTAAATTATGCGATTTACAATCTTGCATAGAATTGTTTAAGGAATCTTTTAATAGTGTAACATTTAACTCACAATATTATGTTCATGTTCAATTCCAACATTCCATTTATTGCATGACTTTAGCATCTTAGATTATAATCATTAAAAGGTCAAATTAGAGGATTGAGTGTGCACATATAGAGATATCATCCTATCAAGTTTACGTCCTCAAGTTGACTTTTAAATGAATTAGAAGATAGAGGCCTATGGTAACTCTCCTTATTCACTTTGATCAAGAGAAATATATCTGATTGTGAATCAATTGCTAGTCATTTTTGGCACCATTGTTGGGGAAGGGTGTCACACACTTATAGTATTCAATCTTGATAGCGATTATTTTTGGATGTTTATTATTTTTATTTATAGAGCTTATTGTTCTTTAGATTAAAATTTTATTGATTTTATAGTTTAAATTTCATTTTTTTCATGTAGGATAATGGAAATTTAAAAAAACCCCCATATTACTAACCCTATGCAGGTAGGGTGGGAAATTAAAAAAGAAAAGAAAAGTGGTTCACATACATGCAAAGTGAAGGGGACTATATAGGAAGATTTTTGATTGAATCATCAACTGTTGCTACAATATCAAAAATTCATCCTGTAATAACCAAGGAGCATGAAGAAATTCTCGTGGATCACTCACAATTGTCAATAAAAGAGGTAGAAAAGGAATAATTTTTGGCTAGATTGGTAGCACAAGCTAGAGAATTTGAAGAAGTCATACCCCTGAAAGAGACCCATATGCACCACCCTTAAGAATTCCCACCTTATCACCTCATACTCAGGAATCTAAAGTTCACTTCCCTCCATCACCCGAATTTCTTGCTAAGGAGGCATTCAAGGTTATTCTTGCTCTTAGAAGAAATACCAGGCCAATATCATCTTCCAATTTAGAAATACTCTATGTTGAGATAGATGCTGAATATTATAAAACCTCTAAACCATTCCCATTATAAATGAAGCTATATATTCCTAAGAAAAATATAAAGTATCCATCTTCTACACCCCAGGAAATAGAAGAATTGATAGGAATTTTGAGCAGTGGGTAGCAACAACTTCCGATCTACCAACACAAAGAGTATTCATGGAGAATACTTAGGAAGAAAACACTACCAATGAGTCTGATACTTTTGAATTTCCTATCCTTACTCCTGATAAAAATACACCCATCAAGAATATTCCTCACTTTGCCCTCCCTAATTTTAGGGGAAAAGCATTTGAGGATCCAATTGCATTTATTTTTGAGTTCAACATCTTATGCTGTAGTTATGATTATAATCAAGATGCTCAAAAAATCAAATTATTTCTAGCAACACAAATATCACACACTTAGATGGTTCATGGGACTTGTAAAGGATGCAATTTCTACTTGGGAAGAAATAAAGAGAGGTTTTTGAAAAAATACCAAGATTATTGTAGGGGCAAAAACTATAGGAGAGATGACATATTCTGAATGACACAAGATGATGATGAGTCATTAAAAGAATATATGGAAATATTTTTGTTTAGCTTGTTAAAATTCAAATAGACTACAATGGAAAAAGAATCAATCAAGCTGATATTCCTAAAAGGAATTAGAGATGATTGTTTGGAAGCACTAGATCTAATATCTAGTGGTGATATTTTTACACTGTCCTTTAATGAACTAATAGTTCTATGTATAAACTACTCCAAATCAACCATGAAAAAAAGTAGGGGAAAAACCCTTCCTACAACATCTGTAGTAGGACTATCTAAGGATAAAGTTAGAAACCTACTCTAGGATATGAAGTAGGACATTATCAACCACCTAGTTACTCAGCTTGATACATTACATACACAGAGGAAGCAAGAAGAGACTAAAAAATCCTTAGCTACTATTACCTTGAATGCAAAAAAAATAAGGCATATTGCACATGCCATTCTATGAAAGCTCAAGTAGCCAACATAACCAAGGAGAATCCTAAAATAGTGGAGCTACATGCTATAGGAGAAGATGAGAATCAAGTGTTTTTTGTGGCTCAATGAAAACTATGGGTGCAAAGATCAGGTATGCCATCAAAATTATCAATTCTCAAATAATACACAATATGGTTCTTAGATGAATATACCTAACCAAAATTATCCCCAAACAAATTAGTATTTACCCTAGAATTAGTTATGGATGCAACAAAATGGATAACAAATTCAACCTAGGCAATTCCAAAACTAACAATGGTTCTTTCCCTCTAATATATGGCAACAACAATGGAGAGGCAATCAAAGCTTTCCAAAATAAATTCAACAACCATAAAAACAATAGGCCTTAGTGCCAAACACTTATAAACTTATTAGAACCATTCAATTACTTGCTTAGTCCATCCCCAATCCTACCAATAAATTGGTTCAACAAACACAATCCATAGATATAATGCAATATCCAACATATACTTTGGATATCAATCAAGTCCAACTTTGCTCAAGCCACATTCTTCCACAACCCACCTCACCCATAATCATATAACACTTTGAAGAACTGATTCCACTCCATACTAATTTATAGCCACCCATGGCTAATCCTGAGCCAATTCCACTAGAAAATAAAAAAAAAATATGATAATGCCCATTTTTTAGAGAGATTGAACATATCACATCCTGAACTAGAGCCCAAATTTGATATCTTAAGATAACTCAAGAATGTGTGCATAAAAATCCCACTCTTTCAAGTAATAAAGGATGTTCTTATCTATAATAAGTCTATTGGAGAGCTATGTTTAAAAAAACTGAGAAGAATGAAGAAGGATCTTAAAATAGTCCAAGTCATTGCCCAACTAGCGGATATTATGTTGGAAATTATAGTTCCCCCAAAATATTTTGATCCTAAAAGTCCTATACTTAATGTTAGCATCTATGGCCAACCCATCTCTAATACTTTGATTAAATTGGGTGCAACCATAAATGTGATGACCATGGAGACCATGTAGTAACTAAACCTTACAACTCTTCGTCTAACACCCACTATCCTCTCGATGGTTGACATGTCAACTATTAAGCCTAAAGGGATTGTTGAAGACCTAGTTATCACTATGGAATCTTGGCAATATCCAACAAAATTTATTATCCTATAATGAAAAATCAACTTAGGAGGTTATCCTCTCATCCTTAGCCACCCATGGTTGGCCTCTGCTAATGCTTTTATTAGCTTTAGTTTAGGAAAAAAATTAGTTTCCAATGAAAATGACATAAAGAAACTAGTTCTATATCCACTAACCTAGCCTTCCTAGAATGATGGACCAACACCTTGGATTGATGACTTTGAGGAAGCTATCTCCTTGCAAACTCTCTACATAATTGACTGGAGTCTAGCATTTTAGGCACAAGAAGAAGACACTATTCTTACTAATATCCTACAAAATACCTATTGATAGGATCTTGTAGCTAAAAACATGTTGGAATGTACACCATGCCCTCTTTAGAATACTTTTTCTAAGAATGATCTTGATAAAACTACTAGAGATATTTGGACATTCCATCAATTGCTTCCCCATATATGCAATTATGCTCCTTTAATCACCAACATAGAAACTATACTTTCTTTAACAAAGCAAGTAGACATTCCACCAAATAAACCTCTCAATATTAACACCTCCTTAACACCCCAATAAGAAAGCTAGTTACTTACAATGCTGAGAAAGAACATAACAATATTTGCCTAGGATTACCATGACATGAGAGGAATACCTCTATATTTATGCACACATTATATTATATTAATGAAGAATGAAAACCTATTCACCAATCCCAATGACAAATGAATCCTATAGTTAGACATTATCAAAATTGAGTTGCAAAAAATCTTGGATGCATGATTTGTTTATCCTATTTTAGATAGCTAGTGGGTCTCTCCCCTGATTATTATCCCTAAGAAAGGGGGAAAATGATGTATTTATGTTGACTATCAAGAGTTGAATGTTGTTACTAGGAAGGACCACTTTCCCCTTCTATTTATTGATCAATTATTGGATACATTAGCATGAAAAAATTATTTTTCCTTCTTAGATGGCTATAGTATCTATAATTAGATATGAATTGCTTCATAATACCAAGATAAAACCACTTTTACTTGCCCATGGGGAACCTATTCCTATGTAATTTTTCCATTTGGTCTTTTTAATGCCCTAGCTACTTTTTAAAGGACTATTGTAAGCATATTTTTTGATCTCTCCCATGACTATGTTGAAATCTACATGGATGATTTCACTATCTATGGGTAGACATTCAAAGAAATGATTACCAACCTAGAGAAAGTTCTTCAACATTTCCAAGACCACCAATTGTCTTTGAGAAATGAAAAGTGTTATATGCTTATGACTGAATGGATTATGTTGGGGCATCACATAACCCCTATTGAAATTCAAGTTGACCCATAAAGACAAGTATAATTAAGGATTTATACACAAAAAAGAAGAAAGATGTAAGATTTTTAGGATGTGTTGGTTATTATAGATGATTCATCAAAGACTTTAGTAAAATTGCCACCACCCCATTATTTGGATTTCTTACTAAAGATGCTAAATTTATGTGGACTAATGATTGTCAAACTGCCTTTCAACAACTTAAATACCTTCTCATAAAAACTCTTGTTTTGAGAGGCCCTGATTGAAAGAAAACTTTTCAAATTCACATAAATGCATCTAAAACCACTTTATGAGCTATCCTTGGCCAAAAATATGAATCTTTGAGTTAAGCAATCTATTTTATCTGTAGGAATTTTCAAGGGGAAGAAATCAACTACACTATAATAGGAAGGAATTTATTTCCATAATCTATGCTATCAATAAATTTTAATACTACATTATAGGTTACCAAATATTCATCCACACAAATCATGCAACAATCAGGTATCTAATAAACAAACCTACTATAATAGGTAGGATAATTTGATGGTTGCTTTTACTATAGGAGTTTGATATTACCATTATAGATAGACTAGGTAAGGATAATGTAGTATTAGATTTTCTATCTTGATTACAAAATTATGAATATAATCCTATTATTAATGATTCCTTTATTGATGAGCATTTATTTGTAGTAACTATTTAATCTCCTTGGTTTGTAGATATTGCTAACTATCTTGCTATAGGATCATTACCACAACATTTTTCACCTATGGAAAAACAACATCTGATCCAAAATAGTAGACATTAATCTTGAATTACAAGATATCTCTTTATCACTGGACTAGATTCAATTATGATAAGATGTATTCAAGAAGATGAAGCTTACAACATTCTTAAAACCCGCCATGATGAACCCCATGGGGTCATTTTGCTACCAAATAGATTGCTATGAAAGTACTTAATACCAGATATTATTGGCCTTATTTACATAAGGATTTCATGATGTATACACATAAATATGATCAATGTTAGTGTACAGGGAAACCCACTCACTCTAATGAAATTCCATTACAACCATAATTAGTTCTAAAACCTTTTGACAAATGGGGAATGGATTTTATAGGTCCCACTAATCCTAAATCTAACAAAAAGGAATATATACTGGTGTGCACTAATTATTTCACAAAATGGGTTGAGGTCAAGGCCTTAACCCATGCCTGAGATGAGAAAGTAGTTGAGTTCTTGTATGAATAAATCTTCACCCACTATAGAGTACCAAGAGAAATAGTCACAAACCAAGGCCCATAATTCACATTAGATCTCACAACCACCTTGCTAAAAGAATATGAAATTAGACATAAAAAATCTACCCCTTACCATCCTTAGTCAAATCGTCAGGTGGAAGTTACAAACCAAGAATATGAAATATTCTCACTAAGACTATCAACCTCCATAGAAAAGATTTGTTAACTCATATTTTAGAAGCAGTATGGGCTTACAAAATCACCTAGAAAACCACAACTAGTTTCACTACATATGAATTAATTTATGGTAAGAAGCCTATTATACCCATTGAGTTTGAGCATAAAACATTACGGACAACACTTGATTTGGGCTTAGATATTTTCCACATTCAAAAAGATAGGATGATGTAGCTAAATGCACTTGATGAAATAAGAAAGGAAACATTTCATCATATTGAAATAATGCAAAGACAACATGTGGGTTGGCATGATAGAAACATCAAGACTAAAATTTTTTAACTTGGAGATTGGGCACTCTTTTTTGACTCTAAATACAAGGATCATAAAGGAAAGCTATAGTCTAGATGGCTTGGGCCTTATGAGATCGAGCAAGTTTTTGATAATGGAGGTGTAACACTCATGACCATTGAATTTGTTTGATTTTGATTAATTTTTAATGTTCGTAAGCTCAATATGTATAAAAAACTATTTTCTAAGGAAAGTCTCACTCACCAACTTTTTGAAAAACAATATTCATCTCTTCTTCATGAAGCAAATCAACATGTTCTTACAACTGAAGGGTATTTCTATCAACCCTTGTCTAATATTTTCTAAAAGTAGTAAAGCTTCTTATAACTAAGAATAATCCATTCAAAATAGTTTGGTTTAGGCTAAATAAAATCCCACCTCCTATATTTATACAATTCCAGTTGAGTTAGGACCAAAAAATTAAAAAAAAAAATCGAAAAATTCAACAATGTAAACCTATGGGCATTGCTAATGAATGTTGTCTCAAAAAACTAGGTCATTGGATAATCAACATTCCTTAAAAAAAAGTGCACTACAGTAATAAAACTTTTTTTTTTCATCTATTTTTGTTTGTAGATTCATTCCCTTGGAGCAAAAATACACTTTCCTCTTTGCTACAAGATGAAACTTGTTGCAGGATATTTATTATTGCTACATGACACTATTTGTTGTTGTAGAAAACATTTCTCATTGTTGGATGGATTCTTGTTAATCCACCATACATTAAATTCTCACAAAGCATTTTTGCTTCCAATAAAATTATAACACATGTAAGTACACCTCACTCTGTCACTTTGAAACATCATTTATGCATTAATAAAAGTTATTTCCTATAAGTACTAAGGTAATTGTCTTATATTTATTTCATGTCATGAGTTTTAATTATTACTAAGATGATGGGTCTTAATGTTATTAAAATTATAGTATATCTTCTCTTTATCATGCCATCTCAAGATATATTCTCCTTCATTGATTGATGTGATCACTAAAGCACTGCTACTGCCACCCCTTGTTATTACCATGAGTTGTTTGTGCATGTCAGTTTTATCCCTTGAGGACAAGCAACAATTTAAGTTGGGGAGATTTTCCATAATTCAAAAGGATTATCTCACTCCCAAAGCAAAAATCATAAACATTTTATCTAAATCTATAAAACCCTTGCTGCAAGAGCATAAACCCTACAACTAAAATTCCACCCTTAATATGAGAGGGGACTTATTTAAATACAATCCACTTGATATCTCTCCTTTGACCAATAGCTCAAACACCCTGGTCCTATTCCAAAATGTGGGTTGGGCATAGTATTTTAAAAGGATACATGTTCTGGATCAAGGCATTGTAAAAGAATTCATTGGCTTATTGTATAACAATTTGGCAATAGTAAGAGGAATGGAAATAAAACTAATGAAAACCATCATTAGTAGAATAATGAGATTTCCATGAATAGGAGAATCATGGCGAGAAATTTTTTATGTAGAGGTAGAGAGGCATAAATTTATTAGAGGAAATGAAATCTTGGAAACTTTAAAATAGGGCACTATATGGTTATCTTTACTGAAAAGATGGGCCAAAGTTGCTGAGTTTTTCTATAGATATTTCACTTATGAAGGGAGGTATTCTATGCTGCATGGCAGTCACTTCAAATTCATCAATCATTTATGACATGGTATTGAGATAAATGTACCCAACTTCTTTCTTAACATAATAACAAAAATGGCAGAGACATTTCAAAGAGCTAATTCTAAAGCTTTTTCTCATCATTTTTTTAACCCAGTTGATTGTTTAAGACTATTTACAAAGGACTAACCCCAATATAAGTTGGGAAGATTTTATCCAAGTACCTAGAAATATAGAAGGTAATAGTGAGGGAAATGAAGTAGAAGAGGAAACAAAAGTAGAACATATGACAGAAGAAGACCTTCTCACAGCTCCACAAGAACCTACAAAAGAAGACCTTCCTACAACTCCATGAGAACCCGTAGAAGAAGACCTTCCTGTAGCCACATAGAAACTTACAAAAGAAGACCTTCATAAAAACACATAAGAACATGTAGTAAGGACAAATATTAAATAAGGTGCTTCCACAAGCAATGAATCTAGAAGAATAAAGAAGAAACTCATTCTCTAGCTTGACTCTAAAGAATCTGAGGAAGAGCTTTCACCTTCTCTTAAAAGGGCAAGGTAACATCTACTCTTCATAGACCCCATAGATTAAGAAGGAAGATGAAAGGTAAACCAAGAAATAAACCTTCTTCTATTATAGAAATTAATGAGTAATCTAGAGAAAAACAAACTACCAATAGTAATGAATCACTAGAGGCATTTAGTTTTGAAACTAACGAGGAAGAATGTTCTCAAGAAGACAATAAGGAGGTAGAGAAATTAGAACACAGTCTTGAAGAATTACAAGAAGAACCAATCTAGGAAGAAGTAGAAAAAAAAATGGAGAAACCCACCATACAAGTGGAATTTCCTACTCTAGAGTAAGCCCTATAGGAAATAGAGTGACTAAGGAAGAAGCTACATGATCAATCAAGAGGAGGACTAGATGGGCTTACTACAATAGATTTTTCGCTGTATCCCTCTACCAAAAACCATCTTGAAGACATTGTCTCACAACCTTATATTAAATAAAAGTAATAGGAAAAACCTACAACTACCCAAGCTATCAGATATAATTCCTTGTCTGTGGTGTCTTTTAAATTGATGAATTAGATGAACAATCAGTCTGAAAGTCTTAAGGCATTAACAAAAGAGAACAAAAATTTGAAAGAAGAGGTCAGGTTAAAAGAAGAGAGAATCTCCAAACTATAATATGAAATTGAATATATGGGTTTTCTTACTCAAGAGCTCATTGACTATAGGCCTCCTACAAGGGTATACTCAGTTTATCTTAAAGAGCAATAACATAAGTTTAAATTCATGAGAATTTACTATGACATGTTTATAAAGTAATTGATCCCCTCTCTTTCTTTCAAATATATAAAGATATCTCACAAGAAGAACAAGCACAATTGTGTAAGCTATATCTTCATAACTATCATGTGCCTTATGATAGGAATGAAATCCTAACCTATATGTTGGAGATGTCCTTCTAAAAGCATTTTCATCATATCTTTTGAATGAGAAAAGAAGAGGAAGAGAAGTGGCTGAATATAGGAAAAAATAAAAGAAAAGCCAATTGATTATTAGAATAAAGTCAATGGCACCTGATGTTGTGTTGATAGAATGGGATAACATTATGCCGAGGAAGAAAATCAGAACTTGGTTTTCCAAAAATTGTGATGAAGGCCAAGATTTCTACTTAGGATTGAGAGCTTCTACTAGATCTATAAGAAAAGAATCTTGCATTGAAATATGGAATGAGCTCACTCTAGAGCTAAGAAGAAAAGAGCCATATTCCCCTTTTAACTTAAAGGTAACATTTAATAGAGTCACAATATATATTTTGCTTGCAAGTGAAATTAGATCTCAATTGTTAAGCATTAAATTCCAACCCCCTCTATTTTGGTAGCCTATTCTAGATTGGCAAGAGAAATCTCCATTAGATGAATCTAAAGAGGTCAAAAATTGGTAGCTATTTGAATAATGATGTGGATTTTATGCTCACCTTACAAGTGGTGCCATAGACCCTATGGATTTTAGAACTATTTATGAAATTAAAATGAACAAGTTTGTTGCTCGTGGATGAGCAAGGTCTTAATTAGGGGGGTGTGATGAGCTAAAAAAATGTCATGTCTTTGTCCTCATCTGTCATGTTCATCCTTCTTATTTACCATGATTTTGAGTTACTTTCCCATAAAGTTTCCATCCTCAAATAGCCATAATCTTATAAATAGTGTTATGTTCTCATACTCGTTAAATAGTTAGAATTATGTATTAAAATCAAGTATATAATAGTTATCTTCTGTTATAGGATGATTTTTCTATAATATGTTTCAAATATGTTTTGAAGTAATAGGTATATAGCACATAACATCTTAAAACAAAGGAATCTCATCACGTGAACACATCCTACATCCACCGCATGACCAAAGCCGTGGATGAATAGAATTTGATTCCCAATTCAACTAACTCACAAAAATAACTATAACCTTTTGAGAGCATAATAAAGATGTATTTGAAGAATGAAACATCTTTTTTTGTCCTAAGGAAGTATTGCAAGGTTCACATGAATGGTGACTTTAGTAGAAGGAGCCAATTTCAGTTGTCTTAAAATTAAATGTTTCTTATCTTAGAATATATATTGTTTTATATAAAACAATATCCCCTATTGTATATATAGATAAAAACATGTTTGAAAGGTAGTAGATATCAATTAGGGAATTATCATAAGTACATTTTGTTAAACAGATGCTATTGTAATTTCTTGCAATAAATCACTACTACATTTTGATTAATATAAACAATTATTTTTGAGTCCATTTCATTATTGTAAGAGGAATGATTAAATATATAGTTGGAAGGAGGAAGGGCCCCATTTGGAAGTCTTTTAGTAACAATCCAACCCATTAAATAGCTAAGCATGTTATTTAGTTTCTTTATGTGTTGTGTGTTTTATTTCTAAATTGTGTGATTTACAATCTTGCATAGAATTATTTAAAGAAGTTTCCAATAGTGTAACATTTAATTCATAGTATTATGTTCATGTTCAATTCCAACATTCCATTTACTACATGGCTTTAACATCTTAGATTACAATCAGTAGAAGTTCAAATTAAAAGATTGAGTGTGTAGATATAGTGATGTCATCCTATCAAGTTTACATCCTCGAGTTGACATTTAAATGAAGTAGAAGATATGAGTCTATGATAACTCTCCTTATTCATTTTGATCAAGAGAATTATATCTAATTTTAAATCAACTTCTAGTCAATGTTCATCATCTTCCTTTTTTATTTTGTATTTTATGGAGAAATATCAACTATTAGTTTAACTGATAACAATAATGGTATTAAAACTACATACAAAATTTCCAATATATTTTTAATCCCTTCTCATAGATTTATTGGAATGGTTATGAAAAAACATGGTTATTCAAAATATGAGCCTACATATTAAGAGAGGAAGAGAAAAAAGAACAAATGAAAAAAAAAAAGATTTTACAACAATGCTTCTCTATTAATTGAATACTTAATTTCCTTAAAAACATAGAGGTTTGAATCCCTCTTTATTGAAATAATTATAAAACTAGATTGGAATTTTCTAATCCTTTAGAACTAGACTTAATTCAACTAGAGTTATAATCATGTAGAACTGGACCTAACTAAACTTATCTCCTAATCATGTAAAACTAGACTTAATTGAACTTAAACAAACTTCTCTAACCATGCCACACAATTGAGGATTTATTTACTGAGACACATTTGTCATGATCTCTAATAATTTAGTATCCAATTAGAATATACCTAATCTAAACTCCTAGTGATGAAAACTAATTATTCCAACACTCTCACTTTATCCAATATCTACTAATTATTGATTTTCACAATTTCAGTCTTAATATACAATCCATGTTTGAGCTTTCAGAGACTTTTCGTGAACATGTCAACGTACATGATTTTAGTGCCATAAAACTTTATTTCCACTTTTCATCTTCAATTTTATCACAAATAAAGTGGTTTTGGACTTATATAAGTTTTTGTCACATAGAACTTGGGATTTATCATCAAAGTTATGTGTTTTATCTATTTAGGAATTAATAGATCAACTCCTATATTGATAAAGATCTGGATCAACGGGGGTAAATGTAGATAAATATTATAAATAACTAATTCAATTGATTTACTCTAAATAGGAAGTGTAAAGGAGAAAGTCAACTTACATGGAATAAAACATGCATCATTAGGTGAGGGTAATGTTAGAATAGATCAGGGGAATAATTAAGAGTACCTTTCATTTTGAAATTGGGATTCCACTTATCTCAAGCCAATAGTGTAGTTAGTTAGAATATAACATGGTGCTCTAATGGCAAATGACATCGTGCTATTTTATTTTTATGGACAAGAACCCTAAAATTTCTAGGGTGGCTATAGGAGGTCTTCTAGGTTTTGTATGTGTCTTCAAGAATCTTCGATCATCATTTTATGTCACTTTATGGATGCTCCTTCTTCCAAATCCTAATGAATACATGTAGACATGAAAAAAAAACATAATCAAATGCAAAAGGAAGGGGGAAAATGTGGGTCATGGGATGTTATGATCGAATAACACATAACCCCTAGTATTCTAGTTGATGCCTACATTAACCCTAATGGTAGGGGTCTCAGATTAAATGTTATTATCCATTAGGGAATGTGCATAATCAATGTGCATGGTATGCAAGAATGACTTTCACCTAGGCCCTTTTTTGATCAATTGTGTAGATCTATGTGTGATGTTGAGTAAATATGCAAAATGTTGAGTAATGCTATTGACTAATTTTTTATAATTATCTGCCAAATTTGTAAGTGCTATGTAGAATGCCTTGTGAATCTCTTTATATAGAATTAACTTTATTTTGAATGTGTGACACTTGTTTGCAGGCCAACAAGGTAAAAAGATAAAAAGAATCATAAGAAGAGACCCAAAGGAGGGTAAGGCCCTGAAATAGATTAAAAAACATGACTATTGGATAATAACACTAAGGTGGACAATAACATTAGGCTATCCTATCCAAGATCATGCTATTATCCTATATGCAAAAATTGGTTTATAACTGGGATAAATAGGCTAGGGGCCCCTATGACTAGAAAAGGCATGATGTGAGAATAACAAGTGTGAAAAATAGGGAAAATACATCATAATAAGGACCAAATTGACATCAAAATATTGAAGTGACACATGTGAACAAGACTCTTATTCATCATTAAGAACTTTTTGTGAAAGAACTAGAAAAGACATAGTGCTTGTGTTTACTTGACCAAATTAGGGTGTGTACACTTATCCCCTTTTAATCTAGTAATGTAATGGAATGAAAGTAAGAGAGTAAAGGGAAAGAGAATGCATACCATACTTACCTATGTGATCAACCCATGTGAAGAATATATGTGTTTTGACCCAGCCCACTTCTTAGCTAAAAAAATAGATAAGGTTAGAATAATGTTTGTGAAGAGAAAATCCATAATGTGGGTGACCCTTGTACTGAATATGAGTAATTGACTAAATTGTGAGAAACAAATCCTTATTTTCCCCCACTCTAATATGTGAAATCAGTCTGAGAAGTAATATATACATGTGGAGAGGCAAGCCATGCCACCCCCACTCTAGTACGTAACTAATTTTGAGAAGAGATGTGCTTAGAGGTCAAAATTATTACTTGACCTATGTCTTACACAAAATGGTGTAATCTGGGTTTGGTGATAATTATGGATCAACCATTGTAGATTACTATATAACCCAATATAGTGAAATCTTGGTGACATCATGAGTTTAATATAGTGATATGAACATAGAGAATGATATAATTCACCATATCATCCATATAACCTAGTGAAATCCTATGGGATCAAGAACATGTGACCTACATCATGCCCCTAAATGTGATATCTGAGTGATGTATCTATATAAATTATGTATTAAATCTAGAATCTAAGTCAATAAACCATATGTAGCATGACATACATTGTCATATCTCATGTGAAAACCTAGAAGACCAAGAACACTATTGGATATTTGTCAATCATGTCTTTGAGGTGATCAAGGTTGTTGATGACATGTCACATGTGTTAGATTGACAATGATAAAGTGTACTTAAATGTGCTTCAGTGTTCCTACATGGTTCTTTAGCATTTACTTGGATAAGAAATTAATGGTATGAAAATGTTAAAAATACCCTATGGGGTGTTATGAGTGCTTAAAGTGATTATGGAAGTGAATGAAATTCATCAGAATAGTCATATAAATGTTTAAGCTCAAGCAGTCACCTTGATAGATAAAGCTGAGTGAGTAGATTGATGACATCATATTTCACATGTGTGAAATTTTTAGGAGATGTTTGATACATGGATGGATTGACCTATGTGAAATAATCATATGGTTCAAATTTTAGGTCATGAGATTGAACGTAGTAAATGTCATTATGGTGCAACATTGGCCTTTTAGGCAGAGTTTACTAAGTTCCCATACTTAGCCAATTTTCATTATCAAAGATCTACAATGAGCATTTAATCGGATCATAGATCTAATGGTAAGCATTTAATATGATCAAATAATGATCTAATAGAGTGCATGATCTTGTTAGAATAAGATCAATGATGTGTATTTAATCACTATGTCAAAGGATGCTCAGAAGACATGTGGGGTTGCCAAGTGGTAGAAGTTCATTGGAGTTAAAAAGTCAATATGAGTAGAAGGTATGTGAGGGTGCCAAGTGTCTTAATCATGGATGCATATAAAAAATATTGATGATGAGAATTAAATATTTATATACTAGGATACTCCCAAGGAGAATGATGGAGCATGTTTGATCAAGTTGAGTGAGGACATGAGATGATGACAAAGTGTCCAATGTTTATCCAGTGACCATTGGCATTCAAATCAATGAGGAAAAACTAGTCTATAGTTTTTAAGCTATATATTTTGATCCAAGATGAAATTATTTATGTATTAAAAATAAAATTTGTAAAGGACTTCAAGGAACATCCATAGAATCTAGTTAGAAGGTTTGAATGTTCGTACAATTAAAGTTATTGAGCTTCAAAGATGACTGCGTGTTTAACCATGTTCTACAAGTGAAATGATAAGGGTAATTAAAGATTTTTTGATGGAATTTTGATGTTTAAAGATGAAATATCTATTGGTTAATGTTATATACTCCATGAGGACTATATGTGTGGATTTTTGAGGTTTGACCAATCCATCTTCAGTGTGAACACTTTCTTAGAAGTTGATTGTGTTTGATGAATGCACTGGTAGTTTGAGTAACCATGTTGCAGAAGTGAGTTGAAGGTGTTCTAAGCATAATTGAGGTAGAAAATGAGTATTTAAATGTTATATAAGTCTTAAAGTCTTATAAAAAGGCATTTTTTGTCATGATATGCCCTTGATCAGATATGGAGAGTTAAAATAGTACAACTATATTTTTACTGTGTGTGACCAACCTAAGTGGTCATTTTGAGAGAGTTATTTTTAGTGCTTAGATATTGTGTTGAAGTGTCTAAATCACATGGAGGTTTTGCATAGGTCTGTAAGGTTTCACCCATGTGATCTAATCATATGGATATGTGAAATATTTGAGTGTTTGCTTTAGAAGTTTGAGACTATGCTTTTTATGTATGAATGCCTGAAGAACAAGGAGACCTAATGGGTAGGTTCAAGTGTTGATTTGGTGTTATAGGTAGCATTGAAAAATGAGGGAGTAATAAATGGTATATTAGAGATAGTAATGATGTGTTTTAATCATTGGTAAAGGATGAAGATGGTCCAATAGTATCACATGTAACATGTGATTATGAAGGCCTAATTATTTTAGGTCTCACCAAGACGTAATGGTGGTTTGGGGATAATGAGGTAATGACCAACCCAAAGAGTGTGGTTCTCACATGTAACATGTGTATGGACCTATTTTAAGTGTGTTTCAATTATGTTAATCATCTTGGCCAACCAATATGGGTTAAAGGAAGAGAGTGGTATAAATACAAGGCATAATTGGACTAATTATGCTAGTTGTATATGTGCGGATTCAAGCAAAGAAGAGAAACTTTAAAAGATAAGGTACATGTTAGTTAGGACCATCAAAGTGTGAAAAATATTAGAAATGTTTATCCAATAAATTTGATGTAGGACACACATGTCATTGGACCTAATGAACCTAGAAGAGGTAGTTTGAGTGAGTTAGTCCTAGACGCATCTTGAGAGAGATTAGAAGTGAAGAGTACAGACAAAGGTGATCATCAATAGTTGAAGAGTAGAAATAGGTGTTCAAAGTAATCTATTTAGGTATCTAAGTGGGTTCTTGGTTACTTAGGGGGTTGGTTCTTCCTTGTAAGGTAAAAATTGATAAAGGTCTAGTTGTTGTGGGTGCTCAACTAAATAGGGGCAATAGCTCCTTGTGGGATTGGTGTCTCATTAAACTAAGGGATGGGTGTTCCTTGATCAGTTAGTACTAGTCTAAATGTTGGATCTTGTTTTATAATATTGTATTCCATCTTACAAGGTTTGGTGGGTTTTATTCCCTAAGAGGGTTTCCCACATATATGATGTGTTCATGTGATGTATGCTCTTATGTATGCTTTAGATATATGTGATTTCATGTTTATATTTCTTGATAAAGTTGATGTATGCTGAATAATTAAGAGTTGGTAATTGAATTAGATTATCTTGCATCACTGATTCACCCCCCTCTCAGTGATTATACCTCTAAAAATTGGTATTAGAGCTAAACCTTTATTACATGTTTAACCACTTGAAGGTGATCCAAGGTACAATATAGCTAAGAAATTGAAGAAATAAAATCAAGAGTTGAAGGCTCAATTGGAGGTTACTTATGCATGTCTAAAATCAAGTGAAGAAAAGTGCAATTAGCTCAATGCATTATTTGATAAGTACAAAGGTAAGATGAGAGAGTATGATCAAGGAGAAGCTCAAAATAAGATCATGGCCTCAAAATTTAAGGCTATTATGGATGAGTGCATTAAGATCAATAAGGAGCTAGAATCCTTGATGGCAAGCTCAAGATCAAAAGATGATAAAGAGGAGATCAACATTCTTGAGGATCAATTAAGGGTTACAAAGACAAATCTGAGTTCAAAAGAGAAATAATGCATACATCTCAAGACTCAGTTATAAGAGATAAATGCCAAGTTGAGTTCAAAGCAAGGTGAGCATGACGAGTTGAAGTCCAATCTTGATTATATAAATATTATTGAAGAGAAAGCATGTATATTGAAGAATGACATGGATAAAGAAGATAAGAGGGATAAGGAGACTATCTAAGTTCTTAGAATTCAATTAGAGGTTGCAAGTTCAAGTATGATAGCTAAAGAGGATGAGAGTGTTTAATTGAAGACCAAGCTAGATTCATTGAAGGATGAATATGAGAAATTTGTTGTCAAGGTAAACAAGACTGAGAAAGAGCAAGAGAGGTCATATCAAGACAAGAAAGATGCAAGCACCAAGATCAATAAGAAAAGACCCATCATGTAGCCAAGTTCTATGAGGTATGAAAAATATTTTAATGGTCATTGTAATGATTGTCATAAGTTTGGTCATAAGGCAAGAATTGTAGATGGAAGAGTAGTTGGTCAGTTAGAGGTATTGATAATGTTGTCTATTATACCTATCATGAAATGGGACGTATTACTAGTTTCTACCCTAGAATGCATGGGAAAAGAATAACCCAAGTATGGAAACCTAAGATAGTCAAGCTTGAGCATAATAAACCGAAGAGATAAGATGGTATGTTTGTTAAGATTCATAATATACATCAAGCAAAAGGTATGAATGATGCTATTTGTTTCTATTGTCATCAAGTTGGTCATATTGTAAGATATTGTAAAATAAAGCTCTCAAGTCATAAGAAGGTGCATGGACATCCTAGTGTGCTCAAGAAAGGTCAATCCTTGGTATGGAATCCTAAGGAAGTGAAGACCAAGAAAACCAATTTAGTTGAGCTAAAATATCAAGGTGGACTACTTGCTAAAGCAAAAGATGAATCAGATATGAAGAAATTTTAGGAATGCCAAGAGATTTTGTCATTTATCTAGATAGAAAAGGAGAATCAAAATTCAGTTCAAGTTGAGCTCAAAGAAAAGACCAAGGTGCTAGTTGAGGCTAGTTCTGAGGTATATATGGATTCAAGAGAACATCCTACTATTGTTAAGCAAGTTTCATGCAAAGAACATCAATTATCAATGCTTAGTGATGAGGTTATTTCTTTAAATGAAAAGGTATGTCATGAATCTTTGGTGTCTCCATATGTTGTTAATCCAATCTTTGAAGAAAAGGAGAATATTGTAGTGGATGAGCATGTTGATTTTCTTAAGCCTAAGAAGAAGAAGATGAACTATCAGTATCAGATGACCAAGGAGGAAAAGGAATATGAGGAATTGTGGGAAACTCCTAGTTTCAAATTATTTTAGGACATTATGGTTTAGGGTGTCTCTCTCTAGGCTTCAAAGAGCCACTTTACAGAAAGAGGAATCATGGTGGATGCTTGTTAGGTCTTGGTTGGTGTTGCATGACAAGATATCCATGAAGGTCATCCTTGGTGTAAAGTGAAAGGTCTTTGAGGGATAAGATTTTTAAGATGAGATACAGTAGAGGAAAGGTATGGATGCAATTAGATTTCATCCATAGTTGGTCTCTTGAGATAACTTGATCTAGTGAATTGTGTGTTCGAAGAGTTTTTAGGGACTTTGGTCCTAAAAGTGAGTTCTTGTCAATTTTTGATGCTTGGATTAGTTGGTCAAATGTTGAAGAATGAAGGTAAGGTTGTTATGGAAGTAAATAAGATTAGGACAAGTGTAATCCATGAGGTTTTTTGTGTTTATTTGGTTAAAAGAGTCAGTTATGGTCATTTATTTAGTTTGACCATTTTAGTTAGTGCTCACTATCTAGTGAGTGTCAATCTTGCAAATTTGATGGTTTTTGGGTCTTAGAAGACAAAATAGAGTTGAGATCAGTTGAGTTTGGTTTGTTAAAGTGGATGAGGTGGTAGGTGATGTCAAAATGATGTCATGATTAGTTTATGTTGTTTTGGCATATTGACTGCTATATGTGTAAGGTCTATAGGTTTGGTATGGAGATTTTAAGGTGTCATTTAAATAATTTTAAGTTATCAAAGTGTCTTAATGGCATAGAAAGGTGTGATGACTTTGTTTAGATATGCTCTAGGTGGTTTAAAGCCTTGAAGGTTTTTTGTGTGCAATTGGAGAATTTTGTTTGCTCTCAAGTTTCCTAGTTTATGCTTAAGGGTATATAGGTCAAAAACCATGGTATAGGAAGTATGGATTCCCAAAGGAGTCTAAGATCAAAACTTGGTCTAGAAGTGTGCACTGGTGACCTACAGGTGTGGAAGAATTTTGCAAGTGATGGCATTGACTAGAAGATAACATGTTGTAAACCATTTTTGTTTTACAAACCTAGTGTTTTGGCCTTTGTTTGAAAAGTGGTTTGCCTAATGAGTTGAGGTCTAAGGCTACTTAATCAGTTGAAATGGAAAAATAGGTGATCAAAAAGTCTTTCACAGTCTTTTGAAAGTGCATAGTTGGTTCCATGGAGGAGGATTTGTACAAATGAAGGGATAATTAGCTAGTGAATTTGTGAAGGAAGTATGTTACAGGGGAAGAGTCAAGTGCTTATTTTTAACATGCATGAGGGGACATATGAGAATGATTCAAATATTGAATTTCAAGTTATGAGGGTATATACATAGAGAGTTATGGGGTTGGCTTGAGAGAGAAGGTATGAAGGTTATTGTGTTGTGTCATCATGGTTTGTGGTGGTTTGAAGGTGCTCAAAGGGTGCCTAAGCTTAGGTGACTTAGGGGGAGTCCCTCTTAATTTTTTCAAGGTAACTTCATGTAATTTTTGATGTTTATGTATGTTTTGTCTTCATAGAAGCTATGCATGATCAAAGAAGAATATAGTAATGGAGCATGTTTGAGAATCTTAAGGTAAGTAGAGGTATGCATAGTGTTAGGGGGAGTATGTATCATCTATCAGAGGTGGTCATTTCTTATTATTGGTCTTTGAAGTCTTTTTAGGTCTATAGGATTAGGAGTTGAGCCCACTTTGTCATTGTGTCAAAGGGGGAGAAAGTACTTGAAGAGAGGACATAGTCTATGCATGAGATTTGTATTGGTGTTGACATCAATGATAAAGGGGAAGATTTTTTTAAGTTTTTAAATGATGTATCTAAGGTGACCAAGGTTGTTGATGAGGTGTCATGTGTGTTAGATTGATAATGACAAAGTGTGTTTCAATGTGCTTTGGTGTTCTTGCATGGTTCTTCAATGTTTGACTTGGATAAGAAATTAATGGATGATATTGATGGTATAAACATGTTTCATAGAACTTATAGTGTGTTATGAGTGATTATAGTGCTTATGGAAGTGAAAATAATTAATCAGAATAGTCATATGAATGTTTAAGCTCAAGTAGTCATCTTGACAGATAAAGCTAAGTGATTAGATTAATGACATCATATTTCACATGTGTGAAAGTTTTAGGAGCTATTTGATACATGGATGGATTAACATATGTGAGAAGATCATATGGTTCAAATTTAAGGTCATGAGGTTGAGTGTAGAAAAATATATTAAGGTGCAAAGTTGTCTTTCTAGGTAGAGTTTACTAAGTTCCCATACTTAGCCGAATTTGCATTATCAAAGATCTATGGTGAGTATTTAATCAGATCATGGATATAATAATGATAATTTAATATAACTAAATAATTATCTAAAAGAGTGCATGATATTATTATAATAATATAAATGGTGCATATTTAGTCAATATGTCAAAGGATGCTGAGAAGATGCATGGGGCTGCTAAGTGGTAGAAGTTTATTGAGTCAAAAAGTCAATATATGTAGAAGGTATACGAGGGTACCAAATGTCTTAATTTTAGATGCATATAAAAAAATTTAAATATTTAAATATTAGGAGACACTTAAGGATATTTATAAAATGAGTTTTATTAAGCTGAGCGAGGTCATGAGATGATGACAAAGTGTCTGATGTTTAACCAGTGACCATTGTCATTCAAATTAATGAGGGAAACTAATATGTAGTTTTTAAGCTATAAATTTTGATCCAAGATGAATTTATTGATGAATTAAAAACAAAATTTTTAAAGGACTTCAAGTTTCATCTATATAATCTAGTTAGAAGGTGTGAATGTTTGTATAATCAAAGTTATTGAGCTTCAAAGTTGATTGTGTGTTTGACCATGTTCTGAAAGTGACCTGAGAAGGATAATTGAAGGATTTTGATGTTTCAAGATGAAATATATATTGTATAATGTTATATAATCCATGAGGACCATATTTTTATATTTTGGAGGTTTTACCAATCCATATTCAATGTGAACAATTGCTTAGAATTTGACTGTGTTCGATGAATGCACTGGCAGTTTGAGTGACCATGTTGCAGAAGTGAGTTGAAGGTGTTATGAGTAGAATTAAATAAAAAAATGAGCATGGAAATGTTTTATAAGTATCAAAGGTTTATAATAAGGCATTTTTTATCATGATATGACCCTGATTAGATATGGAGAGTCAAAATAGTTTAACTATATTTTGACTATGTGTGACTAACCTGAGTGGTCATTTTGAGAGATGTTTTTAGTGATTAGAGATTGTGTTGAAATTTATAAAGCACATGGAGGTTTTTAAAAGGTCCTGAAGGGTTTAACCATGTGATATAATCATATTGATATGTGAAATATTTGAGTTTAATCTTCAAAAGTTTATGTTTTCTGTGTATGAAGACCTGAAGAGCAAGGAGACCTAATTGGCAGGTTTGAGTGTTGAGTTGGTGTTATAGATGGCATATAACCATGAGGGAGTAATAAAGGGTATATTATAGATAGTATTTATGTGTTCAAATCATTTTTAAAGGATGAAGGTGGTCCAAGTAGTCTCACATGTAACATGTGAGTATGAAGGCCTAATTGTTTTAAGTCTCATCAAGACCTAATGGTGGTTTGGGGATAATGAAGTAATGATCAACCTAAAGAGTGTGGTTATCACATGTAACATGTGTATGGACCTATGTTAAGTGTATTTAAATTATTTTAATCATCTTGGCCAACCAATATGGGTTAAAGGAAGAGAGTGGTATAAATACAAGGCATAATTGGACTAATTGTGCTAGCTGTATATGTGTGGATTCAAGCAAAGAAGAGAACTTGTGAAAGAGAAGGTACATGTCAATTAGGACCATCAGAGTGTGAAAAATATCAAACATGTTTATCTAATCAAGTTGATGTAGGAGGACACATAGGTCATTAGACCTAATGAGCCTAGAAGAGGCAGTTTGAGTGAGTTAGTCCTAAAATTAGCTTGAGAGAGATTAAAGGTGAAGAGTGTAGATAAGTTGATCATCATCAATTGATGAGTAGAAATAGGTGTTAAAGGTGATATTTTTAGGTAACTAAGTGGGTGCTTGGTTTCCTATGGGAATAGCTCCTTCTTACAAGGTAAAACTTGCTAAAGGTCTAGTTGTTGTGGGTGCTCAGCTAAACAGGGATAGTAACTCCTTGTGGATTTGGTGTCTCACTAAACTAAGGGATGGGTGTTTCTTGATCAGTTGGCTTTAGTATAAATGTTATATCTCATTTTATAGGATTGTATTCCATCTTGTAGTGTTTAGTGGGTTTTATCCCCTAAGAGGGTTTCCCACATACATAATGTGTTCATGTGATGTATGCTCTTATGTATGCTTTGGATGCATGTGCTTTCATGTTTATGTTTCTTGATCAAGTTGATGTATGATAAATAATTAAGAGTTTGGATTTGAATTGTATCATCTTACATTACTAATTCAACTCCCCTCTAAATGATTGTACCTCTAACAAACATATGCCCTGCTTCATGCCCAAAATTTAATATATGATTAATGTAGTTGTGTAGCTTGTGTGAAAACTATATATATAGGGGTGATGTGCTATGTACATTCACCCATGGTCATATTTTGAGTCTAAAACTATATCAAAATCCTATGTAAAATCTATGAATCTAAACCAATATTTAACAAAATTATGGAACCCCAGAAATCTGAGTCAAACTGTGTATCTGCTTATATGAATATCCGAGTGTCTGAATAAATAAATTGTGTATTTGAGCCTAAATATTTGAGTAAATATATATATCTAATTATATGATCTTGATTATCTGAGTAACTGTATCAACTTATTTTTATATTTGAGCTTGAGTATCTAAGTAAATCTATGTATTTATATATTTGAGTAACTATGTATCTATATATCTGACCCTGAGTACCTGAGTAACTATATTGGTGTATCTATATATCTGAGCTTGAGTATATGAGTAACTATATTAGTGTATATGTATATCTTCACCTAAGAATATGAGTAATTGTATTGATGTAAATAGTGTATGTATTCCCCACTTTTGGTGAGAAAGCTAAAACTGGGGTAAAGATATTGAACCAAAAGTGATACTGAAAGGCATGTTAGTGAGTAGTCAGTGTTTATAAGATGATTAAAATATTGATTGTATTGATAATTGTATAAGAATTATTTATATAATGAGGCTAAGATAAACCCATGGTTTATAGAAAGATTATTAAGGAAATATGAGTTTTAACATCTGTAGGGGCAATTTGATTGGGATAGAAAGTGTAATTGATACAATGTAGGGTATACTATCATCAAGATCTGTACGCAAGAAAATGATTAGTAATTAGAGTTACGAGGCTTGATATATAATTATTGGAAAATTTTGGTAAATGTTAGATTAATGTGTGTGTGGGGCCAAGTTTAAGTAGGTGGCATTTGAAAAAACAAGGTATAAATAGATTGGATAGATTAAGTTTAAAAATCATTTGAATTTTTTGATTTTGATTTAATTGTTGATTTGAGCCAAGCAATCATGTCAAGGAGAAGTGTTAGGATTACTTATTATGAGGAGGTGGAGGTATTAGTTTTGGATGGTGAGGAGGTTTTCCTAGTAAGGATTTTATCATTTTCCATGCATTTAAACCTTTGATTGAATTTCTATCATTTTTCATGGGAAATATTACTAGATTAGGGTTTTTAGAGGGTCTACACTATCATCCTAAGGATACAAATAGTGTCCTAGGCTATCACATTAGACTATGAGGACCATGATATTATCTAGTGTTATGATCCCATCAATAATTCTAATGTCCAATGCTTCACTTATCAGCAATGTTACGATCCTGTAGGCTATAAAAATGAATTTTTCATCTTGAAATTATATTTAATGATTTTTTCAGCATGTAGATTTGATAGTTGGAAATGCTAATGTTATATTTTAGGTATTTTTCAAGTGGATGTATGCATGAGAGAGTTTTGAATGGGTCAAATGATTGAGTGTCTACATGGGATACCCTTGACAGATGATGAAAGAATAATAGTGGATAGGGTGGGTTTAGTTATTGTGACATCACTAACATTGAAGCCATGGGATTGTCATATGATGAAAACACTATGTGAGTGGTGGGATACCAACACATGTAATTTTTGGTTTCCTACTAGAGAGATGATGATTACTTTTGAGCACATGTATAAGATATTTTAAATACCTATTACTAGTTAGTGAGTGGTATTGTAGGAAGTAGGTAGATAGAGAGACATATATTAGACCTTGAGGTATTTTATGTCCATTCCTATAAGGAAACATCATCGGGGGAGTATTAGTGATATGCTATTGTCTATGATTGTTAGAGATAATGTTATATGGCTGCAAAAGTTTTTGGCAGTGCTATTGGATTCATTTGTTAGAGTTGATGGTAGTAGTGTGTTAATTGTATATATGATGCATAATATTATTCAAGATATAGAGGAGTATGGGACCATATAATTATGGGGTTGTACCATGTTGGCCAACCTATATCAGGATTTGCACCAGTTCACTTAGGAGTTGTGTAGTGGTGGGATTGGGTCATAAAATTTATTATATTATTAGTATTGTGAGTAAATTATGATGGCTATATTGGAGGGTTTTCCATGTACATATTGGGAACACCACAAGATATTTATAGAGAGTTGGATAGAAATGACCCCATATGATCTAGGAGCATGATGCACTATCACTAAGTGTTGGATTGAGTCATAGATGGGGATATTATTTTTAAACAATATAAGACATTTTAGGGATGGCTTGAGGATGGGGTTTAGTTGAAGTAGATTCAGATGAATTGTTAGCTTCCTGATCAATGGACCACTATTTTTGAAATATTCTAGTACAAGTAGGTTACATAGTAGTTTGGTATGGTGCAGGATGTGCCCCCTACACCATAGGTGTGGGTGAGAAGTACTCATGCTGTGATGAGGCTAGGTAGTAGAGAGAGACCTATGATGAATGTGTTATCCCTAATTATGGTGATAGAGAGAGATGTGGTGATAAAAGTACCACACATGGATGATGTGGGGTCTATAAATGCCTAAATATTATGGTTAACACAAATGGGTTCCACTATTTCTAAGAGATGAGCCATTATGGAGGATTTGCTATATCTAGAGCTTGTTAGAGAAGTTAAAAATAGGTTGTCATTATAGATTGGTATACTTTGTTTATTTAGTATTGGCTTATCAATTAGATGCCTAATGTATTATGTTGGTGTGCATAGGTGTAGGGGATGATAACTATTAGGAGACTATCATTGAGGTGATATTATAAGAGCTTACATGGGATGGTGGAGTGGGATACATAGGTTGTAGGTGTCTATGCACATTTCTTTGTTAAATGACCATTGCCACCATAGCATAGAGGTGGGCAACAATAGATAGAGATTTGGTACATGTAGAGTTTTCAAGGGGAGTTATTCCCCCATTTGATAGTCTAGGTGGGGAATGTGGTAGGATATTAGATGATTATATTCATCTTTATCATGAACATACAAAGGTGATGGTTGAGCTCACAGTGTTGTGAGAGAGAACAAAGGTGTAAGTATTGATGTAGGTCTAGAGGGGATGCAAGAACATTGAGCTCTAGTATGTATATAGATGATAGTGAGGGTGTTAAGGTTGGTAATGGTGACCAAGCTCCTATTATTGAGTGATTATATATTGTATGAAAACTTTTTTGAGTTACACACACACACATACATGGACTTGTTTATATATGGACATCATGTTATGTGATATTTTGATTGTGGCATTGTTTATTTGAGTAGATGTTTGATTATATTTATGGCTTATGTGTTCTTTGAATGGAAATGTTTCTGATTGATTAAATACTTATAATTGATTTTATTTGTATATAGATGTTGAGTAGATATTGATATTAGATTAGAAATGTTAGTTGTTAGAATTGATGACATGGAAGTATCATATTTTATGTTAGTATTGATCATGTGAATGATGCATGCATTATATAAATCCCAATGGAAGAGTGAATAAGTTACCATACTACTCATGTTGTGTAGGTGTAGAAATAAACTTAAGAACTGATACTGATTATAGTGTACTACTGGTAGCTAGATTTATAGACTCTATAAAAAATAACTATCATACTAAAATTGTGCTCTGTTGTGCATTATCTCTTGAAAATATATTAATTAGTTGTCATATTGATATTGTACTATGATCTCTGCCAAATATCATAATTAGTTATTGTACTGACACTAGTGGTTTAGTTATTTTTTCTTTTGTCACCATGTTGTTATAAGTAGGTTTATCTCTTTGAACTAGTCACCATCTCTACTAAATCTATGGTGTCTGAGATCTCATGTAAGTAGGTATCCTATAAACCACATGGATTATATGATGAATAATCAATGGCTCCTTGAAACTAATGTCATGGTTTAACTTAGTCATAGAGGAATGTGATCTAGGAGAATGTAGAGAAGTATATCTTGATGCTCCTTATGTGAATGATATGATGCCTATATCGATATACTGGTCAATATAATATCTTAGTGCACAATAATTATTATCCCAATATCCATTGATTCAATGATAATTACAATATGGTTTATTTATTATTTTATGTAAATGATGTGCTAGATGATGATGATTAGGAGGAAGTGTGTTCATACTCATATTTAATAATGTAAATAATATATTATGAGGCACATCTCTATCTGAATTAAACTATATAGGCTCTCTATAATGCCATGTACTATACCCACTATGGGAGTTGTTATGTGATTTATTTTTTTGCCTTTCTTGAGTATGTTGACTGGTGGTTTTAGGTTTCACTTTTTCCTTAGGCATAGGTGGATTAGGTGCTTGGATCATATTGGATGACTAAGACTATGAGAGATCTAAATCAAAATCTACCTCTGAATGTATCTCAACTAGTCCCAACTTCTTCTCTAATGTCATAGCTATATGGCATAGATGCCAAAATGATTTGGATGTCTCATATAAAAATTTCTCCTTAATAGGGATAATGATACCTTTAGAAAAGATGTATTGTACCTATAAATATATTATTCGGTAGATCAACTATCGTATACATAATTTATTTCATAAAATGTAACCATTTATTGGTTCTGACTTACTTTAGTGTAATGAAGGCCACCTCTCATGTGTGACTTGAGGTCCATCATTCTAGATATAATGCATGAGAAATACATCTTCTAACTCATCATATGTATGTAGTTAACCACTATGGAGTGAATAATGGAACCAATTTAATACCTTATCCTCTAAACTCTTTGGAAATAACTATAGGAGAATCAAGTTGCCAATGGTATGTGCCATAGCATTTATATAAGCTTTACTATGCAAGTATTGATCTCAAAATCCATTGAACTTAGGTAATTTTGGCATCTAAAACTTATTTGGTCGTGTTACATTGATGGTTGTGTGTGGAATAAGATTGCCATGGATAACATTGGAATCAGCCCAAGAATAATATACTTTACTTTCCAAGGTGAGCTAATGTACTTGTTTTTGTAAAGTATCCACAAATGCATCAAGGAGATTCCTTCTTAAGAAGGTATATTAACATCATTAAGAGGTTCATTTAAACATTGAATCTTATTATTAATTTTAGCCATTGGTACACTATTTCATGGAACAATGTTAGATATATTGGGTTGGCTGACTGTAACCTTTAGAGGGATGATAGATTGAACTTGGTGAGAGGGAAATTGACTATCACGCACATAGAGGTTATGATGAGAAATAGGTTCTAATATAGTAAGGATGGGTGGAAGAGATTCATTGGTATCTCTTATATTATTAATTGGTAAATAAGTATCACATGTTAATAGAATATAAGACATATGATTATTTAAATTATCATTTAATAAGCAATTAATTTTGACATGAGAGATGGGTGAAGTAGAGAGAGGACTAGAAATACTAGACTCAATTTATTATTCACTAAAATCAATTTATTATTCACTACAAATCAGAACTAATTTCACATGTAGAGTTAAGAGAATAAGAACTACCATTTTCATAATCAATAAGAGGAGTAGAATAAGATTTTAACTTTTTACTACTATGCAACATATCATCATGTGTAGGTGAAATACAATGTGTATCTTCACTAGATATGAGTGGAATGCAAGTGTTATCATGGTTTTTAATAATGGAGTCAAGGGTAGAAGAAACAAAAATCATATTTTTATTTGGCACATTATGACATGTAGGAGAAGGGTTATAAATATTTGAATTATTTACATTTTGCTTGGAATCAATATGTTGAGTTTGAAATTTAAAATAAGGTGACAACATAATATCATCTACTTTAGTTTTTAAATCTATAAAAGCTGTAATATCAGTTGTACATGCTTTTTCAAATTCAATTGAGAAAAGTGAAGAATATGTAGTTTCCTTTTCTATGCTAGGAACATCACGTGAAGGAATAATATTACTTGAATCATGCAAAAGTAGATTGATTTTATTGTTCATTTATTGTTTTAATTTGAATAAAGATGTGACAAAAGTGGTTGATAATCTAGGATCATGTTCAAACAAAGCATTACCTATAAGGGGCTCTTTTGGCCTTATGTTGTTAATATGATTTTGAGAAGTAGGGGAGGATAGAGGAGTAGGAGAAGCAGATGCATTTAGTCTATCTTCATTATTAATTTCATTGTCATGATCATAGGAATCATCATATCCATCATTACAATAATAATAATCATCATTATTATAAATTAAATCATGTGCTAGTGTACAATTCTAAAAATTATTCCATTCATTTTTATAATTATGGGAAAAGTTTAAAAATTGATCAACTGGGTGAGGGGAAAGAGGTTCCCTAGAGGTCATCTTAAAATTACCATAAAAGAGAATGTAAATAATTAACACCAATAAAGCAATGGGTAGGATACAATCCAACATAAGTGAATTTGAAAATATGCTAAATATTCAGCCCAATGTATATAAAATTAGAATTTGACTTGAAACCATAAGGGCTAATATTTGGATTTGTGAGGACCTAATATGTGGATCTAGGGTTTGAAAGGTTTTTAGAAAAAATTTAAAATATTAAATCAATGAAAACCCTAATATAGGATAAGTTGTGTTCACAAAATGTTTTATATTTTTAGGAATCAATAGAGAAACTCCTAGATTGATAAAGAGATGAAGTAAATGGGGTAAATGTAGATAAATATTGTAAATAAATAATTCAATTGATTTACCCTAAATAGGAAGTGTAAAGGAGAAAGTCATCTTATTTGGAATAAAACACATCTTAATGGGTGATGGTAATGATGGAACAAATAAGGGGAACAATTAAGAGAAAATTTCATTCTAAAATGGGGATTTCACCTATATCAGGTCAATAGTGCAATTAGTTAGACTATAACATGGTGTGCTAATGGCAAAGGGCACTACACTATTATCCTTTTGTGGATAGGAGCCTTGAAATTTATGGGGTGGCTACATGAGGTCTTCTAGGTTTTGTATGTGCCATCAGGAATCTTTGATTATCATTATATGGATGTTTCTTCTTACAAACCCTAATTTATACCTACACACATGAAATAACAACAAAAGCAAATGTTAAAAGAAGGGGAAAAAGGTGGGTCATGGGATGTTATGATTGAACAACACAAACCTCCTACTATTCTGGATACTACCTACATTAAACCCAATTATAGGGGTCTTAGATTGAATGTATTTTTCCCTGAGGGAATGTGCATAATCAATACACACAGTATGCAAGAATGAATTTCATGTAGGCCCTTCTTTGATCAATCATGTAGATCTATGATGCTAATTAAATATGTATAATGTTGATCTATACTATTGATTGATTTTTCATTATTATATGCCAAATTTTTAAGTGCCATGTAGAATGCCTTATGAAGATCTTTATATAGAATAAAATTTATTTTTAATATGAGAGACTTGTTCATAGGCGGACAAGGTAAAAAGATAAAAAGGATCATAAGAAGAGACCCAAAAGAGGGTAAGGACCTAAAAGAAGTTAAAAAAACATGACCATTAGACAATAGTGCTAAGGTGGAAAATAACATTGGTCACTCCTATCTAGGACTGTGCTATTGTCATGTGTGAAAAAACTAGGTTATAATTGAGATAAATAGGCTAGGGCCCCATGTGACTAGAAATGGCATGACATGAGACTATTAAGTGTGAAAAATAGGGGAAATAAGTCATAAAAAGGACCAAATTGACATAAAAGTACTAAAGTGACACATGTGAATAAGACTCTTATTCATCATTAATAACTTCTTATGAAAGAGATACAAAAGACATAATACTTGTGTCTACTTGACCAAATTAGGGTGTGTACACTATGTAAGTCTAATTATTATAGTATGTGATAGTAGGTTTATGTTTCTCATATCCAAATTCTTTAAGAAACTTCCTCAACCAAATTATTTCCTTCATTTCTTACGTCGCTACCATGCATTCAATGTTTTTGTTGAATAAAGGCTATTGGTTACCTCTTGATTTCCCAAATGACTAAACCATTTCCAATTTCAAAATAGTAACTATTTTTTAATTTTGTGATATTAACATCACCAATCCAATCAACATCACAATAACCAATCACTTGTACATGCTTTATAACAACATTGTTTCCTTAATAAAAAATTGTATGAAATGATGCCCCTTTCAAATACCTAAATATTCTCTTGACAATATTCCCATCTTATGCTTTCAGGTTCAATGAGTACCAACTCACAACTCCCATTGCAAATTCAATGACAAGTATTATGTAGACCATGCATACATAAGATTAATTATTTCACTTTGATACATGACGCATGTCATCTTACTTGTGGAGAAATGCCAACTGCTACTTTAACTGATAACAATGATGGTATTAAAAATACACACAAAATTTCTCTACTCTTTTGAAGCCCTTCTCATAGAGTTGTTAGAATGGCTATGCCAAAACATGGTTATTCAAAATATGAGCCTACATATTAGGAGAGGAAGATAAAAAAGAACAAATGAAAAACAAATTCATATTTTGCATCAATGTTTCTCTCTATTAATCAAATACTTGTGTGCCTCACAAACACATAGGTTTGAATCCATATTTGTTGAAAGAATTATATAATTAAATTGGACTCTTCTAATTATGCAAACATAGATTTAACTAAATTGGAGTCGTAATCATGCATAACTAGACTTAACTAAACTTAACTCCTAATCATGTAGACTTAGGCTTAATTCAAATTTATTAGACTCTTATAATCATCCACACAATTAGGGTTTTATTGTCTAAGACACATCCACCATGATCTCTACTAATTTAGCATCTAACTAGAATGTACCTAATCTAGACTACTACTTATGGTAGTTAATTATTCAAACATTCCCACTTTAGTCAATATCTAATGTATATTAGTTTTTCACAATTTCAATATTTTCAACACATGATTCATGTTTGAGATTTCAAAGACCTTTGGTGAACATGTTAACATACATGTTTTTGATTCCATAAAATATCAACGCTACTTCTCCATCTTCAAGTTTAATGGTGAACAAAGTGGTGTTATATTTCTATATGTTATTATCTCATATAAAAATTAGGATTTCTCATAAGATCTATGGAAATCTAATTATCCTAGTATCTGATAATAGGTTGATGTTTTTCATATCCCATATCTTTGAAAAACTTAATCATCCAAACTACTTTTTTGTTTCTTGTGTTAATACCATATATTTAGTGTTTGTTCTAAAAAAGCAATCATTGATATATTTAGTGTTTGTTCTAAAAAAGCAATCATTGATACTGACTAATCCATTTCCAATCTGAAAATAATAACACTATTTATTGATATTTTACTTTCAACATCACCTACCCAATCAACATAACATTACCCAATCACTTGTACATAATTTGTAACAATTTTGTTTCCTTTAAAAAAAATTCCAAAAAAGATTGCCTCTTTCAAATACTTGAATATTTTTTGACAACAATCCAATGTTGTGCTCCTAAATTCGATGAGTACCAACTCATAGCTCCCATTACATACACAATGTTAGGTCTTGTGTAGGCCATTGTGTACATAAGGCTACTTACTACACTTTGATTCAATATTCTCATCACTTGCTTTCTTTCTCGGTAGTTTTTTAAAGACATATCAAATGTTAGTTTCACACTAGTTTCTATAGGCATGCTTACTAGTTTACTCATATACATAGCAAATATTTTTAGAATGTTCTCAATATATTTGTGCTAACTAAAATGATTTAAATGAGAACTTTTTTTTACTGCACTTGAATACCCAAGTGATATGTATCTCTCCATGAATTGTCATTTCAAACTCAAAATCTAACATTGCTTTTGTGCCATTTAGTAGCTTAAGATCATTACTTACAATGATTACATCATCAAAATTTAATGCAATTATTATCTTCATGTAAACTATTACCTACACATAAATATTTGAATCAACATTACATTTTACAAACACTATAGAACAAATATACATGTTTATTCATTAGTACTTAGATCTTTGTAATTGTGTTAGTTTATACAATGTCTTTCACAAATTTCACACCAACCATTCATTATCGGAGCCACAAATCATTTTGGCTGGCCCATATAGATACATTCTTAGTGTTTTCCATTGAGGAATGTAATTTTAACATTCCTTTTTTTGATTTCTAAGTCATTGATTGTACTAATAACCAAAAAAAAAAAAAAAATTGTGAGTTTAAACACATGTAAAAATGTATCATGATAATCAATACTTACTACTTGTGAATCACCCTTGGATACCAATCGAGCCTTGTACTGATCAATGGTTCCATCTATTTTGATTAAAAAAAAAAAATAGTTTTCAGCCAATAGTTTTTTTCCCTCGAGGAAGTGTGGTTAATGTCCATGTATTTTTGGTCAATAATGAATTATATATATAATTCAATGCCTCTTTTTACTTAACTACTTTGGAACTATTTAGTAATTTAGATAATTATTAGGTTTAGATATAAAGGATGATAAACTAAAGATGAATTGATAAGATTCCCTTAATTTAAGTGAAGGTTATTAAATCCTTACCAATGTTTAAATTCATAGTGGAGATTATAAAATTTATTCTTATTACGTGCCATAAATCCTTGTACTTATTCACTAAGTTATATGAATTTTTCATCACTATCTTAATCAATCTCTTGGTATAGAGACTGTTCTAAGTCAAAATTAAGATTGGTTGTAGGATGCTCATCGTCTCCCACTTTCTTTGGTATACCCATGATTTCATGAAATATGACATCTCTTTTGATCATCACCCAACACTTAGTAAGATCATATACCTTGTAGCCTTTGATTCTTGACACATATCCAAGAAATACACACTTCTACATTTTCATGTTTAGCTTCTTCCTTTTGTCATCAGGGGTGTGCACATATGTTACACATCCAAATACACATAGATGAGTTACTATTGGTTTGATCTCTGACCAAACTAATTCTAGAGTTTTTTTAATCACTACCTTATTTATAAATCTATTACCAAGGTATGTTGTGGTAGCAACTACATCAACCCAAAAAACATTTAAAAATCTAACGTGCTCTTTGCTTATTCAACTAGCATTCAATTTTTTCATTTAAAAACTCCATTTTGTTTTAGGTTATATGGGGATGTCCACTGTATTTGGATTCCCACACCCATACAAAAGAATCAAACTCTTTTGAGTTGTAATCTTCAATATTATTTCTCTTGAGCTTATTTATGCATTTCCCTATTTTTTCCCCATAAATTCTTTTAGCATTTGAAATTATCAAAATATTCAAACTTTTTCTTAATGAATAAAACATAAATACATCATGAATAATCATCAATGAAGGTTTCAAAATACCTTGATCCTTTGATGGACATGGTTTTTTATCAATCCACATAAGTCAAAATGTACAAGCTCCAATAAATCCTTTGCTTGAGTGCCTCTTTCCTTCAAAAAATTTATCCTTTGATACTTTATTAAAATGCATGCCTCACATGGATTTAAGTTTGATCACTTGTCTAAATTCAAACCCAACACAAGTTTATAATTAGCTATGAGTTTTAGATTTTTCATGTCGATACACCCAAATATTTGATGCCTTGAATCTACCTTGAAAATTTTATTTGATGTGCTTATAACATCAGTATAGTCTCTAACACCCACAAACACAATTTTTATAGGGTACCACATCATACTCCTTTTTATATGAGCTTATCATCCTTGTTCTTCAGCATGCACATTCTTGAGTCAAACTCCACTTTCATTCCCACATCTACATTTTTATTAATAATTGATATATTTTTTGATAACCCTAAAACATGTAGAAAATTATGGACATGTTTACATACACCATCTAAGATATTTTCCAAAATCACTCCTTCATCACATATCTTGTGACTTGACTCATCACCTAAATGAACCTTCTTATAATTAGAGAGTTTCATATATGGAAAAAATAAATATGTACATGGTATCATATATCGTGAGGTTCTTGGATCAATATAACATAAGTTTTGATCATTTGCACTAGTGGCCAATATTGTTACAAACAACTTATAATCTTTAACTCCATTTATTGCATTTACTCAGGGGTTTGTGATGTTTGCTCTGACAAGATATACTAATTTCTTCTAACAGTCCTTTGTATAGTGACCTACCTTCTTGTAATAGTGACATTTGAATATATTATTCTTATAAGAACTTTCACCATCAGTAGTGGCTAGTTTATATTTATTCAAGAAGTTCTTTCCACCATACAAGGTAATGAGAGTTTTTAATTCTCTACCATGCCTTTTATTCTCATCTCCTCCTACAAAAATAACCTATTTGAAGTTTGAGATAAATTTTTTTGCCCAAAGAGACCACCAAAATTTCAAACAATATTGAAATATTCACCATAAGAGTCATTATACTATCCTTTTCTAAGACTAGAGAACCAATTGTAACCAACTAATTCAACAAATATTTGAAGTTGTTGATGTCTGATGACATTAATTCTTCATCAAACATTCATAGATGAAATAATTTTCTTTATGGGTAATTTTATTTTATCATGTCCTTCATCTCTAACATTTGATATAATGTATCCTAAGTCTCCTTTGAGGTTTTTACATATATTACATGTAACAATTGTGTGTCCTTTAGTTTGATCAAGATCATGGCTAATGATTTGCCATCTCTTTGCTCCCACTTGGTTTTTACTTTTCCATTAATGGGTCTCAATTCAATCCCGTTAATGAGCTTTTACATATATACTTCTTATAGAAACATTTTCATCTTCACATTTCATTAGTGGATTTTATCTCCAATGAATTTCTCCACCATCCTAATTTTTTCTTCCATGTAGCTAGCCATTTCTTAAAATTTTAAATCTGTCCACTTGAGAGTCAACCCTATATTTTATATATGTAGGTTTTTTTGATCCAAAGCCTATCATTCATACTCTTTTCACTATGAACTTGGCTCTGATACCATGTTCATAATATGAGCATGCATATGAAGAGAGGAAGAAAAATGAGAACACATAGAAAACGACTTAGATCTTGCACCAATGCTTCTCTCTACTAATCAAATACTTGTTTGCCTTACAATCATAAAGGTATGAATCTTTATTTATTGAAATATTCTAAAACTAATTTTACTCCTCTAATCACGTGGAAGTAGACTTAATTGAATCAGACTCCCAATATGTAAAACTAGACTTAGCTGAACTTAACTCCTAATCATATGGAATTAGACTTAAATAACTTAAATATAATCCTCTAACCATGAAATACAACTAAGAATTTATTGACTAAGATATATCTACCCTAATATCCACTAATTTAGCATCTAATTATAATTTACCTAATCCAGACTATCAGTGATAGCACCTAATTATTCCAACAAGCGTTGTATCCCAAATGTAGTTGAGAAGCATATTTTTAAAATTAAAGTTAAACTTTTTCTATTGGTTGTAATGGTAAATGAGTAGTGAATAAGTTAGTTATGCTTGATATATATTCAAAATTTAACTTTAAGCTTAATGTTAGAGAGCACTCAAATTATATTTTCCTTTGACGTTTCATTTTGCTTATTTCTCCATCCTTTAATGTCATAAAAAGTTAATATAATTTATTTAGCTTTTTATTTCATTTTAATTAATGTTTTTAAGTCTTTCAATTATTGCATCATTTTACATTTTTTGTTTCAATTTTACAACTAATAAAATATTTTGAGTTTTATGTTTTCTAACATTATAATTATTACAAAAATATAAGCCGTATTGTGGCCTTGTTCCTAACTATAGACAATAGATACTGTATTGATTTCACCCTTCATTTTTAAAGTTTAATAATAATTATATATTTTTTAGGTTCCTATTGTTTACAACTAATTATGTTGTCTGTAAAAAAAGTTATACATGTTTGTGTGTTAAGTGGGTATCCTTATATTGTGATATTACTTTAGAAATATATGAGAAAAAATGACATTCGTATAATGAATAAGTACTCATATGCGAGGAGTCTTACATAGAAAAAACCTAAAAAAATTAATAATTTAAAAATTATTTAACATATATATAATTGTAATTGTAATTGTATTAACCCCACATTAGTAATAATTGTGTGACAAGGGTGATTTATAAGGCACTACATGTTCCAAAAGCTCTGTGGATGAACTGTTCTTCCCTTAATTAACAAATGCTTAAAAATATTTACATGAATAACTTGTTGTAAAAGTCATTTTATTTATTTATAATAAGTTCTCATAACTTATTTTTAATGAGGGTTGTTTTTAACTTTACTTTCATTGTAAAGTTGTAATGGGGACAAGACTTAGAGAGTCCAAATATTGTGACAATTAGCTTCATTATAAGGCAATACACTAAGGTTAAGTGCAAGCATTGGTTTTGAATTCACTTCTTCCATGTACATTAATTATTTTATAAGTTTTATGAGTGGTTATGGTGATTTTAATGAATTTTTATTTTTGAATTCGACATAATTTCCAAAATTACAATTTTGACGATGGAATTGTTTTAGAATTTTACATAGAGAGAATCTTTATAGAGTTTATTGTTATTTGTAGGAGATGCTCAAAATTAATTAGAATAGGAATGGGGGTTAATTCCTTGGACATGATACTATTAGTGTTTTGGATCATATATTTATTCAGGAGTCATTTTATGTGACTCAAAGCTATAACCTAACAAAGGTAATATACATTTTCATTATCAATAAATTATTAAATCACAACCCTGAGGTGACTTGGAAACATTTTACTTTTAGGTTTTTTTTAGACACCAGTGGTTTTTTTTCTTGGATAATTTTTAAACCATGGGTAAACTTCACTTGATTTAATAAAATACTTGGCACTTTGGTCAGATGTTGTGCTTATGCCTGGGAATTAATTTCTGACATTCATAGTTTTTTATCAATCTTTTAAAATTATGACTATTACATATGTTAAGATTTTAGAGATAAATGAATTTATTTTTGGTTTATTTATAATTTAAGATATGCCATGACTAGGAATTATGTGTTTCTTATATCTTGAGTTAAGGATCAAACATGTAACTACCTCACCCTCGAGACAACCACTCCTTTTGTTTGGATAAGTGGGCTCGAGGAGGAGGGGGAAGTTAAATCTATAGATAGTTGAGGTATTGGTATGGTTGTACATCATTCATAGCCTTTTCCATTTGAGAATGATCTAGATGCATAAATATGAATAATGGCATGGATTGGATTTATCTTACTCTCACAAAAATGTTAAAGTTAGAGGTCAAATTTTAAGTTGTGGATACTTATGAAATTATAATGATTCTTGAGTTTATTTAGATCATCACACGTTATAAAATTTTAAGAATTATATTATATACTAGCCTTGAAGGTGTTGCAGAGTTTATACTTATAGTTCTTTTCTCAAGCATTTTGGATACATATAATAAAAGGTGGTTGATAATATTTTGATCAACATGCATCACTAAAGGCTTCAAAAGTTTTAAAATATTTTCTATAAGTTTTAGTTGATCACACATTGTATAAGATAATATTGATGATGTCATAGTTCTAAAACCCATATTATCAGGCACATTGAACTATAAATTTTATGGTTTTCCCTTAGGATTTAACGAACCTAAGTAATTATATTTTTCAACACATTTACTTAAAATGGAGCATTGTAAGCAAAACCTCAAAACTTTAAGGCCATAAAATGTCGACTTTCCATATAAATTATTAGGAAGATGTCTAAAAATATAATACCTATTGCCCCAGATACATCATACAAAATGAAATATAATAAAATTCTTTACCTTATGAATCTATATATTGAGTATATTTTTTCTTGGGTGCCTTTGGGGCATCCACCAATATATTTTTGTTCTTGTGTATTGATCTATGTAGCGTAGTTTTTTTTCTTGATCTAGGACTCAAAATTTAATTCTCACGTGATATGAGAGCTTAGGGATTAAAAACCATCATATTTTGGTCCTCGAATCCACCAAATACACAAAGGTTTGACATCAACACATGAAGCTATTTTCTTATATTTTGACATTCCATAGAAGTAACATCTATAAAAATGAGAACCTATATATTTGAAAAATGTGTGGCACAATTTTTTTATATACTGATAGTTCTTAATTTATTCTCAATTTATATAGTGGGCAGAAATTGATTTCTATATCTAATTATATATTTCAATTCCTCATTAACAAACATGGATCAATTTTCTATATTTTTAAAGATTATTTTATTTCATAACACGACTAGGTTACATAGATCCATTTGATTATCATAAGAAATATTTGATACTTCATCTTCTAGAGGCCATAATTTTGTCATACATATTCCATTTTACCTTCAATTTGAAGCATTGGAAAGTGAGGAGGAAAAAAATACTGATAAACCTATGAAAGAGTAGTAATGCTAACATAATCTTAAAATATAGAAGAAAATAAAACAACACACTCATAATATATAAAGATAATAAACTTAAGAAAACCATTTTGGGGAAAACACAACAAAACAACACTCACTTATTCTATTAACTCAATCATTTACAGTACAATAAGTTTTTCTCCATAATCTATTTAATTCTAATCCATGTGAATTTATATATAGGCACATCACCACTAAGTGGTATTACAATACATTAAGTATAAAAATATGAGTTAAGAAACCATCCATATAATACCATAGATATGAAACCACCCATATAGATCCAAAACCACTTATAAGGACCCCAAAATAATTCTTGTCATGGAAGGGTGTGAAATCTACAAGGGGTGTAAATCGTGAAAAATATATACCACATATCCAAAACTCTCCCACTTATTAATTTTTTTTCATCAAGGCCACACACATATAAAATCAACTATTAAGGGAAACTGCACCCTTTAATTTTCTCCACCAAATAAACTTCTCAGTATTGAGAGACTTCATCAATGAGTTACCAACATTATTCAAGGCATCAACCTTCTCCAACAAGACCTTGTTTTTTTCAAACATGTCTAACAAAATTATGTCGCACATTAGTATAATATAATCAATCATGATACATATGGTTCTTTACAAAATAGATTACACTTTTATTGTCACAATATATCCTTACAAATTTCTATAGGAAGCCAACATCTAAACACAACATTTGTAACCATACAAATTCCTTAAATGCATGATTTGATTGAAAGAAATAAATCCCATTGGGTATATAGTTTAGTTTTATTATTATTTAATCATATTTGGTTGATTTGTAGTTAAATAATATTTAGTTTGTTATAATTTTATTAGAGAATATCTATTTTTAGTGCATTTTTTATTTGTATAAGGATCTATAAATACTCCTTATTCATAGAATAATTGTAATATTTGTGCAAGGTATGTGTAAGCTTGTGAATTTATTCTAAAATTATAATATTAAGCTTCTATTTGTGTGTGATTTGCATAACACTTTGGTGTTTTGATTTTTTGTCTCAATTTGCTTTCATCTGGTATCAAAGCCAAATTTGAGGAATCTAAGAGCAAGCTAAATTTGGGAACTAGATCTAAGGAATATGAGAGAAATCTAAATCTAAGAGTAAGCCAAATATGGGAGCCAAATATGAGGAAGAAGGAAGCTTGTCACTACAAAAAAAGAGAATAAGAGAGGTGTTGGTTGATGTTTTTTTCAAAATTTTAACAGTTTGAAATAGTCTTTAGTAAAACTATAATATATTTTTCATTTCTTAACAAAATTAAGAATTTCAAAATGTTATGGAAATAAAAATAGAGGAGTATAAGAGTCAATTTTTTAATTTTTTAAACTAAAAAATCTATTTGAAGAAGAAAAAGTGTGTTTGAAGAGAGGCACGAAAAGTGAATCAAAGTTTCAAACTATATTTTGATTTAGTGATTGGTTAATTAGATATGCATAAGAGAAGTGTCATTACATATATTTTATTTAATTTTTTTGTATCTTTAATTTAATAAAGGCCCTTAGAAGAGGAGATTTTCTATTTTAAAAAAGAAGTAGATTTGAGCATGACATAGAAAAGAGTAGTACATTTGTGCATAGAGGATTTATAGTTTTAAGCCAATTGATTCATTTTATTTTGTAAATGGTGAAGGATCAAGAGAAAAAAATTGGTCACATTATTTTATTTTAGTAGATAAATGTTGTAGGAAAAACATTTTGTCTTAAAAGTTTGTAATACTCATGAAACAATTATTTTTGTGAACTAGCTAAGGTATTCAGAAAAGCTATTTATTTAATTATCAGAAAAATGGAAAGGTGTACTTGTTACATTGGTCATTTAATATTGTTGTTTTATCAACAATTATAATTCCAAAATAATACAAATTATATATTTTTGGTGTGTGGTCCCATTTTTATGGGACAAAGGGGGAGTATCTCATTTAAGATACCTCTCTGGTGGTGCTTTGTGCATTTGTGTTTGATTGTACATTTTTATAATAAAAAAATAGTGTAAATGTTACACCTAATAATTTAATTCCTATATTTAAAGGTGTAAATTTCAATTATTGGTGTAATAGGATGAAGATTCTACTAAAATATAAATATTTGTGAGAAATTGATCAAAATGGTAATATAGAACCATTTAACCCAAGGGTTAGGGGGATTAGGATATTCAAGAGTGAAGTAAACTATTATTAAAAGTAGGAAACTCAAATAATTAATTTTATGATATTAAATTTTAGCGCTAAATTACAAAAAATACTAAATATAGAAATTAAAATGCCAAACAATATTTTGATTTGTGTAATCATGAAGAAGAAACAATACTTAGCTTATGTAGTGATGCACAAGAAAATCTAAGATATAAAAGTGTGGGAATAGGTTATCTGATGTTTAAGAACGAATCACTATATTTTATAGATAGTCTTTGTAGTTTCTTAGACACTTGCATTGACTTGTGGACACTTATGTTGATGGTATTGTCTGAATCTCAATGTAATTGTCTCGTATGGAATGTGTATTGTATTATGATGTGACCACTTAGGTATTTTTGGGTTTTCTATTACATTTCATCTGATGTATCTAAATCTTTCAAATAGACTATGTATCACTATTTGTAGTTCAAACCTTAGCTTTCCACCTTAGGTTAGGTTAATATATTCACCCAAAATTTTCACAATGAGACATTCTTGGTTTGATGTCCAATGATGATGTAATGATCTCATTATTTATGCTCAAATATGTTCTCTCTAAAACCTTACCCATTTTACCTCCATTCATCTCCCTTAGTATCCTCAAAATCCCATTTTATTGGCCATAATAGGTTTATTTTGGCTTATTTCAAGAACCTTTCTTCAAGGACAAAACCACCCTTCTCCAAGCTAGAACCGTCATGGTCTATTATGAAAATACTGCATAGGTTATGAAACCACTAGATAGTTTTATAAATTACCCTAACAAAACCATTCTCAATAGGGTAGTTACATATTACTATGCAATGGTTTTGTAATTTAATAGGGTTATTCCATCATAATAAATGGTGGTTGTATAATCACCCTTGTAAAAAGGGGTGGTTTTGTAACCTTCTCCCCGTATTCAAAATTTAGTTTATGGGACTCAAGTGTTGATGTGTTTTGCATGCTTATATTCATGTTTATTAATATTTTAACCTTGTGTTCACTTCCATCCTATCCTAACTCACTCCTATTTTTAATCATTTTTATTCTCTCTTAAGTTCTACTCCCAGTTTAACTTAGTTAAACTCCATGCAACCTCCACTATTCTTCTACAATTAAGCCAAATTTAGCTTGGTTTTGGATAAAAAACTTCATTAGAGCTTGGATTTTTGAATCTTTATACAACCATAGACTACTTACCATTACTTTGGAGCTTTGTTTTGATAATTTTCATGTCAACTATAGAATTGCAAGTAAGGAAAGTCATCGTTCCTACAACCATATCTTTGAAAATGGTGTTCTTAAAAAACCATAGTTAGTTGTTCCTTATTTGGAGTTGTGTCTCTTTATTTTTGTCCCATTTTTTACTATAATTTGATCATCCTCCTGGTTAGAGAGTTCCTTCAATCATTGTTGATTAAAGGGGCTATCAAATTGCAGACTACACAACAAATACTTTTCTTACTTTCAATTGATCTACACCTTAATTAGGTTGGGGGTTTCTAGTTTTAGTTTCATTTTATTTTTAGTGTATTAGATTATATTGGTTCCATTTATTATTATATTTAAAATATTCATTTTTGAAAGGAAAATTTGATAGGAAAAAGTTTTATTCTCACTCCCATCTCTACACAAAAATCTTAGTTTCTTCATATGTTTACAAGCATTCAATAGATTGTCTCAGAGCATTTAGATTTAATTCCAAACTCTACGTAAGTATTGGAAAACTATGTTGGGTGAATATTTTGTCAACTAGCTAACTGGTGAGCAAAATAGGTCTCTTCAACCACAGCATAGGGAGATTGGTCATCCAAAGTTGTAGGTTTAACACATCCATAGGGGACAAATCTCTCCTCTAATCAAGGGGAAGTTCCCTATAGGTATAAAGGTGCTATATAATCTATATCTATATATATATATGTATATATATATATATGTATGTATATATATATATATATATATATATATATACACACACACAAAAAAAAATAACACTCTAGGGTAGGATAAGCCATCCATATCTCTATTTTTAGATATGATGTTAACAAACAGAAGAGAAAATCTTGGTGAAAACATTGAAGGCACTTCTCTTCTTTCAGAAGTGTTCTTGCAGGAAACAACAAGAGTTCTTTCAGGTAGGATAAGTAACTAGTAACCAAGGGCGTAGTAACCAACAGACTAAGATGTAGCAAAAAGTCTCCACCTCAACTACCCAAGAATGAGATACAAAGGACAATAAGGGCATGAAGTCATCCCAAGGTCCTTTACACAGAAATAAAAAATAAACACACACTGAAGACAACTATGATAACACAAAGCTTGAAAGTAATTGGCTTCAGGACATCTTCTGGTTTACTTCCACTAGTTCTGCTTGCCAAATTAAATAAACAAGAAAACACTTAGAAGACAGACATAAGAACAATCTCCTAAAATGATACAAGCTATGACAACACAAAGTCTGCAAACAACTTGCTTTCTCATTCAGATAAAATGATATGAACAACAATCTGAGCTCAAAGTCTCAATATTCACCTTTCAATTTGGGCAAAGTTTTTCTTCTAGTAATGGGAAGATCTCCCTTGCATAAAATGAGATATTATAATATATAGAGGCTAAGAGAAGCTTGGCACTTTGTCCCATGGAGTGACCCATGCCGTGCATTAATGCCTTGGATGCATTTTTGGTTCTGTCAGGGAGGGCTATGCTGGAGCAGGGTAGTGGCCTTAACTATGGCATGTTGATTCATATCCAATGTCCTCTCTTGAGCCTAAGTCACTCAATCTATCATCTACTACCCACGCAGTTGTCCATGTTTCCTTTATGCAAAAGGGGGCAAACAAGTTGTGATTTCAATGCTTGCAGGCCCCAAATACCTACCTGGTGGACTATTCCACCTATTAGAAATAACTCTTATTGAGTTTCCCTCTTTGTATATTGTTCCTTTTGGCCCTAGCCTTAGGGCCTTTGAATGCATTTGGGTCTGCATTTTAAGCCTACAAAGATCAATAGACACTTCATTGTAGAAAATTTGATATCTGCAAGTCTTTCATCTTTTAAAGGTTATCGACGAGTTTGTCATCCTAAATTTGACATTTGTGGACCTGCCATTCTCCTTAGCAACTCCTTTATGTCTTTCTTGCTTGCTATGGTTTGTTTTTTCTGTGACACAAGTGAGGACATGTGGTGACATCCACAGCTTTGAAATAAGCTTATTGGAATAAGCTTTGAAACTTGTTAGAGACTGGAAGCATGGATGCAAACACTTATTACACTCTGCTAAATTGGGATGGGACACATGGCAAGTTCCACTACTTTGAAACTTGTTAGAGACTGGAAGCACATATACAGACACTTGGCAGCTTCCACTGCACTTTGAGGCTTAATCCTTCTCGAAGGGGACTTGCCTGTTGAGGTCTTGAAAAAGGTCCATTTTATGATTGCCGACTATCCTCTCCTCTGTGAGGGTACCTACCCTTCAGGATCATTTGGGTAGCCTTCAAGCTTTAATTCTTTCAGAGGACTATCATCTCTTTATTTCCTCCAGAAAAAAAGTCTGAAGGAATTTTTTTGGATAATTTGTTTGAAAGAAATCTTTCCTTGGCTCTGTGTCTCTATATCGAGAGTGCTCCATCTTTAACACGTGGTGCCTTCCCTTGATTTTAACAAGTGACACATGGCATCTTCCACCAGAATAGGCGAGGACACATGGAAGCATCTGCTTAATTTATAGGAGTTCTTAGAAATCTTTGAGAGTTCTATGGGAGATGACATGTGGTGGCTTCTACCAAACTCTAGAAACACTTATAAAAACATTTGGGACTCATTTTAACAATCACACTGATGATGACACTTGTCAGCCTCCGTTGATCTCTATAGTTGACACATGGCACGTTCCACTATTTTGAGAAAAAGATAATGAAACCTTCCACTGGTGCCACTTATCACTTAATGTGAGGCTCTAAGAGAAGCTTATCAAAAGAAGGTTTGAAACTCATGGGAAGCCTAAGATGCAGACACTGACACTTGTTGCACTTTGCTAAGTTATAATGGGGCATGAGGCTAGTTTTTTTGATTTGAAACTTTTATTTGAAATTGTGTCTTAGAAGATGACACTTGGTAACGTCCACTGGATCCTGAGAGAAGCTTAGGAGAAACTTGAATTTGACGTCCGTGGGGATGTCACTAGTTACTTGGCACTTCTTTTCTGTGGAGTCCATAGTTTTGAGCCTATGGAGTCTGTAAAAATGTATCTATTGAGTCCTTTACTGAAATTTTTTGAAAAATGATGAATTTGAAATCTCAGAACAAATTTTGAAAAGGGAAGAGACAATTTGGTCTATGCAGGGCCAAAATAGTTCATATGTTGTCCCAAAAAATGAGTGACATTTTTCAGGGACAATAGCTGGCTCTAGTTGGGGAACTAACTTCAGTTGGAAACTTGAAACATAGCTAAGGGGAGTAGAAACCAGAATCTCTAGTGCCTTGAAGTATGCCATTAGGCTATGAAGTCATGCTACCCAAAAAGAAAGGCTCTAAAAAATGAAAATGAAAAGCACAAAATAGAAACAAAAGACTATACCAATATACATATATACAAGTGAACTCATCTGATACTTTAAGAGTTGAAGTGCTTCAGATGCTGCCCATTATGAGGCAGAGAAAAGAGAGTGCCATATTGATACTTCAATAGGAAATTATTTTCACCATTGAGTTGATGAATAGTAAAAGGGCACCTCCATAGGGAATCAAACTTTCCATGCATCCCCTTTGGTTCTCTTCTCTTGTCTCACAGCAGGTCTTGATCTCTAAATTGAAAATCATGGTTCTTTGCTTTCTGGTCAAAGAGATTCTTCACCAGACCTTGATGGGTAGCAATTCAGTCCACCACTGCAGTTTTCTGCTCGTCTAGCTCAGTAAGGCACATGATCCTCTTATCAAAGGAGCCTTCATATGTTTGGTCTTCAATTGCCTTAGCTAATTTCAATGCTGACAATTCTAAGGTGATTTATATCTCAGCATTGACACCATAAAATTTTTGGAAAGGAGACATACTAATCACTCTCTTTGATGTAATTCTATCTTCCCATAGATCATTAACCAATACTTTATGCTATGTCCTTTGGTTGTCATCCACTAGCTTCTTGATGATAGTTACCAGGTTCTTATTGCTTGATTCAACCTGTCCATTCCCTTATGAAAAGTAATCAGAAGAGTGGGAAAGTGTAATCCCATAGTAGAAACAAAATTGAGTAATCTCTTAGGAAGTGAAACAAGCTACATTGTCAGTGACAATCTTGGTTGGGACCCCAAACCTAAAAATGATGTTTTCTTTGAGGAAATTTCACACTACTTTTGAAGTAGCATGTTTGGTTAGAATAGCTTCCACCCACTTGGTGAAGTAAAATGTTGCTGTGAGGACATAATCATGTCCAAAACTTGAAGATGGGTTTACAGCTCTAATAAAATCAATTTCCCATTGCTGGAATGGCTCCTCCATGACCATTGGCTTGAGAGGTAGGGCAACTAACTTGGGTCTTTCAACAAACTGCTGGCATAGCTCACATTCCCTAACCCAATTGTATGCATCTTGAAAGAGAGTTGGCCAATATTACTTGGCTCATAGGATCTTATGGGCAGTCATAGGAGTAGAAAAATGTCCTCCACAAGTTAGATTGTGGAAGGCCTTTAGAAGTTGGCTTTGTTACTCCTTGTCTACACAGTGAAGGAACACTCCATCAAGGCTCCTCTTGTATAGGCTATTGTCCCAAAGGATAAAATTTGTAGCTTTTAGCTTGATGGTTCTCCTTTCTTTATAAGATAGGTGATTAGGACACTCACCATAGGTGAGAAAATGAGCAATACCTGAATACCACTCATCCATGGTGGAGACAAAGAGGAGTGTTGGTGTGTCTTCCACCTCTAATTCTTCATGCTCTATTCCTTCTAGCTTATTATCAATAATTAACTGGCATAGCCCCTTACCATGCACCAAATTTTTTGGCTTGATGACTAGATCAAACTCCTAGATCTTAGCAACCCAATTACCTCTTTTCATCCCAAACCCCTGCTGAGTCAGTATGGATTTGACTGTGGTGTCAGGAACCAAGGTAGTAGTGTGTGAATTCAAGATGTAGAAGCAAAAATGCTCTACTACCTTCACCACTACATAAGCATGCTTCTCCATGTTTGAGTACTTCAGCTCATGAAGGAAATGGGGAATTCTAGACTTTCTTTATTTTGTTGAACTAGAATTGCTGAAAGCGTGTGTTCTGAAGTATAACTATAAATGGTGAACTCTTTGTTATAGTCTAGACAAACTAGAATTGGAGCATGGGAAATGGTAGTCTTGATATCCTCAAATGCTGACTTGCCTTTTTTAGTCTAGCTGAAGGTGGCCTTTCCCTTCATCATGTTTACAATGTGCCTAGTCTTCTCAGCAAACTCGAGAATGAACCTTCGTAAGAAATTCACCTTTCCAAAGAAAGAGTGAACAACAATCTTACTCATGGGCAAGGTAAGTTCTTGGATAGAATTGACTCTATTTGAGTCAATCTTTATGCCCCCTTTGGACACAATGTATCTGAGAAGTTTCCCCTCTGTTACTCCAAAAATTGACTTCTTGGGGTTTAAGGAAATGCCATTCTAGTGGCAACATTCTAGCACTTGTTGCAAATGGTTCACATGATCTGGGCGATGCTTAGAAAAGACAGTCAAGTCATAAAGATAAACTAAGATGAATTTACCCATCTCATCCTTGAAGGCAAGGTCCATTTCTCTTTGGAAGGTGGTGCCAACATTTATCAAGCCAAAAGGCATCTTTTTATATGCAAACGTGCTCCTAGGTGTGGTGAAAGTAGTCTTATGCTGGTCTACCTCACCAACTACAACTTGATTATATCCTGAGAAGCCATCTAGCATTGATAACATCTTTGAACCTGTCACTGTCTGAAGCACTTGATCCATGATTGGCAAAGGATAATTATCCTTCAAGGATGACTGATTCAAATTTTTAAAATCCACACAGAGATAAATTTCACCATTCTTCTTCCTTATAGGCACTATGTTTGCAATCCATGTAGAATGATGGATTGGGAAAATGATCCTAGCATTTAACATTTTTTATATCTCAGATAGGATAGTACCTAATATTTTTAGATTATACTGCCTAGACTTTTGCCTGTAAGGTGTTGAATCAACCTTGAGAGGAATGTCATGTCAAATTTCATCAGGCTTGAGTGACTTCAGGTCATCATAGGAGTATGCTAGGACATCCCTATACTAGTCAAGCAAAGTGGTGAACTTGAACCTCTCCTCAAGAGTACAACATTTTCCAATGTTCACTATCTTGGGGTCTTCTTTGGTTCCTAAATTTACCTAATCAAATTCTTGGGAGGAGCTTAAATCCATTGACTGCTATTTGATAAATCTATCATGTTTGTCAAATAGTTTCTCAAGGGAAACCAGGCCTCTAGGAATCTTATTCCATTTAAGTTGTAAGAACTCCTCACTTGTGTTTGTATTTGATTCAGGAGCTGGTTCACACTTCTAAGGTTCATTGCCTTTAAAATGTAGCCATTCAAAGCTGTCTTTTTGCTCCAAGAAGGCAATGATTTAGTTGTCATTGTTAAACACTTGCCAATGACTAGCATTATTAGGTATGATTTGTCTAAAGACTAGCTTAATAGTGTACTTGTCTCCTTTAAAGTTTGGGTGGGGGACCAAGAGAGTATCTGAAATAGCCAGTGCATCAGCCCAGTCATTAAATTCTCTAGGAACTGCAGAGATGCTGAAAGCATCCAAGTTTTCAATTTGGTCTCAGACTAGATTATGGTAGTGGCACAATCTTTCATTCTTGGTTGGATATAGGTTCCTCACCTGACAAACCACCAACTCAACATCTCCTTTAGCATGAAGGAGTTTGATGCCTTTCTCCCTAACAGCTTTTAATCCAAGCAACAGAGATTCATACTCAGCTGTGTTATTAGTGTTGCTGAACTACAATTTATAAGATGAAGAAAAAATATTTCTTTGAGGAGATATTAACACAACCCTGGCCCCTGAACTAGTAGAGGAACAACTGCCATCAAATTCAAGAATCCATACCTCATTTGATACTAACTTTTCTTTGGATTCTTCTTCATTTGGAGGTGGAGATCCTCCCACATTTGCATTGCACTCTGCCAATTCATCTGTTGTTTCAGCTAAATGCATTTCCAAGTTGTCACCTGTAGGGGCTTCATTAGATGCCTCATGGATTTCATCTGTGGATAGAAAGTAGTTACTCATGCCTAAAGACTCAAATAGAATTTGAGCTTCAGGTGCCAAGGTTTGGGTAACCACATATTTCGCTTCCTTCTCAGGGAGCAGCCTCTTCATAATACCTTTGACTGGGATCCTCACCTCTAATAAATCCATGCTCAATTCACCACCAACATCCCTACATAAATTCCACCCAAGAAGGATGCCATATGATACTGGAACATCAGCTACCAAGACAGTCATCTTGATTCTTTTGTCTGGGAATGCTGCAAACACAATTTGGGCATCCTTAATTTGTCCTAATAGAGGTACTTGCTTGTTCTCCATGGAGAAGAATCTACCAAATGTCTTGGTTAGTGTGAGGCCAAGGGATTCAGCCACTTTGGTAGGCATGACATTGTCAAAAGCTCTAGAATCAATGATGTAATTGTTTAGCTAATGACCGTTTATCAACAATAAGACATAGAAAGGTTCAATCCCACCAGGAGCAACAAGAGGGGTAATGATAAGATTTTTCCTTGTGGGTGCATTCCTGGGGGGATCATGTGTCACTTTGGGAATTGCTTGTCCTACAAGGACGGTCTAGTTTTTAACATATTGAACTAGTTTGTCTAATTACTCAAGATGGGACTGCAGAAATTCAAATTTAGACATTTGAATTTTGGTTTTCTTTATATGGTCAATGATATCAAATACCTGGAATGAGCTAGGAACAGAGGATGGGAATTTGTCCTTTTGAGTTTTGGGAGTGGGAGAACTGGACTGCAAATTTAAATTTGAAGGTGCAAAAATGTTTGGGGTACTTACCTTTCTAGCAACTACCAGGTCTTTTGGCTGGAAAGGCAAAGTGGTTCCATGCTTAGCAATTGAAATTGCTGGTTGAGATTACCCCTCTGTCTTCTCTTTATCAACTTGTTGAGCTAATTGATTCTTGGAATGGGTGAATACAACATATGATCCCTCAAATACATTTCCTTCACTTCTAGGTTTGTCCTGATAATTCAGAAAACTGATATTGGAGTCACTAGCTAATTCTTCTTCTTCCTTAGTGAAGAGATTAACATCATCTTCAAGACTCAACTTAGGCTAGAATAAGAAATTTGATTCAACTTCAAGATATCCAACAGCTCAGTTAGTTAGAGGTGCTTCAATGACAAGGTTATTCTTTTGAGGGGGAGGAAGATGATTGGTTTGCCCTTGGTTCCTAACAACATGGCCGTAGTAGGACTGATTAGGGAATGTCCTCCTTGGTACATCTCTGTATGAAGGAAGAGATGACATTCCTTATGCCATTTGTTTTTTGAGGGCCAACAATTCATTTGCTAACTTCTGCACCATTGGATCAGTGGTGGCTAAAGGGGAGTATTTAGAGAAAGAAGAGTATTTACCTCTATTTGGATCTCTCCTTATCTTTCCTGCCAAGATAAGGTCATCATCAACTTCAGTAGCCAAATATTGAACAGCTTTGAGGTCTATGTGGCTAGCATGTCTTTGCAAAAAACTCACTTCAGGTAATTGTGAGTTGATGAAGAAACATTTGAGGTTTTCAGGGGTTGACTGAGTAATAACAAGAATTCAATTCCTTAGCTTATCAACCTTTGCTATGAAATCCCTCGTAGGCTCATGAGGTTCCCTCTTCATTTGTGTGAGCCAGGGCAAAAAGGCATGTGCATCTTTTGTAGGCTTGAATCTAGCTTTGAATTTAGCTTTGAGTGTGTCCCAATCAGTTACTGATCTAGGTTATAAATGGTAGAACCAGTCTGTAGCAACATCTTGTAGTGTTTCAATGAAAAGCCTAACTACCACATCTTCAAATTCTACTCCTATCAAGCCATAGGCTATGCTGAAGGCTGTGATGTGTTCATCAGGATGAAATTTTCCATTACCAAAGAATCTAGGGAAATCTTTTCTTGAGCTGCATGGAAGTTCATGTAGGGGTGGATTCAAATTTAGTGGGCTAAAAGAGTTACCCCAAGGGCCTCGAACTACCATGATTAGATTATTGAAAGTAGGGATAATAAATCTATGTGGAATTTAGATAGGCAAAGCTCTACTAACAGTAAAAAAAGTAGCTATGCCTTGTGTTGGTGTCTTGGTATGGGTAGGAGGGACACTCCTAGATCATTGAAATTGAAGTTGGAGAGAAAGTAAGTCAAAATTTCCTTGTTGTGCCAACTCAAAAACAAGGTCAACAACACCTTAAGCTCTCTGGCTTCTGGTATAGCATGGATTTTCTAGATTTCAAAACAAAAATGGAAAAGGACTGGTCTTACTTTTATTTGAAGATTGAGGCTTCAAACTGCTTGTCCTTCCCTAATGGAGTCACCAAAAAACTATTGGGTGAATATTTTGTCAACCAGCTAACTGGTGAGAAAAATAGGTCTCACCAACCACAACATAGGGAGATTGGTCATCCAAAGTTACATGTCTACCACATCCAAAGGGGACAAATATCTCCTCACATCAAGGGGAGGTTCCCTATAGGTATAAAGGTGCTATATACTATATATATATGTAGAAAATAACACTTAGGGGTAGGATAAGCCATCCATCTCTCTTTTTTCAGAGATGATGTTAATAAATAGAGGAGAAAATCTTGGTGAAAACACTAAAGGAACTTCTCTTCTTTCAAAAGTGTTCTTGCAGGAAACAACAAGGGTTCTTTCATGTAAGATAAGTAACTGGTAACCAAGGGTGTAGTAACCAACATACTGAGATGTAGCACAAAGTCTCCACCTCGACTACCCAAGAGTGAGATATGAAGGATCATGAGGGCATGAAGTCATCCCAAGGTCCTTTACATAGAAATAGAAAATAAACACACACTGAATACAACTATGACAACACAAAGCCTGAAAGTAATTGGCTTTAGGACATCTTCTGGGCTACTTTCACTAGCTCTACTTGCCAAATTAAATAAACAAGAACACATTCAGAAGATAGACATAAGAACAATCTCCTAAAATGATACAAGCTATGACAACACAAAGTTTGCAAACAACTTGCTTTCTCATTCAGATAAAATGATATGAACAACAATCTAAGCTCAAAGTCTCAGTATTCGCCTTTCAATTTGAGTAGAGTTTTGCTTCTGGTAATGGAAAGATCTCCCTTGCAAAAAATGAGAGATTACAATATATAAAGGCTAAGAGAAGCTTGGCACTTTGTCCCATGGAGTGACCCATGCCATGCATTAATACCTTGGATGTATTTTTGGTTCTGTCAGGGAGGGCCATGCTAGAGCAAGATAGCTACCTTAACTGTGGCATGTTGATTCATCTCCAATGTCCTCTCCTAAGCTTGAGTCACTCATTCTATCATCTACTACTTGTGCAGTTGTCCATGTTGCCTTTATGCAAAAGGGGACAAACAAGCTATGCTTTCAATGCTTGCAGGCCCCAAATACCTACCTGGTGGACTGTTCCACCTATTAGAAATAACTCTTACTGAGTTTCCCTCTTTGTCTCTTCTTCCTTTTGGCCCTGGCCTTAGGGTCTTTGAATGCATTCGGGTCTACGTTTTAAGCCTGCAAAGATCAACAGACACTTCATTGTAGCAAATTTGACATCTGTGGGTCTTTCATCTTTTGAAGGTTATCGACTAGTCAATCATCCTAAATTTGACATTTGTGGGCCTATCATTCTCCTTAGCAACTCCTTTGTCTTTCTCGCTTGCTATGGCCACTTTCTACTATGACATAGGTGAGGACATGTGGCAACATCCGTAGCTTTGGAATAAGCTTATTGGAATAAGCTTTGAAACTTGTTAGAGACTAGAAGTGTGGATACAGATACTTATCACGCTCTACTGAATTGGGATGGGACACATGGCGAGTTCCACTGCTTTGAAACTTGTTAGAGATTAGAAGCGCAGATGTAAACACTTGGCAGCTTCCACTGCACTTTGAGGATTGATCCTTCCCAAAGGGGACTTGCCCATCAAGGTCTTGAAAAAGGTCCATTTTATGAGTGCTGACTATCTTTCATGAGGGTACCTACCCTTCGAGATCATCTGAGTGGCCTTCAAGCTTTAATTCTTTCAAAGGACTATCATCTCTTTATTTCCTTCAAATAAAAAGTCTGAAGGAATTCCTTCAAACAATTTGTCTGAAGGATATATTTCTTTGGCTCTATGTCTCTATATCGAGAGTGCTACATCTTTGACATGTGGCACCTTCCACTACTTTTAACAAGTGACATGTGGCATCTTCTACCAGAACAGGTGAGGACACGTGGAAGCATCCACCTAATTTATAGGAGCTCTTAGAAATCTTTGAGAGTTTCATAGGAGATGACATGTGGTGGCTTCTTCCAAACTTATAGAAACATTTAGGACTCATTTTAGCAATCATGCAGATGATAACACTTGTTAGCCTCCACTAATCTCTATAGTTGACACATGGCATGTTCCGCTATTTCAAGAAAAAGACATTGAAACCTTCTGTAGCTGCCACTTGTTGCTTTTATGAGACTCTGAGAGAAGCTTATTGAAATAAGGTTTGAAACTCATGGGAAGCCTAAGACATAGACACCAACACTTGTTGTGCTCTGCTGAGTTATAATGGGGTATGTGGCTAGTTTCGTTGCTTTGAAACTTTTATTTGAAACTATGTCTTGGAAGATGACATTTGGCAGCGTCCACTAGATCCTAAGAGAAGCTTAGGAGAAACTTGAATTTGACATCTGCAAGGATGTCACTGGTTGCTTGGTGCTTATTTCTGATGGATTCCATAGTTTTAAGCCCACAGAGTCCGTAGAAATGTATCTGCTAAGTCCCTTAGCGAAAAAGTTTGAAAAATGATGAATTTGAAAGCTCAAAACAAATTTTGAAAAGGGAAGAGACAATTTGGTCTGTACAGGGCCAAAATAGTTCATATGTTGTCTCAAAAAATGAGTGACATTTTTCTAGGACAACAAACTAAAATAAATTTTTTAAGCTATAACCATTATCAAATTTTAGTCTGAAAACAAGTTTATTTCTTGTACAAACTCACATACTATTAAAGAGCAAAACCCTAGTCAAACCTAGGTAATCGTAACGTGTTATCTTGGTTCTATTTTTATTTGTTTAAGTAAATTAGATACATTATTTTTAGCTTATTGATTCATAAAATAAAAATTCAAGTACTCACTTTCATTCAAAACAAATCACTAAAACTAGTGTGCATTCATTTAGAAACACTAGAGACTTATTTTAGTTTGTATATGCAAAATAACTATTTGGGTGTTTAATAATATTTGTTTAAGATCCAAATATTATTAGGTATTACTTGCATGTTAGTGAAAACATAGTTTTAATGCTAGGTTAATCCATACATCATTTATAAAAACATAAAAAATAATTGCATTTAACTTGCATCTAGGAAAAGTAAAAGTGACACTTACATTGTCAAAGTAGATTTTGTTTCCTTAACTTGAATGCATTGAAAATTGAGTTGAAAATAATAAAAAGAAGAAATATATAATTTCATTTTCAGTTATTTATCATTTTTAACTTTTATTTATTTATTTTTAGCATGTAACTAGAATTCATTTCGTTCAAATATTCCCAAAACTAATAAAAATAATCAAACTACCAAAACTTGCCAAACTAAACACAAGCATCCTAAAACCTTGATTCAAAAGTTTAACAAGTCCTTTCACAAGATATTTATAATACAAGCTCATATGTTTATACTTTTTTTTATCTAATTTGGATGACACTTTTTGAGACACTTGGTCTTGTCAAATAAGTGTTTTTCCCTAGGGTTAGAGCACCTGGTCCCACAATTAACACACAATCAGACATTAGTGTCAAACTAAGGCATGAGGTTTTATAGTCTACACCTATTCCCCATATCCTTATCAAAAATATCAGTGCCCTAAAAGATAAAGATAAAATCCCTAATCTACCTATCATCATCCTCCCCTAGAATTGAGGTTGCCTAGATGCTCATCTTCACTCCCCTTTCTCCTCCTTGGGTCTAGCCTCATCATATATCATTCAAATTTATGGATGACATTGACTAGGACTATTCAAACTAATAGATTTGAATTCATCCCTTGAGTCATTCAACCCGACCATCCCAATTTCACTAGTCCTAGTATTGATCAAGAACTTCAGCTAATTATTATTTTAGACGCTGAAGGACCTTGGAGTTTTATTTCCACTCATCCAGATGCTCTTAATGATCAACATGATGCTATAAAAGTTTTTTAGTTTCATCACAAGAATACCTTACCACCACTCATTATAAATCTTATTCCACCAAAAAGTTATCCCAATCCATAGCTCCACCCATCATCCATCCATTACATCAAATGTCTTAGCCTAACATTGGGAAGTTGAGTGCACAGTTTAACATGTGATATTTATGTGTATACAAATTGGTGAACCCAACATGAAATAATTACATATTTTATGTTCAAATTTTATTCTCCTTATTATTTATCCTTTTTCCATCTTGCTTTCACTTTCCATTTATTTTTTAGGTATCCATATACCTCTAAAATATGTTTAAATAAGACCTAGGTGGATCTCTTAACCTAGATAGCTATAGAAGGAGCCAACTCAACTCTGGTGAGGATTTTTTAGTAAGTTAGAACAAACCTAATTTTGAAACCAACATATATTATCAATCATATGATTATTCTCACTGTAATACTCAAACAAGAATGCAATTCATATTTATGAGGTGTAGGACATATTTGAAACTGCTAGCAATCACCCTGACTCTAATGCTATAACCCTCACTAGAGGGAGTAAAACCAATCCTCATATAGTCACTAGAACAAATATTAGTCTAAAAAACCTATATGTTGAAATATATTCTAATTATGACCAATATCTAGGAAGGATCCACTACTTGGAAGATGAGGTTAATCAGATGCAAGTAGCCACACATCCTTGTAGTGGGAACCAAAATGACTCTAACCTACTAGTATAAACCTTAACCACTTCCCTTGAGGATTCAAATCTAAATTAAACCCTTCAAAATAACAAATATCTCACCTATACCCCTATTTTACAAGATACTCCCAGACCTAATGTCACCATTGGTGCAAATGATCTCATCAATACCTTGGTAGGTTGCATTCATGATTTAAAAAACAACCAAAAATATTTGAATCAAGGAGTGAACCTAAATCATCCTACACAAGTTTTTTATTTTACTTCTCCCATCCAAACAAATTATCACTAATTTTTTTAATAATAATCTTATATGCTCCTATCACAACAAGAACATATGCCTCTACCAGGCCATGCCTCTAACCAACCCCTCGTGGACATCCTTACTTATGGAGTACCTAACCCAAACACCTCTAAAACTCTATCAACATAAAAAAACCTATCCAAACATAAGGTAAATATTGGAAAATTAAAACAAACATTTTTATTTGTAAATTTTGTCAAATTTTAGTTTGAAAACAAGTTTCTTTCTCACACAAACTCACATACTAGCAACAATCAAAACCATAGTCAAACCTAGGTAATCACAAAGTATTGTCATGATTTTAATTTTATTTGTTTAAGTAAATTAAAAACACTATTTTTATCTTATTGATTCAGAAAATCAGAATTCAAGTACTCACTTTCATCCAAAACATATCATTTAAACTAGTGTGCATTCATTTGAAAACACTAGAGATTTGTTTTAGTTTGCATATACAAAATTACTATTGGGTGTTTAATAATATTTGTTGTTTAATATCCAAATATTATTAGGTGTTACTTGCATGTTATTGAAAAAATATTTTGAATAATATATTCATCCATACATCCTTTATAAAAACATAAAAAATAATTGCATTTAACTTGCATCTAGGAAAAGCATAATCAACACTTGTATTGTTAAAGTAGATTTTGTTTCCTTAGATTACATGCATTGAAAATAAAAAAAGAAGCATTATTTAATTTAATTTTAATTTATTTATCATATTTTAATTTTATTTATTTATTTTTAGCAAGTAACTAGCTTTGATTTTAGTCAAATATTCCCAAAAATAATAAAAATAATCAAATTGCCAAAACCTTGTCAAACTGAGCACAAACATCCTAAAACCTTACTTCAATAGTATAGTAAGTCCTTTCACAAAAAAATATCTAAGAAAATATCATAAATTTATACTCTAACTTATCTACTTTGGATGACACTTTTTGAGACATCTGGTCATATCAAAGAAGATTTTTCCCTAGGGTTAGATCACCTAGTCTGACAATCAACACATAATCAAACATTAGTGTGAAATTGAGGCTTAAGGTTTTCCATGCTACACATATTCCCCAAATTATTATAAAAAATATTAGTGCCCTAGAGGATAAAGAGAAAATCCTTGATCTAGTTATCATTGTCCTCTCCAAAAACTGAGGTCCGCAATATAACATAGTTCAAGCTTAGATCCCCACCTTTGCTCCCATTTCTTCTCCTCAGGTCTAGTCATTTATCATTCACATTTGTGGATGAAATTGATTTGGAATATTAAAAATTATAGATATGATCTCATCCCTAGAGTAATTCAACTTGACCATCCCCATTTCATTGATCTTAGTATTAATCAGGAGCTTTGCCTCATTGTTGTCTTAGATGTTGAAGGACTTTGAAGCTCTATTTCCACTTAGCTAGATGTTCTTAAAAATTAATGTGATATGACAATTTTTTTATAGTTTAATCATAATAATAAATTGAAACCAATAATTATAAATCTCATTCCATCCAACAATCAACCCAATCTATATCTCCATCCATTATGTAGAATGTCTTGTCCTGACCTCGAGAAGTTGAGTGCATAGTTTAACATGTGATATTTGTGTGCATACAAATTGGTGAACTTGTGATACAAGGGCATCCTATAAGCACAATTTTTTTTAATCATAGGTTTTATAGGTCATAATAAGTCCATATCTAAAGTTTAGATGGTCCTAAGGTGCATAGAATTTGAATTATTGGGTTTCCCACTAAAAGTAATATTTGAATCTGGTTAAGCCTCCTCTAAGGATTTTATATGCATTTGTGAAGGTGAAAAGATGTGTTAAGATAGTATAAATGTTTTGGAATTTTAAGAGGTTCATAAATGTTAATAAGTCCAATGTCATAGTGCTAGATATGTCATATTATGTGAAAATCAAGAAAATGCAATGTAATTTGACAAAAAACCTCTATGTTGGAAAGATCCCAAGAAATAGTTATGCATATTGTTAGGATTTGGTGGTGTCAATTTTGGATGGTATATGGAAGTTAAATTTGAGGTAGATGGATAGAAGGAGGTACAAACTTTGTATGATGGATTTTTTGGTGTGATTTATAATCTCTACTAATTGAAAAATGAACACAGACCCCTAATTGAGGTCATTTTGTTGTTGTTGTTGTTGATAATTGCATGAGTTTTTGAAATTAAAGAGTGAGTTTTTTAATGGTTTATAAATTTTTATTAGAGAATAATGCATATTTTCTCAAGAGATACTTTGAATTAATACGTCCCTGTCAAAGAAAGGGAATATAGACCCTATATTTGGTGTGTTATCTGTTTGTTTGTAGACTATGGAATTTATGACCAAGGAATAAAGTAGTTGATAAACCCATTAAAATAATTATAAATATTGTTTGTTATTTTTAAAAAATATATAGTTCAATATAATTCAAATAAACCTATGGTTCTCACACTTTGTGATGGAACAAATCCTGTGGAAGGACTTTGTGAACTAAAACCTTGTTTGACATTCAATGTTCTTATTATTAACTATTTACTAAGATTGTTAATAAATGAAGTTGGAAAACTATATAAAATTTTAATAAATGTGTATTAAGTGTTTTTTAGGTTAAAATGTTCATAAAAAACAAATAAAATCTTTATTCACAAACATTTATAAGCCAATCCCCTTTTTCTTGTAGTAGTTATTGCAAGATTAAACTGTGTGCATTCTAATGAATAAAATGATCATTAATTCATTGATTAAGAGTTTTGGGGTGTCAAAGTAAGTATTTTGAATATTTTAAAAGGTTTAATGACTCTTTTTTGGCATATTATTTTGAAATTTTCACTCTCACAAAAACACAGGCTTGTAGAGTGTCAAAATTTGGGCATAGTCAAGTGTATTTTGAAGTAGAAAGGTATAATAGTGGATTGATGTATGACAAATAATGATTGAGGTACATGTAAAAGGTAAAAATAGACTTAAAAAACTTTTTAAAACCTTTAAAACCTTTCAAAACATTTCCAATATTTTTTTTGAACTCTCATCTGAGATAGGGTCATATAAGCCCTAAACCTAGCGTTTTGGAAGTACAAGAAGATTCCACTGACCAAAAGAAGTGAAATTTGGTGTGAAGCTCAAGGATATTATTTATGAAAATATTTTGAATTTTATTTGGTGTGAACACTCCTCTATGTATGGATATTAAATACTATGCATAAAAGAACCTTAAGAGACCTAATAGGGGTAAATAAAGGCATAGATTGATTTTGAAAAGGGATCAAATGGAAGAGTTAGGAGGCCAAAATTCATGGAAAGTTGAAGTTAAATAAAGGGTATCTAAAAATATCATTTTATTCTAACGTAACATCTTTACATAACCATACAAAAAAAATAAGTCCATAAATAGGGCTATAAGGACTGTGTGACAGTAGGCAAAGTTGAGTAAAGGAAAAACTAGATGCTTGGAAAAGTGTGTAGATTAGATGAAGATTGTTAAATGATTTTAATGAGAATGTTTTATGTGTTTATGAAGCATATAAATAGGTATTTAATCCATTTAACCCTTTGTACACATGAATTAGTGAGTTATTGCCAATAAGTAAAATAAGAACAAGATAAAAGAGAGAGAAAGTTTGATAAAGGGAGATAGTTTTTGGTGTATGCTTTACATCATTTTAGTATTATAGAAGGAAAGAGTCTTAGTGTATTGTATAAAAAGCTTGAAATCATGCATTTTGAAGTGAAGTGCAGGATAAGGAACCAAGAGTAGAGTTTCATGGAGAGAGTTAGCAGAGATGAAGATTTGGTTAAGAATATGATAGACCAAGTGACAACTATTAATTTCCCCATTGGTCATGAGTATGGAGGATATTAAGGATGCTATTAGAGAGAGAGAATAAAGAGTATTAATAAAGAGAGAAGAATTAGATATTAGGTAGCAAGGTTAAATAACACCATTTCAGCCAAGGACAAGTGAGAGGGAAAATGAAGAGGTGGTTCAAGAGAGACCACAAGTGCATGCAAAAATATTTCAAGAAGGCATGGGAGTACAACACCATACATGGTAGATTATACCATTTGAAGGAAGTATATTGAGAAGAGATGAAGGTCCTATGAGACATGGACCAAGATAAATATTGCAAGGACAATGTTAGCATTACCATAGAGAGGGACATTGAGCAACAAAATACAAGAGAAGAGAATGAGGAAAGAAGGCAAGAAAGAAATGAGTCCTTATTCATAAGGAGAATCTTAGTGTAGCAGAGAAACCAAGTCAAAGAACCATCCCAAAGGAGGAGTTTATTCAAGAGCAGGTATAAAATAAGAGGTAAAGTTTGTAATTTAGTCATTGATGGAGCAAGAACTAACAATATTATGTCTTTAAGATGGTGTAGAAGTCGGGATTGAAAAGGATGTCAAATCCATAACCATACAAGGTTGCATGGGTTTAGAAGGGACATCAAATCCTGGTAAGTGATCAAAGTTGGGTTGAATTCAAGATATGAGGATATAGAGATAAAGTGTTGTGTGATATTATGCTTACATATGTTTGTCATTTTTTGTTAAGGAGACCATGGTAGTTTGATAGGATTGTTATTCATGATGATCAAGCTAATACATACACCATTAATAAACATGGATAGATCCACATTCTTGTCCCATTAAAAGGTGAAGGAAAAAGAAGAGATGAGATGATAATGATGATGGCAACAAGGTAGTATTGGATCAAAGCCATGGAAAGATTGGGTTTGGTTAAAGTACCAAAGTAAGAGGAAAAGGTAAATTGTCTTGAGTTGATTAATATAAAGAGTTTTGAGTCCACTTAGATGGACATGAGAGAGAATGAACAAGAATGCAAGGTAATACAAAGTAGTTTTCAAAGAGAAGAAGATATAACACCCAAGAGAGTGCTTAAGAAAGAGGAAATCCAAAACAAGAAGGGTAGCTAAGCCTTTGAGAGAGATAACAATAGAATAATGATGGAGATTTCAGCTAAAATGGATGAGTAGTGGTTTGGGAATGACATCAAGAAAGATAAGAAGCTGGAAATTGAAATGTTTAAGAAGGCATCCCAAGAGAGAGCCATGAAGGATCCAAAATTTGTTTCTAATATAATTTTTTGTGATGAAAATATAGGTAAGGAGTAGGAATCCAAAGGAAGAATGATTGACAAAATAAAAAGATTGAAAGAATAATAAAATCATGTCAGTGAGTTGGGAAATATGTAATAGGCCATGAAGAACAATCAAGTGACTTCCAAGGTGACCATATAAGAGTGACAAATCAAGGAGATGATATGTGTAAAATGAGTATATAGCCCTTGAATATGAAGGAGATAGAGATCAAATATAATTTAGGTGTACAATAGTAAATCAAGAGTTTTCACAAGCATGTGGCATGCAAGGAACATAAACATGTTGTATGTGAGGTAAAGGGGACAAAACAAGAAACATGGTGGAAAGAAGAAGAGTACATACTTTCAGCAATGGTTGATGGTAGAGATAAGCAGAAATTGAATCAATTTATAGAGGAGAAAGAGTGGTATACATTTATAATTCAAGAAAAGATAGCAACAATAATGTTTTGCTTAACAATGTGGTTTCATTTCATGTGCAGGTATGCTATTCAAGGAGTTAAAGCAAAGAAGACCTAAATGTGGGGCCAAAAAAAATGTTCACCTCTATGAGAGGAAAGTATAAGTTTATACCTTCTATAAGGAGCTATATTTCAGTTAGATAGGAGCATACACCAAGTGCATCACCAAACACCAGTGGCAAAAATTTTCCAGCTTGGTAGTATGATGCAGGGGCATCCTATAAGGACCCAAAAATTATTTCAATTTTGTCTTAAGATAATCTTATATTTGCCTCATATGTGTTAGAGGTAATAAAAAGTCCATATGTGAAGTCTACATGGTCCTAAGGTGTATAAAATTTGAATTATTAGGTTTCCCACAAAAAGTAATATTTGAATATTTGAATCTTGTTAAGCCTCTTATAAGGATTTTATATGCATTTGTGAAGGTGGAAAGATGTGTTAATATATTAAAAAGGTTTTGTAATTATAATAGGTTCATAAATTTTCATGAGTCTAACGTGATAGTGCTGGATATGTCATATTATGTGAAAATAAAGAAAATGCAATGTAATGTGACAAAAAACCTCTATGTGGGAAAGATCCCAAGAAATAGTTATGCATATTATTAGGAGTTGGTGGAGTCAGTTTTGGATAGTAGATGGAAGTTAAATTTGAGGTATATGGATATAAGGAGGGAAAAAATTTGTATAAGTGAAGTTTTGGTGTTATTTGTAATCTTTGTTGATTGAAAAATGAACATAGACCCTTGTTTGAGGTTATGTTGCTATTGTTGCTAATTGCATGAGTTTTATTAATGAAAGAGTGAGTTTGGTAATGTTTTATAAAGTGTGATTATATAATAATTAATTCTATCTCAATAAAGACTTAGAAGGAATATGTCCCTATTAAAGAAAGGGAATACAAACCCTGTATTTGGTGTGTTCTCTATTTGTTTACAGATTATGCAATTTATGATTGAGGAATAAAATAGTTGATAAATCCATTCTAAGATTTATGAAGCTTGTTTGTTATTGTTTAAAACTATATAGTTTAAGATAATTAAAATAAACCTATGGTTCTCACACTTTGTGATGGAACAAATCTTATGAAGGACTTTGTGAACTAAAGCCCTGTTTGATATTCAATGTTCTTATTATTGACTATTTAGCAAGATTGTTAATCAATGAAATTGGTAGAATATATAAAATTTTATTTAAGGTGGATTGAGTTTTATTATAGGTTAAAATTTTCATAAATAACAAATAAAATCTTTATGCATAGACATTTCTAAGCCAAACCCTTGTTTCCTGTAGTAGTTATTGTAATATTAGACTATGTACATTCTAATGAAGAAAATGATCATTAATTCATTAATTAAGTGTTTTTGGGTGTATAGGTAAGTATTTTTAATATGTTATAAGGTTTCATGACTCTTTTTTGTCATATTATTTTGAATTTTTCACTCTCACAAAAACACAGGCTTGTAGATTGTCAAAATTTGGGCACAGTCAAGTGTATTTTGAAGTAGAAAGGTATAACAGTGGATTGATGTAAGACAAATAATGATTGGGGTAAATGTAAAAGGTCAAAATAGGCTCAATAAACCTTTAACAAACCTTTTAAACCTTGAAAAATGCTTCCAAAAAATTTGTTTGAACTCTTGACTGAGACAGGGTCATATAAGCCATAAACCTAGGGTTTTAGAAGTATAGGAAGATTCCACTGACCAAAACAAGTGAAATTTGGTGTGAAGCTCAGAGATAGTATTTATGAAAATGTTTTTAATTTTATTTGGTGTGAACATACCTATATGTATATATATTAAAGGCTCTGTGTAAAAGAATCCTAAGAGACCTAATAGGGGTAAACAAAGGCATAGATTGAGTCTTAAAAGGGATCAAATGGAAGAGTTAGGAGGAAAAACTTCATGGATAGTTGAATTTTAATAAATGGCATCTAAAAATATCATTGGATTCTGATATAATATCTATAAATAATCATACAAAGAAAATAAGTCCATAAATAGGGCTATAAGGATTGTGTGATAGTAGGCAAAGTTGAGTAAAGGAAAAACTAGATGCTTGGAAAAGTGTGTAGATTGAATGAAGATTGTTAAATTATTGTGATGAGAATGTTTTATGTGTTTATTAAATATCCAAATAGGTATTGAATCCATTTACCCCTTTGTACACATGAACTAATGAGCTATTGCTAAGAAGTGAAATAAGAACAAGATAAAAGAGAGAGAAAGTTTGATAAAGGGAGATAGTTTCTGGTGTATGCTCTACATCAACCCAACATGAAAGAATTACATATTTCATGTTTCCATTTTATTCTCCTTATTATTTATTCTTTATCAATCTTCGCTTCTCTTTCCATTTATTTTTTGGGTATCCATATACACCCAAAATATGTCCAGATAGGACCTAGGTGGATCTCTTGGCCTAGATGGCTATAGAAGGAACCAACTCAATTCTGGTGAGGCTTTTTTGGTAAGTTGGAACAACCATAATTTTGACACCAACATATATTATCAATCATATGATTATTCTCATTACAATACTCAAATCTATTCATGAGATGTAGGACATATTTAAAACCACTAGTAATCACCCCACCTCTAATGCTATGACCCTCACTGGAGGGAGTTAAACCAATCCTCATATGGTAAATATAACATATATTAGCTTACAAAACCCAAATGTTAAAATCTATGATAAGTATGACTACTATCTGGGAAGGATCTGCTACTTGGAGGATGAGGTTAATCATATGTGAGTGACCACACATCCCTCTAACAAGAACCAAAATGCCTCAAACCTATTGGTGCAAACCTTAACTAATTACCTCAAGGATTCTCCTCTAAATTAATCCCTTAACACTAACTAATCTCTCATCTATACCACTATTTTACAAGATACTCTAAGACCTAATGCCACCATTGGCCCAAATGAACTCATCAATACCTTGGTAGGTCATATTTGTGATTTAAAGAACAAAAAATAATATCTAAATCAAGGAGTGAACTTAAATAATCCTACACAATTTCATTATTGTCCTTTTCCCATACAAATAAATTCTCACCAACTCTTGCAACAACAAGCTTACACACTCCCATCACAATAGAACATATGCCTCCACTAGGCCATGCCTCTAACCAACCACTCATGGACATCCTTACTTATGGAGTCCCTAACCCTAACACCTCTAAAAATTATTCCATGCTGGCCCATAGAGTAGGAGGATTTATATCATGAATACAATGTTTCACACAACACAAGAAATATAGTTATATCAAATCAATATTTACAAAAATGTGAAAGCTTATAAAGATTCATGGAGTGGTTACAATTTTCAACTAACTCATGAAACAACTCTTATTTAACATAACAAAGTAAACTAAATAAGAATATTAAAAATAAATTTGGATTATTAAAAAATAATCTAACAAACTACCCGTTGATCCAAAGGTGTATATTATACAAATGAACTAGAGCAATGACTCTAAAGTCATCAAATAACTCTATTGCAACTGCAAGTGGCACACTGTACCTTTGGCACTAACAAAAAATTGATACCACTCCATAAAGAATCCTACCACTTCAAGTTTGATAAAAAATAGCTGATGAACATGATCAAGTCCTACTCATACCTGATGATCATCATACCGTACTACAATAGAACATAATCAAACATGCCCAACTACATCGATCCACATAAAGTACCACACAAGAACCCATCTAAATGATAAACTTGTACTCTATATGGCACATCTTCCTAATGTCCAACAAACATTGATGACCTTTGCTCAATAATGTTGGTGCTAGCAACCCCTATCAACTCATACTATCACTGATGACTAATCAAAGTCAAACCAATGCCTAAATCTTCTCCCCTTATTATGAGAGAGGTGAGAAGCCATGCAATGAGAGAAATAAAAACAACTAACTCTATCCATTCTATGTCATGAATATTAGATATAGAAAGGCAAAAATGGAATAGAAAGTAAGAACACAAGCCAAAATTTACCATTCAAGCATTGAACCCATACTCTGAGCGAATAACTTACTGGAGAGGGTAATTTTCCTCTAGCCTCCAAGGATCCTCCAGCCTCTAATTGTCACTTAGATAGTGTCAATCCAAAGGATCTTGGGACATGTAATGGATGGTATTGTCTTTGAGAGCACAAACATGAGGTGACATTATACAAAAAATCATTTTGAAGGTGTTAGTTTCAACCAAAAATACACCTGTATATATCAATTTCAATACATTTATTATAAAAATAATATAAGGACACTTTAAATTACAACATTAACCATTCTAATGTGTCTAAAACATCCAAAAACCTATAAATCCCCCAATGATATGACTACTTTTAGATAAAATAGTGACTAACCATAAAGGTTACAACCAATGCCTCAAGTGTGATGTGACTTACATCCTTATATCCCCAATTTCTCTTTACAACCTCCCTCCCCACAAACCCCCCTCTACCCCTTTTTTTAAATTAAAAAAAACAAACATAATATTCTCTTAAAAAAATCATATTCCCAAAAAGCAAAGATACATTTTGGAAAGAATTGAACTCTTGACCTCTCTTTTTGAGAGTGACTTAAAAAATATTAGCACCAAATCATCTAGAAACAACTTTAGAAATATCAAAGAAAAATGTTTGTTTTAAACTCTATTTCTTGATTTAAAATAAAATAAAATATAATATCTATTTACATGTAATTTTTTTTCACCCTTTTACTTTCGCTTGCATGAAAAGAATAACTACTTTCCTTGTGGGACCCATAATAATTTTAGGTTTTCCTAGATTTTTGACAAGCTTTTAAACTTCTTCAACATGCCATGTATATGCTACATATTACCATTAGATGGTAGAATATACCTGAAAGGTGTTAAAAGACCTAAAAAATTAAAATAGTAAGATGCCGCTGATCAAACCACTTATATCAATTATCTTTTATTAGAAAGATTATTTGATTTTAGGTTTTGAAGATTTACCAAAACTTTTTCAAGTATGCAGATTCGAGCACACAGAATGCAATGGATTTATCCAATGGCATTTCTTTTCATGGACCCAAACCAAATTTTTGGTGACATTGAAGACACTTGTTTTTGTTTTTTGTTTTGCTTTATGGTTAACAATGTTAAGTGAAAGCTTCCATCATCCTTCACTTTCCTATCTAATTATATGATGACTCATAACCTCTTAGTTTCTATATTTAAATAATATTAATGGCATTGTACAAGAGATGTTGATGCCACTGTACTCTTACCAAAATTTTCCATACAAACTCTACATAGGATTTGACTTGATCTCAACATATTACAAAGAATGTTAAATGTCATATAATGCTATACGATTTATGTAGGTGTTGAAAATAAATTTGAAAGTATATAAAATGTTAAAATATTCAAAACTTCATATAGTATAAAAAAATGGTTCTCTCTTTGATTCCCATAGGTTCTAATAAGTTCTTAAATCCTCCATTTGCCAAGATCTGATACCATTATTGGCCCATGGAGCAGGAGGATTTATATCATGAATATAACATTTCACATAACACAAAAAATATAGGCATCTATCAAAAAAGTAGCAGACAAAAATATAGCAGTTAAAAACATAGTGTGAAAAAAGTAGTGAGGATAAAATGTAGTAAGGGAAAAATGTAGCAAGGATAAAACATTGCAATAACAAAACATAGTAAAGGATGCACTCACACAGAAGATGACACAACTTTCAACCTTATGAAATCACATTTTCCTTTGTTATTTTTCTTGTGAATTTGGTGCATTAATTTTCCACCATGAAATGTTAACTATTATCACCAAAATTAACTAGACAACAAATAAACAATGTGATAGTCACTAAAATGTCCCATATATACTCTTCATGACATTTTTATGACATTACCAATACCACTACATTTTTCCTAGTTATGTTTTATCCTCACGATGTTTTTATCATATTACATTTTTGTCATACTACATTTTTTACCACTACATTTTTGTCTGATACGTTACCACATAGAACCAAAATATAATTATATCAGATCAATATTTATAAGAATGTGAAAGCTTATAAAGCTTCATGGAGTGGTTATGGTTTTCAACTAACTCATGAACCAACTCTTATTTAACATAACAAAGCAAACTAACTAATAACATTAAAAATAACTTTGGATCATTAAAAAATAATCCAACATTCCACCATAATAAACACCTATCCAAACCTTAGGTAAATATTGGAAAAATAAAAGAAATATTTTCAGGTGTAACCATTGTCAAATTTTAGTTTGAAAACTAGTTTCATTCTTTCATAAACTCACATACTAACAAAGAGCAAAACCCTAGTCAAACCTAGATAATCACAAAGTGTTGTCTTGATTCTAATTTTATTTTTTTAAGTAAATTAGAAACAATATTTTAAACTTACTGATTCAGAAAATCATAATTCAAGTACTCACTTTCATTCAAAACAAATCATTTAAACTAGTGTGCATTCATTTAGAATCACTAGGGACTTGTTTTAGTTTTCATATGCAAAATAACTATTGGGTGTTTAATAATATTTGTTGTTTAAAATCCAAAGATTGTTAGGTGTTACATGTTATTGAAAACATAGTTTGCATTCTAGATTTATCCATACATCATTTAGATAAACATAAAAATATAATTGTATTTAACTTTCATCTAGGAAAAGTAAAATCATCACTTGCATTGTTAAATTAGATTTCGTTTCCTTAGCTTACATGCATTGAAAAATGAGTTAAAAATTAAAAAAAGCATTATTTAATGTCATTTTTAGTTATTTATCATTTTTTACTTTCAATTATTTATTTTTATCAAGTAACTAGCTTTCATTTCTATCAAATATTCCTAAAAACAATCAAACTACCAAAACCTTTTCAAACTGAGCACAAGCATCCTAAAACCTTGCTTCGATAGTATAACAAGTCCTTTCACAAAAAAATTCTAAGACAAGATCATACATTTATAATTTTCCTTGTCTCCTTTGGATGATACTTTCTTAGACACCTGGTCTTGTCAAATGAGGGTTTTCCTTAGGGTTAGAGCACCTGGTCCTATAATCAACACATAATCAGACATTAGTGTTGAGTTGAGGCTTGAGGTTTTTGATGTTACACCTATTACCCACATCATTTTCAATAATATTAGTTCCCTCAAGGAGAAAGAGAAAATACTTAATCCATTTATCATCATCCTCCCCCAGAACTAAGGTTGCCAAAATAATGTAGTTCAAACCTAGATCCTTACCTTCACTCCCCTTTATTTTCCTTGGGTCTAACCTCATCATATATCATTCACAATTTTAGATGAAATTAATTGGGAATATTCAACCCAATAGAGTTGATCTCATCCCTTGAGTCATTTAACCTAACCATCCATATTTCACTAGTATTAGTATTAATCAGGAGCTTTGCTTAATTATTATCTCAGACATTAAAGGACTTTGGAGCTTTATTTTCACTCATTTAGACATTCTTAATGAGGAACATGATGCTATGAAAGTTTTCTCTTTTCATCACAAAAATACCTTGCCACCACTCATTCCAAATCTCATTCCATCCAATAATAAACCCAATCCATAGCTCCAACCATCACCCATGATCCATCCATTACATTGAATGTCTTGGATTGACATTAATAAGTCTAGTGCATAGTTTAACATGTGATATTTATGTGCATACAAATTGGTGAAACTGACATGAAAGAATTGCATATTTTATATTTCCATTTTCTTCTCCTTATTCTTTCTCCTTTCTCTATCTTCCCTTCTCTTTCCATTTATTCTATGGGTATCCATATACCCCTAAAATATGTTTGGATAGGACCTAGGTGGATCTCTTGGCTTGGATGGCTATAAACAAAGCTAACTCAACTTTGGTGAGGCTTTTTTGGTAAGTTGGAACAAACCTAATTTTGACACCAACATATATTATCAATAATATGATTATTCTCACTACAATAATCAAATAAGAAGTGCAATTCTTATTCACAAGGTGTAGGACATATTTGAAACCACTAGTATTCACCTTGAATCCAATGTTATGACCATAAATAGAGGGAGTAAAACCAATCCTCATATGGTCACTATAACATCAATTAACCTACATAACCTAGATGTTGAAATCTATGCTAAGTATGACCACTATCTAGGAAGGATCTACTACTTGGAGGATGAGGTTAATCATATACAAGTAGCCACACATCCCTCTAGTAGGAACCAAAATTCCTCTAACCTACTGGTGCAAACCTTGACCTCTACCCTCAAGGATCCAAATCTAAATAAATCCCTTCACACTAACTAAACTCTCACCTATCCAATCTTTTACAAGAGATTCCAAAAAGTAATAGTTCCATTAGACCAAATGAGCTCATCAATACCTTGGTAGGCTACATTCATGATTTAGAGAATAACCAACAATCTCTAAATTAAAGAGTGAACTTAAAACATCCTAAATTTTTTCGTTCTTATCCTTATCCCATCCAAATAAATGCTTACCAATTATTAAAAAAATAATCTTACATAATCCCATTGCAACAAGAGCATATGCCTCCACCAGGCCATGCCTCTAACCAACCCCTAATGGACATCCTTACTTATGGATTCCCTAACCCCAATACCTAAAAAATTCTCCCACCCTAAAAAAAACCTATCCAAACCTCGATTGGAGGTGTTTTCACTTACACTCCACCCATGTAAGCCAATAACCCACCCCTTTACCTCCTCAAGTTATGTGCCTCCCATATACACTATTCCTAGGCAAACTATCCATGTGACACCTAATGTGCCTTTGGTCTATGTGTGAACCACACACACCCCTCCTTAATAAATCACCAACCCTTTTACATCTAATAACCTTCCTCCCTATTTCTATATGTTATCCAAGTCCACCCAGCTAGATAGCTATTTTATGGCTTATTCCACTTCATCTTATCAATCTTCCTCCATTACTTCTAGTGGTTATCCAAGAAATTCTTATGCAATCCCACCCTTCTAATCTAGCTTGACCACGTCAACAATCAATTTCAACAACATGGGGACTTATGCCATGTACCTTAAAAAACCTTTTGATCTCAGCATATGAGGAGTTATTTTCCTACATCACCTACCAAACCTTCCCAAGTCTAAAGGTGAGGGATATCCCAATGCACATGTCAAGGATTATTCCATAACTATCAAGGAAATTCTACCCTAAGATGGGGTTGTTGCCAAGATTTTCCCTAAAAACCTAGAAGGAATCACTCTTGATTAGTGTTACCACCTCCCTAAGGGGTCTTTAATTCTGTCAAAAAATTAATGATTGAATTTTTTAAGGTCTTTGACATGAAAAAGCTTCTCAAGACTGACATTCATGAATTCCTTCATATCAAATAAGAACATAATTAATCAATTATCCATTTCATCTCAAGATGGTAGAAGGTTCTATATTAATCTGCTAGTGCACCTCACATGGACCATGGGGAATTATGTGACCTTTTCCTTTACTCCACTAACAAGTGAATAAGGGAGGATATACAAAATTTCCCTTATTGGTCTTATGAATAAGCTCTTAAAAGTGTCTTATGTATTAATCAAAGGGCCATTGATATTGGTTGTTGAACCTATGGCACCAATGGGTGCATTATCACCCTGAACCAAAATAACGGGGGATTTTAAAATTTGATCTAAAAAACTATCAATAATCATAGTTCCAAGATCATTAACTGAAATAAGAACACCACCACTGATGGCATCACCAACTAGGTAAAAAATCCAAACACAATGAATAATTATCAATCTCTTCCCATAAACAACACAATGCCAAATAATAATACATGTGTTAGGAACTAAAACCCTTTACGTACAATACATGTAGTTGTATTTAAATGACCTCTACCCTACAACATGTAGTATCATAACCAAATTTATAACCAATTTCAACATGTTGAGCATTTTACATAATTTTAGAACCAACCCTACTATGAAAGGAATAATCAATAAGGGTTTGGTCAGCAAGGATTAAATTAGAGGCCTAATGAATATGATCCCAATGTACAATGTCTCTTCCACTGATTTATTAATTTTGATACTTAAAACTGTAGGGTGTATAAAAAATTCATCTAAAGGATCCTTTAGTATCAAATGCAAAATTTCATAGATATGTTTCTAGGGAATGTAGGTTCAAACCCTTAGGCTAATATGAATGGTCTCATTGTGCCATTGAACCAAAATCTTTAAATTTACTAGAACCCTTTTTTGAACTATGAAATGTGAGTTTCCCCAAATCAAACTCAGAGTAACTTACACAATCAAGTGGTTTATCATAACCAACCTATGGAAGCTTATACCAATGATGTTGAGGCCTCCACTTCTAGAACTATTAATGTCAATGTTGCTCCCAAGTTAGGATTCTAAGGTAAGAATAAAAGGATTGGGGTTATAGAGTTGGAATACGAAGAGGAAAAAAATATAATTATTCATACCAAGGAATATCATCCCATGACTCCTCACCCCTTGAACATTATAGATACTAAGACCATCCATAATCATATGGGGAATTATGATTGATCTCAAATATTAAAAAAACTTTCTCCCACATTTCCTTTATGGACTTAATAAATAAATCACTTGCCCATTATTTAGAATTACTAGATGAATTAAGGTTGGGAAATTTATCTAGTGTAACTCCCACACCATAGGTTTAGATCAATCACATTGATCTAGATTTGTTTGCACCTAGGCAATATTCTCAAGACACTAGATATCTATTCAACCTTAGTAGTCTCCCTCTTGATTATGAATTTTCAAGGAGGGGGATCCAACCTTGTTTTTGAAAGTATAGATCTATAATAACTAAATAAAGAGATCCATGGTTGATGACATGGTAGCTATGAATATTATCCCTTTCTATTTATTATATAAACTTGGTTATAGGAAAATCAATTATTACATAACTTAAAATACCTTACAAGGCTACGATAGCCTCAAGTCCACCTCAATAGGAACCATTGTGCTTCCAGTCACTCTAGGTCCCAAGACCATGTTAACAAAATTCTATGTGATTGAAAAAGACACGAATTATAACATGATCTTGGAAAGGCCTTAGATTCATAAGATGAAAGCTATCCCTTCAACCGTGTCCCAACAAATTATGTTCCTCCATCTAGGTAAGGTTTTTAGCCCAAAAGGATCCAATCCTTTTGATATACTTCAAACAACCATGCATAAAAAAACAAGCTTGCACATTGAATATCATATCAATCATAAAGCCTCCAAAATTGGTGGAGGTTACAGAGCCTATGAATCCCAAAGAAATTATCCTAAAGAAGGGGGAAGACATCCCTTAAGACTTATTGGAGGACAAGCTAGAGGAAAAGTAAGTAGTGACAACTAAAAATGTCACTAGATTAAAGCCAATCACCATTTTGGTGGTTGCCACAATATCTATGGCTAAGATTATTAATATCTTGGAAAAGGACATATAACTTGTCCTCTTATTAAACCCATGGGGGTTAGGGACCTATAACTTTTATGAGTCTCAAAACTGGGAACCCTAAGAGGGGTTAACTAGTCTACATGATCTTTGCATGATAGAGATGTTCGAGAACAAAGAGGTTTCCTTTGATGACAATTTTTCTTGTTACTACCATCATAATCATGCAATGATCAATCATACAGGGGAAATTTTTATTCACGTACTAATTATATTACCTCTAAGCCTCTTTGGAACATTCTCCTTAATCATGATATGACAAGACCATATCATTTTTATAGAGTTCATGATCCATCAGGTTTGCTTTCTTTTGAGATATCAGACATTTTAATACAACCCACACCTACTTGCAATTTGCATCACATCCTGAGCTATCCAATATATAGTCAAACCATTCACCCTCCCCCAATCATGCCAATGCTTAATAAAAATATTCATACATTAATAATAGGTACCATAAAGATTAACATTTGATCTCATGCTTATCTAAGAACTCCTAAAGAGAGGCCTTATCTCCCTATTGCAAAGAGGGAAATCCCTAGAGAGCCACTCACCAAATTATTATAATAATGGGAAAAATAGGATTACCCATGTATAATCAATGACACTATAAGATGCATAACTATACTGACATACCTCCCACACCAAAATAAGATCACAACTATGTTGACATACTTCTCACACCCAAAATCCATCATAACTATGTTGAATTACTTCCCATATTGAAATGAATCCTAATCAAATTAAGCCTTTTGAGTTTTAAGAAGTGCTTATGTACCCTAATCTCCATAAGAATAATCCTTTTGAGTTTTCATAGGCTCTTTCATTTGCCCCATATGAAGTAAAGACTTATTATACCTTTGGGTCTAGGGACTAGGAACCCCAAGAAAGGTTAAACCATATTATAGATATTCATATAGTTGAGATATCATAATACTAAGAAGTATTACTAGATAGTAACATTTCTTCTATATATGATCAATGGGTCTTCTACTATGAGGGACTAAGTGTTGCCTAGGTTCTATAATCATACATCCCATGACCCTATTCCTCCTTATGATTACATATTGGCTCATGTGTAGACTACCAACCTTGTTCATACTAGTTTGAGACATTTTCCACTCGTACCTTTTTCACATGATATTCTTATCCCTTACACATCCTTAGTCCACCTTGGACTCTTTTCATGCTAGATAGGCCCTCTAGGGACCCCATGAGGCCCTTCTAGGGACTTTTTGACCACCCTAGGCCTTTGTTTGACCTAGGACATGGCTTAGAGAGGAAACTCATGGCCTAGGATACATGTTTCCTTTAAAAAACCTGCATCTTAGGCTATGGCCTAGGCATAACACATGAAAAAGATCCTTATTTGGTCCCAAATGGCTAGAAACATATAATTTTTGGTCTTCTGATAGATTAGGGTTGAGATATATGCCTCTTTATCATTAATTTGAGCCTCTCTCATATATCTTGACCATTATCTTACTCTAATATTATCACTTGATCAGATCATTAGAAGTGTGGATGCCTCTCTGAATCTCTCTTAATTCTTGCTTAGCATCATAACTTCCTTTGTGATTGGGGATGCCCTATACTACTGAAGCTTCCATTGGTAATTTTCATTGATATTAAGAGTGTTATTAAAGATTTTGGGTTGGTATTTGTTCCCTCAAGAATATATTTCACTTATTTTGTTCTCCTTGCATTGGATCTTCCATAGATTGGTGGCTTCTCCTTCACCTCCTCCACAACTTTTGGTTCTTGGTTTGGACTTCAGCTTGCACCTAGCTTGGTCTTTCTCCTACATTGATTCTTAGCTTTGATTATTGGTTGGTAGAAAATCTAAACTTCATATTTTATCTTAATCTGAGGGCACTTTGATTTGAAAAGTGAAACTCCTTTGTTTGTGTAGTGTATATGCTAGGGTTTGAACTATTTTAGTAAAATAGCTATTTTGAATATTGCTTAGAGTAACTTCCAAAGTTTATTGCATTTGTATATGTTTGAAGAATAGTTTAATTACTTGAAATATTCATTTTTTTCATACCATTTCTCTCTTTGTAACCATTGCTCATTACATAGTAGAGATATACATGTGCAAAACACACTAAAAAACTTCCTCGAACACTCTCTCCCTCTCTTGCTAAAAACTAGAAATATTACACTATTAGGAAATAGTCGTATTGCATTGAAAGGTAACTCAAATATAGAATAGGCATGCTATTAAAAATTTAATTGAAAACATATTTGTCTCCCAAAACATCTTTTATTTGGCCTTAAAGTTCCCTAGTTGCTAGATTTACACTTCATTGGCTATTTCATTTCATTCAATATTATTGCTTCTTTTAGGTTTATGCAATCCTTAGTATAGTTTTAACCACTTGATTTACTATGGTTTTAACCACTAGAGTTTCATGCACATTTTTTGCATTCATTTTTACTATCCCCAACCTAGTTTATAAGTCTATCTATAGCCTAGTGCAAGCCAATAAACTAGATAGCCACTATGGACCTCATGTAACCCATAGAACCTTTGAGCCCTCTAGGGACCCCATATGCCCTTCTAGGGACTTTTTGACCACCCTAGGCCTTTGTTTGACCTAGGCCATGGCTTAGGGAGGAAACTCATGGCCTAGGATACATGTTTCCTTTACAAAATCTGCATCTTAGGCTATGGCCTAGGCATAACACATGAAAAAGACCCTTATTTGGTCCTAAATGGCTAGAAACATACAGTTCTTGGTCTTCTGATAGATTAGGGTTGAGATATATGCCTCTTTATCATTAATTTTAGCCTCTCTCCTATATCTTGACCATTATCTTACTCTAATCTTATCACTTGATCAGATCATTAGAAGTTTGGATGCCTCTCTGAATCTCTCTTAATTCTTGCTTAGCATAATAGTTTCCTTTGTGATTGGGGATGCCCTATACTAATGAAGCTTCCATTGGTAGTTTTCATTGATATTAAGAGTGTTATTAAAGCTTTTGGGTTGGTCTTTGTTCCCTCAAGAATATATTTCACTTATTTTGTTCTCCTTGCATTGGATCTTCCATAGATTGGTGGCTTCTCCTTCACCTCCTCCACAACTTTTGGTTCTTGGTTTGGGCTTCAGATTGCACCTAGCTTGGTCTTCCTCCTACATTGATTCTTATATTTGATTATTGGTTGGTAAAAAATCTAAAATTCATATTTTATCTTGATCTGAGGGTACTCTTATTTGAAAAGTGAAACTCCTTTATTTGTGTAGTGTATATGCTAGGGTTTGAACTATTTTAGTAAATTAGTTGTTTTGAATATTACTTAGAGTAGCTTCCAAAGTTTATTACATTTGTATATGTTTGAAGAATAGTTTAATTACTTGAAATATTCCTTTTTTTCATACCATTTCTCTCTTTGTAACCATTCCTCATTACATATTAGAGATATACATGTGCAAAACACACTTAAAAACTTCCTCAAACACTCTCTCCCTCTGTTGCTAAAAACTAGAAATATTACACTATTAGAAAATAGTCATATTTCATTGAAAGGTAACTCAAATATAGAATAGGCATGCTATTAAAAATTTAATTGAAAACATATTTGTCTCCCAAAACATCTTTTATTTGGCCTTAAAGTTCCCTAGTTGCTAGAGTTACACTTCATTGGCTATTTCATTTCATTCAATATTGTTGCTTCTTTTAAGTTTATGCAATCCTTAGTATATTTTTAACCACTTGATTTACTATGGTTTTAACCACTAGAATTTCATACACACTTTTTTAATTCATTTTTACTATCCCCAACCTAGTTTATAAGTCTATCTATAGCCTAGTGTAAGCCAATAAACCATATAGCCACTATAGACATCCTGTAGCCCATAGAACCCTTGAGCCCTCTAGGGACCCCATAGGCCCTTATAGAGAATTTTTGACCACCCTAGGCCTTTGTTTTACCTAGGCCATGGCTTAGGGAGGAAACTCATGGCCTAGGATACATGTTTCCTTCACAAAATCTGCATCCTTATTTGGTCCCAAATGGCTAGAAACATATAGTTTTTGGTCTTCTGATAGATTAGGGTTGAGATATATGCCTTTTTATTATTAATTTGAGCCTCTCTCCTATATCTTGACCATTATCTTACTCTAATCTTATCACTTGATTAGATCATTAGAAGTTTGGATGCCTCTCTAAATCTCTCTTGATTCTTGCTTAGCATAATAGCTTCTTTTGTGATTGGGGATGCCCTATACTACTGAAGCTTCCATTGGTAATTTTCATTGATATTAAGAGTGTTATTAAAGATTTTAGGTTGGTATTTACTCCCTCAAGAATCTATTTCACTTATTTTGTGCTCCTTGCATTGGATCTTCCACAAATTGGTGGCTTCTCCTTCACCTCCTCCACAAATTTTGGTTCTTGGTTTGGACTTCAGCTTGCACCTAGCTGGCCTTCCTCCTACATTGATTCTTAGCTTTGATTATTGGTTGGTTAAAAAATCTAAACTTCATATTTTATCTTGATGTGAGGGCACTTTGATTTGAAAAGTGAAACTCCTTTGTTTGTGTAGTGTATATGCTAGGGTTTGAACTATTTTAGTAAAATAGCTATTTTGAATATTGCTTAGAGTAGCTTCCAAAGTTTATTGCATTTGTATATGTTTGAAGAATAGTTTAATTACTTGAAATATTCATTTTTTTCATACCATTTCTCTCTTTGGAAGCATTCCTCATTACATAATAGAGATATACATGTGCAAAACACATTAAAAACTTCCTCAAACACTCTCTCCCTCTCTTGCTAAAAACTAGAAATATTACACTATTAGAAAATAGTTGTATTGCATTGAAAGGTAACTCAAATATAGAATAGGCATGCTATTAAAAATTTAATTGAAAACATATTTGTCTCCCAAAACATCTTTTATTTGGCCTTAAAGTTCCCTAGTTGCTAGATTTACACTTCATTAGCTATTTCATTTCATTCAATATTGTTGCTTCTTTTAGGTTTATGCAATCCTTAGTATAGTTTTAACCAATTGATTTATTATGGTTTTAACCACTAGAGTTTCATGCACACTTTTTGCATTCATTTTTACTATCCCCAACCTAGTTTATAAGTCTATCTATAGCCTAGTGCAAGCCAATAAACTAGATAGCCACTATAGACCTCCTGTAGCCCATATAACTCTTGAGCCTTCTAGCCTCTTAGTGGTTTTATTTAGCACCCTACAAAACACTAGTGGTTTTATTCAGATTATTGGAGCTACATTCTAGTACACCTAGTGGGACCTCACATATAGTTTCATGCTATTTCTATCCCATTTAGAGCTCTCTTAGCTAACTCCCCTTTGTTAGCTATTAGGATTTGTTTTTAGTTGTGTTTCAACTCTTTCCTTGGTTATTGTATTCCACTTTGGTTTTGTATCATTATCCTTGTTGTTTCTCCTATAATTTACATTTTTTGTTATCTTTTGTGTTTCTCTTATTTCATTACATCCATGACTAAACTCCCACCCTTGGGATATTATTCTTGTGGCATTCAGGGTCTCACCCCTGAGCTCACTCATGAGCAAGCCATGGCTACAATGGAATGCCATAGACACCATAGGACCCAGGAGCTTCCCTCAACCCAACATGGTAGTTTACACCCTCTTACATTCAAAAGGAAATAATATTGGTAGGACTATAACTAATAGACTCAATCTCCCTTTCACTAGTTTGAGCTTCATTCATCTAAGGATGTTTTTACTCATCATCGTATCATATCTCATTCACCCATTTAAGGTGATGAGGATCCTCTTACCTAGTTAAGACCTAATGAGTTATATGTAATCATTGATGATTACCATAGACATATTTAGGTGAATGAAGTGCATCATTCTCTCCCTAGGAGTCGACAACATACATCTTCTAGAGACAAAGGTTATACCTATTCAGTGTTGAGTGCTTTGACCAATTTTTTTGTGAGTTCCCTAGCTCTCTCTCGATAGGAGACTCTCCAGCAAGAACAACTACACATTCATGCTTTGGATCATAGGTATTCCCACTCAAGAATGTATCTTCATCATGAGGGTTCTTCCCATCCTCTTAGTCCTTCCTTCAGAGTCTCTAAAGAGCATGCTAATTTTGATCATCACTTATAGACTAGGGATTTGTGGGACACATATTGGGAGCATCAGTAGTGATTGGTTGACCCTCATTTGATGGCACATGACTAGAGTAAAGGAGATTTTGGTCATCATGACCATTTCCTTGAGTATGCCATATCTTCCCATCATCCCCATATAGACCATAACACTTCCCATGGTTGTTCCCCACCTTAAATTAGAGATGATTTCCATTATGACTAGCCTCCTTATCAGGAGCCACCTTAGCATCATGCTCTCCATAGTCATGGTTATGATGATGTCTATAGGCATAAGTAACATCACTACCATCATGAGCCCCCTCCTGGAGCTCATCACCATCTAGATATAAATTGTGCCTATGAGGATCTCCATCAAAATAATATATCCCCTTAGGTGCATGTTATTCCCCTTCTTACTCCTATCCTTGAACTACCAAAGTTTAATGGGATTTAGGACTCTAATCCTAAAAATCATATTATTTCATTCATGATGGTGTGTATGGATTAGAAATAGGATGAAGGAATGTTGTTGAAGCTCTTTGATCATTCTCTATGAGATGAAGCTCTCTGGTTTTAAAATCTACCTTCAAATTCTCTTTCTAGTTTTCAACTCCTTCTGGATGATTTCCTCTAGTATTTTGATATTTCTAGAAACTTTAACCTTGGCATCCATTCACTCACCTCCATGGCACAAGCTGAGGGTGAGTCAAACTTTGATTTTGTATGTAGATGGCATTAAGATGTTCATACATGTAGAACTAGGTTCTTAGATGACCAACTTTATGATATATTCACATGAGTATTGAGGTAGGAGGTTCACCTTGAGGTCCTCAAGCATGAGCCCACCTCTTATGATGAAGATATTAATGATTGTCTAAAGATTAAGTGTTTAGGGTATGTATAGGTATGTGGCCCATACCTTCTCAAAATTCATCCTCATCATGTGATTATAATCATAACATGACTGATGATGGTGTCACTAATTATCCTATTGAGAAGAAGGACAAGAAGGAAAGCCATGAGGTGAATGATGTGACCAAGAAACCAACTGACAAGAAGGTTTCTAAATCTAACCTAGAAAAACAATAGATGGTGTTTCCTTGACTCTGCCAAGTTTTGTAATCACCCCCAGATGAGGGGAAATGATGATGCTAATTATGCCACCAAATAGTCTAGTGGGAAAGACTCACCTTGATCTCAGAGTTCTCCTCTTACTAAGCCCAACCATAAGTTAGATGTGTTTAAGGAGCCTCTACCAAACCATGATAAGGAGATGATGAAAAAAAAGAATAAGTCAAAGGATAAGGCCCCACATTCTCCTTCTTGCTCTTACACCTCTTTTGATGCCTCTACTCAGGCTAGCCCATGAGGGAAAGCCAAGCACACGAGTAGTAAGGTTGTTACTACTATTGACATCACTCTTACTAGTTATGAATGCTTTATCAACATACACTTGGGTTGGGCCACCAAGCCTATTAGAGAGATTAGTGGTGCTAGGCCTCCCATCAAGCCCACAAGGGTAAGGAATCCTAAATTCAGATTTAAATTTTGATGTAACATCCCTCCCTAAGTTAGGTAGAGTTTGTACTCTATTACAGAGGAGTTATATGGCCTCTTGATTTGGATCTTCATCTGGGACCTACTTCACCTTTACCTTGAGCAAAGAGGCCTCATTTTTGATGAGCTTGGTCTTTATTTCAAGGATCCACTATAGGATGATGTTGGATTATTATTTAAATCTGATACACTTGAGCATCTTTGTCTTCTATTCTCTATTTTGACCCAAAATCTTTGCCAGATGATTCAATTCTAGCTAAGAGGGATCAATTCCCTCTCTATATAAAGACTTTTTTTATGATTATCATGTTAAGCAGTGTATTGTTGATGAAGGATCTACCTTAAATATCATTCCTCTCTATGTATTCGATGAGCTCAGAATAAGTCGAAAGAAGCTTATTGATTATCACCATAGGTGTCTTAGTTTCAATAATGACACAAATATGCTAGTGGGAAACATGAAGATCCATGTCAAGTTTGTTCCTAAGGTTTTCAAAATTGATTTTTATGTGTTAGACCTCAATCTTTCATATAACATGATTCTCGACCATCCTTGGACCACTGCCATGTAGGCTGTTACTTTAACCATGTTTCACATGTTCTAGTTCATGCATGAAGGTGAGGTTCACACCCTAAAGGATAACCTAGATCTTTGGGTATTACTATATGCAAAGACAAAGCCCTTTGGTGAGGCTTTGGTTGTCTCTTCACAAGGTTCTATGGGTGCCCACACACCCCTCACTTTTGAATCTCATTTTCTCAAGGATGAATGTTATGATCTAGTTGAGTACCAAGTAACATTCACTCTTTTAGATTCCAATGTGCATTAGTCAACTCCCTATTCTAATCCATAATGCCAATCTAGCTCATCTCTTTTTATAGACCTCTTCTAGGATGTCTCCCTAGACATTGAGCTCCCCCTTACATTACACTTTTCCCATCAGAGTATTGGCTCTCTCAATGCATCTCCTACTAAGGTTGCTAGAGTAGATAAGTTCAATCTCAAATGTTATTCCATCCATGGTATATCATGCAACCCAATCAATGAGAGGAGATATTATGAAAAGCTCATGACTATGCATCCTACGTGCCACCATCTTCTTACTTGTTTGGGTTTAGAGGTCTCATTCACCAATAATGACCCCACCTTCGACACTCCTATGTTTCAAGTCATTATTGGTGAACCTAGGGATATGTATGATTCATATCCCTCTCCCTAAATTATCCCTCTTGTTTGGACTCTTCATAGGCCAAGAAGTGGCCTACATTGAGGGTAAGCCTCTAGTTAGGGTGAGGTGGTAGCCTGCCCTTGGGGGAAGGCTTGAGCTTAGGTTTATGGTGATTTGGTGAGACTCATAGCTTACTAAAACACCCTCTCATGGAACCCATTGTTAGGCCTTATATGTTTCCTTGGCCATATAAATTATGCATTCCTCCTTAGATGTACCTTGGGATAAAAATAGAGTATTTTGCTTCTTTTAGTTGGTTATTCTACTATTGCCTAGTTGTTATCCCTTTACTGACTCCCTCTATCATTTTTTTATAGTGCCTATAGGTGGTCTAGGTTAGTGTTTTTGTTTATTCATGACTTTCTTTGGCCTTCCCTGGTTGGTCTTCATCTATCATAGGCCTTTTACCACCCCTCCTCGCCTCTCATTATGGTTAGCATTGAGACACTCTCTCATAAGTTAGTAGTGTTGGCTCTATCGACTGAAATGTCTTTCTTGTCTCTAACACTGAATCATCGCTACTACACAAGAGAAAAACATGACCCAAAATTAGTCATGTTTGTAGCAGAATAAGAAAACTATGTTTTGTCATGTTCATAAACATTCTTTTATTGTCCCCTCTTCCCTTTCCTTTATGGGCTAGTTTTGGGTCTTTCCAGGCTCCTCAAGCTTGTTTTTGACCCTTTCTAGCCTAGGACATGGTTTTTTGGGCTAAACCATAGCCTAGTAGTGGTTTAGGCCATGGGTTTGCCTAAGTAGGCCATGTCCTAGGCCAACAACCTTCTTTTTGCCCTTTATGGGCCTCTGTTTGACCCTATATTTGCTCTTAAGACCTCACAACCTTTATTTTAAAGGTTTTGGCCAATTTTGGATGCAGTGGTGGAGTCTATTTCTCTATTTGAGTCTGTTTGTGTCTACTTTAGGACCATTCTAATCTCTTAGACCCTTAGCTCCTCTGGCTTGTTAGGCCGGTGCATTCCTTATTGAATGCACCTTGTGGGCCTTCTTTTGTATTTCAAACTCTGAGACCTCTATCTTAGGGGTTTTAGCATGTTCTAAATGCATTAGCAGATTTTTTTTTAGTTTGAGGCTTCTTTGGGCCTATTTCAGCCATGTTTTGGTCCTTGGGACCTTCTCTAGGTCCTTGTTGACCTCTTAAGCCTGTGCCCCATTTCATGGGCACCTAGGGATAGAAGTTGCTTTCTGTGCTTCTTTTAGTTAGTCATTTATCTATTTTTATATAGTTGATTCATTCTAAATCCCTCTCTCTTTTTTCATCATGGTTGTAGGTTACAGGTGTTAGCTAGATATAGTGGTTTGGGACTTTCTTCAATCTTGCTAATTAGTCTTTGTCTTCTCTAAACTTCCCTCCCACTTGCCTTTGTTACCTCTTCCCATAATTGACATTGGTCAACTACTATGATTATGTCTTAGTTTCATCATTTATTTCCTCATGCAAATCAATTACACTAGCTTGCTTTGAGAAAACCTTCTTATAGTTGCTCATCTTGCATATTTGACCCCCATCATGGTGCACCTCTCAGTGGTGATTCACATAAATGGCATCAATCAGTGAAATATAGGAACTATGTCTATAGCTTGGGTTATTGATGATCCATAGGGACATGAGCTTATTACCACTGGTCATCTCTTGATCAATGAGATGGATAATACCACTAAGTATCACAAAATTATTGGCACCTTGACTGATGCCCATGAGTTAAGCACATGCTATGTATAGTTATTCTTTAACTCATTATTAGTCAGTCTCAACTCATTGGTGTCTGGGCTATCCTTAGCTTTAAGTTACTCTCCTTCTTTGAGGTGGTGCATGATTTTCTCTCCTTCTTTAAGGATATCTAGTTCATCCATATCTCTCATAGGGAGAACACTAGGACTAATGTCTTGGTGAATGTCATTCTTGATAATATGATTTGATTTGATATCTATGTTTCCTTTTTATAGGTAGAGCTAGAGTTGGAGCTATATTTTAGATTATGTAGCCTTTGCACTTTCACCATTGGATCATACCATCAACATTCTTCCATTGTCATCCTTATCTAATAAGTCTAGGTAATGTTTTCTATTATATTTTTAGTACTTACTTTGCTTTGCTTTTATGTAGCTTCTAGGTACTTCATAATACTTTTTGTTCATTCAAACACTGACTACTCGTACCTCAAGGGCATATGTCATCATAATTCCTATGACCCTACTCCTCTATATAATTACACATTAGCTCATGTGTAGGCTACTGACTCTAGTCATCCTACTTTGAGACATTCTATACTCACTTGTACCTTTCTTGCATGATATTTTGATCCCTTACACATCCCTAGTCTACCTTGGTCTCTTCTCATGCCAAATAGGCCTTATAAGAATCCCACAAGGCCATTTCAATGACTTTTTGACCACCCTAGGCCTCTATATGAACTAGGTCATGGATTAGGGAGGAAACCTATGGCCTAGGCCAGATGTTTCCTTCATAAAAGATGTGTCTTAGGTTATGACCTAGGCAAAATGCATGAAAAAGACCCTTGTTTGGTCCCAAAAGGCTAAAAATAACTAGTTTTTAGTCTTTTAGTTGATTAGGGTTGAGATATATGCCTCTTTCCCATTCATTTGAGCCTCTCTCATCTCTTTTGGTCATTATCTTGATCTGATCTTCTCACTTGATCATATCATTGGAAGTTTAGCTACCTCCTTGAATCTCTCTTGATTCTTGCTTGGCACAATAGCTTTCTTTGTGATTGGGGATGCCCTATACTATTGTAGCTTCCATTACTGATTCTCATTGCTATTTAAAGTGTTCTTAAAGCTTTTAGGTTTCTCCTTTTTCCCTTAAGTCTCCATTTCACCTATTTTTTGCTCCTTGCATTAGCTCTTCCATAGATTGGTGGCTTCTCCTTCACCTCCTCCATGACTTTTGGCTCTTGGTTTGGATTCAGCTTGCACCTAGCTTGGTCTTCCTCCTACATTACTTCCTAGCTTAGATTCTTGGTTGGTAAAACATTTTCACTTCATCTTTGAGCTTGATCTAAGGGCACTTTACTTTGTAAAGTGAAACTCTTTTGTTTTGTAGTGTATATGCTAGGGTTTGAATTGTTTTAGTAAAATAGTTATTTTGTATATTATTTAGAGTAGCTTCCAAAGTTTATTGCATTTGTATATGTTTGAAGAATAATTTTATTTATTAAAAATTTCCTTTATTTCATGCCATTGTTCTTTTTAGAATCATTCCTCATTACATAGTAGAGATACACATGTGTAAAACACACTAGAAAACTTGCTCAAACACTCTCTCCCTCTCTTGTAAAAAACTAGAAATACTGCACTATTATAAAATAGTAGTATTGTATTGAAAGGTAGCTCAAATATAGAATAGGCATAATCTTGAACCCTTGCTTGAAAATGTCTTTGTCTCCCAAAACATCTTTCATTTGGCCTCAAAGTGCCCTAGTTGCTAGATTTACATTTTGCTAGCTATTTCATTTCATTCAGTATTGTTGCTTCTTCCTGGTTATACAATCTTTAGTATAGTTTTAACCACTTGATTTACTATGGTTGGACCTACTAGAAGTTTGTGCATACTTTGTGCATTTGTTTATCCTAGCCCTGACTTAGTTTACAAGTATATCTATAGCCTAGTACAAACCAATAAATTGGATAGCCACTATAGACATCCTATAGCCCATAGATCCCCTAAGCCTTCTAACCTCTTAGTGGGTTACTTTAAAACCCTACCAAACACTGGTGGTTCCATTCAGAGTCTTAGAGCTACAGGTTAAGGGGCATGAGTTATTCTAATTTTTCCTAAAGGATAGGTCATGCATTTTGGTTTCAAACTAGACTTAGAGTGTATAAACAATGGGGATGAGTATGAAGCCCTATTACTTGGCATGCTCATTTCAAAATGTTTAGGCATTTATAACTTAAGGATCCAAGGTAACTCAAAACTATTTTCCAACCATGTTTTTGAGGTCTATCAAACCAAAGCTGAACATATTCAGCTATATAAGATTGATGTGCATGAAGTTGCTAAAGAATTCAATTTCATTTCTAAAGAAGAAATCACTATGAAAAGAAACCAACTTAATGATTCTATGGCTGATTCATCCTCATGATTTAGCCATCATCCCACTATATTGGAGTCTATTTCATAGTTTCAGTTAAAATAAAACCTCTTATATGTAATAATTATAGTGTCCAAACCATTACCCATATTAGAAAGAATGATAGTCTATTAGTCCTTGACTTAGCTAAGAAAAACTAGGCTATTATTGAGTTTTTTTGAGCCTCTGATGACCTCCCATCTTTCCAACATAAAAGGGATTTCTTCCTCACTTGTTATCCTACATCAACTCTATTAAGCACAAAATATACTGAGAGGGGGGTGAATCAGTATATTATATATCTTTTACTTAATCTATTTTATTTTCTTTAACCACTTAATCACACATTCAAGATATGCAATAAAATTTAAACAATAATATGCACCACATGTGTGTGTGTGTGTGTGTGTGTGTGTGTGTGAGAGAGAGAGAGAGAGAGAGAGAGAGAGAGAGAGAGAGAGAGAGAGAGAGAGAGAGAGAGAGAGAGAGAGAGAGAGAGAGAGAGAGAGAGAGAGAGAGAGATCAAATTTTTACATGGAAACTCAAAGTGGAGAAAACCATGGAGAACAATCTCAAATATATGAATGAGAACCAACTCAAATTACAAAGTTTGTAAGCACCAACTTGAAGGAGCACCAACCCCTTTACTGAGCACCAACACAATAACTATTTGTGATCACCAACCCATAAGAGCATCAACCCCTTGCAAAGATTTGTGAACACAAACCCACAGGAGCACCAACTCCTCTTGTGTATAAAACATAACTATCTCTTAATGTTTCTTACTCAATAAATGATATAACTCTACAATATCTCTTACTTTTCTCTCTTCAAAAATAAATACGAACCATGCACACTCTTGCATATTATAAATGGCTTCTCAAGCCTTTATTTATAGCTTTCCAAATGACCTTTGAAATTCACCCTTTGTGACCCTTCAATCCTCATGGAAAATGGCACCAAACTTGCATGCCCCTTCGTATCCTTGCATTTTAAAAGTCATATGGTGACCCTTCATAAGCAAATGCATCATTTCCTCTTTTGTCTTTATTTTGGTGACTTTTCATATTCCTTAAAGTGTCCCTTCATGGAAAAATGTGCCATTCCCTCTTTTGTCTTCACATGGTGACTCTTAGAATTCTGACTCTTCATGAGAAAATTCATCCCATTCCTCTTTTGTCTTTTACCCCGTGACTCTTTGACTTCTCCATGGGCCCTCTTTTGACTTATATGCAACCAAAAATATATTCATTAATATTAAATTAATATTAACACACATTCACCAAGATAAGAATATTAAAAATACCATTAAATGCAATGAGGCCTTTATCACCAATAATGCTAGACCTTTGACATCAATGACAATATTTCCAACAATCTCCCCCTTTGTCATTAATGGCAACCTCAAACTAAAATTGCCACATCTTGAAACCTAGACATACTACATCTGAAAAACATATAATAACTCCCTCTTACTATAACAACTTGTACATGTTCCTTGTACCTATTTTTTATACCTATACCTGTACCTATAGCTATAACTATTTATATTTTTCTCCCATTTTGACATTAATGGCAAAGGGCCTACCTGGAGATAACACTTAGCTCCCCCTCAACTGATGCCAAACCTTTAATGGAAGGAAGTAAAAAAAATTACTCACAACTTCTCTTACAGATACTCAAATGTGTCTTTTGGTAGTGACTTTGTAAAAATATCTATAATCTGCTCTATAATACTAATATATTCCATCTTAACTTATTGATCTATAACTTGCTCTCTCAAGAATGATATCTAGTGGGAATATGTTTTGTTCTTGAATGCATCACTGGATTCTTTGAAATATTAATATCAATTGTGTTGTCACAAAAAATAGAAATAGGTTCATCATATTTTACCTTGATATCTTCCAAAATTTAATTCATCCAAAGCACTTGAGTATAACATAATACCACTACAATATATTATTTTTCAACTGTAGAAAGTGATATTTAAACTTACCAAGTTTTTTGCTGGTTCTTTTTATGAAGCATCTTTTACCAAAAACTTTGAAATAATCAACTATTGCTAGTTTATCTTTCTATAGCTCATAAGGAGCCTTGTCACTATTGAATCTCAATAATACTCTATTATGAATATGCACTACTGTAACAACTACCTCTCTCCAATATTTATCTAGTATCTTAGTTTTATTTAGCATTATTCTCGCCATCTCTTAAACTATTACGTTTCTCTGTTTAACTACACCATTTTGCTATGGAGTTCTAGATGTTGAATAATGTCTCTTTATTCCATGGTCTTCACAAAACTCAATGAACTGATCTAACATGAATTATCCTCCTTGATATGATCTTAGAAACTTAATATTTAAACTGGTTTCATTCTCAACTAATGCTTTAAATACTTTAAAATGTCTGAAAGCTTCTAAATTTTTATTTAAAAACATTACCCAAGTCATACATGAAAATTCATCAATAAGAAACATGAAATATTTTTCATCATAAGTACTTTGATTTCTCATAGGTGCACATAGATCAATGTGAAAAATCTCTAACATCTGAGTGGTCGAGTACTCTTTTGTTTTGAACTACCTTCTGACTTGCTTCCCATGTTGCCAAGGTTCACAAAGCGTTTTAGATGGCTTTGTAATCTTTGAAAGATTTCTGACTACTTCTTACTGATGTTAAAGATAGTAAAAATTTATGTGTCCCATTCTCCTATGCCATAGCCAAATTTATTCAATTTGAATCAAACATCTTTGACCTTTGATGTTTGAAAACATATACAAATTATTTCCTGTTCTCTGAGCATCTGCAACCAACACATCTGAATCTTTTCTCCTAATTTCACAACCTTCTACATAAAAATTTAGTGTGTGCCCTTGATCACAAATTTTACTTACACTCAAAATATTATGCTTAAGACCTTCTACATACATAACATTTTCAATTTTAGTTCTACCATTATCCAAACTTAGTGTACCTTTTTTAACAATTTTGGTAGTAGTATTATCTCCAAATTTCACTGTGCTACCATTGATCTTCTTCAAGATTATGAAACTTATTTTGTCTCCTATCATATGACTTAAACATCCATTATCAATGAACCATGGCTTTTCTTCATTTCTTGCATGTAAATTTGTCTACATCAACATAGTTTTTTTAGGTTGTTTCTTCTGCCATGAACCTGTCTAAACTTTCTTCTTGATGAATGGAGCCTTGAAACTCTAGTCCTTCTTGACTGACTCAAACATGATTCTATAGTACTAAGATATGTGTCTAATTTTTTTGTACTTGTAATATATTATGGCCTCTTCATTGAATCCTAATAGAGGAGTAAAAGAGTTGTGGCTTCTGTTTGACTCTGCATGACTTTCCTTCTCCTTATTTCTAAAATTGTTAGCCCTTTTTTGACATTCTATTTTCTTATGACTATATCCATTACAATAAAAATAGTAACCATAAAAATAAGACTTGTTTGTGTATATTTGACTTGATTACCTTTTGTATCTCTATTCTTTCCAGTGTTGTTTGTTTGAGATGTCCTCTATATTCTTAAATTCTTCCCTTTTTATTTCCTCTTTTGTAAGAGCTTCAGCATAACTTTTTCCTTTTTTCTTGTCTGTGAAAGTAGTGGCCTCCCCTTTCTCTTTTTCAAATCTAATACCTATCTTATCTAACATTAATCTTTGAATTTTTAATAGCTTATTCAATATATTAATGCTATTCTAAAATTTTGAATCATTGATTTCTCTATCATTGATTACTTTATTTATTTTCTCAAGATCTGATTTTAAAGAAGCAATTTCAATAACATACCTTTCACATTCTTTACTTACTTTTTGCAACTGTATTGTTAGATATTTTTCATTCTTCTTGGCTTCTTCAAAGTGTGCTTGTAGATTTTCAATTGTTTCCTTTGACTCCTTTTCATTTTTCTTGATCTGTAGCTTTAATCTTCAATTCTTCTTCTCAAGAGCTTTTAACTCTTCTAAGGCACAAACAAGTTATCCTTCTAGATTCACTTTAGATTCATCCTATTCTTCTTCTTGATCATCTATATATCTTCTTATGGAGGCATCTTCATGCATGGCCATGAATATAATCTCTTCTTATTCTAAATCATTGACTCCACTATCTTCAGTTAAGGTAGGATCTTTAGAATACAAACTCTTCTTCTCAAATCCCTTCTTGAATTTTTCTTTGAAATTCTTCTTGTATGTATAATTTCATTCTTCATTGTCACCATTGCCCTTATCTAGGCACTTAGCTACAAAACATCCAATTTTTCAACAATTAAAACATTTAAAAGGTAATTTTTCTTGATATTTTCTTGTACTTTTTTTAGCTTGCAAATAAATAAAGCTCCATTGTCATCTTCATCATTGCTAGAACTATCACTTGATTCTTTAATCTTAGCCTTCTCTTTCTTTGATGTCTTGAAAGCTGCTTATCTATTTGAGGGTTTCTCTTGTTTGGTCTAGATCTCATATGCCATAAGAATACCATGTATCTCATCCATCTTTAGCTTGGCTAAATTCTTCATCTCTTCAATTGCCAAAACTTTTGCATCATATCTCAATGGTAGATATCTCAAAACTTTTTGAACCATAATTGATTCTTTTAAATTTTCTCCAAGACCTTGAATTTGATTAACTCACAAAAGATAAATTACTATATTTTCTTCCTCTTCCATATTCAAACTCTCAAACTATCTAATAAAAGTCTAAAACTTAGCTTGTTGAACCTTTCCATCACATTTATAAATATTCTCAAGTTTTATCCAAGTTTTATGAGTAGATTTACATTACATAACTTTAACAAATTCTGATTCACATAAACCACATAAAATAGCATTTAAAACTTTATCATTATTTTCACTTGCCTTCTTTGCCATTGGAGTAGTTACATGTGTCTATGGCTCTTCATATTCCTCCACCACTACTTGCCAAAGGTCAAATCCAAGGGCCATCAAATAAGTCTTCATCCTTATGCTCCAAAAAGCATAATTTGTCCCATCAAACAAAGGTGATTTATTTTTATAAAAACCTTCATGTGATCCATTCATCATGCTTTCTCGATCTATCTTCAAGATGTAAAACTTTTTCCAAAGGAACCTAATTTGATACCAATTTTTAAGCATGAAATATATAGAGAAGTGGGGTGAATCAGTATATTATATATCTTTTACTTAATATGATTTATTTTCTTTAACCACTTAATTACACATTCAAGATATGTAATAAAAATGAAACAATAATATGCTTCACATAAGAAAGAGAGAGAGAGACACTAGATTTTTATGTAGAAACTTAAAGTGGGAAAAACCATGGAGAAAAATATCAAGTATATGAATGAGCACCAACTCAAATTATAAAGTTTTCAAGCACCAACTTACAAGAGCACCAAACCCTTTTTAGAGCACCAACACAACAACTATTTATGAGAACCAACCCATAGGAGCACCAACCCACAAGATAACCAACCCCTCTTGTGTATGAAACACAACTATCTCTCAATGTTGCTTACTCAACAAATGATAGAATTATACAATATTTCCTACTTTTCTCTCTTCAAAAATAAATAAAAACAATGCACACTCTTATATATTACAAATGGCTTCGTAATCCTTTATATATATCTTTCCAAATGCCCTTTGGAATTCACCCTTTGTGACCCTTCAATCCTCATGTAAAATGGCACCAAACTTGCATGACCCTTTGTATCCTTGCATTTGAAAAGTCATATGGTGACCCTTCATAAGCAAATGCATCCTTTCCTCTTTTGTCTTTATCTTGGTGAATTTTCATATTCTTCAAAGTGTCTTTTCATATAAAAATGTGCCATACCCTCTTTTGTCTTCACATGGTGACTCTTGAAATTCCTCAAGATGACTCTTCATGAGAAAAAGCATCCCATTCCTCTTTTATCTTTTACCCCATGACTCTTTGACTTCTCCATGGGCCCTATTTTGACTTATATGCAACCAAAAATATATTAATTAATATTAAATAAATATTAACACACATTAGCCAAGATATGAATATTAAAAGCACCATTAAATGAAATGGGGCCTTTATCACCAATAATGCTAGACCTTTGACATCAATGAAAATATTTATAATAAACTCTTAGATGCAAATACTATGATTCTTATTTCCAAGAGAAGGATTACTTGTCCTTTGATGATGAACAAGATGTATTTAATAAAGAGGATAAATATCCTGATGTTCCCCTAGCCCTTCATGTGTTTGAGGTAGGCAATGCCTCCCTCATTAAATAAACCATTGATATCAACATTGGGAATGAAGAGAGTTAAATAATTATCATGTTTGGGTCTAGACTTTCACCTCAGGAAGTGGAAGGTCACCAAAAGTTGCTCATTAAGATCTTAAAGGCTTTTACCTTATCTTACACTGACATGGTAGGAATCATGCCTAAAGTGGTAGTCTATAATATTATTACCATGCATGAAGCCAAGCCAATTAAAAAAAATATTAGGTTAATCAAGCCTAAAGTTACATTAACAATAAAAGAGGAAGTAATAAAACTTATGAAAGTCAATTTTATCAAACTAATGGACTATTCCAAGTGGATGTCTAATATTATCCCTGTTCTCAAGAAGAACAATAAGATCATGATATGTATAGATTTTTGAGATATCTATAAATCATGTCTTAAAGATGACTTCTCTCTCCCTTCCATTGATGCCACTATTTATGCTATGATAGGATATGAATTGCTATCACTTATGGATGTGTTGGGTGAATATTTTGTCACTCAACTAAATGATAAGCAAAATAGTTTTGTTCACCACAGTATAGGGAGATTGGTCAGCCAGATGCGTAGGTTTACCATATCAAAAGGGGATTAATCTCTCCTCTCATCAAGGGGAAGTTCCCTATTGAATATGAGGAGCTATATACTATATATTTATGCTGAAAATAAAACTTGGGGTAGGACAACACCATCCATCTCTCTTTTTTTAGAGATGATGTTCAATGATCAAGGGAGAAATCTTAAGAGTAATGACATAAAGCACTCCTCTTCTTTCAGAAGTACTATTCAACAGACAACAAGAATCTTCCTGGTAGTAATTACAATAGGTAACCAAGGGCTTAGTAACACAACATGATGAAATGTAGCATAAAGTCTCCACCTCAACTACCAAAGAGTGAGATACGAAGGATAATGAGGGCACAAAGTTGTCCCAAGATCCTTTACACAGGAATAGAAAAGACAAACATACTAAAGGCAATTGTGTAGGCACAAAGTCTCTCTACAATTGACTTTAGGACACCTTCTTGACTACTTTCACTAATTTTACTTATTTAATTAAAGGAACATAAATTGTATTAAGGAAATAGACATAAGAATAATTTCTCCAACAACCAAGTTATTACAACACAAAGTCTAAAAAGTCACTTTCTTTTTTAATCCAATAACAAAATATGATCAACAATCTGAGCTCAAAGTCTCAATAATGCTTTTCAATTTGGGCAGAATTTAGTTTTTGATAACAAAAAGATCCCTTTCATTTCAGAGAGAGTCCAATATATAGCTCTCCAAGAAATAATTGGAAGCAGTAACACATCATGTTACATTCAATACATTTTAAATTCTATTAAAAAGATATGCTGGAATTGGGCATAGTTGCCCATTTTCTTTTCTCAATTCAGAGAAACGGGTCACACCATTGAATGTTCATGTTCTTCAATGTCCAACTGGTGGACTACTTCACCTTCTAGAAACATATCCCATGCATGGGTATTTTTGGTCCTTCTTCATTGTTCCTCCTTTTTTGGCTGTGTTTTATCCCTTTTTTGAGATCTCAAGCCATCTCTTTGGCCGATCGCTAAACTTGCAATTGACACGTGGCACATTCCACTATGAAATAGACCAAGACACTTGGCATTATTTGCTATAATCTGAGAGAGGCTTAAGAGAAGCTTAAAAACTGGTAAGAAACTTGAAATGTAGATACAGACACTTGTTACACTCTGATGAGTTATAATAGGACACATGGCAGCTTTTATTTGTCTATAAAAGCTTTAGAAACATTTGGGACTCATTTTAGATTCACTCAGATGCTGACACTTGTCAGCTTCTATCGCACTTTAGCTACCTTCAAAAAGTCCTCAGGACTCATATTAGTTTCCTACGAAAGATGACACATGGTAGTCTCTGCTACGCTCTTAGCTACCTTTAGAAAGTCCTACGAAAGATGACACATGGTGGATTCCACTTTTTTTAGAGAAACATATTGAAACCTTCTGCCATTGCCAATTGGTGCCTTCCGCACACACTGAGAGGTGCTTAGGAGAAACTGTGGGTGTAGACACATGTCACATTCTGCTTACTTTAGCAAATTATCCAGGGCCCACCATAGTTCTTACTTAATATCAAAACAAAAGGAAGAAACTATGGAGGTTGACACTTGGTGACTTCTACCAAACTTTGCAAGGGACACATGGCACGTTGCACTATTTTTTAGATATGAATTATAATGTGTCTGATAGATGATACTTGGTAGCTTTCACTCTCGAGCTTTTTCTTTTCCTTAACCACTTGAATCGACTGATTCAACCAACTTTGGTTCAACGGTTCAATGGTTCAATCTTTTGTTCCACATGTTCAATTGACTGCTTAAACCAACTACATTAAATTAAACTACGTTAAAGCAAACCACGTTGAACCTTTGAACCAAAGTGGTTCAATGGTTCAAGCCTTCTTCTCTTTGATAAGTGTTTTGAATGCGTTGAACCTTGAAGTGATTAAACTTTGAACCTTGACAAATGCACTTAACTCTTGTTGATGATGTTGAACATTTGATTCCATTGAACTTGTTGAACCAAAATGGTTCAAGATTCAATACTTCAATGGTTCAATGGTTCAAACACTACATAGAAGCTTGCCGATGAACTTTTTTGGTTGAACCAAGGCATTGAACCAATCCTAAAAATGCCCAAGTGTTGGAAATTTACCCCTTTTGATTGAAATCACCTGTTAAAGCCTTTGAACCCATTGAACCAACTAGTCCCTTTACTAAAAAAGCTTAGAAAATGAGGAATTATAATGCTCATAACAAATTTTGAAAAGGGAAGAGACAATTTTGGTCTTTACAGGACCAAAATAGTTCATATGTTGTCCCACAAAATAAGTGACATTTTTTAGGGACAACAGCTGGCTCCAGTTGGGAAACTTCCATCAATTGTAAAAGAATTGAAGGGAGTAGAATCCAAAATCTCCAGTTTCTTCATGTGTGCCATTGGGCTACAGAGTCATGTTACTCATAAATGAAAGGCATCAAAAATGAAAACTAACAACACAAAATAGAACTAAAAATTATACAAATATACATATATATAGATAAAATTATCTGATACCTCAGGAACTGAAGTGTTTTAGATGTTGTCCACTGTGAGGCAGTGAAAAGAGCATGCCACTTGATACTTCAACAGGAATCTATTCTCACCATTGAGCTGATGGATAATAAATGAACCTCTCCAAAGAGAATCAAACTTCCCATGCATCCCCTTTGGTTTTCTTCTCTTGTCCCACAGTAGGACTTGATCTCCAATCTAGAAATCATGAGCTTTTGCTTTTTGGTCGAAGAGCTTCTTCACTAGATTTTGATGTGTAGTAATTTAGTCCACCACCATAGTTCGTTGCTCATCCAGTTTAGTCAAACACATGATTCTCTTATCGATAGAGCTTTCATACGTTTGATCTTCAATTGCCTTAGCTAATTTCAATGCTGACAATTCCAGGGTGATTTGTATTTCAGCATTGAGACCATAAAGAAGTTGGAAAGGTGACATACCAATTGCCCTCTTGGGTGTAATTCTCTCAGCCCATAAAGCATCAACCAATGTTTTATGCCATGTTCATTAGTTGTCATCTACCAGCTTCTTGATGATAGTCACCAAGTTCTTGTTGCTTGATTCAGCCTGGCCATTACCTTGTGGAAAATAATCAGAAGAATGGGAGAGAGTAATCCCATAATAGAAATGGAATTGAGTAATCTCTTGAGAAGAGAAATAAGCTATGTTATCTGTGACAATCTTAGTTGGGACCCCAAACCTGTAAATAATGTTTTTCTTGAGGAAATTACACACTAATTCTGAAGTAGCTTGCTTGGTTGGGATAGCTTCCACCCACTTGGTGAAGTAATCTATGGTTATAAGGACATAATCATGTCCAACACTTGAAGATGGGTTTACAACACCAATAAAATCAATTCCCCATTTTTGGAATGGTTCTTTTATGACCACTGGCTTGAGAGATAGGGCAACTAACTTGGGTCTCCCAACAAACTGCTGGCATAGTTCACATTTCCTTACCCACTTGTATGCATCTTGAAAAATAGTAGGCCAATAATACCTAGCTCACATACTCTTGTGGGTAGTTACAGGAGCAAAAAAATGTCCTCCATAGTTTAGATTGTGAAAAAATTTCAAAAGTTGGCTTTGTTGCTCCTTGTCCACATAGTGAAGGAACACTCCATCAAGGCTCCTCTTATACATACCATTGTCCCAAATGACAAAATTAGCAGCTTTCAACTTGATAGTCCTCCTTTCTTTATAAGATAGGTGAGCAGGACACTCACCATAAGTAAGGAAATGAGCAATACCTAAATACCACTCATTCATGGTGGAGACAAAGAAGTCTATCAGTGTGTCTTCCACCTCTACTTCTTCATGCTCTATTTCTTCTAGTTTGTTATCAATAATTAATTAACATAGGCCTTTTCTTTGTACCAACTTTATCGACTTGATGTCTAGATCAAACTCTTAGATCTTTGCAATCTAATTACCTCTTTTTGTCCCAAACTCCTGCTGAGTTAATATGGATTTGATTGTGGTGTCAGGGACCAAGGCAATAGTACGTGAATTCAAGATATAGAAGTAGAAATGCTTGACTACTTTCACCAATACATAAGCATGCTTCTCCATGTTTGAGTATTTTAGCTCATGAGCTTTAAGAGGGTAGCTCATGAAAGAAATGAGAGATTCCATACCTTCTTTATTTTATTGAACCAAAATTGCTAAAAGTGTGTGTTCAGAAGCGTAATTGTATATGATGAACTCTTTATTATAGTCTGGACAAACTAGAGTTGGGGCATGGGTAATGGTAGTCTTGATATCCTCAAATGCTAACTTGCCTTCTTTAGTCTAGCTGAAAGTGACATTCCCTTCATCATGTTCACAATGTGTCGAGTCTTCTCAGCAAACTTAGGGATAAACCATCGTAAGAAATTTACCTTTCCAAAAAAAGAGTGAACAATAGTTTTACTTGTATGCAAGGTAAGCTCTTAGATAGACTTGGCTCTATCTGAGTCAATATTTATGCCTTCTTTGGACACAATGTGTCTGAGAAGTTTCCCCTCTGTTAGTCTAAAAATAGACTTCTTGGGGTTCAAAGAAATGCCATTCTGGTGGTAGTGCTCCAACACTTGTTGTAAGTGGCGTATATGATCAGAGCGATGCTTGGAAAAGATAGTCAAGTCATCAAGGTATACCATAATGAACTTACCAATCTCATCTTTGAAAGTAAGGTCCATTGCTCTCTAAAAGGTGGCACCAACATTTATCAAGCCAAAAAGCATCCTTCTATTTGCAAACGTGCCCCAAGGTGTGGTGAAGGCAGTCTTGTGTTGGTCTACTTGACCAACTTCAACTTGATTATATCCTGAGAAGCTGTCTAGCATTGATAACATCTCTGAACCAGTCACTATTTGAAGCACTTAATCCATGATTGGCAAAGGATAGTTATCCTTTAAGGATGACTGATTTAAATTTCTAAAATCCACATAGAGGCGAGTTTCGCCATTCTTCTTCCTTACAAGCACTATGTTTGCAATCCATGTGGAATGATGGATTGGGAAAATGATTCTAGCATTTAACATTTTTTGTATTTCATACAGAATAGTACCTGATATCTTTAGATTGAACTGTCTAGATTTTTGCTTGTAAGGCACCAAGTCAGTCTTGAGAGGAATGTCATGGTAGATTTCATCAGGCCTGAGTGACTTTAGATCATCATAGGAATATGCTAGAATATCCATATATTGGTGGAGCAGAGTGGTGATCTTGAGCTTCTCTTCTTGAGTACAACATTTCCCAATATTCACCATCTTGAGGTTTTCTTTGGTACTTAGATTTGTATGATCAAACCCCTGGGAGGAGCTTGAATCTGTTTGCTGCTATTTGACAAACCTGTCATGCTTGTCAAACAATTTCTCAAGGGAACCAAGACTTTTGGAATTTTATTCCCTTTAAGTTTTAGGAACTCTTCACCTTCATTTAAACTTGTTTCAGGGGCTGGTTCAGGCTTGTGAGATTCACTACCTTCAAAGTGCATCCATTCAAAGCTATCTTTTTGTTCAAGGAAGGCAATGATTTGGTGATCATTATTGAATACTTGCCAATGATCAGCATTATCAGGCACACTTGGTCAAAAAATTAGTTCAATGGTGTACTTATCTTTTTTGAAGTCTGAGTGAGGAATTAAAAGAGTTACTAAAATAGTGAGTGCATCAGCTCGGTCATTGACTTCTCTGAATATGGTAGAGATGTTGAAAGCATCAAAGCTTTCAATTTGATCCCAGACTAGGTTGTAGTAATGGCACAATCTCTCATTTTTGGTTTGATATAGGTTCTTCACCTAATAAACCACCAGTTTAACATCTCCTTTGACATGAAGGAGTTTGATGCCTTTATCTCTAGTAGCCTTCAATCTAAGAAATAGAGATTTATACTCAGCTGTGTTGTTGGTATTACTAAATTGTAACTTATATGAGTAAGAAAAAATATCTCTTTGAAGAGATATCAACACAATCCCAGCTCTTGAGCTAGTAGAGGAGCAATTGCCATCAAATTCCAAAATCTATACCTCATCAGACACTGATTTTTCTTTAGATTTTTCTTCATTAGAGAAGGAAAATCCTTCTTCATCTGTACTGCAACCTACCAGTTCTTCTGATGTATGGTCTGAGTCAAACCCTGGATCACATTTAGGGACTTCATCAAGCACCTCATGAATTTATTCTGTGGATTAAAAGTAATTACCCATGCCTGAAGACTCAAACAAAATTTGAGCTTCAGGTGCTAATGTTTGAGTGACCACATATTTTGCTTCCTTTTAAGGGAGCAATCTCTACATAACACCTTTAACTAGGATCCTTACTTTGGATAGGTCCATGCTCAATTCTCCACCAACATCTTTGCATAAATTTTTCCTAAGAAAGATGCCATATGATGCTAGGACATCAGCCACTAGGACAGTCATCTTAATTCTTTTGTCAGGGAATGCTACAAATGCAAATTGGGCATCTTTGATTTGTCCCAGTAGTGGAACTTATTTATTTTCCATGGAGAAACATCTCTCAAATATTTGTCAGTGTGAGACCAAGAGATTCTAGCACCTTGGTAGGCATGACATTATTAGATGCACTTGAGTCTATAATTTAGTTGCTCAACTTGTGACCATTTATTAACAGGGAAACATAGAAAGGCTCTATTTTTCCAAGGGCAATAGGAGGAGTGATGAAAATATTATTTGGGATGGACATATTCCTTTGGGGATCATGAGTTACTTTCTTAACATCTTGTCTTACATGGATGACCTTATTCTTCACACACTCAACTAACCTATCCAGCTACTCAAGATTGGATTATAAGAATTCAAATGTAGACATTTGAATTTTGGTATTCTTGACATGATCGATTATGTCAAATGACTAAAATGGACTAGGAAGAGGGGAAGGTAGTTCATCTTTCTAGTTTTTAGGAGGGGGAGGATTGGTCTATGAAATTGAAGTTGGAGATGGAGGAATGCTTGATGTACTTACCTTTTTATTACTCACTAGGTCCTTTGACTGGAAAGGTAGAGAAGTTCCTCATTTGGAAATTAAGATTGCAGGATGAAAACTTTCCCCTATTTTTCCTTTATCAGCTTGTTGGGCTAATTGGTTTTGGGATCGGGTGAATATAGCATATGATCCATCAACTGCTTCTCCTTTACCTCTGGGTTCATCTTGGTAATTCAGGAAACCAATGTTGGAGTCACTAGCTAATTCTTCTTGACCTTTTTCTAGGAGATCAACGTCATTTTCTTGGTTCAATTCAGGCTAGAAAGAGAAATTAGATTCTATTTCAAGATATCCCACTGCTAAATTGGTTAGGGGTGCTTCAATGGCAAGTTTCCCCTGTGGAGGAGGAAGATGATTTAGCTACCGTTGATTCTTGGTAGCATTGCCCTAGTACGAATGATTTGGAAATGTCCTCCTTGGCATATCTTTGTATGAAGGAGCAAAAGATATTCCTTGTGCCACTTGCTTTTTGAGAGCAAGCAACTCATTTGCCAACTTCTGCACCATTGGATCAGTGGTGCCTGTAGATGGATATTCAGAAGATGAGGAGGGTCTATTTTTATTAGGGTCTCTCTTTATCTTTCTAGCCAAGATAAGGTCATATTCTACCTCAATGGCCAAATATTGAGCTTCAGTAAGGTCTATTTGGCCAGCCCATCTTAGAAGAAAACTCACTTCAGGTAGCTGAGAGTTGATGAAGAAATATTTGAGATTTTTAGATGTAGGCTGAGCAATTATAGGAATCCTATTCCTCAGCTTATCAAACTTGGATATGAAGTCCCTCATTGGTTCATGAGGGTCTTCCTTCATATGTGTGAGCTAGGCCAGAAGGGCATGTGCATCTTTTACAGGTTTGAATCTGGCTTCAAACTTGGCTTTGAGGGTATTCTAGTCAGTCACTAACTAAGAATGCAGATGGTAGAACCAATATATAGTAGCACCTTGTAATGTCTCTATAAGTATCTTGACTACTAAATCTTCAAATTCTACCCCTATTACATCATAGGCTATGCTCAAAGCTGCAATGTGTTCATCAGGATGAACTCTCCCATCACCAAAGAATTTAGGGAAATTCTTCCTTGAACTACATGGTAGCTCATGTAGAAGTGGAGTTAAATTGAGTGGGCCAAAAGAGTTACCCCAAGGGCCTTGAACTGCCATTGTATGACTATGAAAAGGGGGAACAAATCTCAGAGGGGTAAGTATTGGAAAAGCTTTATTAATTACAAAAGTGGATGCTTTGCCTGGTAATGGAGACCTGACTTTAGTAGGAGGAAAGTTCATGGTCCATTAGAGGTGAGATGGTGAAGGAAACAGATCAAAACTACTTTGATATACCAACTCAAATATAGGGTCAACAATACCTTTAGCTCTCTAGCTTCTTGTATAGCATGGAGTTGCTAAATTATAGAACAAAAATGAAAAAGAATTGGCATTGCTTTAGCTTGAAGCTTGAGGCTTCAGACTATACATTCTTCCCCAGCAGAGTCACCAAAAATTGTTGGGTGAATATTTTGTCACTCAGCTAACTGATAAGCAAAATATTTCTATTCACCACAACATAGGGAGATTGGTCAGCTAAATGCCCAGGTTTACCACATCAAAAGGGGACTAATCTCTCTTCTCATCAAGGGGAGGTTCCCTATTAAATATGAGGAGATATATACTATACATTTATGCTAAAAATAACACTTGGGGTAGGACAACACCATCCATCTCTCTTTTTTTAGAGATGATGTTCAAGGATCAAGGGAAAAATCTTAAGAGTAACGATATAAAGCACTCCTCTTCTTTCAGAAGTACTATTCAACAAACAACAAGAATCTTCTTGGTAGTAATTACAATAGGTAACCAAGGGCATAGTAACATATCAGGATGAAATGTAGCACAAAGTCTTTACCTCAACTGCCAAAGAGTGAGATATGAAGGATAATGAGGGCACAGAATCATCCCAAGATCCTTTACATAGGAATAGAAAAGACAAACATATTAAAGGCAATTATGTAGGCACAAAGTCTCTCTACAATTGACTTCAGGACACCTTCTTGACTACTTTCACTAATTATGCTTATTTAATTAAAGGAACATAAATCATATTAAGGAAATAGACATAAGAACAATTTCCCCAACAACCAAGTTATTACAGCACAAAGTCTGAAAAGTCACTTGCTTTTTTATTCCAATAAAAAAATATGATCAACAATCTGAGCTCAAAGTCTCAATAATGCCTTTCAATTTGGGTAGAATTTAGTTTTTGATAACAAAAAGATCCCTCTTCTTTCAGAGAGAGTCCAATATATAGCTCTCCAAGAAAGACTTAGAAGTAGTAACACATCATGTTGCATTTAATACATTTTAAATTCTATCAAGAAGATATGCTAGAATCAGGTGTAGTTGCCCATTTGCTTTTCTCAATGTAGAGAAATGGGTCATGCCATTGAATGTTCATGTTCTCCAATGTCCAGTAGGTGGACTACTTCACCTTCTAGAAACATATCCCATGCATGGGTATTTTTGGTCCTTCTTCATCGTTCCTCCTTTTTTGGTTGTGTTTTGTCCCTTTTTTGAGATTTTAGGCTATCTCTTTGGCTAGTCGCTGAACTTGCAATTGATACATGGCACATTCCACTGTGAAATAGACTAGGATAGTTGGCATTATCTACTAAAATTTGAGAGAGGCTTAAGAGAAGCTTAGAAACTAGTAAGAAACTTGAAACACATATACAAACACTTGTTGCACTCTACTAAGTTATAATGGGACACGTGGCAACTTTCATTTGTCTATAGAAGCTTTAGAAACATTCGAGACTCATTTTAGATTCACTTGAATGCTGACACTTGTCAAATTCTACCATGCTTTAGCTACCTTCAGAAAGTCCTTGGGACTCATATTAGTTTCCTATAGAAGATGACACGTGGCAGTCTCTGCTATGCTCTTAGTTGCCTTTAGAAAGTCCTGCAGAAGATGACACATGGTGGCTTCCATTACTTTTTAGAGAAACATATTGAAACCTTCCACCATTTCCACTTGGTGCCTTCCATGTGCACTGAGAGATGCTTAGGAAAAAATATGGGTGTAGACACGTGTCATGTTTCACTTACTTTAGCAACTTACCTAGGGCCCACCACAGTTCTTACTTAAAATCAAAACAAAAGGAAGAAACTGCAGAGGTTGACACTTGGCAACTTCCACCAAACTTTGCAAAGGACATGTGACATGTTTCACTACTTTTTAGATATGAATTATAATGTGTCTGGTAGATGACACCTGGTATCTTCTACTCTTAGACTTTTTCTTTTCCTTAGCTGCTTGAACTGACCGATTGAACCAACTTTGGTTCAACAGTTCAATGGTTTAATCTTTTGTTCCACTCATTCAATTGACTGATTGAACCAATTGCATTGAACCAAACTGTGTTCAAGCAAACCTTGTTGAACCTTTAAAACTTTTCCAAAGATGTTGAACCTTGAACCCGTTGAAACTTTGAACCTGTTAAACCTTTGAACCAACGTGGTTCAATGGTTCAATGGTTTAATGGTTCAAGCCTTCTTCTCTTTGATAAGTGTTTTGAATGCATTGAACCTTAAAGCAGTTGAATTTTGAACCTTGAAAAATGTGCTTAACTCTTGTTGATGATGTTGAACCTTTGAATCCATTGAACCTATTGAACCAAAATGGTTCAAGGTTCAACAGTTCAATGGTTCAATGGTTCAAACACTGCATAGAAGCTTGCCGATGAACTTTTTTGGTTGAACCAATCCTAAAAATGCTTAAGTGCTGGAAATTTACCCCTTTTGATTGAACTCACCTATTAAAGCCTTTGAACCCATTGAACCAACTAGTCACTTTACTAAAAAAGCTTGGAAAATGAGGAATTAGAATGCTCATAACAAAATTTGAAAAGGGAAGAGATAATTTTGGTCTTTGTAGGACCAAAATAGTTCATATTTTGTCCCACAAAATGAGTGACATATTTTGGGGACAACAAGATGGATTTTTAGGATATAATCAAACCTACTATTCTGACAAGGATTAGAGTAAAACCTCCTTTACATGCCATGGGGGACCTGTTGTTATGTTGTGATGCCCTTTATTCCTAAAAATGTAGGGGAAACATATCATAGGGCCATGACCCATATATTCCATAATCTTATTCACAATATAGTAAAGGTTTATGTAGATGATCTTATAGGTAAATTGAGGGGATAATTTGACCATTTAGAGGTGTTATACACCATCTTAATGTACATGATTGATACAATGTTACTCTTAACCCAAAAAATGTGTGTTTGAAGTCACAAGTGGAAAAATCCTAGGGTATATCATCTCCTAGCATGGGATTGATATTGAACCTACCAATATTTATTCAATCTTGGAAATAATCTCCCATAGATGAATCAGGGATTAGGTTCATTCTAGGAAGGATGGGGGCCATACAATAGTTTATTCCTAATCTTACTTATGTTGCTCATCCTATCAATAATTAGTTTAAGAAAGAAAATGACTTAACTTAGATAGATGATTGTCAAGAGACATTTGCAGTGGTAAAAGTCTTCCCTATGTTCCCCCTAACACTCATGACACCCAAGCCAGATAAGTCCTTAATACTTTACATTAGGGAAATTGAGGTGTCTCTCACCTGCATGTTGGCCTAGGAGGATCATATTGGTAAAGAACATGCCATTTAATTCATTAATCACACTCTCATGGATTATGAAACACTTTACATGCAAGTAGAGGAGTGTTTGACAATTGTTTTCACAACTAAGTAATTGAGGCAGTATATTCTTAATCAGGAAACATGGGTCATAGTGAGGACTCAATTCTTATGAACATTCTTGACCTAACCAACCCTTTCTATAAAAGCCAGACATTTTATCACACTATTAAGCAAGTTTGAGATTACTTGTCCATCAAAGGACAAATCATTACTGATTGGTTGGTATACTCTCCTTAGAGGAGGGTGATCTAGTTGACATAGATTATCCCGATGAATTAATTTATTACATTGATAAACATCCTATTATATCTTCTCATTAAATGATGATACTGTGGACCAAATTTTATATTTATATAATATTACTAAACTTAGTAATAAAAATATAAAACCTAATGACACCAAATTGGAATGGATAAAAGAGACAAAATAAAAATAACAAGAACATTCTTACCTTCATCTTACCTCCTCACAACTCCATTCTAGGATTTGTGATTGCATATTATAATCAAATTGACATTATGATGGCATGCTAGTGGATTTTGATGATGAATGCTTCATTCATGGACACACATGGATTGGTTATGAGAATGATAGATGGTCTTTCATGGAGGAGTTTTGGTTAAATATATTATGGAGGGAAGATTAAGGGTTTATATTTGAAGTTGGATGAGGAGATCCAATGGATGGGGATTATTCAAGGAATTTAAAATTACTTGAAAGCCTATAGATTTAGAGGCTTCTAGAGAGGAGGGGGAGGTTTATATAAGGTTCTAGATTTTAAGGAATATAGAAGCCTTATTAGGGACTAATTATGATTATATGGGGTTTAAATAGGGATTAGGTGGATAATTAGGGACTAGGGGTGTGGGAGACCTTAGGAGTAGGCCTAATAGGTGGTTAGGTGGGGTCATGGGAATTTAAAATTCCCAAATAATAGGTAAATAGGATTAGAATAAGATAATGGGAGTTTATTATAGATTAATTTATTAGTGGGGATGGGATAAGGTTAGTAGATGAATGATAATAGAAGGGGGATATTATATAAATGGACTAGGAAGGGGGGATTAATTAGCAAGATAAATGAGATTAAGTAGAATTAGTGTTGACTAATAGGAATATTAGTGACAATAATGTAGGTGAGTGAATTTGGATACATACATTTTCCTCATATTTGAAAGAGAATTATGAGTTTAAAAAAGTGGAAGGAGTAATGGTCTTTCAAAGAAAAACCATGTCATGGATGAATGCTAGTAGATATGATGTTAGTGGATATGATGTCCCCTCAAGGGGATATGCAGGGGAAAATGAGATGGATGGAAACTCAAAAGAAGAAAATAAGGGGTGGGATGTGATGGATAGATGAGGGGATGGGATGATAGATGTGACATAGATGATGAAGAAGAAGAATTCAACTTGAGATGAGAGATATAAATTGATGATGCTCCTAGAAAATACATATGCACATGGAGTAGAGATGATAGGTGTCATGATTTTTGACACATTTTAGGGGGGAATCAATCATAACATGATGATTATAGGATTAAAAGGCCAGAAAATTTAGATGTATCCTAAACAAGGATGCATGCAAGGGAGAGCTATAAGCTAGGATAATATTTGATAAGATTAATGATGGGTGTAACTTAAAGCTAAAATGATTAACATGATAAAGGATATGATCGAGTGAAAAATGAGTAGAAATGATGCCCCTAACAAAGACAGATGTAAGGAAATGAGAGAGGAGATAGAGTTGAGTGACCAAAATACTACATTGTATCAAATCAATGAGTCATAATGTGATGATGTCACTAGTAAGGACACATGTAAGGGAACAATAATTAATTAGTGATTAATAAAAAAAAACATGGATGTGATATTTTTTTAGGCCCAATAAATAGGTGAAGGTGATTAATAAAAAATATTAAGAAGATGATTATGGTTATTAATCAATAGATTGAACTATTATAGCTTAAGGATTTGACTAATGTAGGACTAGAGGTGATGATGAGTGAGAGAAATAGTGGTCGACTAATCCTTGGGAATTGAAAATGGCCAAGTGCTACCTACATAGTATAAAAATACCTTAGGTTGATGTAGTTATGATTAGGAGATGACGACGATGATGATGATTAGTGATTATAAAGTGATGATGATGAGGATGATTAGACTTATTAGTGATTCAAGGACATGATTTAGATGATGAGATGAAGATGATAAGGATAAAAGATGGGATGTTAGTTGGATGAGTTGAGAGGATTGGATTAGTGATGGGAATAAGGATGATGAGATGATTAGATAAATGATGAGAGTGTAGGTGATCAAGCCATCACAATGTCATAAGGCTCATCATGATTTAAGCAATCCAATAAATATAGAATTTGGTAGTATGCCCTATGATATAGACATGACCAAGAGGACATTATGCCAAAGAGCATGGACAAGTAGAAAAATATGCATCCTCAAGGGAAATTTTTATGTCCTCATAGCATCCCTATTAATTTATCAATAGATATAAAAGATACATGACAAACAAGATATTTACATGATAAAAGACATGCAGATGAAATAAACAAAACAAACAAGTAACATACACACACACAAGTATCTACATGTAGAGTCACAATGTCTTGTCTAATGATGGGATGAGTGATTTAGGTGATGAGGTGGACTTAGGATAAAATTGGATAGACTAATAATGCTATTTAGGTTTAGGACTTAGATAAAGATATGGATTAGATTTACCCCTAGTTATGGGATAAGGAAGGTATTTGAATATAGATTTGGTCTTGAAATTGATTCAATAAGTGGAAAATAAAAAGTGATTTAGGAGAAGTGATGAACAAGGATTATTAATAGACAAATACTTACAAGAGTATAATTTAAAAAATAATACTAGGAGATGATGGGATCAAATACCTTTCATACTAGCAAAGAATGATTATATGGGTACTAGTTATGAAGAGGCATTGATACAAATAGTGATGGGATCAAGTACCTTTCATACTATCCAAGAGTGATGTGATGGGTGCTAGGTATGAAAGGGAATTGATAGGGAAGTGATGGGTGCCAGATTAAAATATTTAACATAGTGATGTGTGCCAAAAATACCTAGGCTAAAGATGATAAAGATATGGAGAGATGGGTGACCACTCCTATTTGGTTCCAAGATGGAATGTAGTATCCAAAGATGGGAAAATATGAGATGAATGGAGATGGATGTGACTAGGGGATTAGGCATAAGATAATAAATCCTGGGTTATTTTTGGATTTTTTACAAATGTTATGATTTTTAGGGTTTTTGGAATATTTCAATTTTTAGGGATTTTGTTTCGAATATATATGTACATTATACAAATGGGGTTACTAGAAAAGGGAATACCAAGCCTAAAAACTAGGATAAGGATGGATGGGATGATGAAAGGATGAGGGTGATGAGAAAAAGGGGATAAGGACACAAGGAAGAAGGGACTAAGGATTGCCAATGACTACATCATAAAGGAACTAGATGTTTAGTTGCCCAAGTGTCTATTGGATGATATGCTAAGATGGTGTAGGGATAGTTCTCAAGATACCTTCCACTTCATTATGAAGGTCAAGAGAGAAAAGATATGATGGAGGACATGATGTGGACCAAGGGATATGGATAATAGACCAAGTGATAAGATGGAGAAGGATGGGTAATATGGATAAGGTTGACAAGGGATGTGACAAGTAAGATGGATGGATGTTGTGCCTAAGTGTCAAGAGATAATATAAACAATGGATTATTTTACCATGATTTTGGAAACTATTTTTCATCATGGTACTTGCCCAAGGTGCTAAAAGACTAGTTTTCACCATTAGATGAATGATTTTTTTAAAAATTTATTGGGCATATTGTTTTATTAGGGAAAGGTGAGATACACCATTGTCGATACTACCTATATTCTTAGCCAATACCTATTCTCAATATGTGTGATGTGAGGACCATGTTATCATTGTTGGATGATTTGAGGTCCATGTGACCTTTGATGACTCTTGATTGAGACCTATTGTTCCCAAAATCTATCACTCATTTTTGGGACAACATATGAACTATTTTGGTCCTGCAGGCCAAAATTCCCTCTTCCCTTCTCAAAAAATAATTCTGGGCATTCAAATTCTCCATTTTTCAAGATTTTTCAGCTAACAGACTTCATAGGTTCATTTTTATAGACTCTACAGGCTCATTTCTATGGACTCTACAGGCTCAGTTCTACAAACTAGTTTCTACAGACTCATTTCTACGGACTCTATAGGAAAGTAACAAGTTTCCAACACTTGGGCATTTTTAGGACAAGTTCAATGCCTTGGTTCAACCAAAAATGTTCTTTGCCAAGCTTTAAACAAAGGATTGAACTGTTGAACCATTGAACCATTGAACCTTGCTTCCAAAAGGTTCAAAGGTTCAACGGGTTTGAAGGTTTAATGACATCAGCAAGCTTTAAAGAGTCAAGCACTTTTTCAAAGTTCATCAAGTTCAACTACTTCACAATTCCATAGCTTCAAACACTTAGTAAAAAACAAAGGCTTGAACCATTGAACCTTTGAACCGTTGAACCTTGAACCATTTTGGTTCAACGTTTCAATTGGTTCAATGACCGAATGGTTTAACGTATTTGGTTCAAGAGATCAAAAAGACTTAGCCAAATAAAGAGAATGAGCCGATTGAACCATTGAACCATTGAACCAAAGATGATTCAATTGATAGGTTCAAGGGAATGCCCCAAAGCCAAAGGCTAAGTGCCCTTGCAGAGGGAAGTGAGCAAAAGCAGACAAAGTTGGAATTCTTTTGAGAAGATTTTCATAAAAAAAGAGATAAGGCTTTTCGGGCTTTTCCTTTGGACAAATTGTTTGAAGGAATTCCTTCAGACTTTTTGTCTAAATGAGATCAAGGATAAAGCCCACTAAAGAAACAAAATCCCTCCGAAGGAAGTAAATCCCGAAGGCCGCCTGAAAGATCTTGAAGGGTAGGTACCCTTGCGGGGGGCACTTGACACTCAAAAAGGACTATTTGAAAAGTTTGAAGGGACACCTTCCCTTCAGGGTGTTCCAAAGGCTTGATAAAGACACAAAAATAAGCTTCTCTCAAAGTTTTGTGGAGGGTGCCAAGTGGCAACTGCAGAAGGTTTTAATGTGTTTTTCTAAGTGTAGCAAAAGTCGCCACATGTCCCTTGTAAAACTTAGCAGAGCACGCTAAGTGTCATCATCCATGTGAATCCAAATGAGTCCCAAATGTTTTTATAGTGATTCTAAAGCTCAGCGGAAGCTACCAAGTGTCATATTTTGTAGGACTCTCAAAAGGTACCTAAAGATTTTATAAGTTAAGCGAATGCTGCCAAGTGTCCTCACCTATTTCACAGTGGAAGGCACCACGTAAGATCAATGGAAAGTGCCACCTGTCCCCATTCCTCTTTTGAAGCTGCACAGGTAAGAAGTGTTGTGGGTCCCATTTTCTATAAGATTGGTGAAGTTTCAAAGCAATGAACTGTGACAGATGTCAAAGGTAGAGCACTCCCAATACAAAGACAAGAAGGAATTACTAAGGAGGATGACTGGCCTATAGTAGTCAAATTCAAGTCAATAAACTAGCCATTGATCTTTAAAGGATTGAGCGCATACCTGAATGCATTTAAAGGCCTTAAGGCTAAAGGGAAGAACCGTTGAGAGGAGCTGAAAGAGCCAACAAGGCTGGGAATGTATCCCTGAGAGCTCAAATTCTAGGAAGAGACAAAGCTAGAGAAAGACAAAAGAACAAACTCAGTGACCAGCTGAAGTGGGTGCTCAAATCATAGCAAAAAAAAGGAAAGCCAAAAATATCTGCACAAAAGTTATTCCAGTAGGTGGAACAGTCCACAAAGTAGATATTTGAGCCTACAAACATTGAAGGCATGGGCTATTGTCTCCATTGGAGTAAAGGCAAAGTGGACAGCTACATAGATATCAAGTGACAGATCAGATGACCTAGGCCCAAGAGAAGACATTTGAGATGAATTGACATGCCACAGTTAAGGCATCCACCCTGTTCTAGCATGGCCCCCCTGATAGAATTGAAAATGCATTCAAGGCATTGAATGCATAGCATGGGCCATTCCATGAAACAAAGTGCCTAGTCTTTCTTGGTTGTTATATATTGTAGTCTCTTTTATTGTTTTAGGGAGATCGCTCTATGATAGAAGCAAAACTCTACTAAAATTGAAAGGTGATTACTGAGACTTTGAGCTTAGATTGTTAATCATATTTCTTTGTTTGAATGAGAAAACAAGTTACTTTTAGACTTTGTGCTATTATAGCTTGTGTCATTGTAGGAGATTGTTCTTACATCTGTCTTCTGAATGCATTCTTGTCTAGTTAATGAAATAAGTAGAACTTGTGGAAGTAATCACGAAGGTGTCCTTAAGCCAATTGTGGGAAGACTTTGTGCTATCTATAATTGCCTTTAGTGTGTTTGTTTATTTGCTATTCCTGTGTAAAGGACCTTGGGATGACATTGTGCCCTCATTGTCCTTCATATTTCACTCTTAGGAAGTTGAGGTGGAGACTTTGTGCTACACCTCAGTCTGTTGGTTACTACGCCCTTGTTACCAGTTACTTGTTTCTTACCTGAAAGAACTCTTGTTGTTTCCTGCCAGACCACTTTTGAAAAAAGAGAAGTGCCTTCAGTATCTTCACTAGGATTTCTCCTTTGCTTTTGAACATCATCTCTAAAAAAAGAGAGATGGATGGTGTTATCCTACCCCTGAGTGTTATTTTTTGCATATATATAGTATATAGCTCCTGCATATTCATAGGGAACCTCCCCTTGATGAGAGGAGAGATTTGCCCCCTGTTGATGTAGTAAACCTACACATCTAGCTGACTAATCTCCCTATGTTGTGGTTGAAGAGATCTATTTTGCTCATCAATTAGCTGGTTGACAAAATATTCACCCAACAAGACCCATCTAGTTATATATATTAGGTGTGGTCATTACACTTAGGCAAGACAATGTTACTTAGGAAGGTGATGTGAGGAATGAGTGTGTTTTAATGGGTATGTATGGGAATTGGATGAAGGATAAGATCATGATATGATGGTGTGATGGGTGATGGTGGATTAAGACTAGTAATTCCATACATCATTAGAGATGTATTTTTTCATTTGATTGGTGCCATGTGATAAAAGACTTTAAGAGATCCAAGACATTTTAACTTTGTTGTTCCTTTTTGATCTGATCACTTGATGGATGATCAACCATGATTTTTACATTATTTGTATTGTGACTACCCTTTAATGCTTTATTATGGGATTCATAAGGGGAGATTAAATTTTGGCTTGATAAATGATGATTTTGACTTTGACATTCCTCTAATGCTTGATATTAGGCTTCACTATGGGAATACATATTTGGATCAGGCCAATGATAGAATATTTGTGACTTTGATTGATAGGATCAAGGATGAAATGATTATGATTTATGACTTTTAAAATGCTTTCTTGGACCTCTGTATTTAATGATCGTGATTAAATGATCATTAATAGGGAGAAAAGGGTCTATGATGGATGAAGATGGTGGTGAGGGAATGATGAGGTTAATGAGTGGTGATGGGGAAACATAATATTCATAAGGGTTCCTAGGATACGTAATTTCAACATTGGAGAAAATATCCTCAAGATCAACAAAAGGATCACTAAGACTAGTTGTAGTAGACACATTTAAAGTAGGATCATATTCACTTTGAAAATATTCTATAGATAAAGCTAATAATAATTATGTTATGATTTCATCATATTTATTGGGATCTAAAGGTATACGTGGTGATGGATTGGAGGTTCCTGGATTAGAGGCATTCTCAATAAGTTAGGCATTATTAACATCGATAAAGGATGATGCATCTGATGAGGAATCTGATTTGAATCTTAGCATTGTACATGATCCTAATGATGATAAGACTTATTTTTGCTTTGATGTACAAGATGCAATTCTATTAGTAAAAGAGTGATTATCTATGATTGACTTCTCAACATGGGGTATTTGATGTGATGGGTGAGAGGGATTTTGAGATATGGGAAGACTAAGCTCATAGGGAGTAGGCTTGGATTCAATGAAGGATTTATTGAGGATGGGGAGATCATGGGAGATGGGTGTGGTATCTTGACATTGTCTTGGAAGGGGCAGGACTTAATCATGAGTGGGAGTGGAATCTTGGCATTCCTCTTTTTATTCACCCAGGGATGTAGATTCGTATGGTTTGTTCTCCATTACTATATTACCATGGTTGATGAGGTCTTAGACATAATATTGAAAATGTTGGCATTGATTAATGGTATGCTCCTAGGTTTGGTGATATATATAGTATTGATTATCTTTATACCAAGAGGGCTTAGGCTTAGTGGGATAAAGATGTCAGATAGGTGGATAGATCATCATTTTGGCAGTGACTAGTTATTTAAAAAGGGCTTCCAAGGACATGGGAAGGGGAGTATAAAGATTTAATTCTATTTGTGATTTGGATGTGGAAGCATTATAATTTTGATCAGATGGTTGTTATTATGATTAGGTGGGTGGATTGGTACTAGATAAGGTGGCTAAGATTTTATCCCCTTTGCTAGTATGGGAAGGAGTAGATGATGGACAATGACTAGTGGATGGAGAATTGGTACATGATTCACATGAAGGGGCTTGGATGGGGGGTGCATTGAGTTGAATGGGATCAATACCTTTGGGAAGTGGAACACCCATCATAATAAACCTTAAGAGGGTCTCATCCTTATAGGAAGCTATGTATTGGTTGATGAAGGTGGGGTCCAACTCCATGGTGATGGTTGAGGAGTGATGGATGATGGAGGTAGGATAAGAATTAGATGGGGTTCTTAAACACAATAGGTTAAAAGGATAAAGCTAGTATGATTAGGTGATGATGGATGAATGGATTAAAGACTAGGATCAGATTTCAAACCAATATTATAGTAGGTGCTACAAATCTATCAACAATGCCTAGTTTTCAAGCTAGCAAAAAGGATTGGGGGTTTGGTGGGTGCCTAGGTTCTAAAACTAGCAAGACAATGATTAGATGGGTTATTAGTTATGAGTAGGAAAGATGATAATATTGATGAGTGAAGGGTTTTACTAGATTGATAATAAAAAATTGATAAGATGCTAACAAGATACTAAATAGGGCATGAGACCTGATCAAAATATGAATGCTAATGGATTGGGATGATGTGGATGATAGGACTAGCTCAAGACCTTAGAACAAATTTCTCAAGATGGGATATGACTACATGATGAAGATGATTAGGCTAATGGGATAAGGATAAGTATGATAATAAATGTTGATGAAATGATAAGGGATGGTTTAGACCCGTATGTGATCCTTAAAGCCAACTAGGATAAGATATAATGAGGGTAAACTAGATGGGTGGAGAAGGCAAGGTCAAGACAAATGATGAGGGAATAAGGATAAGATATGGATGTTAGGATAGGATTTGATTTAATATAGGTAGGGTCATGACCAATGATAAGGAATATTAGGATAGGATGTGACTACAAGGATGTACAAGAAAATAAAGATATATACAAGAGGGTTAGGATATGCAAGATAATGAATAGGATATACAAGAGATGGGGTATGATCAATGATTAGGATAGGATGTGGTTGTATTATAATGGGATCAAGGCAAGATTATAGATGGAAAATAGTATGAGATGTGTCAAAGGATGGTCAATGGGATGGTGACAAAGATGTATAGGACATAAGGATATACAAGGTGATATATACAATGAGCTATACAAAAGACCTAGATAGGTGTATAGGCTTGGATGAAGGTTGACTCAACTCATAAATATTATGGGTTTAGAAAAACACACATCAAAGTAAGAAAACCACAAAACCTATGATTAATAAACTCAAGGGTGTGTAACCCGATGGTCACACCATCCAATGACTTTATGGGTGAAGATGTAGGTTAGTGACCCATTATGGAATCAACCAAACCCTCTCAATCTTATTTGAACATGATGGCTACTTAAGAGCTAATACTGACTCTGAAAGAAAGGTATTTGTTATGGCTAAAGGATCCTATGCTAGGTTTGCATGGGCTCTCTAGGTGCATCCCTTATAAATGTGAAGGTACAATGGGGCCCAAGTTTGTAAGGGTGATATCTAATGCTTGGTTTAGGGAGTTAACTCTTATCCTTCATGGATGACTTGTATGAGATCAACTACTTAGCCTAATGACAACTATCCTTGATATTTATACTCTGCCAGAATATGGAGTTTGGATTAGCATGTGGTGGTGAAATCCATAGTCACTATCCCCTAAGACTATGGTAAGTACATGGGTGCCAATTCCACAGTACATTGCCCCTAGAAAAGAAAATGGGAGGGTTTGTAGGTGGTTTTTAATCCCCCAAGAATCACTATATGGATGCAAGGGGGAGAGCATGAACTAATCATATCCCTCAAGATATAAACATGTAGATCAAAATATTAACTGAGTATGATTAAGATGTGTGATTATATACAATATGAAAGACAAGAATATATAAGCAAAGATATATACAAGATAATGATATATAAGGAAAAATGATTAAAATGATAAAAAAATGATTTTTAAAGTACCTAAAGGATTCTTTGACTGGTGGCCTACAAGCACATGGGTTAGTAGTTTAATGAGGGCACTTAAAAGAGGGGTCTTGAAATATAAGGATTAGTAGTTTGATTTGAATCTTGAGGGGAATGCTACAAGACAAGATATTACACTAAAATATGCCCTATAAAAGATGATATTAGTTGGACAAAATATTTCACTAAATTTACCCCTATAAGAAACAATGTGTTAGTCCTACCATCCTTAATAAAACATACTTAAAAAATTGCAAGTTAGAATAGGATAGAGATGAGTTAGGATGGGTTGGGTGAGTTAGGGCGGGATGAGTCAAGTCAAGATAGGGCAAGTTGGGTTGGGTTGGGTGAGTTGAGTTGGGTTAGGTGAGTTGGGCCAAGATAAGTTAGGTTAGGTTGGGATGAGTCTGGTCGAGCTGGGTGACTCAAACTGGGATGAGTCAGGTCAAGTAAGCCAGGCTGGTTTAGCAAGACAAAGTCAAAACTTAATAAAATTGTTACTAGCTATAAATTGATAGTTATAATTTTATTGTAAATTACAAAAACTTTAAAACTATGATATGTGATCAAAATAGATGTCTGTGCAAGTGACAAATTATCTAAATTCCCAAAGTGTCTTATTTACAGGTTATGATAGATTAAAAATTGATGTTTGTGATATATCAAATTTTCAAAATCGACATTTAGATTTTTACCAAAATGACCAAGATTCTGACTAATCTAAAGAATATAATTTTTTTTCCTAATAGATAATGTATCTTAAATCTACCTTATAAGTTTTTAAATATAATAAATGATAGTCAAAATACCAAAATTACAAAATCATGATTAAGACTACAATGCCACTACTTTATAGGGCAAAATCGCAAGTCTAGAAATACCAAAAGTTCTAATTTTGTTAAAAATGAGGAAAAAGGGTAAGGCTTATGTTTGTCTTTTTCTCTAGTTAACTCCTACCTTGACCCTATAGAAAGATCACACAATAATCATATAAAGACAAAATTTTGGTATAAACTGGGGTTAGAAGAAAAATATGGATGTAAAACAAGAACCCTTAAGATTTAACAAAATTACTAAATGTTAGATTATATAATATCAAAAATCCCAATAAAAACATAAAATGTCCAACCAGCCTTAATAAAACACCTTTTAAAAAAAACATGAGTTGGGGTGGGATGGTATGAGTTGCATTGGGGTGCTTGAGTTGGGATGGGATGATCGAGTTGGGCTAGGATGGGCAAGTTGAGTTGGGATGGTCAAGTCAGGTTAGAAATTTACAAAACCATGAGTCAAGAGTATAAAACCATGACTTACAGTGTACAACCATGATTTTTTAAGTTGAAATTTTATAATAAACCTATAAAATAGATTGTTAATGGTTAAACAAAATAATGAATTGAATATTAATATTGCTACTCTTGAAACAAAAATCACTATTTACAAGTTATAGTTTTGTCAAAAGGTAAAATCCTAAAAAATTTAAAACTATTAGTGGTTAATTCAAGTGGTTGGTTATAAAGTCATGACTCCTAGGGACAATATCGTTAATGCACAGGATAATGTCATGATTCCCAGTGCAATGTCATAAATTTGCACCTATATGCAAAATTTTCAAAATTCTAAGATTTAGTCCTACTAGTTGATCTTACAAGCTACCAAAAGGTTTTCTAAAAAAAAATAGTTAAATGGGGAGTAAATTCCCACCGTCGTTGCTAGAATGTGCACCAAATTTTAGATCTATGCAATATTACTAAACTTAGCAATAAAAATCTTAAACCTAATGACACCAAATTGGAATCGATAAAAGAGAAAAAAATAGAATAACAAGAACATTCTTAGCTTTATTCTTACCTCTTTACACTCCATTCTAGGATTTGTGATTGCATATTAGACTCAAGTTGACATTATGATGGCATGATATTGGATTTTGATGATGAATGTTTGATTCATGGATGAACATGGATTGGTTATGAGAATGATAGATGGTATTTCATAGAGGAGGATTCTTGGTTAAATATACTATGGAGGGAAGATCAAGGATTGATATTTGAAGTTGGATGAGGAGATCTAATGGATAGGTATTATCTAAGGAATTTTTAAATTTTTTTGGAAGCCTCTAGATTTAAAGGCTTCTAAAGAGGAGAGGGAGGTTTAGAGAAGGTCATAGATTTGGAGGAATATAGAAACCTTCATAGGGACTAATGATGATTGGATGGGGTTTAGATAGGGATTAGGTGGATAACTAGGGACTAGGGATGTAGGAGAGCCTAAGAGTAGGCTTAGTAGGTGGTTAGGTAGGGTCATGGGAATTTAAAATTTCAAAACAATAGGTAAATATAATTATAATAGTATAATGGGAGTTTATGATAGATGAATTGATTGGTGGGGATGGGATATGGTTATTAGATGAATGATAATAGAAGGGGGATATTAGATAAATGGACTAGGAAGGGGGGATTAGCTAGCAAGATAAATTAGATTAAGTGGAATTAGTGTCGACTAATAGGAATATTAGTGATAATAATGTAGGTGAGCAAATTTGGATGCTTATAAATATCATTCATTACTTGATTGACCACACCTATATTTAAAAGTCCAACTCTCAATAGAGGTGGCATCTTCATGCTATCACTTCTAATTATGCCATCTTAGATGAGGTTATCTACCATAATGCATTTGATGACATATTGTTGAGATGTGTAGACCAAGAAGAGTCAAAAAGGGTCATTTTCCATTATTACAATGGGTTTTATAGTGGTCACTTTGGTGGCCATGAAAATAATCACAAGATATATAGAATGAGATACTTCTAGCCCACTCTTGAGCATGATGATATTGAATGTGTTAGGGAATGCAAGAAGTGCCAACAATTCTCTCACAAAATCCACATTCCTCCTCAGGGTTTGTATGCCATCATTACACCTTTACTTTTTTCCACTTGGGGTATAGATCTGATAGGCAAGCTTCCCCTTGCTTCTTTAGATAGTCACCATTTCATTATCACTACTAAAAAATATTTCAGTAAGTAGATGGAAGTAATGCCTATTATAACTATTATTAGTTCAGTCATTGTAAAATTTATTTTGAATTAGATATTTATTGATTTAGGATTCCATAAATCATCATAACAGACAATGTATCCCACTTTAAAAACCTTAAGGTACATGAAGTATGGAATAAATTTTCCATATCACATCACATGCCACACTTGTATTATCCATAGGCTAACAACCACGCTAAAGCCACAAAAAAAACCTTAAAATCAATCTTGGTCAAGATAGTCAAAGATTCTAAATGAGATTAGCATTTGTAGCTTTTAAAACATTTTGGTATTATATAACCAACATTAAATGCCCATGGGGCAACCCCATATTCCATCATGTTTGGATCCAAATATATTTTACCTCTTAAGGTCGAGATACCTAGCCTTCATGTTTCTTTCTAGGGCCTACTTGACCATGAAGAGTATAAGAATGTAGGACTAGTTGAACTTGAGACTTTAGATGAAAGATGATTAGTTGATATACATAACCATGTAGCATATGCAAATTGCACGAGCAAACAATACAATAAAAATGTCCATGAGTGCTCGAACATGCATGAGACCTTGTTCTTAAGATCAAAATCTACATTGACAAAAATAAAGGAGAAGGTTATAAGTTTAGACCTAACTGGTTAGGCCCTTACCTAGTGATTCAGGATTTCAATAATAGAGCCTATCTATTATGAAATTTTGAGGTTGAGTTTGATGAATCTATGAATTATTTTCACCTTAAGCATTTTTATAAATTTTGAGGGTAAGGAGTTTGATGAATCTATGATTCCTTTGCACCTTAAGCATTTCTATATTTAGTTCTTACATATCACATTACCCTCATTGCATTACATTTTCATAGTTTGTGTCTTCATTTAAATATCAAGTGTTGTGTTCGATGATTATTTGATTATTAGTTCATATAACATGAAACTTCCAAAATGCAAAATGTCATATCCTTCCATCTTCACATTACCCTATCATCTTGTAGAAAAATATATTTCAAAATGAGCATTATATTTGTTATTGTCTTAGTTCTTATGAGTAGAGTACACCTAGTTTCCTTATAACTTCTTATAAAACTTGGAAAATGCTAGCCTATAGCCTAGTCTAAAAGCTTGTCCATGATAGAGTCCCATATTACAATGCTTTATAAAGTAAAAGATTAGTATGCTAAAAAATAGATAATTTTACTCACTTATCTTGGTCTTTGATAATGAGCCATTGTATATTTTTTTGGATAAATATGGGGTTAATTAAGGCCCTTAGCTAAAATAAATGATTTTATATAAAAACAACCAAAATAGGCATAAGCCAAAGTCCAGTATGAACCAAAACACTAATGACACATAATAGCCATGAAGAACCCCAAAATAAATTAGGGGAATACACAAAACCAAAATGAAAGACAACTATTGACCAAATTTTGGCCCTTTAGGCCAAAATTGGGCACCCTTGTCTGCAAAAAATTGGCTAAGTCTATTTCATTTGGCCAGGTCTACTACTTAGCTTTTCTTCAGAATAAGTGTTCTTTGATAAAACTTACAACAAATGCATAAGTATTTTCTTTTCAAAAAGTTCATTTTGGTCTTTGTCTAAGCCTTTGAGGAATTCTTTTGGGTTTTTGTCTTAAGCCTTTGCCAAATTATTTTGGACTCTTTGTCCAAGGCTTTTTCCCTAAGTGTTAATTCTTTTAGATAATTTTTCTGAGACAAATCCCCAAAGACAAAGAGCTAAATTCTTTCGGACAAATTATCCACACAATTTTTTTGAAGTTACTTTACAATTTCTTTGAAAGATATCTTCAAGCCAAAAAGTACCCTTACAAATTTTCTAAAGGGCACTTTAACTTTTTTGAAGGGCACTTTCACTTTTTTGAAGGGCACTTTCATTTTTCTGAAGGGTGTCCTTTTGTCGGGAATATTCTCAATTTTCATCTTTCCAAAGGGTATGTTGCAACTTTTTTGAAGGATATTTTCAGGATAAGAGGACCTTTTCAAAAAGTCTAAAGGATCATTTCAATCTTCTCGAAGCACCATGACAACTTTTCTGAAGGGATCTTTTCCTTTGGAAAAGTCCATTTCAGAAGAGCTGAAGGGTCCGAGATAGATCTTCTGAAGGGAAATTTGAAAGAGAATCCCAAAACAACTCCTTTGGACTTTTTGTCTGAAGGAAATGATAGAGAGAAAAATATGAAAGAACTCCTTTAGAATTTTTATCTGAAGAAAATAAACAGGAAGAATTCCTTCAGATTTTTTATCTGAAGGAAATGAACAAATAAAAAGATGGAAGGAGAAGACTCAACAAAAAGCTCAAAGGAAAAGAATGAAGACAAAATTCTAAGGAAATAAACAAAAACAAATAACAACAAATATTTTTTTCAAAGAAATGACCTCAGGGAAAATGTTTGAAGAAAATGCCTAAGGAGTGATGACCCATAAAACATTAGTTTCAAGCTGTAAGGAATAGCTGTTGGAGTTAAAAAAAGTGTGGGAACTTGAAGATGGAAAATAGATAATAAATGATGAAACATAACTGATGCTTCTGTTCAATTGTAACAAAACATAATTGAAGCTTCTAATCAATCATAATGAATTATAACTAGTGCATCTATTTAGTTGTGACATGGAATAACTCATCCACCTCTTTCTCGTATGCATGTAACTATTTCTTTCAAGATGATAGATGTCCAAGTGACCCTTGAACTTCCTTTGATTGCTCCACCTCTTGAAGGCTATATATATGCATTCTCTTGGCTCATTTCAGGATCCTCCACTAGTTATTGGGGAAACTCTAGCCAGATTCATACTTGAAGAACTCTTGAAGAGATACACAAATGTGATTGCCTCTCATATGTTGTAATATTGAGTGATGATTGAATCATTGTTGGTCTAGTCTAGTGAAATATTATCTTTTCTATCTTGTACTCTTGATGGTCTACCAATTTGTAGAAAGGATATTATTGTAGGTCTTTGATAGTATTCTTTCTTAAGCATTAAGATATGATAGAAGTGGTTCCTGATAGAAGTGGTTCATTCCATTCTTGAGAATTGCATACCTTATTGAATCTAACATATGAAATATTTATGTAGTAATGGTTCTTGAGTTGTGAGTCCTATGCAAAAAAAAACTTTGTTTTGTCTTTAAAGTAGTGAATTTAGTCAATTGGAAAGATATCATATATTGGTACATCACTGCTTGTTTTTATACTCATTTTCCTTCCCATTTTCATACATAGTTGATAGATTAGAGAGAAATTTAAAGGTACATCAAGGGGAGCTAGCCCCTAATGTAGAGATTCATCTCAAAGAAATTGTCACTCACATTAAGAGAGATGATTCCATTTTGTCTCTTAGATAAGGAGAGATGATTTCTCTTTAAGGGTGTAAATCTAAGCATCAATAGTTTTTGGCACACCCAATGGGACCTCTAAGTCCTACAAGATTGTTCAAGATTGGTGCTGGTCTTGTCATTGTTAAAGTTAAAAGAAACATCTACATTCAATACCTAGCAACTCCATTGAAGAATTCAAGTCTTTAGTTGATGATTAGTCCTATTTTCCATGACAAAGGTGACCACTATATTTGTTTTTAAAGGTTTACCCTTTGATTGTGTGGAACTACCTCCATATTCAACCAAATATTTTAGGTTTGTCAACACTCATCCTTACAAAAGAGATTTTTTGTTTAAATATTCCAAGTTTGTGTTACATTCCATTCCTAATATCCATAGTGGTCATTCCCAAATGGCTAGAAGACAACCTTTTGTGCCTTTCATCAGGGCATCTCCCTTGCATCTTGCCCAATATAATCAAATTCTAAGATCTGCCCTCAAAAGTGTCCCATATTTTAGTGGAGATGGTCCAATTAATATCATTAAACACTTCAAGAATATAGAAAATCTCTATAATATCCATAATATTACCCAAGAAAATGTATTTATTAGGTTTTTGGCCTTGTCTTTCAAAGGAAAAGTTTTGGACTGGTATGGGACCCTACCTATAAATTCTATTGGCTCATGGGATGAGTTGGGGACTCTATTGACTAATAAGTTTGGGGAGAAGAATGATCACCTATGTCTAGCTGAGAAATTGACCAAAATTAAAATGGCACCACATGAATTCATGCAAGATTTTAATACTAGGTTTTAAAAAATTTGGGATAGAATTCCAATTCTTGTGAGGCCAACCACAAACTATGCATTTTTATACTACTTGAAAGCGTTGAATAGTGACATTGCCATGATGATTCAATCCATGGGTGGAAAAATATTTCTTATTGCCTAATAAATAGATATAAATGCTGAGAATTATCTTATCCAAGTAGGAAAGATAGCTCTAAGACCTCCAATGACACTATTCCCTAATTTGCATTCTCCTAGTCAAAGTGCATTGCCCACTTTAGCTCCTTTGCTTGGTCAAGAAAAATATACCATCACCCCTACCAATGAAATCCTTGAGGTTAAAATTTTGCTCCAAAGTGTTACTAATGAATTGGTTGATCTCAAAAGGTAACAATCCCAAGGATATAAGCCATATCAATCTTATAATTAGTTTGGACAAAATAACATACCTCCTTTTCAAGGCAATGCACAAGGACAAGGCCAAATTACCCATGTCAAGCCTTATCAAAGATATAATACTAGTGATCCTTCATCTTCTAAAGCCCTTGTCCCCACGTAAAATAATTTGGTGCAAGAACAACCTAACTATCCACCTTTTGAGCATGGTCCATAATAAGTTGCTTACACCAATGAGATGCAAAATCAAGTCATGACTACACTAGGTAAAAAAACATCTCAATTTTCAAAATTTAAGATTCCAATGAAATTTGGGATGGAGAATAGGTAGAATTAGTTTGATTCCACTCTCATGAATCATTTAGAGGGTGATTTTTATGCCATTAATTACGTGGGGAATCCAAGCTATCAGAATACTGGTGTTGCCTCCAACACTAAGTCCAAAAGGAGGGCTATTGATGAATCTCAAAGAAACAATCAAGGACTTTTTTTGAATCCTATAGTATTTAATATGGGAAGTGGGCCTAATTCATCTCCTAAAACACAATAAAGTTAGAGGATTCCAAATTTTAGGCCAGCTGCTACAACTCTACCTTCACAAGCTACATCATAGGGTGCCAATGTTCATAAAGAGAACCCTAATGTGAGTAATCCTTCCATTAATGTGGTGGACCAGATGAAGAAGATTCATATGAATATTTAATTGTGGGATTCTCTAAAATTTCTAGGGTAGAAGGATATACTTCAAAAGGAATTGCATGAATTGGGCAATCAGGCTAGCCCATCTGAAAATGACAATGTCATTCTAGTTAATGGAACTCAATCCGTAGATGGTCAAGTGAATAAAGATGAGAAGACTCCTACATTTTACCTATATCTAATCATTTGTGATTTATTTTTTTCATAATTTCATCATAGATAGTGGAGTAAACACATCATTTATGCCCAAATGTATAACAGATAAGCTAGGCCTCAAGTATGAGCCAATGACTAAAGGAGTTTTACAATTGGATGGATCACCAACCAAGAATTTGGGATTATTGAAATGTTTGAATTTGAATATTCATGATTTTCCTACTTTTTAAATTCTCCATGATGTGGTAGTAGCAGATTTACCTCTCTATTTTGCTCTTTGCTTGTCAAGGGACTTTACATCCAAGATAGGTGGATATTTGGCATCTAATTGGTCCTACATGGTATTTAGGACAAAATATGGCACTAAGGTGGATATTGAGTCATAAAATATTCATATATTTAACTTGGAACCATATTCACCTAAGGTGTAAAATGTTAACTATGCTATCATTGATGAGGAGGAGCTTCACATTGACCAATCTCCATCATCTTCCCTTGAGGGAGTTTCTGATTTATTCCTAGATGAGTGGGGAGATGAAAACTATGAGCATGATCCTTACAATTTTATTGAAGAATACAAACCTGGAGTCTATTATATGCATGAGAAGGACTCTTTCATGCCTAATTTAATGAAGCCAAGTGAGGATGTGAATGGCTTATGTCAGCTCTTCTTTGATGGGTCTAGAAGCAAGACAGGGGAAGGTGGTAGAGCTATGTTGGTTTCACCTTCAAAGGAAAGGTATTTTTTAGCCTTAAAATTTCAATTCTCATGAACTCATAATGTGGAAAAGTATGAGCCCTTATCCATGGCCTGAAATGGGCAAGGAAAAGAGGAATTAAATAACTATAAGTATATGGAGATAGTGAACTTGTTGTGAATCAAGTCAGAGTGCAGAATTTGACCAAGAACTCCTTGCTCAAATCCTATAAACATAGAGTTTAGGACCTTGTAGAAGATTTCATGGATTTTAACATAAGATATATTCCAATGGAAAAAAATAATCATGTTGATAGGTTGGCATCTATTGGTGCTTAATTTGATGTTCCAAAGGGCATAAAGGAAGACAAAAACTAAACCCATCTGAAGGTGATTGTAAGACCATCAATACCAAATAATGTCACCAATTGGTAGGTATTTGGTAGTGACCAAAAAATAACACTTTTTATATAAGAAGAGGTTGAGTTTTCTTCCAAGAATCAATCTAAGCTACAACAACAATATGGAGGGCAGATCATCCAACTAAAGTCTAACAAGCTTCCCAAAGGCCTAATGACTCTTGAAATCATATTCAATGAGGATGACCAGCTCAAGAAGGAGAAGGTAAGAATGTAAACCAAGAAAGATAATTATGAAAGGTTAGATATCTTCAAGGATAAACTTCTTACACTTGGAAAGGTATACACTAGTCAAGAGAAACATGATTTCATTAAACTATACAAAGAGTTTGGTGATATTTTTGCATGGAAATATAATGATTTGAAGGGTTTTGATATAATATTAGCCAAACACACCATAGATATAGATGAAAATTACAAACCCATCAAGAAAAGACAAAGGCCAATCGATCCCAAGATTGAGCCTATCATGAGGAAAGAACTCACCAAACTGATTGAGTCTAGAATCATCTTTCCCATCAAGTATTCTTCTTGGTTGGAAAACTTAGTACCTATTAGAAATAAGAATGGGAATATCAGGTTATGTGTATACTTTAGGGACTTGAATAGAGTGTCTTTGAGAGATTATTATCCCTTCCCTTCTATGGAGCAAATTTTGCAAGTGGTGGTAGGCAGTGAGAGGTTTTCTCTCTTAGATGGTTATTTTGGGTACAATCAAATTTTTGTGAAAGAAAGTGACCAATACAAATATCCTTCACCACAAAATGGGTAAAATATGACTATGGGAAGATTCCATTTGGATTATCAAATGCTAGAGCTACTTTTCAACATGTAATGGATATGGATTTTCAAGGATTAATCAATGACATTGTATTGGTATATCTGGATGGTGTGACAGTTTCTCCAAGGAAGAAAAATATCATTTGAAGCCCCTGAGGAAATTTTTTGAGAGGTGTAGAGAATTTGGAATCTCTCTAAACCCAAATAAATGTGTGTTTTCTATTCATGAAGTCAAATTATTAGGCCACATTGTTTCTAAGAAAGGTCTGTCTATTGATCTGGAAAGGGTGAATGCTATCTTGGCATTATCTTTGCCTAAACATAAGAAAGGTCTACAAAGCTTCTTTGGTAAAATAAATTTCATTAGGAGTTTTATTCTTGATTTTGCTAACCTAGTCAAGCCCTTGAACTCCATGTTAAGTAAGGTTAATAAATTCACTTAGATGGGAAGGAGGAAAGAAAGTTTTGAAGAGATGAAGTGAGCCATTGCCCAGGCTCCTACTCTTATAAGTCTAGACTTCTCCAAAGATTTCAACCTGTATAATTTTGGGAATGAAGAGGTAATATTTGCAATGCTCACTCAAGATAATGATGAAAGTTTTGAACAACCTATTTGTTGGGAAATCCAAGAAAAACACACCTATTATGATCCCACTTGTTAGGATCTTGCTCCTCAGAAAGAGCACAATATGATTACCAAATATAAGCAATTAAACATGCAGAATTATCTAGAAGTACAAGTAACTAGAATTCACAAATAACACATAATATGAGAGACAATACACTATCTTGTATTAATACTCGTACAAAAAAGAATACAATAAAGAAGATGCCACTTCTTCTCCCACATTTTAGAGGCTTCCCACACCTCAAGTGTATAGTAATTCTTCTTCAAAAGTTCACTCTCCTACCAAAAACGGTCCCAACACACAACTCACACACAGAATTGGTGTTCACCTCTCCAACTAGTCAGTAATAACCCTGCCAGTACCAAGCACTCTAAAGTACTTCAAATAGATCTCCCATGAACCTACTTGAAATTCAACAGACCATACTTACACATGTAGATCTCCTATGAGCTTGAAACAACCTGTAACTCAATGATCTTACAATGGAAGGATCTTCCTTGCCTTCCTTTTTAGCTCATAATTACAATACATGCCAATGGGTCTATAAATAGACCCTAGACTTAAACAATAACTTAGACTCTTATTTTACTATAATTATCCACGTAGCTCAAGACTCGAAATAGCCTTTACATGCAAACACTAAGTTCAACAAACTAACTGTTCGTGCAACAAATAGTTCTGGAACACACAGGCGACCGACGTCGGTCCCTGTCTGACTGGTGCTGACCGACGTCAACCGACTCCCTGCCGATGCTGATTTCCTTCTGCATTCATCATGACCAACGTCAGTTATACTACCGATGCCGGTGCTTTTGGAACTTTAACAACCTCCTCCATATCTGCATAGTTGAAGCTTTTAGCTCCACAACCTAACAATCTCCCACTTAGAGATAAATAGTTACAACTGTACCTGTACCTGTACATCATCTAGTTTGTTCCCTTGGATTTGTATCCCTCTTCAAGATCACTCTTGAAGACCAACCACCACAAGACCTGTGGTGCACCTCTTATCATCCAAATCACCTGCCACATCCACATCTACAAACCCATGTAGAAAATAACTTGACCCTGCATAGCATGTGCACCTGCTGTTGGTCCCTTTAAGAATCCACTGAACTACCCTCCAATGCTTCTTTCCCATATTGGCTTCAAACTTGTGACAATCCCACTACTTGGGAAAACTTAGGTCTAGTACATACCATGCACTTAACCTCATTATGTGAATCAAGACACTGTTCTATGAACTGTCCAACCATCGGCGTGCTAACTGGTCTCACACAATCATCCTAAAACAAAGTCAACATATGACCTTCCATGTCCCTAGAACACACTCATGCCAAAGAATCTTGCTACTCCCAGATTCCTCATGACACACCTCTGAACTAGCTTTACCTTTAGTTCAACAACTCCCTGTATATGTAACCCTGTAACAAGCACATCATACAATAATAGGATATGTAGCTAATATTATCCAACTTGGTAAAGAGAAACACAATGATCAAACCTCCATTGTCCTGCAGCTTATTCAAGACCATATACCTTGGCCTTCTGTCTCATATGTCCATTTCCACTCTTCTTCATCCTGAACATCATTCGTCTCTCAGTGCTTACTTCCAACTGGCAACTCCACCAAAAACACTTGTTTGGTTCTCCTCCAAGGAATCACATCCTTCATCCATGCCAAGCTCCCACTGTTTCCTAGATCTACATGCTCTACTTCTTTAACAACTTCCTGGTTCTTTACCATTAGTGAGCAACAAGTAGTGTAAAGAAGGGAAATAACAAATTTGAGGCTTACTTACCCTTTAAGTCCTCCATATGGGCGCTTGAGACTCCTTGACAGCTTGCTATCCACCTAAAATCTATCTTAGTGACTGATGCTAGTCACATCTCAGTCTGCACTTGACCGACGTCAGTTCCATGTGACTGCCTCATCACCGACATCAGTTCCCCCTGGTCGACGTTGGTGTTTATCTATCCCTGAGTCACTGACGTCAGGCTGCACATAGCTGACATCGGTCCCTATTTGGACACTGACGTCGATTTTCTAACTGACATCGATCTCTGTGTTTTTCTTATGAGAACTAATTTTTACCCACGAGCTCCTTTTGGATCAAACCCTTGTCCAAATCAACCTTGCTCTACTCAGAATTCTTTTGCCCCTTGTGTTGAACTCTGTCTGTCACCTTTTCCTTGAAAACCAAGGCTTTCTTGTTCTTGTCACTAACATTGGATCTCTCAAGAAATGTCACTTTCTTCTTCTGCATACAGAAATCTTGATTCATACCCTTTGACTCAAGAACATGCATCTCCTTCTTATTCATGTGACCAAGCCTATTAAGCCACATCTTCAAATCTACAGCTGAAGTAGATAACCCAAAAAGAGAATTAGTAATACAAGTAGATAGATAAAGCATACCTACTTTCTTACCTCTTGCTACAACAAGTGCACCCTTGGTAACCTTCCAAGAGTCTACTGTGAGAGTTACTGTGCAACCCTCATCACCCAAACTTCTTACAAAAATCAAATTTTGCTCCAGAACTGGGACATGCATGACCTCCTTCAACACCCATTTGTTACCTGTCTACAATTTCATCTTCACTTTCCCTTTTCCAACCATCTAACAAGGCTTACCATCCCCTAAACAAATTTCTCCAAAGTCTCCCTGGACATACTCATGAAAAAATTCCCTGTTTGGGGATGCATGAAAAGAGGCACCATAATCTAAAACCCAAGATTCTAGTTTATCCAAAGAACATACTAGAGCATCCTGTGCAATGAAATCCACAACATCTACTTCTTTTTCATGTCCTTCATGCTGATCTTCACCCAACCAATAATCTCTCTTTAGGTGCCCTTGCTTTCCACATTTCCAGCAGGTTATTCTGCCATACCTGGACTTAGATCTCTAGCCTATCTTTGACCTTGATCTCCCATGTTCTATCTTCTCTCTTTGCCTTCCTCTACCTTCAACACTCAAAGCATTCCCTGATGATTCACTTGTGATTTTCCTGCGTATCTCTTCATTCAAGATCACACTCACAACATCATCCACTTTTAAGATTTTTGAAGCAGACACAGTATTGCTAACTGCCATTACCAAACTCTCCCAACTTTCAGGTAATGAACATAAGATTAAGAGAGCCTTAATTTCATCATCAAAATCAATATTGACTGAACTTAACTGGTTTACCAAACCATGGAAATCACTAAGATGACTATGAATAGATCCACCTTCCAACATTTGCAAATTAAATAATTGCTTCATAAGAAATACCTTATTCGAAGCTGAGGGTTTTTCATATAAATTTGCCAAAGATTCCATCAAATCTATCATTATCTTAATGTGTGATAAGTTGGAAATCACAGATGATGCAAGACTCAACCTTATAGATCCTAGAGCCTTTCGATCAAGAACCTCCCATTCTTCATCCTTCATATCCTGGGGCTTGCAATCAACCCCACCCAATGGTAAGTACAAATCTTTCTGATACAAATAATCTTCAATCTGCATCCTCCATAATTGATAGTTCTTGCCATTAAAATTCTCCATTCGTAGCTTACTTTCTTCTGTCATTGCTCTACTCCCACTCAAATACAAACCCCTGTGAGTAACCTGTAATCAACACACACTAACCAGATCTAAAACAACCTGTTAGTATCCCAACCAAAAGCTCTGATACCAGTTATTGGGGAATCCAAGAGCAACACACCTATTCTGATCCCACTTGTTAAGATCTTGCTCCTCAGAAAGAGCACAATATGATTACCAAATACAACCAATTAAACATGTGGAATTATCCAGAAGTACAAGTAACTAGAATTCATAAATAACATAGAATATGAGAGACAATACACTATCTTGTATTAATACTCGTACAAAAAAGAATACAATAAAGAAGATGCCACTTCTTCTCCCACTTTTTAGAGGCTTCCCACACCTCAAGTGTACAGTAATTCTTCTTCAAAAGTTCACTCTCCTACCAAAAATGGTCCCAACACATAACTCACACACAGAATTGGTGTTCACCTCTCCAACTAGTCAGTCAAGTGTACAGTAATTCTTCTTCAAAAGTTCACTCTCCTACCAAAAATGGTCCCAACACATAACTCACACACAGAATTGGTGTTCACCTCTCCAACTAGTCAGTAATAACCCTACCAGTACCAAGCACTCTAAAGTACTTCAAGTAGATCTCCCATGAACCTGCAACCTACAATCAATAGACCATACTTACACATGTAGATCTCCTATGAGCTTGCAATAACCTGCAACTCAATGATCTTACAATGGAAGGATCTTCTTTGCCTTCCTTTTTAGCTCATAATTACAATATATGCCAATGGGTCTATAAATAGATCCCAGACTTAAACAATAACTTAGACTCTTAGTTTACTATAATTATCCACATAGCTCAAGACTCAAAATAGCCTTTAATGCAAACACTCAGTTCAACAAACTAACTATTCGTGCAACGAACAGTTCTAGAACACACAGGGGACTGACATCGGTCCCTGTCTGACTGGTGTTGACCGATGTCAGTCGACTCCCTGTCAATGCCGATTTCCTTCTGCATTCATCATGACCTACGTCACTTATACTGCTAACACTGGTGCTTCTAGAACTTTAGCAACCTCCTCCATATCTGCATAGTTGAAGCTTTTAGCTCTACAACCTAACACTATTGCCTTCTTTACTCAAGGTTTGGAAGGCTATGAGATAAGGTACACATATGTTGAGAAACAAGTTCTTTTAGTTATAATGAGCTTGAAATTTTTTAGGCATATGCCATCCAATAATAAGATTCACATTTTTGTGCCTCATTGTGGTGTGAAAGAATTTTTATTGAGTAGATATTTGAACGAAAAGAGGGTAGGTTAGATCACCTAAGTGATGGAGTACGACATGAAAATCAAAACAACCAAGCTAGTGAAGGGGAAAGGGCTATGTGAGCATCTTGATTCAGACTTGAAAGAGAAAAAAGAGGTTTTTCTAGTACCCATGATGAACCTATAACACTTTTACCTTCAACCATGAGGATGTGGACATAAGACATGATTCATTTCCTTCAAACCGGTGAGTGTCCACAAGGTCTTCATAAAGCTAGAAGGAGGTATTATAGGTTGTAATCTATTCCCTATGTACTGGTTGATGGGGTACTATTTAGAAAAGATTTTTTAGGTGTATTATTGAGATGTATTGATTTAGATCAGATTGAAAAAATGTTACATGAGTTCCATGATGGACCAACTGGTGGTCACTTTGTTCCTAAAACCACATCTGCCAAGATAATGAGGGTTGGATACTTTTGGCCTAGCTTGTTCAAAGATACCCAAGCTTGGGTAAGGAAATGCCATAAGCATGCTCTATTTTATGGAAAATAAAATCTAGCTACCTCGCCTCTTCATCCAATCCAGGTTGAGCAACCTTCTATGTAATGGGGTTTGGATTTTATAGGTTTGATCAATCCTCCTTCTAGTGTTGGTCACAAGTGGGTGTTGAAAACCACTGATTATTTTAAAAGATGGGTGGAGGTTTTAGATATTAAGGAGGCCAATGAAAGTTTATTCCTAGATTTATATGAAGGTATAGTAACTAGGTTTGGATCTCCTTCAATAATTATCTCAGATAATGCCTTGGCTTTCCTTGGAACAAGAACAAGTGAATAGGCTTTGAAGCATGGCATCTATCTTAACACCTCCTCCAACTACTATCCCTAGGGAAATGGAATATCTAAGTCCACAAACAAGAATTTGATTAAGACCATAAAGAGCAATATAGAGGAGAATCAAATTACTTGGCATATAAAGTTAAAAATAGTCCTTTGGGCTGATAGGATCACTCCAAAGAGAGAAATTGGGAACTCACCATACACACTTATGTATCGAAGGGAAGTTAGGCTTCCTATATCACTTGAGTTACCAAATTTATATCTTACCTATCAATTACAATTAATGGAGAATGACAACATGGATTTCAAATTATGTGAGTTAATGGAGCTTGAGGAGACAAGAGATCAAGCTATGCACACCATGACTACTCACCAATAACAAACAAAGAAGTATTTTGACAAGAAGTCCATGCCAAGAAGATTCAAGGAAGGAGACATTGTCCTAAAATGGGATGAAGATAGGACTAAAATTAAAAGACACAAATTTTGATGCTTTATGGAGTGGCCCATATGTGATCACATAGTGCAAACAACATAATGCTTTCCAACTCTCAAAGTTAGATAGAGAGGAGCTGTATATCCCCGTCAATGGGATATATCTAAAGCATTGTTACTAATGGTTCTCTTGTTTCTATTGTACATAGTTTCATTCTTTCTTTTGATTCCCTAAGTACTTATGCACATGTGTGAGTTTTTCCTTGTTTGGTTTTGTGTTGTCTTTGCTTGGTCTTGCTATTGTTTTGTGGTGTGTTTCCTTGTGTTTCATTTTAGAAAAATTCTTAGTCATATTCAAGAATCCATTAACTCCATTGGCCCTTAGTTGGATAAGGCTACTGGTCTAGTCTGTATAGAAGACATACTACCCTTGTGAGTCACCAATTTATTGACCAAATTCTGGTCCTTCAGGCCAAAATTGGGCACCCCTATCTACAAAAATCATCTAAGTCTATTTCATTTGGCCATTTATAGTACTTATCTTTTATTCAAAAGAAGTTTTCTTTGGTAAAACCTACAACAAATGCACAAGTCTTTTATTTTTGAAAAGTTCATTTTGGTCTTTATCTAATTCTTTAAGGAATTATTTTGGGTTTTTAGTTTAATCCTTTGCTGAATTCTTTTGGACTTTTTGTCTGAGGCTTTTTCCATAAGTGTTAATTCTTTCAAAAAAATTATTTGAGACAAATCCCTGAAGACAAAGTGATGAATTCTTTTAGATAAATTGTCCACATAATTTTTTTGAAGGTACTTTACAATTTCTTCAAAATATATTTTCAAGCCAAAAAGGACCCTTGTAACTTTTCTGAAGGGCACTTTCATTTTTTTGAAGGGTGTCCTTTTGTTAGGAAAATTGGCCATTTTCATCTTTTTGAAGGGTATGTTGCAACTTTTTTGAAGGATATTTTTAGGCTAAGAGGACCTTTTTAAAAAGTTTGAAGGATCATTTCAATCTTCTTGAAGGATGATGGAAACTTTTTTGAAGGGCTCTTTTCCTTCAAATAAGTCCATTTCAAAAGCGTTGAAGGGTCCAAGACAAATCTTTCGAAGGGAAATTTGAAAGAGAAGCCCAAAACAATTCCTTCAAACTTTTTCTTTGAAGGATATGATAGAGAGAAAAATATAAAATAATTCCTTCTATTTTTTTGTCCAAAGGAAATAAATAGGAAGAATTCCTTTGAAATTTTTGTCTGAAGGAAATAAACAAACAAAAATCTTGAAGGAGAAGAATCAACAAAAAGGCCAAATAAAAATAATGAAGATAAAAGTATATGGAAATAAATAGAAAAAAATAGCCGTGGATAATTTATCCAAAGAAATGACCATGGGGAAAATGTTTGAAGAAAATGCCTGAAGAGTGATGGCCTACAAAATGTCAATTTTAAAATGCAAAGAATAACTATTGGAGTTAAAACAAAAGTGTAGGAACCTAAAGATGGAAAAGAGATAACAAATGATGAAACATAACTGATGATTCTATTCAGTTGTAACAAAACATAACTAATGCTTCTAATTAGTCATAATGAATTATAACTGGTGCATCTATTCAGTTGTGACATGGTATAACTCATCCACATTTCTCCCACATGTATGCAACTATTTATTTCAAGATGACAGATGTCCAAGTGGCCCTTGAACTTCCTTTTATTATTCCACCTCTCAAAGGCTGTCTATGTGCATTCTCTTAGCTCATTTTAGGATCCTCTACTAGTTATTGGGGAAACTCTAGCTAGATTTGTACTTGAAGAACTCTTGAAGAGATACACAAGTTTGTTTTCCTCTCATATGCTATAATATTGAGTAATGATTCAATCATTGTTGGTCTAGTCTAGTGAAAGATTGTCTTTTCTAGCTTGTACTCTTGATGGTCTACCAATTTGCAGAAAGGAGATTATTGCAGGTCTTTGCTAGTATTCTTCTTAATCATTGAGATATCAAAGAAGTGGCTCATGATTATTTTTCTCTTTTGAATCATTCATTCCCTTCTTGAGAATCACATACCTTCTTTAATCTAGCATATGAAATATTGATGTAGCAACGCTTCCTAAGTTCTGAGTCCTATTCAAGAAAACACTTTATTTTATCTTTAAAGTAGTGATTTTAGTCAATTTGAAGGATATCATATATTGGTGCATCATCACTTGTTTTTATAGTCATTTTCCTTCCCCTTTTCATACATACTTAATATATTAGAGAGAGTTTTAATGGTGCATCAAGGGGAGCTAGCCCCTAATCTAGAGATTCATCTCAAAGAAATTGTCACCCACAACAAGAGAGATGATTCCATTTTTCCACTTGGATGAGGAGCACTGAGTATCTCCTTAAGGGTGCAAATCCAAGCATCAACAATAACACTAAGAAAAACCCAACCAAGAGGTAGTAAAGCCAAAAAACTAAACACATAAAACATAGGAAAACATTAGAGATTTATGCATGCCTGCATCTTATCGTCAACATCTTCAAGAAAGATAAGCTCTCTTCCCCTATAGACATTATCCATGAATTCCTCTAGGATCTTACACTTGTGGTGTTCCCATGGCCCTTTACTAATTGATTTAGGAGCCATCGGGCTAATAGTATTAGATTTGTCTTGGAAAGCTTCTAATTTTTGGACATTGTTGAACCAATGTGGAACTACTACCTGACCATGAATGACTAATTTAACTAATTTCTTGACTAATTCAACCCTTGTCTTGCTATGGTGACTAGCCTACCATTGAGAAATAAATTAGACTTTGAAGTTGTGCCATAGGTGGTAGGGTTAAGAATTATCCTTCTAGAAGGTCTGACGAACTGACCGTTTTCCACACATCCTCCACAAAACCCAAAATAATCATGAAACACATTTCTAACACTTGAAAGGCTGACATAGGAACCAAACCTAAACCATTTGAGCCTATAAATAAAAATTTGGGTAGGGGGATAGGTCATGAAAAATAATCTTTTTTACCAACCCAATGTAGTGTTCTAGCTTAATGAAGAAAGAAATAAGATTTGCCACCACTTCAAAATCTAACATAAGAGCCATTAAATTCAATGTGAAAACTACCACCACCTTAAAATTTACCCATTAGTAAACCCCATACACCATAAATTCTATCCATATAACTAACAAAATCAATTCAAAAAAATCTTTCGACAGAATAGAAAATATGTTTTTCATGCAAGCCTATGAAATTAAGCCTTTAAATTCCATTTCATGCACCATTCTTTCGTCATAAACACAGGGGGTGGAAATAGCAATTGTGGTTATCTTTTCCATGTCTAAGCTATTTGAACCCACTAAAATTTTACAACAATTTGGATGAAAGAAAAGTGAATCGATAATGAATAACAAACATTCCCATTTGGCTCACTAAAAATAAAAATAAAGGATAACAAATGATCAAGAAAATAGAAGGCTCTCAATTTCCTCATGCCATGAACAAACCATCATCATAGCCAATCAAATCTACCTCCTTTACATTAATGACTTTAACCTATATGTGATTATCATTAAGAGGGGGTAATGATGAAATATTTTTCCAAGATATGCTCTGCCTGCTAGGAACGCTACCAAAGTTTCCATATTTTTTCCCACTAGGCCATCGCTAAAACCATCACTTTTTTAAAATTGTTTTTAGAAATTAAAAAATAAAAAAAAGTAAAAGAAAGACAAAAATCAACCCAAATCAAGAAGGAGGAGGGATGGGAAATCCTCCTAGGCATCCCTCACATTATCCACCTGACTTACTTCCACTTAATCAATACTGCAATTTATTAAAAAATCTACTCTTGAGTTTGCTTCGTAGAAATAGTGATTAAAATCAATAAATGAAAATAACACCAATCTATCCCAAGTACTTGAAAGGATGTTTTTTAAGTGCCAATAAGTGGTATCCTTCTTTTTTAATGTAGATATGATTATCTATGAATCACCTTCCATAATTAACTTCAAAATATCACACTAGATTGCTAATTAAATCCCACTAGCAAGAGCTTGGGCCTCTACTTCATTATTGGTGCCATCCTAGAGTATTTTGGACATTGCTCAAATTAGAGATTTGATAAATCCCATATAATACATCTTACCCTTGAAGCCCCAAGATTACCCCTTGATGCCCCATCAAAATTAAGTTTAAACCAGCCTATAGGTGGTGGATTCCATGCACATTTGACTTTTCTTGATTTTTTACCAAGGACTACGATTGACCCATTAATGGGGGGGGAGATATAATTTTCCATTTTACACTCATTCTCATATCACATCTTGAAATAAGACCATTTCTCCTTTTGACCTGAGATATAATGACTTCTAAAATTGAAACCTCAATTTCTTTTAAAATTATTGGGAGTGACTTTTCCTTGCCTTCAAAGATGCATTGATTTCTCTCCTTCCAAAGAGACAAAACCAAAATTATAGGGATGACCTACCATAGACTAAAGATAGAGTTTTTGCAGTCACCAATAGGCAAAAAAAGAAAGCAATGTTCAACAACGGTGGTTAGGCCCATGACCAATCCAACCTATAACATAACTAAATCCAACACCATATTGTAAAGGGGTAGGCATTTAATGAATGATTTGTTGTTTATTCATTATTTTTATAGAAAAAACACTAAGATAGACCAATGAATCTAATATTAGTGAGTCTATCTTGAGTTAAGATACAATCTTAAACCATAAGCTAGGCAAAAACACCAACTCTTTGGAGCCCAATTTTATCCCAATAGAGGTCATGTGCCTAGGACATCAAATCATCAATGGTATCAACCATTTAATATCCAAGATTGACTTTGTAAATCCTTGATTTGACCCTGATCTAGTGTATTATATCTTCCTTGTCACTTAGGAAGATTTTCCTATTTTTTAGACAATCATATAATCTTACCATCTGATCCATTCAGATATTCAGGCCATCCATGATTTTCTAGCCCCATAATGACAAGCCATTAGTGAATTGAAATTCAACATAGTTGGTGATTGAGGTGCCCCAAAAATAGCCTCATCCAAGTGGGGAGTCTCTATAATAGGTTTGTCACCATTCCATGATTTATCCCAAAGATTAGCAATCCTACCATTATTTATTGTCTAGGAGACATGCTCAATAACAATCGGTCTGCATTTAAAGAGAAAGTTCTAAAGGTTTGAAACTTTTAGGGGATTATTAAAAAAAATAATTCTCCAAGGGTTATCTAGAGATAAATAATTTATTCTTAACAATTTGGACCATAAAGCATCAGGTTTGGAAATCAAACCCCAAATCAATTTTGCCCCAAGCACTCTATTCTGGAGATTCAAATCCTTAACTCCAGTGCCTCCCATTTTCTTGATTTTATAGACCCTTTCCTATTTCATAAGTGGGATTTTTATTTGATTCTAAGCTCATTGCCATAATAATTATTTCATGATCTTATTCAATTATTTGACAATATGGATAGGAGGTTGTAATACTGAGAAGCAATAAACTAGGAGGGAACTTAAGACTGATTTAATGAGAGTGATATGACCAGTCAATGTAAGCCAATGGCCTTACCATAAAGCTAGATGATTTTTAAAGGATTTGGAATAAACCATCATAATATATAGAGCATGAGAGACTAGAGAAGAGAGGAACCCCCAGGTATTTAGAGGGGAGTTTGCCAATATTAAAACCCAACACTAAAGAGATCACTTGTTAAACTTGCTCAAAGTAGTTTAAGAAGAAAATTTTGGATTTTCTAATATTCACCATTTGGCCTAAAGCAGATTCATAGCCATTTAGAATATCTTTGAAGGTTTAGGCTTCTCTAATCGATGCTTAACTAAAGAGGAAGGTATCATTAGTGAATTATTGATGAGTAAGATTATCAATCCTTTCAGTAGCTTGAATACTAAAGAGCGATGAGAAAAATTTGGTGTATTTCACCACCCTAACTAAGGATTCAACCAAAAAAATGAATAGAAAGGGGGATAGAGGGTTGCCTTATTGAATGCCTCTTGAGGCTTGAAAGAAACCTAATGGACTACCATTTACCATGATAGAGTATTCTAGATTAGAGATGTAGTTAAAGACCCAATTGTACCAATGCTTGTTGAAACTAAATTTTTACATCTTTAATAAAAAATGTCAATTTACCCAGTCATAAGCCTTGATTATATCAAGTTTCAACATCATTCCCTTTTTATGAGTGATATAAAATGAATGTATAATTTCATGTGTAATAATCACTCCTTAAATATTTGTACCAGGGACAAAACTTGCCTGCTCCTTCGAAATCAAATTCACCAATATCTTCTTAAGTCTTATTGCCATTACTTTTGAGATAATCTTATACATCATGTTATATAGAGAGATAGGTGTGAATTCACTAAAGGTTTATTATGTATCTCCCTTAAGAATGAGTAAATAAAGGTTACATTTAAATCAAATGTTTCTCTTTCTTGATTCTTCCACCATTCGTAACACTTCCTCTCCCACAAAATCTTAGAAAGTATGAAATAATTCAAATGGAAATACATTAAGACCAGGGGCCTTATCCTTTTTCATGTCAAAAACTACATTTTTGACTTCTTAAAGAGAAAAGGGGGCATTTATCCTTTTGTTTTAATCTAGAGAGACCAACTATGGTATGAAACTTAAGTTGTGGTTCTAGGCTTCAAGATCAGAAAGAATATCACTATTGAGGTCAAAAAATAAATTGACCACCTCATTCCTAATATCATGTTGATTTCTCAAAGGATTACCAACTAATGATCTTATCTATAAGATGTTATTGATGTTCCTTTTGATCTTGATCGAGTTATGGAAAAAAGCCAAATTTCTATCCCCTTCTTTTAACCATTCAATCTTGGATTTTTGTTTCCAAAAAATTTCTTCATGCTAAAGAAACTCTTCATATTCAACAAGAAGAGACTTTTCTTTCCCATACAAATCTTGATCCATGATGAATTAAAAAATGGTTTGATTTGGGTTTCCTAAGTTAGCTTCCACTCTAAATTTTTCTTAGAAAATATTTTTGAAACAAATAATATTCCACTATCTAAGATGACCCTTGATAAATTAAATCTTTTTTTCCATAAAAAACATGGGAGAGTGGGATTGAATATGATAATTCATCCACCAATTTTTAATGAGCCCAACCAAAGAGCAATCTCTAAGACACATTTTTTCAAACTTGAAAGGATAATGTGGAGGCGTCTAATCAATATTGATGAACAAGACAATAGGTAAATGATCTAAACCAATAAAAGATAAAATGAAAGTCTATAACATCCAATTTTGAGACATCTAGGTGTTTGGCACTAGAAATCTATCTATCCACTCCAAAATATTTTGATCCCCACATATTTTATTGCTCTAGGTGAAACTACCCCCTTTGGGATGTAAATCTAAAAGCTCATTACTAGCAATGAACTGAGTGAAATATATATTACTTATGGTTCCAAAGTTTTTACACCTTAGTTTTTTGAGGGATGTAAAATTGCATTAAAATCCCCTCTCAAAAAAATCTTAGTAGTATGAAAATGAGAAAAAAAATTCATTATTTTGGCCCAAAGATTATATTTTTTCTATATTTCATTAGGACCATAAACGTTGCACAAAAAGAAAGATAAATCTGATTTGAGATGAGATTTTACAAAATTGCCAGTGTGAGCCTACTTCAATAACATCCATCTAGAATCTATAAGGAACCCAAACAATTTATAAATCACCTAAAGCCCCAATAGCTTCCACAAAGGAATTGTTCCAAGTTTTCCATCCAGATCTCATCAGATTTGTAGCATCTTATAAGCTTAGCTTGGTTTCTTGAATCAAAAAAACATTAGGACATTTTGTTATAAGTAAATGTTTAACCAAAAATATTTTTTTAGGGGCATTAAGTCACCTACATTACAATATAGGATTTCATAATCCTTGAGGGAGGACTTTCACCTGTCACTTTTCAGGTCTAAAGAATTTAGATAGATGACCTTATGTTCCAATAAAAACTTCTTCAGCAACATGTGTATGCTTATTTTTCTTGCCTTTATTATTAAGTTGCCCATAATTTGGTTTTTTTAATGTGATTTGGATTTGTGTGATAGATAAACATTATCTTAAATTTAACTCCTCTTTTGATTCTATTTCTTCCACTTCTAAGTCGCTGATCAGGGCCTCAATCATAGGATTCTCATCTTACAAAAATTGACTATTTTTGGGATAAGTATTTCCATTCTCCATACTATGTTTAAAGTATTAGATGATATTATTTATATTTTGGGATTATTTACATATGAAATCGCACCCTTTGATTATAGTGTTTGGGGAAAAGTATTTTGAATTACCTAATTTTTCCAACAAGACTTTAATTTCAAGAATATTTACACCTTTTTTTTTTGGAAATTTGTTGCCACTAGGGGAAAAATATTATGGAGAGGGTGATACATTCTCATATGGCCTTGAAGAGGAAGGCACACCTTTATCATCAATATTATTCAATGAGGATTTTTACCCTTTGTATTTTTCCATATTATTCTATTGAGTGGACAAGAAATTCTTAGCATTTTGTAGATGAAATGCCATTGAGGAAGATGGAACTAGTTTTTAGCTCTAGTAAAAGTTTTCCATGGGTATCCTAACATCTAATTTTGGGAAATTATTGGCCCTATAATTTTGAGTAAGTCTTGTCTCATTTTGGTGTGGAACTGACATGGTGCAAGAGAACCATAACATGGAAGGACAATGGCATGGGAGAATCATGGCATGAAAGGACCATGACATGTAAGATCATGGTGTGAAATTTATAGGTGCAGAAGTACTATGGTGTGGATCCTAAAGGTGCAAGAGGATAACATAGTGAAGGAACCAGTGAGAGAGGATTTGGTCAGAAGAAAATGAGTCATGAGGAACCTAAAGATGTAGGACTCAAAATGAAAAAAGGAAGACTAGGGAGTGCATGGGAAGTAGGAGTAGTTGGAAGAATGGTTCAAATAGGTCACTTTGATCTTAATTATAGGAATTTTTTTACTAGCCCATAAAGAAAGGAAAACTTGACAATAGAGATAGCATAGAGTGAGGATATAGAGGGCACAAAGGTCCAAATCTTTAAGAAGAATTGATTGTTAAGCACCATGACTCTCAGTATATTGAGATTTAGTTGGCCAACTCTTCATATATTAATGATTGTAAACACTTGGTCAGGGAAAAACAAGTATAAATACCCCTATTACAAAACATTATGGGGATGATCAGATAGAGGAATGGAATAATTATGGAATAATATTATAGCATATCTTTAAGTTTAATTTATGACATGACATGTTATATCAATGTGATATTATGAGTGATGGTATGAATTATGTTTAAATTTTTTAAGTGAAATATACTTTATCTTATTTTCTTTTCTAGGCACTTAATGCTAATAGAAGATGACTATAATCTACATGATGATATTAATCGAACCTAAAAATCATAAGATTAAAGTAGTATGTTTATGCTTTTATATATTCTTCATTTAATTGATATAAATATAAGAACATGTACAAGTTATCCAAAATGTGTGACAAAACCTATGAGAACCAATCCTTTTCCATGTGCTTCAACTGAGTGTGCAAGACCCAAATCTTGCATGAAAGGGCCAACACCGTAGCATGTTGGGATAGACTTCAGTACTAGAGATAAACTTAAATAAAATAACCCAACATTTTGGTTCTATTGCTGGGAATTGAAGCACTTGAAGCACAATCATGGAAAAATGTTTGAGCATATTACATTGGAGAATATAGAATAATGGGTTATCAGTGTTGAAGATAATATTGAAAGTTCTATATCTTGAGCTAAGAATCTCTGCACAGTAGTGGGTGGAGTAGAATTTCTATAGTTCATTATATGAAACATTCTTTTTGGAGGTCCTAGTTCACTTACATACATGGATGCTCAAGGAAGATGAAGGAATCTTGGAAGGAGGTAGTCTTATACACTAGAATGACAAAGGGATTTAGCATGACTTAGAGCCCCATGGGCATGAGTAGTTAACTTTTGGTGTGAAGGAGTTATAAATAGCTACATTATGGAGTATGTTGTAACCACCTATTCATGCCCTAAATAAGCTAAGTTTTAGTTCCTTCGATAATGATGTGGTCACTATCTAAAGCATTTTAATTTTGAAATTAAGAAGTTATTTGTTAATCTTGGATTAGAAACTATACCAATGGAGAGCTAAATCCTCTTGTGCATGAGCCACACATTTGGAAAAGGAGAATAGAGGTTTTTATAATATTATGGGCTCAAAATGGTGGTCATCTAGCATGCATTATATAAATGGAAGTATGATGAAGCTCATCAAAGGATTATGGGAGTTATTGAAATGAACAGAGATTGGGAAAACTCAAGGAGTGTTGTTAGGAGTTGTAGGGAAGAAAAAAAACATGAGGACCCCATCACTTTCAAGCCACATTCTATGCCACTTCTATCTTAAAAAGGAGAAACAAGATGGATGACAAGAATCAAAGAACCAAGTTTGAACCAACCATACTTCCCCATTATAGTGCATGCTCATGCCTTTGATTCAAATGAAGTACACACAAAATTAGGATACAAACAGTTTGGAATCAAAAGATAAAAAAGAAAGGGATACTAAAACTAATCCTTTTGATGCTCATTTAGATTTAACACTATATTTTCCTCTTTAAGGGAATTCTATGGCATAACTTAGGATGCTTGGTAGACCTGGTCTTCAAGAGTAGAATATAGACCCTAACTTGGTTAATCAACTATCTACCATGCCCCATTCCATGAGCACTACTGATAGAGGCACTGGAGGAGGACTAAGAGGAGGCATGAGAGGAAGTGGACTTCCTCCTCAAGGGATAGGTGTTGGACCTTCCCAAAAACCAACAATTCAAGTACCTCTAATGATGATGGTTTACTATGAGATGACACTACACTTAAATAAATACCAACAAAGTGGAGAATGTAGTAGAGCATTTCCACAAATGCGAACTAATTTAAAGGGTGTGAGCCAACACCTCTTTTGAATGTAAGGCCACATAATTTTTAACTACACTTTTAGATTGCACACATAAGTGGTACTAGAATTTTAACCCTCAACAAGTGGTGTTCAACTTTTATTAGCTCAAACTAGCCTTCCTATAGGAATTTGACATTCCAAAATTTGAGTAATAGAGCATAGTAGTGCTAAAGGACATAAAGCAAGGACTTACCAAAAGTGTGCATGAATATGATTCAAGGTTCAAAACATTTCTCTCTAAATTATCATTTGAAATTAATGCTTCTCATCATGCATAATGATTTGTGGGTGGATTGTTACTACCCTTTCCATGAACCTTATCTTAATTAATGTTCACTAGCCTGCATGAGGCTTTGGAAGCTACTCTATGTGCTGAGGTGGTTAGAAGAATTGACAATAAGATCAGTCCATTTATAGAAGCACAAATAGTTTCCATGGAATCATAAATTGAGAAGTCAATGGCCATTAATGTACATGAAATGTGTAGTGGTGTTTGGTGTACTGACTATGAATCTAAAGGGTATACATGAAGCAATTATATGTGCAAGAACATCCATGCAGTACTTAAAAAACATGTGAAATATATCATGAGGAACATGATGTCTACTCTTGTCCTATTTTTCAACAAGCTACACATAATAATGTGTTTGAGTATTATAATATTTATGATGCCTATACTCATGACACTAATGACTATTGTTTGATCAGCGACATCTGTGAAGCTCGAGCATGCAACATATACCAAACCTTAGTAGTAATTACTCAAGATAATGGTGGTTACTATGGTTGAGGAAGAGGGTGAGGATAAAGAGGTGGTATTTTTTCATCAAGGACCTATTACAAATGTGGGTCTCTAGACCATTATCAAATGGATTGCTTAGATTACTTGACATGCACTTTCTGTAAGAAGGACCACCGACTGGAAGAGTGTCCTAACTTATATGTAGTTATCACCAAGGAGAAAAATTAAAAGAGTGCCAAGATGATTTGAATTGATAAACCATAATGGTTTTCATGCCCAACCATCCGTATAGTTTAACAGGTAAACATTACCACTTATAGTGGGGGACAAACCCAATCAATAGCTAATCCTATCAAAAAAGTACAATGGGAAGAACCTCGAGCTAGAAAGGATCTTGATGTTTAACAGAAAAATGATGTCCTCCAAGATATGATGGATCTTGTATGAAAAATTCAATGAGATATTTAGTTTTTCAAATAAAGGATAAAATTTAATGTGTTATTATGCAAAGGGAAGCTAAACCTTGATATATGGCATGGGATGAGTTTCAGGAACTATGCAAGTGTATGTTGGATGAGGATATTGTCCCATAGCTCAAAATTTGGCTTAAGAGTCAAGCCCAAATATTGAATGATTTTCACCCTTACATCACTAGGAAAATTGAAGATCACTATTTAAATCATGATCAGTGACAAGACACTCTTAGTTCCTCTACTCAATTGGAAGATAGAGAAACATTGGTTAATGCTACTATTGATGGATGGGTAATTTGGGACATACTAGTAGACACCAGCATAGAAGTCAATGTCCTCACTAAGGATTCTTGTCATAAAATGTCTAGTCTAAGATTAATATGCTTCACCACATGTCTTATTTATGGTAAATAAGACTCATGCACACCCTATTGGGGTCTTCAAGAATACCATGATTGACATACTTAGAGTACCATTTAAAGCAAATTTTGAGGTTCTAAGGATAGAAAAAGTTAATGATGACCAATATCTATTAAGAAGGCCTTCATGTTATGAGAATAATGTAAAATTAAGCTTCAAGAAGCATTAAATTAGTTTTGAAAACATTTATTAGTGTGTTGTAATACCACTAGATCAAGCACAAGGGCCCCCTTATTTAGAGCCTATCCATGTTGATAAAGATATAAACTAGAACTATAAAATTATTACAAGGAATTATGAGCATTGATATCCCACTCTAGATGGTTTTATTTAATGGTTTGATACTCAATTCATCTTTGACACTACAAGCAATGCTTGTAATTATTGGGCTAATGGTGACTATGACCTCACTAATAAAGTATGTAGTACTATCAATAATCAAGAGACTATGACAAGTTTTTTTGCCTTAACAATATCCAAGTCATTAGGGGACCCATCATAGAGACACCACTTGAAAGACTTGATGAGGCTTCAAGGTTCCACAGGTAGATGGAAGTCCAAGACTTCATCCAACACCTTGAGGAATTTTAACACACTGATGAAGATCATCTTTGATCTTTGGTTCATCTCTTTGATGAAACAAATACACAATGGTGGTGAACCCATTATGAATGACTCCTATAGTGGGATTAGGTACTCTCAAACTTATGTGACTAGTTCCATCATGATAACAAAGTAAAGGGAATAATCAATTATAGTGGAATAAAAGCCCTGAGCCCCACATTGAATTGTGAAATAATATGATGAAATGATGAGTCCTACTAATCAAAATATTTATGGGTACATATATTTAATCTACACACTTAGACATGATCATGGTATGTTAATGAAGAGTGTCACATGGGTACTAGGTTTTGGCATCTACTAAAAGAAAACATGAAATTAGCATTGTCCTATTCTTCACCAAGAATGGATTTGTGCCTCACCCTCCAAGCCATGCATGAAGTAATAGTAGGTGAACCATTTCCTATGGAATAAAATCTAAGGATTATCCATAAGGACCTTGAGGAGCCCCTACACTTATTCCATGAACCGCCAATACACTAAGTACCTGCACCTATACAAGTCCTCAATCTAAACTGACGTGAAGAGATTTGCTTGGGAAAATAAAATCTTGTCTTCCAAGTAGATGAAGGAGAAGGATACAATCCACTTGACCCATTATCTAACCATATATATATTCATACAAAATTTGGCACAAGAACTATTCAAGACACAAGTACTGATATGGACAACCCCTACCATGGGCCTATTCATACTATTCAGTGCAACATCGACTTAGACCAAGAACTGAAGATGGATATAATAAGAAACTATTAGACTAAAATAAAAATTACAAAAATATTTGAGTACTAAAAGATCAACAAGATGTCTTCCCAAGAAAATATAGTGAAATGAAGGGATTCCACCCATCTTTAGGGAAGATACACATCAAGATAGTTGATGATGCTTGACTAGTGAAAAAATGTCCATATAGGATGAATCCTAATCTTTGGGTGTACATTAAAGAGGAGATTGATAGTATGCTCCACACTAAAGTAATCACTCCCATTGCTAAATCTAAGTGGGTCAGTCCCATGGTGATTATTATAAAAAAGGATGGACACATCCATATCTATGTGGACTATCGAGTGCTCAATGCATCCTCCATAAAAAATCCCTTTCCAATGCCATTCACCAAGTAAATCCTTGAAGGTGTTACTAGTTATGAAGTGTACTCCTTTATAGATGGATTCCTAAGTACCATCAAGTACAAATAGATAAAGAAGACCAACCCAAGACAAGTTTCACCACTGAATGGGAATCATTTGCTAATACTATTATGCCCTTTAGGTTGAAAAATGCCCTAGCAATGTTTTCATGAATAACAGTTGAAGCCTTTAATGACTTCATACATAAATTCCTCTAAGTCTGTTTAGATGACTAAACAATATATGATTTGGTCAAGGACCATTATTCTAACCTCAGACTTATGCTAGAACACTATTAGGTCTTGTAAATCTCATTAAAATTAAAGAAGTACCTATTTGTGACACCTTTTGGTGTGATCCTAAGGCATATTATTTGTAAGGAAGGAATCTTGATAGACCTAACAAAGGTATCTATTATTCTTTGCCTTCCAGTGCCCAAGACTCAGTATGAGGTTTGTGCCTTTCTAGGCCATAGGGGTCATTATAGAAAGTTCATTCATGGTTATGACAAGATTTTCATGCCCCTGGAAGAACTTTTAAAGTAAAATGAGAAGTTCATATGGACTTACTCCTACAAGGAAAATTTTAAAACACTCAAGGAAAATTTGGTCACAACTCCTATTGTCTAATTCCCCAATTGGATAAAGCCATTTTATGTTCATGTTGATACATCAAGCATGGACATTGGTAAAATTCTTACAAAACCATATGAAGGTCACCTGGATCACCCAATCTACTTTTCTAGTAGAAAGCTCACACCAGCTGAAATAAACTATACCACTATGAAGCATGAGGCACTATCAATGGTCCATACTTTGTAAAAGTTTCAATAGTACCTTTTAGCCACTCCTTTTATTTTCTACATAGATCATGAGGCTTTGATATACCTTGTCAATAAACTCATACTACATGGATGGATCTATCATTGGATTGTTTTGTTCTATCTAAGAATTCTAGTTTTTGGTGATGGTGAAACCTTGGAAAACCAATTATGGAGCTAACCACCTATCATGAATCAAGAAAGGAGAATCACCATGAACCATAGAGGATTACCTTATTAATGTACAAATTTCCTATGTGAAATAGGTTCTTGAATAATTAGAGGACATTGCAACATTCTTGACCACTAGTTTTGCACCTGACTATGTCACCTCACAAGTCAAGAAGCAACTCATAGTTTGTGTCATACCTTTTTAGCTTATAGTAGGTGTTTTTTACAAAATGGGCTGTGAAAAATTTCTTCAACATTATGTAATTCAACATGAGTGCATCAAGGTACTTCACAAGGTTCATGAAGGTATTTATGGTGGATACTATGCTAGAGAGGCTACCATGTGAAAGGTTTTGCTAACTAAATTATGGTGGCCAACTCTCTTCCAAGATGCTAAAGCATATGCTAAGTAATGTGACATATGTCAACATATAGGAAAACCTAATTAGAGAGATTGCATGCCTCTAAGGCCCATCCCTTCTCAATAACCCTTTGAAAAATAGGCTATTGATTTTATTGGTCCCATCACTCTAGTAGGATGATAGACAAGTTCTCAGTACATAATTGTAATAACTGACTATCTTATATGTTGGGATGAAACTACATTGACAAATGATTGTAATACTTCTACTGTTATGAGGTTCATCTATAAAAACATCATAACTTAGTTTGGATGCCCCCTAAGTTTCACAAGTGATTAGAGAACCCAATTTTTGAATGAGATAATTTTCATTTTACTGGCTAAGTTCATGATTGTGCACCATAAAACAACACCATATCATCTACAAGCTAACAACACTACTGAAGCTTTCAACAAAATCCTAGGTACCACTTTGACAAAGATCTATAACATTGGCTAAATAGATTGGGATGATAGGGTATCTATAGTTCTATGGGATTACCCAACAACCTACAAGTACCTAAATAAAATCATGCCATTTAACTTGGTGTGTGGCAAGGAAGCAGTCCTACTAGAAGAGTTCTTGGTATCATCTCTATGTATCATGTACGTAGGACAACTAGATAAAGAATCATCTTTAAAAGTGTGCCTAAAAACTTTATTACAAGTTTATGAGGCTTGATTCCTCTCTTATTAGATTTAGGATGTATAAAAATGCAAGTAAAAGGCATGACATGATCACCATATAAAAAACAAAACATTTTCTCTAGGAATAAAGGTCTCATCGTACGACTCTAAGTTTTCACACCACTCAGAAAAGCTCTGCATACACTAGGATGGGTCTTTTATAATACATAGCATTCAACCTATTAGATCATGTTGGTTACAAATGATGGATGGTTAGTTCCTCCTTGGAGATTATAATGGAATCCAACTTAGGTCGTATTTTGTTTTGGACTAGCTAAAATTGTTGTAATCAATAAGGCTTATGCCATTAATTTAGTATTTTTTTCTTTCAATAAAAGCACTACATTTGTTTCACACATATTTCCATTTTTTAATTTTGGTTTCTAATTTTTTATTATTTTCATGGAGGACCATGACATGTTTTAGTGTGGGGTAAGAAGTTAGGTTCAAAAAGGCAAATATGAAAAGCACACAAGTTACTTAGGTTCATGAGTTACATAGGCACATACGTTATTAAGGACATGCAAGGTACTAAAGGCACATGAGCTATTTAAAGCACAAAGAATTAAGGTTGCCACCATAATTTATAAATTTAAAAGAGACAATTGTCTCCCACCTCACAAAAAGCATGGGAGACAGCGTTCATCCACTTTAAATAAAGGTGTGAGATAAAACATGCGACTTATGTGAAAATAATAGTTATGAAAAGAAAATGTGCCAACAACATGATGGGTTAATAATGTTAATACATTAACTACAAAAATAAAGTATCCAAATGTCATGACCATTAAATATATACCTAAGAAGTTAGGTTCAAAAAGGTAAATATGAAAAGTGCACAAGTTACTTAGGTACATGAGTTACATGGGCACACAAGTTATCAAAAACCTAAAATATTTTAGGTTCATGATATTTTAGGTTCATGATATTTTAGGTTCCTGATGATGATATACCTAAACATAGAGATACATGGTATATCATAACATGCCTAGTCATCTAATGTACATAAATTGAAAGGCAAACATGGAAATTAAAAATCCCATAACATATAATGATAAGTCACTTTAAGTTAAAACAAAATGTCTCTCTTTATATATGTCATAATAAATTTTGAGTTTGAACAATATGACTCTCCAATATAATCACCTTCATATACAATGTGTCTCAAGATCTCAAAAATTAAAAAGAAAAGTATACAATGTGTATCAATAGGTATGATAACTCAAGACCTAACCTCCTCCTCTAGAATGGTCATGATGTTGAAGAGAGATGGGGGATATGGATCTTATAGCATCTCCTACTAGTAAAATCTTGAGAAACTATCTCTCCAGCTCAAGGGTTCCCATCTCTATTCTTGTTGGTGACTCCTTACAAGGTGTTAGCTAAAAGATTTGTCCTTATCTAAATAAATGTTTTATTTTGACTCCATACCCTTCTTATTTCAAGTAAAAAAAAAGTTAAACAATAAATGGGTGAACTATTAAGACTAGTTCCCCTTTGAATTAAGGTACAACTCCCTTTAAGATTTTCAATGAATTCAAATATTCAGATACACTTTTAACCAGAAAGTGTTTTAAAGTTAAAATAACATCCACACATCATCATGCTATGAATGCAAGATTTTATAACAATAATGGATAATAGAATACACATATTCTTTTTTCAATAACAATCAAATAGATAAACATATATATTGCTGAACCAGTAAAGGATAAAACATATATAATGAATTGTCTAATGGAAGAGTAATTACTATATGAAAGAAGATTTTACACAAAAAACCTAATTTCAAATACTCAAATGCACAAATCTAAGTATACTGCAATTGATTCTCCTTTTCATTCATAGATGAAAAATATTTTAGACAAACATCATATATATTGTCAACAATAGTAGTCCAGCCCTAAAATTTCTTATCTTTCTTTTCTTCACTATCTCTTTTTTATCTCCATCCTTTTTCAAATATATATAGTTGCCCTCTTTAATCAATCTTTCAAACTAAACTAGAGTTAAAGTAACTCTGACCCATATGGGATTTAGTTTTTTTACAAATTCACTTAAAGATAAGATTTGAATAGAAAAGTAACTGAATAACTGAATAAAAGAAACTATGTAAGTAAAATCATTGCTGAAGTGATGAATTAGGATCTCCAGATTTGTTGTGTTTGGTTGGATAGACACGTTGAGATTTCCATTCCTAAAATGCTGTAACAAACTCCTAGATTTTTGGGAGATTAGGAATACTGACATGCTTTATTCTTGCCTTCTAGATGTTTTTTTCCCTCCAAAATTTTCCCATCTTCTCTGCATGCTCCAGGAGTGTGTCGATGCAATGACAAAGGAGTGACTGTACCTTTGACATATGATAGAAATTTTTAGTTAATAAATTATCACTTTCTTTAATGGTGTTGATCTTTTCTTTGAAGGATTGAATCACAATATTGATGTCCTTTTCTAGTTTTCCATCATCGTTTATGTGTTTGACATCAATACTCTGTAGATCATGTTGTATTGACTAAATGAATTCAGTTATTTCCTTGATCATTTTTATAATTTTGATTCACCCTTGTCATGATACTGAATTCCTCCATTCAATATTTTTCTTACTTACATATAATACATCTTCATACAGTCATGTCAAATTCTTTTCTGACAAAATTTTTGTTATTCCATACTTTTGTACCTCATCAATCTGGTTCATCACACTCATCCATTTTCCTTCATATTTTATCCATAAAGCATTTTGAGTCTTCAAATCTTCAATAATAATTGTGGTTAGATCACATACATTCTTTAATTTATGAATATATTCCATACCTTTTTGAATGATGGCATCCAACCAATTATCAAATACCTTGGTAATCATTTTGTTTTTGTGTATTTGGTCTAACATCCTTTGATTGATAAGTGATTTTGGGTCAAAAGGTAGGGGGAAATTGGGCAATTGGTTGTGGATCTAGACTATGAATGGCATCAATGTACTCTACCATTGATTGCATAGTCTATTTTAACTTCTTTTTATCTTTTTCATCCTTCCAAGTTTTGATGACTATCCTTTTGGTAGACATTTCAAGGTGATGCACATCTATGGCACATGATGCAGTCCCAAGATATATCTTTTTAATTATAAAATCCTAAACTGTAGGATCTTAAACTTCCTCATTGGCTCTTGGCCAGGCTATTTATACATTTCAGTTCCTTATATTAGGGTTGATGTCTACCATGGATGTTATTTTTAACTTTTTGGATTTAGGAGTTTTCCCTAAACACTTACCATATCTTCCAAGGGCAAAGAAAATGGTACTATTTTCCTTTTATTGCTGATTCAACTTTCTAGCCACTTGGGTGCAAAGGCTGAGACTTCTTTATCAAGATTTGGTTGATTAGAAGGTATATTTGAAACAATCATTAGTTTAGTAGAATCAGAAAGAATCACTATCTATTGATATGTACTAAACTCTTCTGCCATTAGTGAATTAAATTCTTTATCACCTTTGGTTTCTCTTAAATCTTCTTCATAATTCAAATCCACAATTACTTTTTCACAAATCTAACTCTTTTTCTTGCTTTAGGTCCTTGATCTAGTGGCACAAGGAGGCAGAGTAGTTATAAGGGCCTTCTCAGATTCTTTGATGACAGGATCCCTTCCAGTTTTTGACTTGGAAGTACCTACATCATAGATAGTAATAAGCTAGTTAGAAGAGCTTATTGGGGATGATGATTCAATTATTGATGTACATTGCTGGGAAGTTATGTTTTGAGCTCCACCCAATTTTTACTCTCTCAACCATTTCTTAGTTTTCCTTATCATTGGAAGGGTCTTAACCTCAATTCTATCTTCTTCATTTTTATCCCAGTCAATTTTTAGAATAGGTGATTGCTTTATCTATTCAAATTATAGATCAGTCACCTATTGTTCATTATCAAAAATTCTAGAAATGTCCATATTTAAATTAAGGGTGATTATTTTCCCTAGGAAAAACCTAGACCATAGTCTTCTTCTAACCTTGAATTCATCTAAACAATCCTCCCAATAATCCTCCAATTGAGGAATATGTGAAAACCTTGTTCTAAGATCCAAGTTATCCCTGGAAAAACCTTTGCTGTCAAATTGGGATCTAGCCATGAAGTACTAAAAATTGAATTTTTTAAGATCCAATTCTAAATTCAAAGCATTGGATGTTGACTGGCATGAATAACGTCTAAGTTCAATAGGAAAAGATATACCGTATTTCTCTTTTATTAGGAATTTTTTTATGTACATGTGCTAATTATTTTTAGACTTTTATTAACACAAATCGATAAAAAGTATACCTAGGTAACCTCAAAGTTTCACCATCAAAACCCCCAACTCTAATATAAGTGAACTTGGAAAATTGAACGAAGAAACTACCATAAATGTTGATTAGCTGCATAGCTTTATTAGACAACCTTTTATTGATGTTGTTTGATAATTCAAAAGTCATTTTTCTAGTAAAAACATCATTAACCCTCTTATAATCTTCATAACAATTATGTATTTGTAACTGTGATTAATAATCATAAATTTTGTTGTCTTCAACCAAGAACACATAAGGTAATCCTACCCATTGTCTTGTAGACGCTAGGCAATAGAAGAGGTATGAAGACATATAAAGTTCTTTATTTTTCAAATAATTACTTAAACCCAAATGCAAATATTCAGCTAAATTTTTTTCCCCATCCAAATATTAATCTCCTTAGAGGATCACCTGTATGAAAAAGTACATCCAATATTCTCAATAATATGCATGAGCATTGCCCTTTAGCCTGTGTAGTAATATTATAATATCTTGTACTTATAGAATCATGTGATTTCTTATTAATGGTTTGGGCAGTCTTGAACCCCTTTTTTGGAATTTTAAAAGCTAATTCCTTGCAATCACACTCTTGTAAATTGCTTTATTTAATGAAAAATAACCATAGGAAGAAGTAATACTAAGGTCAGAATATGGTTCCTTGGGAGGAATTCTCATCACAAACATTAGGGTTTATCTATTGATATGTAGTAAAACATTACCATTTGCAATCCTAATGCACTTGTTCTTAGGTTCATATTTATTCATGCATTCAATAACTAATTTAGGGCATTGTATAGCCATGGAAAGGCGATGGATTTAACCGAACCACTTTCTATTATCTTCTGCATCATAGGATTTGACACAGGATTTCTAGCCCTTTCCTTAAAATCTTCCAAGTCATATTAGACTAGAGAGGTGTCCCCAATTTTAGAAGAAGAACATATGAGACCAAGACCATGCTCATAATCGAGACAAGCAGATTTCATGGCTACAGTTTGGAGCATATAAGGAAAAGAAAAAGTTTTGAAATTTTTAAATAATGCCATAAACTCAAAATAATTTTTATTTCCAACCAATTAATGAAAATGGCTTATAGTAAGATTAAAAATAACCTTAAATGTATCTAAAGTCACTACAAATTTGAGAAATCAAATATCTTATACCACTTGTGTTGTTCTCCTTTATATTTCCTAGTATGCTTGTTTGCTAAATTTGACTTGTTTTCTCTTGATACATATATTAACCAAATCAAATAATTAAACTGAAATAATACATGCTAAACATGATTGATAAGACATGCACTCTTACATATGCATTAATGGAAAGCATTTTTTATGCATGATTTTGATGAGTAATGATTATCTGTAACCTTGTAAAAATTCAAAATTTTCCACTTTATAATGAGTTTTAGATATATTCTCCTTTAATCTCCCACTAGTTTTAACTTAGAGAAAGCCTCAGGGCGAGATGAGAGTATAGTCATTGAGCCATTGAACCTTTGAACCAATGAACCATTGATCTTTTGGAAATGTGGTTCAACATCAAGGTTCAAAGATACAAGATGAACTACATAGGCCGACCAATAGTCACATGACCTTTCTAGAAATTTTGAACTTTAAAATAGTGAACCATTGAACTCTTGACTTCCGCTATGAGGTTCAAATGTTAGGTTCAAGTGGTAGGTTCAAACATTAGGTTCAATGATATATTAATTTATATAAGGGAAATAAGTGAACATGACTCTTTACAAAACATCAAGTATTAGACTTTTGAATCGTTGAACTTTTGAACTCTGAAAAAGGGTTTAAGTTCAATCGAAAGGTTTAAAGTCATAATTGAAATACACAAAAGGACACATAGTTCACTTTAAGAAAATTTGAACCATTGAACCTATTGAACTCTTGAACTTATCTAACTCTTGAACTCTGAGAAAGGTTCAAGTTCAAAGGTTCAATTGTTTTTAAAAAAATCACACACACAAAAGTCGATAAGCGGGTGAACTTCTTTTATGGAAAAATTCATGAAAAATTGAATAAGAGTGACTCAAAAAGTAACATTGGCTCTAAATAGGGACTGTATTTTATGACAAAATGTAGAGAACTCAAAAACTCTAGTTACGTATAAATAGAGACACAGAAAAGGAAGAAAAGGAGAAAGACAAACCAAAAATGGGAAAGGAAAACACAAAATATGACAAGGGAAAGGCTATGTACAAAATAGGGGACACCTTTTTCACAGTCAATACAAATTAAGATCCTACCCATCATAGGATAGGGGTAAAATAAATCCATCTAGATATTCTAATTTAAAAGAATTAAGACCTAGTACTTGATTAATTTTAAAAGGCCCTTTCCACAGTGAATCAAATTTTCCATGTGCTCCTTTAGGTTCTCTCCTTCTATCCCATAGAAATACTTCATCTCCTTCCATGAACTTTCTAGGTCTAGTTTTCTAATCAAAAATATTTTTAACCCTAGCTTGATGAGTAGTAATATGATCAACCAGTTCATTCCTCTCCTCAATTTTAGTTAAGTACATAACTCTTTTCTCTAAAGAATCTTGAAAGTACTAATCTTCAATAAAATTTTGTAATTTAGGCGCAAATAATTTAGGAGGTAATGATAACTGTGCTTCTATCCCATAAACTAGCTCAAAAAGTGCCATTCTTATTGCTCTTTTCAGGGTTACTCTATCAGCCCAAAGTGCTTCATATAGTTTCTTATGCCAATCTCTGGGGTTATCATTCACTAATTTCTTCATGATGGATATCAAATTTTTATTATTAGACTCTACTTGTCCATTCCCTTGAGGATAATAATCTAATGAGTGAGAAAGAGAGATACTATGTTCATAACAAAATGAAATAAGTTTCAATGAAGAAAAACCAGTAGCATTATCTGCCATAATCTTATGAGGAACACCAAAACATACCAGTATATTTTATTTGAGAAAATTACATACCACTCCTAAATTGGTTCTCTTCACAGGAGTTGCTTCAACCCATTCCATAAAATAATCAATTGCTGCTAAAATGTTCATATGATTGACACTTGAAGGAGGTGAAAGAGGCCCAATAAAGTCTACTCCCCATTGTTTGAAAGGTTATTCAATAATGATAGTCCTCAGAGGTAATGTTGCAAGTTCTGATTGTATTGAAAATAATTTACATTTTTCACAGTTAGCCACCTATTTATATGTGTCTTTGAACATACCTGGCCAATAATAACAATTTCTAAGGATTTTGAAGGCTGTGATTGAAGAAGAGAAATGCCCACCATAGGCTTCATTATGAAAAACTTCCAACAGTTTAGATTGTTTTTCCTTATCTACACACCTCAGAAAGGTTCCATCTAATCCCTTTTTGTATAGGACATCACCCCAAATCACATATTTTGTTGATTTTAACTTTAGATTTCTTTTCTCCTTCAAGGATAAGTGATTGAGACAGTCTTTATAAGTAAGATAGTGTGCCACATTTAGGAACCATAGATCTTGTAAGCTCACCAATAAGATAGTAAGAAGTTCTTCTTTTTCTTCTTTGCTTCTAGCTATCAATTTACACAAACCTTGACCTTTAACTAATTTGGTTGGCTTAATCTCAAGGTTGTATTCTTGAATTTTAGCAACCCATGTTGCTCTATTGTTCATCCTAACTTCTTATTGAGTCGAAATGCTTTTCACAGCTGAATTAGGAACAAATACAACTGAATGAGAATGAAGTATTGTAGACACCACAAATGTGTCTGCACCTTGGTTCTCCCCCCTTGTCCATCTCAAACCCCTATCCTAACCCGTGGCCTTAGTCCCCTCCATTCATTTGATTAAAATAACTTAAATATTTTAATTAAGTGGCCCCCTTTCCACCTCACCCTTGCCACCTTGGATCCTCCCTTGAATCCCTCCACCTTCCCCCTAGCATTTATTATGCCAAATCTCCTCATTATCTTTCCCTCCATGCCCATTTAAGCACCCTCATGACCGTTCTTCCCACAATCCCTCGCCCGGCAGCATGCGAGAATGCGCAGAGGCTATTTTTAGCCTCTGTCCCCATTCTGCCACCGCCGACGTCGGTGACCCTTCGGCTGACGTCGGCGAAACTGCCGGTGTCGGCAGCCTTCAATACCCCTTTCTGCATCCGTTGCAGCCCCTGGACCCTTGAGCTCGCAAACAGAATCCTCTCGGCGCTTTGGCATTCGACTCTCTTCTCTCTGGACCTCGTGCAACAGCAGCAACAGAGGCAGGGACTTTAGTTTCTTTAGTTTCCTCTTGCAACAAGTCTTCTGTGGCTCCAACAACAGCTCCTCCGTTCTTCAGTCTGCAAGCCAAAAGGTAAGCAATTTCATTATGTTATTTCATTCTTTTCTTTAAGTTTTCAGTTATCTACTGTCTTCTATTGGCTGTCCTTCCCCTGAGAGGCTGAAAGGCCTTCTCAGACCCTGTCCTCTGTCCATCTCCCTCTTTCCTGTCCCCCTTTCAATCTAGTCCCAGACAACTTCCTCGTCCCTCCTGCCAACAAAAGACCCTGCACAGGGCACCCAACTAGACTCAGACCATTCTCCAAACCATCCAAGCATGTCCATAAACTCTGTCTCAGACCCATCCACGGACCAAAACCAAACCAGACCCGACCACAGGCCACAACCTCGACCGACGCCAGTCACGTCCCCAATCGACGTCGGCAGGATAACCGACGTCGACAGATCAGATAACCGACACCGGCAACATTTCCGACCTCGGCGACTGTCATCAGCCCGACTGCTCCTTTCAGGTAATCATTTGTCTTTTCTTTCCTTCCTAATTTGTTTATCACTTCTGTATTCTGGCATCCTGCATTTTCTTGTTCTTTTATCTGTCTGTTATCAGTGGGTTGACCTCCCTTGAGGAAATTTTCACACTTCTGGGAACAAGCTTTCGCTTGGCAACCCACCGCCTATCCATCTAACGTTTTTCTTGTCCAAGCTCTTTTTCTTTACAGGTGTCATTCCTCCACAGCCAAAGAGGGGTGCTCACAAACGTCTGGATTACGGTGCGCGATCTTCATCCAGGTACTTCACATGCCTTGTCCATTATCTCTTTAGTTTCTTCTCTCTCTTGAATCTGAAAAAGCAAAATTTGAATAGAAACATTCTGGCACACCCGGTGGGACCCTAGGTTCCTCCTGGGTTCCTTTTCTTCTTCATTCATTTAGGAGCATTAGGTTCTTACCTTTTCTCCTCCTTTTCTTCTCAATGACACTATAAGCAGGAATTAAAAAGAATCCTTCTTTTCTTTCTTGCACATTCTAGACTAGTCCAACGTCATACTCTCAACCCTTTCTCAAACTTGTCTTCATAACAAACATCACATTTCGACTTGGGCATTAAAACACTTTGCATTCATTTCTGCTTGTGCTTGCATCTTCTTAGTCCACATCTAGTAACTTAGACGCATATTAAATAAATTGTAGACACTTGATGTTACACTACCAAACCACATGCACTAAAACGAACATAAAACTTACTTGAGACAAGGCCCGACTGGGATTTCATCCCCCAGCGGATACCTTACCTGTCCCGGTGACTCTACTTGGATTTCATCACCAAGGGGGAAGTCCACTCCGTTCTCTGGCGGAGGATAAACTCTAGGCGAGGTATATCTTGGCTAAGCGAGACCAGCTAACCAATGGAATCGTGAAGTGAGGGGAGCTTGCTCCTTAGCACCAGGCCACGTACCAGACCCTAACATAGATTTTTGAGCACCTAAAACAACACCTAAAACCATCTTTAGACCGCCTTCTTCTAGGGCCCTTCTTGCAGCCAATCTCCCCAAACATTCATCTAAGGCATAAGCCACAGCTTCTAAAGTTAATTCCTAGGATTTATCGCTTAGGCTTGTCTGTCTCTCTCTATTTTCCTCTTCTCATCTGTTTGTTTGAGTGAGTGAGGATGCTTTCTTCATTGTTTTTCCAAGAATCTTCAAATCTTTTGGTTCTCTGGAAAACACAGTCACCGACATCGGTTCTTCCATCGACGTCGGCTTTCCCCTGTCACCGGCATCGGTTCTACCACCGACGTCGGCTTTCCTATATTACCAGCATCGGTTATCTGATCGACGTCGGCCATATCTCTTATCGACATCAGTTTTTCAACCGATGTCGGTCTCTGTCACTGTCCTTTTTTTTCAAAACCAGCAGCCTAAAACCTAGCCCTTCTCTGTCAAAGACTCCATCCTGGTTTTCTGAAACTGAACAACACAGTTTATGAAATCTGAACCTTCTTTGCCTTGCATGGTTTTGACTCGTAGCCAAGCTAAGGCTCTTGTCAACCACGCCAGCCGCCAACCACTTCTACCTACCCCATCCGTGACCGAGCCTACAATGGAGTTCAACTCAGAGACCGAAAGAACTCCTACCCGTCTAACCCCGCCACAGACTCCTATTGTCTAAGAAGGGGACCAAGATTTCGAACGATTCTTGGACCTCAACGTCAAGGCCATACAACATTATCTCGCGCATAGCCGAATGCGAGACTCCTTGGGCAATCCAATCTACGAAATGCCAACCTCCCTTGCCACAACTACGGCTGTATCGACAGCATCCGTAGTCCAACCTTTGGACACTCAAGCCATCACTTCGACCACTGACCAGACTTTGACCAATCCTCCAAGTGTGGCCTCTCCCTCTATCATTAGGCCCACTTCCACCGGAGTTTTAGCCCCCTATCAACCTCAACCTGCTCAACCGCTATCCGCTCCTTTTCAGAACCTTGTCGTCTCTATTCCGCCTACCCTGGCCCCTATCAACACCAGGGTGGCTTCTTATCCATTGGCTCCCGTTACCACAGTCCAACCTCTCGTAGCAACATCGGGCCTAGCTATGCCTTCTACCCAACCACCTTTAGCCTCTTCATCTATCCCTACGACTAGTTACCCCTATGTTGCACCTTTATAGGGGCAACCGACTACGTCATATGCCTCCCCTAGCCTCTTCCAAGCGCCCTACAACTTAGGGGGCACGCCACCCGTCAATCCGTCGGCAGACATCATCAAAATGCTGATGGACAAAATGACCAGTCTAGAGACCTCTGTTTCCGGCTCGCGCAACGCTCTCTCATACGAGCAGATCTGCAATGAGCCCATTCATCCTTCTGTCCCAATCAGACCATATCCTAGCCAGTGGGAGCTTCTGAAGTTTTCTCGCTTTCAAAACAAGGAAGACCCACAGCAACACTTGCGGGCATTCAGACATGCCTGTTACCTCATCGGCCATGATGATGCGTTACTCTTGCGCACATTTCCTATGTCTCTCTCGGGTGCTGCGCTTGACTGGTACAGCTCCCTTCCCAGCCATTCTCTCTTCTCATTCACACAATTGGCCCAGCTCTTCCTCGATCACTTTTCTATCAACATAACCAAGAAGGTCTCGATCACGGACCTCTATTCTATCTGGCAATTCGAGGACGAGTCCATAGCCGACTTCGTTGCTCGATGGAGAGGCCTCATCAACCAACTTTCCTTTTCCTTACCCCAAGCCGAGCTTATTGAACTCTTTTCCCAAGCCTGCGCCAAACATATTTCTTCCACCCTGAGGGTTCAAACCTTCTACACTTTTGACGAGGCCTTCACGATGGCCCGCAAACTTGAGTTGCGTGCCATCGAGGAGAATAAAGTCAAGTTGCGGAGTAAGAATCCCAGCTCTAAGACCAATGACTCTTCTTCTGTTAAGCCATCATCATCTAATTCTAAATCCAAGGCTTCAGCTAATGCTGTGGTTGTTAGACCTTCATCTTCTTTGACCAATCAGCCTGAGCCATCCACATCTTAGAGCGCCACTCGCCAATTCCAGCAAAGATACGTACAACGATGGTATACTCCTCTCAGAGAATCATACGCGTCTGTGCTGGAAAAGCTTGTTAAACAGGGGGCCCTCAATCTCCCTCAAGCCCAACCTCCTCCACAATTCGATCCCTCACGCACCATCCCCGTGTGGTATAGGGAGCAAGACTTTTGCAGCTTCCATCGTGTTAAGGGCCATGACACAGAAAACTACAAAACTTTTAAGAACATAATCCAAGACATGCTTGAAAAGGGGGATCTCATCTTAGACAATCCAAATGCACCTCCTAATCAAGCCATTGACATCTTCAAACAACCTTTTCCCAATCATCCACCAACTTAGAACAACGTTCAGACCTTAATTGATGACAATCATGAACACAATATTTGAACAGTCAATACGGTCTCTCCCTTCATCCCCAATTAACCTCAAGAGGTTAGTCCATCAATCAGTCCATCACATGTGGACAAACCTCTCTCCCCGGCTAGTTCTTCATTGACCTCTCTCATCTTAGAGGACGCCTCGGCTTTACCAGCACCACTGGTCTCACCGTCCTCCTTTCTGCTGCCTATGGAGGACCCGACCCTTCCTACTCCTTAGCCACAAGTGGAGGGCACCATCATCCCTGCCCTTTACCCGCTGGAGGAGCCTCGCTCCCTGGTTTCTTTTCCACCCGGGGAAGAACTTGTCTCCCCTTCGTCTTCATCTAAATCTGTCATGACTTCACCACACCATGCGTCTAAGACCACTACACCCATCTCGTCTTCAACCTCGCAACCATCAACATCTTCTTCTCAGCCATTTTCTCGGTTAGTGGAGAAAATCGCGCTTCTCCCTCCGAGGAAAGTGACGCCTCAGGTGTTGTGGGAGCGTCTTAAAGCCCTTCAACATACCCGTGCCCTCTCATCACATGCTGCTAATCCTCCCAAGGTAGAATCTCGTCAGACTCTTGACAAAGACCAGACTCTCAAACCTCAACCAAACCCATCAAAACCGAAACCTGCATCTATCTCGTCTAAGCCCATCAAATCATTTGGCATTCATCCTGTCTCCACCCTCACTCACCCGCAAGTGAAGGTGGACCTAGGCCAGACCTCAACCAGTAGCAGTCTTCCAACCAAATCAAAGAAGACTGCCAGACCACAGAAGCGAATGCCTCCTTCCCTGTCACCATTGCCATCCATTTTAGGCCCCCATCCTTTGACCTTGGCTAGCATCCTTCCCACTCCGGCCTCCAAACAAAACTCATTGCCTCCTTTGCTTCCTCTGCCTACCTCCAGCCGTCCCTCTCCCAAAAAGACGGTACCAATCACCAAGAAAGAGCCGTCTCCGTCTGTCACCGCACCATCAACCCATAAGGTGGTACGAAAACCTCTTCTAACCTCGCCTAAGCAAAAGTCACCAACCTTGTGCATATCAACTGGCACGGACCCCTTAGTGGGCTCATACTCGTTGATATTGCACCGACTTCTGCAGACCTCCAACATAACCCTTCCCCCCATCAAGCCTTTCCAACCTCTCGAGTCCAAGCCCTCCTGGTTCGACGACACGAAAATTTGCTTATATCATCGTACACCAGGACACGACACCGAGACTTATTGTGCCCTCAAAGCCGTCATCCGCCGCTATATGGAGAAGGACACTCTTCTCCTTGAGGACACTCTTGACCAGACCCCGACTCCTTCCCATCCAACCCCTTCTACCACGTCAACATCTCACCAGCAAGACACGACCCCTTCTTCACCTCCTATTTTTGAAATCAATGTTATTCGTATAACCACTAGGTCGCAAAAGGACAAGGCAAAAGAAAAAGCTGCCATTCCTTGGACCTATCCCTTCGTCAAGCCACCTCTTGCGCCCAAGCCTAAAATTTCTATCCTTGGCGCATCCCAGCCTTCTTCGTCTTTCTCTTCTAGACCAATTCACGACTCCATGCTGAAGCAGCTTCACCAGACACCTGTAAAGATGTCTCTTTATGACCTTATCCAAACCTCACCTCAGCACCGACAAGCCCTCATCCAAGCCTTGCAGGCAGCGGAGGTCCAACCCGAGGACCCCCAACCACTCGCTGCCCTCGTCCATTCTTTATCTCCTGTCACCTCCATCACATTCAGCGATTCTGAGATTCCCGCATCTAACACGAAAGATCAGGACGCCGCCCTCTTCATCACTACCTATGTTGATCGGACACGCATTAAACACGTTATGATCAACGGCGGCGCTAACATCAACATTATCTCTACCCACGCCTTTGATCAGTTGGCTCTTCCCAAGAATTGCATCTCCAAAACTAACGCGATCTTACGCTCTTTCAATGACACCACCGCCATGACCATTGGCACAGTCATCCTTCACATTCGCGTCAGTCCACGCACAGTCTCGGAGCTCTTCTATATCATCGAAGGAGAGTTTCAATACAACCTTCTACTGGGCTGACCTTGGATCCGTGCCATGGCTTGTATACCCTCCACCCTGCACCGTTGTGTGAAGTTTGAGCATGACGGGCAAGTCCACACCATTCCCGTTGACCCTTCACCCTTCAAGACTTGCAACACAACCTATCGTCCCAATGATGTTCTCATTCCCATCAAGCCGTCAACTCCGGCACCGCCTCCATTTGCGGAAGCTTCGACCAGTTCGCAATCGGCAGTCGCCCTCACTTCTCCTCTTTAAGCGCCGACCAAAGACCCCATGGAAGACATCTTCCAACGACTATCACTTGGAGAATATCGCTTGTTGACCCTAGACATGTTCCAAACTCCGCAAGAGTATGGACGCCTTCACCTCAGTCCCAATTACGACCATCGGATCAGGATGGTCGTGCCTTATGGTCCTCCTCACTTCTAGACCAACTTTGTCTATGGGGGGCTCAATCAAGCTCCTACCAATGGCAATTCCCTCTCTTCACCCCAACCTTTCACATTTGATTTCTCATTTCTTGGCAACCCCGCCTTTGCACACACTTACCTTCACAGGTGTGCATGGAAGGGTTTTGGTTTCGGACGTTATGAGCAGGGCTCCCATCAACCCATCGAGCCGCTCAATGATCGCGATGCCAAGAAACGGTATGGCCTGGGATATCATGACCCCACTCAGGCTCCTTCCGACCTTTGTCCCGAGCCAACCATTGACCAATCTCCTCCAAACTCACCCATTTCTCCTTTGTCACCTACGGAGTCAGTGGTTTCCATCCCTCCTAGTTTTTTTTTCCATAAGCACCATTCGCCTGGAACCCCTGACCTATCAGCTCAATGGGGTGTCCAGGTCTCTCCCTCTCATTTTTCCTAGCATGGTAGAGGATGAGTCGGCAACCATTCACACTGTCCACTGCGTTGACGATGACGCCATCCTTTCCTACATGGGTGCCGACGACTCTTTCATCCAACATTCCCTCCCTTTTGAGACCCAGGTTATGTTAAATGAATCCACCATTGACATCAACCTCCCTTCTTATTCTGATGTTCCTCACATCTTAAAGATTGGCCAATCTTTAGACGCTCAGGAGCAGCTTGACTATGCCCAGTTCCTTTCCAACCATAGCAAGGCCTTTGCCTGGACTTACAGCGACATGCCTGGCATCGACCCCACTATTGCTATCCATAACATTGTCACCAAACCAGAGGCTAAGCCTGTTAGGCAAAAGCTTCGAAAGATGCATCCTCGCATTGCGCTCCTTGTCAAAGAGGAGCTTCAGCGCCTTCTTTCTGTCTCCTTCATCCAACCCATCGATTATCCACAGTGGGTCTCTAACATCATCCCAGTTACTAAAGCAACTGGGGGGATTTGGATCTGCACGGACTATCGCGACCTTAACTTAGCCTGTCCCAAAGACGACTTCCCTCTTCCTAACATTGACCAACTTGTTGATCTCACGGCCGGCCATGAGATGCTATCTCTCATGGATGGGTTTTCAGGATACAATCAAATCCTGATCGCACCAGAAGATTAGCACAAGACTACATTCATCACCCCATGGGGGACTTTCTGCTATCGAGTCATGCCTTTCGGCTTGAAAAATGCTGGTGCCACATATCAGCACACCATGACCTACATTTTCCACGATCTCCTCCACAAAATCATGGAGGACTATGTGGATGACCTTCTCAGCAAGTCCAAACTTCGCTACGACCACTTGACCATTCTCACAATCATCTTCTCTCACCTTCTGCAATATAATGTCTGCCTTAACCCCAAGAAGTGTGTCTTTGGGGTCCTCTCAGGCAAGCTTCTCAGCTTCATCGTTTCCTTCCGTGGTATCGAGATAGATCCTGCCAAGATCCGCACTATCCTCGAAATTCCACCCCTGACCAATCTCAAGCAGCTTCGTGGCCTACAAGGGAAGCTCCAGTCCATTTGCCATTTCATCTCGCAGCTTTCAGACTGCTGCCAACCTTTTCATCATCTCCTTAAGAAGGACGTCTCCTTTAAATAGGATGAGGACTGTCAAGAGGCTTTTGAAGCCCTCAAAAGCTATCTGGTCTCTCCACCAGTCCTCATTCCACCTAAAGATGACCAACCCTTCTACCTTTATATCTCTGCCACCAACCATTCGTTAGGTGCCATGATCGCACACCGAGATGAGCATCATCGTGAGCAAGTGGTTTACTACATCAGCCGAACACTGGTCGACTATGAAACTCGGTATACTCATACCGAGAAACTCTGTTTGGCATTAGTCTTTTCCGCCACCAAGCTCCGCCACTATCTCCTCAACCACAAAACCTTTGTCGTCACTCACACTGACCCCCTCAAGTACATGCACTCCAAGCCATATCAGAATCAACATATGGCTCGGTGGCTTATGCTGCTTACTGAGTTTGACCTCAAATTCATCCAGCAGAAATCTATCAAGAGAAAAACCATCGCTGACCAACTGGCAGATGCCCCTCTTCCCGACAACCAACCTTCACACTGTGAGTTCCCTGACGAGTCCATCGCTACCCTTTCCACCGATGACACCGTCTACCAAATGACCATGTTCTTTGACGGCTCCAAATGTCAATTCGGTGGGGGTGCGGGGGTCATCCTCATCCCACTCGAAGGGGAGCCCATGCCTCTATCTTTTAAACTTGACTTTGATTGTACCAATAATATGGCTGAATACGAGGCCTTAATTTTGGGACTTCAGACTACCCTTTCCCTCCACATCAAGTCTATCAACATCTTCGGTGACTCGCAGCTCGTCGTTAATCAAGTTAACAGTTCATATCTTTGTAAAAATAAAGTTTTACAGAGGTATAAGAATCGTGCTAACCTTTTGGCATCTTTTGACCATTACCTCTTGCAGACTGTTCCACGCTCTATGAACAAGTTTGCCGACACCATGGCTTCTCTTGCTTCGCATATCCCGTTTTCATCATCATCATCTCACCTTTTTGTCATAGTGCATCGTGTACCTTTGCCTTCATACATCTCTCCTCACATTGACCATATCAACACTATCAATTCTAGCCCACGAAATGACTGGTATAAGCAACTTGTGGACTACTTGTCTCTTTCTGTCACTCCTCCCAACCTCTCTAGCAATGCGCGGCGAGCTTTCATCAAGCGCACAGCTCGCTATACCATGCTAGGGGGTCTTCTTTATAAGCGAGGCTTCGACGGCCTCCTTCTTCGCTGTCTAACCTCCACTAAAGCTCCTCAAGCCATAAAGCAAGTCCACGACGGGATTTGTGGTGGACACTTCAGTGGAAACTCAGTTGCCAAGCGCATCCTTTACCTGGGTTATTATTGGCCCACCCTTCATCAAGACTGTAGCGACTATGTTCAACGTTGCATCAAGTGTCAGCAACACTCTAACCTGCTTCATCTCCCCAGCCACGCCTTGCAAGTCGCTCAGGATTTTTGGCCTTTCTCTCAGTGGGGCTTAGATCTTATCGGTGAGATCAACCCTCACTCGTCCCTTCATCATCAGTCCATCATCACTGCCACTGAGTATTTCACCAAGTGGGTGGAAGCCATTCCTCTTGTCTCCATAAAAGTTGACAAAATTGTCGACTTCATCAGCAACCACATTATCTGTCGTTTTGGTGTCCCTCACAAAATCATCACCGACAACGGCAAGTCCTTCAAAAACAAGACTGTCCAAAAACTATGCGACTCATTTGGCATCAAACTCAGCTTTTCTTCGCCTTACTACTCACAAGCAAATGGGCAGGCTGAGGCTTCCAACAAAATTCTCACCAAAATTCTCATGAAGGTGGTCAACGATACAGGAAGGGATTGGCACATTCATATTCTCTTCGCTTTGTGGGCCTACCGCACTAGCATCTGAACTTCTACGGGTGCTACTCCCTTCTCCCTCGTGTACGGAGTAGAGGCTGTCTTACCTCTCAAAGTATAAATCTTGTCTCTCTACATTTCCCTGCATGACATTCTCTCCAATGATGACTTTCATCAAGATCGCTTAGCTCAACTTGAGTTACTCAATGAGCGCCGTCTGACTGCCCTCAATCATCTCCATGTCTACCAAAGTCGCATAAAGTGGGCCTACGACAAAAATCTGTGAGAACGAGATTTCAACATCGGAGACCTCATCCTCAAAGAGAATCAGCATGTGACCAATATGGAGCGAAGTAAACGAGGCAAATTCACCCCCAATTGGCTTGGACCTTTTATCATCACGCACAAGTATGGGTTAGGGACTTATCATCTGTCTTCCCTCGATAGACAGCCAGAACCTGAGCCTCTTAATGCGTTGCATCTTCGACCATTCTTCTGTTAGTCGAGTACTCGCCTACTTGACACGTAACTTGAGCTCATCCCTTGAGCAATCCTCATCCTCTTAATCCTCATCCCTTTCAACCCTATTCCCCTTTAACAAGTCCTCTACAACCCTTTTATGATGCATGCATGCTTTGCCCTAATGAAAGGGAGTCCTTGAACTTCTACAGTCTTGTCCATGACCCAAAAAAAAAAAAAAAAAGAGAAATATATCAAGATGTCAAAATATAAACAAGGTCACAAAATCAAATCAAAAAGACAGACTGCTCCCTCGAAGGACAGCTGTACTATCATTGCTGTAGCTAATAGACTGATCCCTCGAAGGACAATTATTCAAACATTATAAAGCAAAAATATAGACCACTCCCTCGAAGGATGGCTATCAAACAACAACCTTTCTTAGAAGCTTCCCGCATTGATCAGCTTCGCAACATGACCACTCAATCAAAAGACATCTCTATGTAGGCTTCCCGCATCGATCAGCCTGCACCAAAAAAAAAAAGAAAAAAAAATGAGTCATGGACACGCCTATAGTCGTTCTTGGGTCACCTATAAAAGGGGCAAGGTTCTTCCTGCCACCAAAAAGGGTTACTACATCCCCTCCTATCACCTGCTCAGGGGACTTCGAGCTCACTTTAATGTCAAAGTGATTCGATTACCATTCTAACACCACACTGGTCAACAGCGTAATGCATGAACGGGGCTTTGGTTCTAATAACCCCTATCTATGCTTCCTTTCTGGTCCTTGTCAATGAAAGAGCAATTTGCCTTTCATCTTTTCTCTACACTTTGGTCACATTTAACCACACCAATTGTCGACTCATCTTTAACCAAGCCATTTTCATCATTTTCAGTTGACATCATCCTAGTCCACTTCACATAGTTTCCATGGACACCAATACACATGGGAACTACCGACCAGACCCAATTTATGTTAAGCATAAACCAATACTTGCTGAAGCATAAATAGACTTCCATTCATTTTTAGCATACATCCATCACGACTATGGAAACTTGCTAGAGATGAAAGCCTCTCGACCAATATGACATTCGTAGCATCATCTTACCCTCATCGTTTTGACACTTGACCACATCCAATCATTGATCAATCAGACCTTTTGTCCGAACTACATTGGTCTGAGGCCCTATGACCAGGGCTATGTAGGCAGCACTCAGATACCACATCCTCTGAGGTTAGCTCGACCACCCCCGTTTGTTTGTCTCCCTGATGGACAAACCTTCTTTCCTCCTTTTAACCATGACCTCGACTTTGACCAAGACCAATCAATCTCTCTGACCCTTCCTCCCTTTTAGGGAGAACTACATAGGCCTGAGGCCCCTAACAATAGGGGCTATGTAGGCAGCACTCAGTTGACATGGGGTCTTTTAGGGTTAGCTCGGCCACTTTCTTCATCACTTTCCTCCATCTCCTACTCTCGTCACCTGTCAATCACATCACAGTCAATAACATATTCACATAATCATTAATCTATTCTCATTTTCATTATAACATCATAAGTCATTGTCATAAATTTCATCCATCATAACTCATTAAATATTTACATAATCCACAAGTTAAACATTCCATATCACATCTATCATCATCTAATCATCATAAATCACTATATAATCATTAAACATAACCTAATCATTATCCTCATAATCATCATACATATCATATCAAAACATGCATCATGAAACACACTAATATCTATAACATTTCCATAACACATCAATAGCCAAAATCTCATCATCTATATATATCAAAAATCAGTTTTATACAAAGCAGACACAATCTATATCTGTCTCTCGCTCTCAAAAATCAAATACATCTCTCATCTTCGGCTCGCAGGCCAGTATATACATCAAAACATGGTACAACTCTGGGACTGCCCTCAAGGCTGTGGCTGTGGTGGGGGTGGCGGTGGTCGAGAAGAGGCTGTATCCCCTCCTCCCTCTGATCTCTGCCATCTGCGTGACCCTAAAGCCGTCGCTCATGACATCAATCTCTATCTGCTCTACTCTGCCCTCATCTCTGAGTATCGTTGTATATGAGGGATCCCCCTGATGGCCCTCTCATAGTACGCAATCTCGTCCAGCACATCATTGTATCTAACCATAGATACAGTCTGTGGTGGACCCATCTGCCCTGCCCATCTACCCTGTCCTGACCCCTGTGGCTCTGGCTGACCTAGCTATACTGATGCTGATGGTCCTGCCCCCTGTGAAAATGACGGCTACTGCAGTGGGCCCTGCCCTCCAAAACTCTATCCTGCACCTGCCTGTGCCTGAGCTGCAGCCAGCTGTCCCTGTAACATAGTGACCTATGCTGTCAATGCTGCCACCTGCCCTATCATCACCGTAAGCTACCCAGTCACCCCTGCCAGCTGACCCTACAAAACTGAGACCTGGGCCTGAGCCGTGTCCCTCTCCTCACGCACTGTATTTCATTCCCTGGTGATGGCCTATAGATCTAGCTGCTGCCTGACCTGTACCCCTCTGTACTGACCTACCCACCATGCCGTGTAAGCCTCTATATACCCTGGGTTGACTATCCCAGGTCCTACCAGCAACTCCTCAAAATTAGGCTCCTCTGTCTCTTCTGGGAGTGGGAGCGGCGCCTCTATGTCATCTCGCCTATACTGTGGGAAGGCGGGAGGCACATCCTGTAGCAGCCCGTACTGGCACCGCACTCTCTCTGTAGGGATCCTCTCAAGCTCACTAGCTTACCTGCCCCTAATCCATCGCCTGCTCTGCAAACCAACTAGCTGCTCTGCCTGGTCCCTGAAAGCTGGATACCCCAGGTATGGTCTCCAGATAATGTCTGCTGAGATCAAGCCCTCCAGCACTCCTCTGTAGTGATCAACGTCCCTGACCACTCCATCCACCCGTGTTTGCGCCATAACCTCATGCCATCCCCTGAATTTGACCCTGAAGTCAGCCTGGATCGCCACTGGGAGGCCGAGAGGTCGTGTGACCACTATATGCTCGTAGGCCCAGCAGTGAAGGAGGTGGCCTACACATAAGCTGTACCACCGCCATCGGCTGATGCCCCATAGCTCTCTATACACTTGAGCCAAAAAGATGGGTGCCTAGGCGAACACTGTCCTCTGCTCTATCATATCCACTAAAACTCTGGTCAGGACCACCAGGAATCTGCCTCCCTCTACATCTGGCAATGCATACACTGTGATGCCAATCATCATCAAAATCGCCAGTCGATGGGCATCCTCATCCACCGCGTATAATGGCTCATAGGCAAAACTCGCTGAGTGGTAGCTAATATCCACGGCGTGCTCTCCAAACAGCGTAACCATATGAATATCATGCACCTCTCTCGAGCACGCATACAAGTCTGCCCCATGCATCGATAACCACAAAATTCGATAGACATCCTCCACCGTAACTGTCATCTCGCCCGTGGGCAGGTGGAAGGTGTTGGTGGCATGGTCCCACCACTCGATCAACGCCACCATGAGGCTCACATCCCTCGCTACTCTGCAATAGTGTCTTAGCCTGCCTAGTCCAACAGCGCTCATCTGCGCCCACTCCTCGATGGGCACGCCTCCTTGCATCTACATCAGCAAAGTCGGGAGGCGATCCCGCAGCATCAGAGTCTGCCTCCCCTGCATCCATCCATAGACACATTAACATTATTCTTAATTTTCCTATTTTACCAACTGATTTGACTATCCAAGCCTACCCTGACACTCGGGAAGCCCTTGACCTAACTTCAACCCCTCGACTTAAGCATTTTTTTATTGCTCTTTCTAACCAGGCAGCCACTGACATCGGTTAGCGTGTTGGCAATGGCACTATACTAACTAATGTCGATCACTTATTGATCGACGTCGGCATGTTCATGATCGACGCCAGTCGCTAGTCGGCCGACACCGGCGGTATCGCCGACGTCGGCGACTGGTTCGGCCCTAGGGCCAAACGGGGCGAGCCCTAATTTTTAGGGCTTCCCCATTTCATCTCCTAAACTACCCAAAACACCCTCTAAATTGCTCCTAAACCCTCCTAGCCAACTTACCCGCCTTCCTAGCTACCCTCCCCCCTCAATTCTTGCCTAAAATAACAAAAATTTCAAAAATGAATTCAAAACCAAAATGAATCAGATAGGGTTCAGAGACCCTCCTACCTCATCCCATCGACGCCGGCGTGGTGGCACGATAGGCGCCGCTGGTGGTGGACCTCCCGCCGGTCCTCTACTCCCCTCTGCCATCGCTTTTGTCCTCGTGGCTCTGCAGAATTCACTTGGTCCCCACACGTCCCTGCAGCGTCCAATTAACTCCTTTTCTCCACCAATGCTCTTCTGCCACCTCGCACCACTCCTTGGTTAGCTCTAGGCCGCTTTCACTCAACAAACTTCCAGAGCTCCTTTTTCTCTTCCAATCAAATAGCAAAAGACTTTTGGTGGGCTGCTAATCTGGTTTTGTCAGATTTGGCATCCCGCCGATGTCGGCATCGGCGTGCCCTATTCTGCCGACGTCGGCCGATATTCATCGACATCGGTCATTTTTGGACACTGACGTCGGTTACATAGTCGACGTCGGTGGCCTTCAAACCTTTTATCCCTCTTCCAAATGACCAAAATCATGTCCCTAATCAAGTCAAGTCCTTCAGACCATGTCATTTTGGCCCCCTGGGGCATCTTTAGATTACTTTTTGCATCCATCCATTGACCACCTGACCATTGGAGATCATGCCCATCTCCTAAACTGCGACCACTTCCAAGACAACATTTGCCTTGGTCATTTTTTTCCTTTATGCTACCTCACAGCTGGTTAGCAGAATTGTTTGCAGACCCTATTTTTGACCCTTCGCAAGTATAAGATCGCAAGCCAGTTGATCCCTACTACCTATGACTTTTTCGTGTCTCTGGGAGCACTTCCTGAGCCTGGGATACCTAGAACACGACGACCATTTGGAGTTTTAGCTTAGATTGAGTGACCCGATCAGTAGACGACTAAATGCTGGGGCCCGGTTACTTCAATTTTGGCACTCCTTGACCCTCGACATGCGACAATTTGACCCGACCCTCCCGTGAAGTAGACTACACGCAATCACGACTACTGTAGTGTTTTCACTCACTCTCTTCTATCCATTTCTCTATCAAATCGACACTCGATCTTTGGTTCCCTTCTCTCGACTATCGCTTTGAGGGGGGAACATCTCATCCTTTTCCTGGGGCAACCAACTCTTGTTTTTGTCGTGCAATTCATCAAGAACAACCAACAAGACAAAAAGGGGCAAATGTAGACACCACAAATGTGTCTGCACCTTGGTTCTCCCCCCTTGTCCATCTCAAACCCCTATCCTAACCCGTGGCCTTAGTCCCCTCCATTCATTTGATTAAAATAACTTAAATATTTTAATTAAGTGGCCCCCTTTCCACCTCACCCTTGCCACCTTAGATCCTCCCTTGAATCCCTCCACCTTCCCCCTAGCATTTATTATGCCAAATCTCCTCATTATCTTTCCCCCCACGCCCATTTAAGCACCCTCATGACCGTTCTTCCCATAATCCCTCACCCAACGGCGTGCAAGAATGCGCAGAGGCTATTTTTAGCCTCTGTCCCCATTCTGCCACCGCCGATGTCGGCGACCCTTCGGCCGACGTCAGTGAAACTGCCAGTGTCGGCAGCCTTCAATACCTCTTTTTGCATCCGTTGCAGCCCCTAGACCCTTGAGCTCGCAAACAAAATCCTCTCGGCGCTTTGGCATTCAACTCTCTTCTCTCTGGACCTCGTGCAATAGTAGCAACAGAGGCAGGGACTTTAGTTTCCTCTTGCAACAAGTCTTCTGTGGCTCCAACAATAGCTCCTCCGTTCTTCAGTTTGCAAGCCAAAAGGTAAGCAATTTCATTATGTTATTTCATTCTTTTCTTTAAGTTTTCAGTTATCTACTGTCTTCTACTGGCTGTGTCCTTCCCCTGAGAAGCTGAAAGGCCTTCTCAGACCCTGTCCTCTGTCCATCTCCCTCTTTCTTGTCCCCCTTTCAATCTAGTCCCAGACAACTTCCTTGTCCCTCCTGCCAACAAAAGACCCTGCATAGGGCACCCAACCAGACTCAGACCATTCTCCAAACCATCCAAGCATGTCCATAAACTCTGTCTCAGACCCATCTATGGACCAAAACCAAACCAGACCCGACCATAGGCCACAACCCCGACCGACGCCGGTCACGTCCCCAACCGACGTCGGCAGGATAACCGACGTCGGCAGATCAGATAACCAACACCGGCAACATTTCTGACCTCGGCGACTGTCATCAGCCTGACTGCTCCTTTCAGGTAATCATTTGTCTTTTCTTTCCTTCCTAATTTGTTTATCACTTTTATATTCTGGCATCCTGTATTTTCTTATTCTTTTATTTGTCTGTTATCAGTGGGTTGACCTCCCTTGAGGAAGTTTTCACACTTTCGGGAACAAGCTTTCGCTTGGCAACCCACCGCCTATCCATCTAACGTTTTTCTTGTCCAAGCTCTTTTTCTTTGCAGGTGTCATTCCTCCACAGCCAAAGAGGGGTGCTCACAAACGTCTGGATTACAGTGTGTGATCTTCATCCAGGTACTTCACATGCCTTGTCCATTATCTCTTTAGTTTCTTCTCTCTCTTGAATCTGAAAAAGCAAAATTTGAATAGAAACAAGTATATAATATCTGAATTGTTTAACAACCTTTACTATAACAAAATCTTATTTATCAACCAAAGAATATTTAGATCCATGCTTCTTTAGAGGAACACTCATAAAGGCTATTGGGGATTTTATATTTAATTCATTTTTTTGTAATAAGATACTAGACATGGTATGTTCTTAAGCATAATAGTAAATAACAAAATAATTTTGGAAATCAAGATTTACCAAAGTAGGTGTTTGTATAATCACCTCTTTAATATCTTCAAATGTTTTTTTGGGAACTTCATTCCATCTGAATGCTTGTTTTTCACTCATCATTCCCGCAATATGTTTTGTAATCTCAACAAAATTAGGAATGAACCTTCTAAGAAAATTAATCTAGCTAAAGAAAGACTTAACTCCAATCCTATTAGAAGGAAGGCTTAGTTGTTGTATTACTCTAACTCTTTTTGGGTCAATCTTGATTCCACCTTTTGAAACTAGGTGTCCCAATAACTTCCCTTTTGTAACATAGAAATTGACTTCTTAAGGTTAAGAGATATCCTATGACTCTAGCATCTTTGTAAAATGATCTCTAGATCCTTCAGATGATCTTCTCTTTTTCTAGAGAAAATAGTCAAATCATCAAGATAAATGACAATAATTCTATCTTTCAAATCTTTAAAGGATGAATCCATCACCAATTGAAAAGTTTCACTAGCATTAATCAAACTAAAGGGCATACAGTTATAAGTAAAAGTTCCTTGAGGTGTAGTGAAAGCAATTTTATGTTAGTCAGTTGCAGCCATACTTATTTGATTATAACTTTAGAATCCATCTAACATGGACATCATTTCTAACCCAGCAACAATTTGTAAGATGCGATCCATCATAGGCAAGGGATAATTATCTTTTAAATTGGCTTAGTTCAAATTATTAAAGTCAACATAAATTCTTATTTCTCCATTCTTTTTGCGTACTAGAACAATGTTTGCCACCTAGGTGGAGTGATGAATTGGATAAATAATCCTACCCTTCAACATCTTGTCAATCTCCTTAAAGATAGCCTCATCAAATTTTGGGTTGCAATTTCTCAGCTTCTATCTAAATGGAATTGTATTTGATTTTAAAAGAATATGATGCTGAAACTGTCCACATCTAAAATATTTAAGGTCATCATAGCACCAAGCAAAGACATCCTTATACCTAATCAATAGATTAATTAATTCATTTTTATCCTCTGGTGAACAACACCTACTAATGGAGATCCATTTAGGGTCAGTTTCACTTCTAATATTGATTTTCTTATGATCCTCTATTTTGTTAGGATTATGATCAAGTTTGCCTTTAGTATATTCATCTTGTCTAGTGAACAAATGTTCTAGAGAGACCAATCCTTTAGGGATTTTGTTTCCTTTTAATTGAATTACATCATCTTTTAGATTGATCCCTAGGTTAGGACTATATTCTTTACATTCTAATTTAGACCCTTCAAAATAAGTCCCCATAAACATATCAACACTCTTTAAAAAAAATTTGATTTACTTATTACTCTCAAAAACTTACCAATTTTTAGCATTATCCAAGACATTAGGATGATAGACTAGTTCTATTCTATATGAATATTTTTTGAAATTGGGGTGTGGGAGAAGAAGAGAAGATGATACTGATAGAGAATCTACTCACATATTCTAGTTTTTGGGAATTGCTTCAATAGAAAAGGCATCAAAATTTTCTATCTCATCCCAAACTTTATTTTTGTAATGTCTCAATCTATCATTTTTAATTGAAAAAATACCTCTCACCTATTTGATAATTAATTCAACATCTCCTCTTTCCTTGAGGATCTTTACACCCTTTCCTTTAGCTTCATTTAACGCAAGCAATAAAGCTTCATATTTTGCAGTGTTATTAGTGTTTTTAAATTCTAACTTGAAAGAGTAAGGAAAAGTTTCACCTTCATGTGAGATCAACACAACTTCTACTCCTGAACTAGTGGTAGCACAACTACCATCAAATTTTATGGTCCATAGATCATTTGAATGAATAGACTTTGGGATAGATTCTTCTTTTAAATCTTCAAAGGGGAGAAAATAATTACCAAATTCACATTCTTCAAATAGAATCTGAGACTTAGGATCAACAGAAGGATATATTGTAAACTTGCTTTTAGGTTCAGGTTCCAGTTTAACTTTTTGCTTTCCCACTAGAATTGTAGGTTCTGACTAATCCAATTTAATCTTCCCACCCAAATCTTTGCAAAAATTCCTGCTTAACAACATCCCATAACTAGCAGGGATATCCACTACCAAGATAGTCAACTTCACCTTTTTATCAGGATAGGCTGCAAGAGTAACCCGTGCATCTTTAATTCATCTAACCAAAGATTTTTTTTTTCCATCTATAGAGTAACATATACCAAATGTTTTTGTAAAGGATAAGCCTAAGTCTTTGGCTATAGAAGAATGCATTATATTATCAGAAGCACCTGAATCTATGATACAACTGCTGAGTTTATGACCATTTACGAATAAAGAAACATAAAATGGGTTGGAATTCATATTAGTCATATAAGGAGTATCATCAGATGAATTGAGGGTCATTATAGAAGTATAAGGGGGTGATTTAGATAGAGAAGTAAATAATTGGGCAATGGGAGACTCAGTGTTAACGTTTAATTGACTTTCAGGTTCAACTTGTGTAGGACCATTTTTGACATATTTAACCAATTTATCAAGTTCTTTGGGTTTTAACCTGAGGTATTCAATAGGGGATATTTGAATTTTTGTAGACTTACAAAATTCTAAAATATCAAAAGAAGTCTCACAATCATTTCTATGTAACAATTTACTTTCTTATGTCTTAGTATTAGAAGTTTTAGTAAAAGGTTCCTTACCTTTAATAGGTACTTCTTGAGTATTAGAAAACTTCAAATTCTTTTGACTTCTGGTAAGCACAACACGTGAAGGATATTCAAGAGTAACCAATATTTCACCTCATCTTTCTAAATCTGCATCATACTCTAGGATGTGTATTTCAGAGTCACCAAGTCTCTCAAAGCTCCTTTTTTCTTTAGCAATCTCCCCTAAGACATCTTGAGTAGCAGTCATTTGAGTATATCTAAGTATCTCTAAACAAGAATTTCCATCATGATCAAAAGTCAAATGAAATATACACATGTTATATCTTCTAAGAGGGGATTCAATAGTCAATAGTCAATCTTGGTTGTGTTGATGCAAGTGGTAATGTCCTACTAGCATTTATTTGTTGATTTCTCCTACCAATATCTTGATATGGTTGTTAGAATGAAGTACTAGTCTTCAATAATTATCTTTTAAGGGCAATCATATAATTGACTAGCCTTTGAATCATAGGATTTGTAGAGGATGAGGAATGAACATTAGGTACTTGGACTTCTTTTTTTTATTTTCTGGCCATAATAAGATCATCCTCTAAGTCAACTACCAATGATTGTGCATCTAATAAATTAACAATTGCACCTATTCTAAGATGAAAACTTATATCAAGAGGCATATAATTAATAAATAAATATTTTTCATTCTCAGTAGTCAGTCTTTTAGTAGTAGGAATATTGTGCACAATTATTTTGAATTTGGCTATAAATTCCTTCATGGGTTCATGTATCTCCTTCTTGAGTTGAGTTAATTGAGCAAGAAGAGAATGTTCATCTGTTGTGCTTTTGAACATATTTTCAAACATAGTTTTCATATCATTCTAGTTTGTGATTGAGGAATCAGTTAGATGATAAAACCATTATGTTATAATATCAGTTAGAGTTTACACAAAAATCCTTATGGTTACGTCTTGATGTTGCATGCCTAACACACTACATGCCACTGCAAAGGCACTCAAATTTTCTTCTGGTGATTATCTTCCATCTCTATTAAATTTGGGTAAATTTTTCCTTGCATTTTTAGGCAAAGGATTTAGGTTGGATCCTAAATTTAGAGGTCCTATGGCTGTGCCCCAAGGTTGGGCCATTGGAAGAAAACTTATGGTAGAAGGAAAGATAGTACCAGAAAGAGTTAAGGCTTGACGGATAGAGGATGTGGAGGGTTTAAGAGGGCTAAGAGGTCTACTTATAGATTTTATAATGTGGATAGAAATATAAGGAAAATTTAAGCTTTGCAATGTTTGAAAATGGAATCCTCAATTCTTTCTCTTTTCAAAGACCTTGTGTATCTTCTAGAATCCAACTTATGATATTATAATTATTAACTTCACACTTCAGGGGGTTTAATTTCTTGTTGCATTTTCTGCTTGCCTCCTTTTTTGCTTGAGTAATAGTAATCTCATATTATCAGCCAATTCTTCTTCTTTTTCTAATAATCTACTTGCTATCCTATAATCATCAATATTTTGATGAGAACGCCAAGCAAGAGTATTTAACTGACTAATTAAATCTTCATGTTCATCTTGAAAACCAAGGTTACATTGAAAAAAAATAATTATATTTTCATGTGGAAGCACCATTGTTGCCTCATATTAAGGTGACTAATCTTTCAGTAAAGATTTCAATTTTGAATCCCCAGTGGAGTCACCAAAAAATGTTGGCTAATAGATTTGTCCTTATCTAAAAAAATGTTTTATTTTGACTCCATACCCTTCTTCTTTCAAAAACAAATAAGTTAAACAATAAATGGGTGAACTATTAAGACTAGTTCCCCTATGAATTAAGGTACAACTCCCTTTAAGATTTTCAATGAATTCAAATATTCAGATACACTTTTAATTAGAAAGTGTTTTAAAGGTAAACTAACATCCACACATCATCATGTTATGAATGTGAGATTTTATAACATCAATGGATAATAGAATACACAAATTATATTTTCAATAACAATCAAATAGATAAATAAATAAATATATATATATATATATATATATATATATATATATATATATATATATATATATATAACTAAACTAGTAAAGGATAAAACACTTACAATGAATTGTCTAATGGAAGAGTAATTACTATATGAAAGAAGATTCCACATAGAAAACCTATGTTCAAATACTCAAATGCACAGATCTAAGTATACTACAATTGATTCTCCTTTTCATTCACAGATAAAAAATGTTTTAGACAAACATCACATATATTGTCAACAATAGTAGTCCAGCCCTAAAATTTCTTATCTTTCTTTTCTTCACTCTCTTTTTTATCTCTGTCCTTTTTCAAATATATATAGTTGCCCTCTTTAATCAATCTTTCAAACTAAACCAGAGTTAAAGTAACTCTGACCCATATGGGATTCAATTTTTTTACAAATTCACTTAAAGATCAAGATTTGAATAGAAAAGTAACTGAATAGCTCAATAAAAGAAACTATGTAAGTAAAATCATTACTAAAGTGACAAATTAGGATCTCCAAATTTTTTGTGTTTGGTTGGACAGACACGTTGAGCTTTCCACTCTTGAAATGCTACAAAAAACTCCTAGATTTTTGAGAGATTGGGAATACTAATGTGCTTTATTCTTGCTTTCCAGATGTTTTCTTTCCTCTAAAATTTTCCCATCTTCTCTGCATGCTCTGGGAGTGTGTTAATGCAATGACAAAGAAGTGACTATACCTTTGAAATTTGAGAGAAATTTTTAGTTAATAAATTGTCACTTTCTTTAATGATGTTGATCTTTTCCTTAAAGTATTGAATCACAATATTAATGTCCTTTTATAGTTTTCCATCATCTTTTATGTATTTGACATCAATATTCTATAAATCATGATGTAATGACTGAATGAATTTAGTTATTTTTTTGATCATTTTTGTGATTTCGATTCGCCCTTGTTGAAATACTAAATTCCTCCATTTAATAATTTTATTACTTACAAATAATACATCTTCATCTAGTCCTATCAAATTCTTTTTTGACAATTTTTTTTAATTCTATACTTTTGTACCTCATCAATCTAGTTCATCACACTCGTCCATTTTCCTTCATCTTTTATCCACAAAGCAGTTGGAGTATTCAAATATTTAATAGTAATTGTGGTTAGATCACATACATTCTTAAATTTATGAATATATTACGTACCTTTTTAGATGATGGCATCCAACCAATTATCAAATACCTTGGTAATCATTTTGTTTCAATGTATTTGGTCTAACATCCTTTGATTGATAGGTGATTTTAGGTCAAAAGATAAGGGTAGTTGGGCAATTGATTATAGATCTAGACTATGAATGGCATTGATGTACTCTACCATTGACCACATAGTCTATTTTAACTCCTTTTTATCTTTTTCATCCTTCCAAGTTCTGTTGACTATCCTTTTGCTAGATGCTTCATGGTGATGCACATCTGTGACACATGATGCAGTCCCAAGATCTATCTTTTCAATTGTAAAATCTTGAACTGTAGGATCTTGAACTTCCTTATTGGTTCTTGGCTAGACTATTTTTGCATTCCAATTCCCTATATTAGGGTTGACATCTACCCTAGATGTTGTTTTAAAATTTTTGGATTTAGGAGTTTTCCCTAAACACTTACTCACCATATCTTCTAAGGGAAAAAAAATGGTACTATTTTCTTTTTATTGCTGATTGAACTTTCTAGCCACTTGGGTGCAGAGGCTGAGACTTCTTTATCAAGATTTGGTTGATTAGAAGGTACATTTGAAATAATCATCAGTTTGATAGAATCAGAAGGAATCACTATCTATTGATCTATACTAACCTCTTCTACCATTGTTGAATCAGATAATTTATCACCTTTGGCTTCTCCTAAATCTTCTTCAAAATTTAAATCCACAATTACTTTTTTAGAAATTTGACTCTTTCTCTTGCTTTGGGTTCTTGATCTGGTGGCATAATGAGGTAGAGTAGTTATAAGGGCCTTCTCAAAATCTTTGATGATAGGATCCCTTCTATTTTTGACTTGGAAGTACCTTCACCATAGATATCAATAAAACTGGTTAGAGGAGCTTATTAGGGATGATGATTCAATTATTGATGTACATTGCTAGGAAGCTATGTTTTGAGCTCCCCCCAATTTTCTCTCTCTCAACCATTTCTCAGTTCTCCTTATCATTGGGAGGGTCTTAACCTCAATTCTATTTTCTTTATTTTTATCCCAGTCAATTTTTGGAATAGGTGATTGTTTTATCTATTCAAATTATGGATCAGTCACCTATTCTTCATTATCAAAAATTCTAAAAATGTCCATATTTAAATTAAGGGTGATTATTTGCCCTAGGAAGAACCTGGACCATAGTCTTCTTCTAACCTCGAATTCATCTGAATAATCATCCCAATAATCCTCCAATTGAGGAATATGTGAAAAACCTATTCCAAGATCCAAGTTATCCATAGCAAAACCTTTGATGTCAATTTGGGATTTAGCCATGAAGTAATAAAAAATGAATTTTTAAAGATCTAAATCTAAATTCAAAGCATCAGATGCTGATTGGAATGAATAACATCCAAGTTAAATAGGAAAAGATATACCAAATTTCTTTTTTATTAAGAATTTTTATCTACATGTGCTAATTGTCTACAGACTTCTATTAACACAAATTGGTAAAAAACATACCTAGGTAACCTCAAAAGTTCACCATCAAAACCCCCAACTCTGATATAAGTGAACTTCAAAAATTGAATGAATAAATTACCATAGATATTGATTAGTTACATAGCTTCATCAGACAAACTTTTATTGATGTTGTTTGATAATTCAAAAGTCATTTTTCTAGTAAAAATATCATTAACCCTCCTGTAATCCTCATAGAAATTATGCATTTGTAACTATGAGTAATAATCATAAATTTTGTTGTCTTCAACCAAGGGTGCATGAGGTAATCCTACCCATTGTCTTGTAGATGTTAGGCAATAGAAGAGGTATGAAGATATATAAAATTATTTATTTCTCAAACAATCACTTAAACCCAGATGCAAACATTCATCTATAATTTTTGCCCAATCTAAATATTGCTCTCTTTGGAGGATCACCTGTATGAAAAAGTACATCTAGTCTTCCCAATAATATGCATGAGCATTGCCCTTTAGCCTATGTAGTAATACTATAATATCTTGTATTTTTGGAATCATGTGATTTCTTGTTAATGGTCTGGGCAGTCTTGAACCCCCTTTTTGGAATTTCAAAAACCAATTCCTTGAAATCACGCACTTGTAAATTTCTTTCTTTAATGAAAAATTACCATAGAAAAAAGTAATACTGAGGTTAGAATATGGTTCCCTGGGAGGAATTCTCATCACAAACATTAGGGTTTGTCTATTGATATGTAGTAAAACATAACCATCTTCAGTCCTGATGCACCTATTATGAGGTTCATATCTATTCATGCATTTAAGAACTAATTCAGGGCATTGTATAGCCATTGGAAAGGCTACAACTTCAACCAAACCACTTTCTATTATCTTTTGCATCATAAGATTTGACACAGGATTTTGAGCCCTTTCCTTAAAATCTTCCAAGTCATATTGGACTAGAGAGGTGTCCCTAATTTTAGGAGAAGAACATATGAGACTAGGACCATGCTCATAATCGAGACATGAAAATTTCATGGCTATAGTTTATAAGATTTAATGAAAATAAAAAGTTTTAAACTTTATAAATAATACCGTAAACTCAAAAGAATTATTCTTTCCAACCAAGTAATGGAAATGGCTTATAGTAAGAGTAAAACTCACCTTAAATGTATCTAAAATTATTGTAAATTTGAGCAATCAAATATCCTATACCACTTATGTTGTTCTCCTTTGTATTGCCCAATATGCTTGTTTGCTAAATTTGACTTTTTCTCTCTTGATACAGATATTAACCAGATGAAATAATTAAACCAAAAAAATATGTGCTAAACATTCTTGATAAGACACACACTTTGACATATGCATTAATGGCATGCATTTTTTACACATGATTTTGATGAGTAATGATTATTTGTAACCTCATGAAAATTCAAAATTTTTGGCTTTATAATGAGTTTTAGATATATTCTCCTCTAAATCTCCTATTATTTTTAACTTAGAGAAATCCTCGAGGTGAGATGAGAGTATACTCATTAAACCATTAAACCTTTAAACCAATGAACCATTAAACCATTTAACTTTTGGAAATGTGGTTCAACTTCGAGGTTCAGAGATATGAAATGAACTATACAGATTGACCAATAGTCATATGACCTTTCCAAAAACTTTGAACTTTAAAACAATGAACCATTGAACTCTTGAACTCTGTTATGAGGTTCAAATGTTAGGTTTAAGTGGTAGGTTCAATGATACATTAATTTATACAAGGGAACCAAGTGGACATGACTCTTTATAAAACATCGAGTATTGAAATTTTAAACTGTTGAACTTTTGAACTCTAAAAAAGGGTTCAAGTTCAACCGAAAGGTTCAAAGTCATAATTGAAATACATAAAAAGACAAACAGTTCACTTTGAGAAACTTTGAACCATTGAACATATTAAACTCTTGAACTTATTAAACTTGTGAACTCTGAGAAAGGTTTAGGTTCAAAGGTTCAATTCTTTTTTAAAAAATCACACACACAAAAGGTGATAAGTGGGTGAACTTATTTTATGGAAAAATTCACAAAAAATTGAATGAGGGTGACTCAAAAGGTAACACAAGGCTATGCCTCTTGTTCATTAACTTAAAGAAGCCTAACCTATGCCAGATACCATCATATCCACCAAAGCCTATATCATATTGGCTCTCCCATAGAGAGTGATATTCTCCACCCTCAACCTCGTTAACATCACATACACATGTTAGGTTAGAGTTAAGACATCAGTATGTCAACCTCTCCCAATAGATAATCCAAGAATTTTTAATATCTCATCTTTGGTCATATCTATCCCCAACTAAAAATGATTAATCAGGGTGTCCCTAATCATTTCCCTTCATCCAGTCAAGGTATCAAAAATCATAAAGTAAAAGAATCAATGTTAGCTCTAGTCAAACAAAAACCATAATAGTAAATCAACTAAGCAATCAAGTCTAAAAGTGAGGTGTCAAGTAATAAATTGAAATTTATAAAATAATAGTTTACTTAGGTCATCCTTGTGCCAATATAGATTAGATTCATAGTCTGTGACCTCCTCCTCATCCACATAAAGGTCCTCATCTAACTAAATATACTCAAAAGCTTTTCCATATCCACCCACCTTTTTATACTATTGTGTTAGTTCCTACTCACCAAGATCCTACTATGGTGGTGGTGGTGGCAAGGCTACCTACTATTGCCTTATTGGTTCCTATCCCTACTGTGAAACTCCTACCCAAATCACATGAGTAATAATAACCCATAGTATAAGTGGGTGCCATACTAACTACCTTAATATCCCTGATTGTGCCTCTCACATTCCCCTATATAAAACTATTGGTATGGGAAGGTTACCTATGTAGGGCATGTTGAACTATTAAGCACCCTATCTAGTAGGTGTACCTCAACTTGTAAAATCTTATCTCATAACTAAGTGGCCCTAATGACCATTGTGAGATAGGTTACCTCCTCATCCCACCATATGATCATGCCTTAATAGGGTATGTTTATCAAATCAATAGCTATCAAAGTCCCAACTACCTAGGGCAAAGCTCAAAAAAATACCATGTTTATCCATATCAAGGCCCTGATGGCCCCTAAATCCTTGATAGTTAGTCCCTTTGGTAGGGGATCGTCCTTTCATATAATTAGCTCATGAGGAGTGTGGGGTAACTAATCGAGAGTGATACAAATCAAGCCATACTATATAATTCCCTATAAGTGTGAGCTAACATCTCTTGAATCTAAGAAAATCAAGCTCCACTCTTCTCTATCTGATATAAAATTAAGGTCTAACTATAGTACCTTGTTGGTACCTTTGTCACCTAATAGTTAGGAGGTAAGGATATCGATAATCACATTTTAAATATTGGGGATTGTTAATCCCTCAATACAAAAAAGACTCACTCCACACTTCACAATCACGTTAGGTACATGCATATCTCCAAAGTGACTAGCCCAACCTAATGCCTCAATCTTGCTTGTGGCCACCCAGAAGGCAACTAATTAACCTATCATTAGTAGACCTATAATCCTATATACATCAATGATTGTGATGGTCCACTCTTCTAGGGCCTGATGGAACATGAAAATGTTTTGATTAGGGTCTTATTAGGTGAGCATGAAACCCAATAACTTGATAAAAGTAGGGATGATCCCCACCTATGCCACTCATAGAATGATAGCTCAATCAAGAATGTCCAACTCATCTACCATTAAAAGTTCCATCACTTTATGGAGCCACTCATACTACTAAACTTTGGTCCAATGGATATATACTCCCTGCAACAAGAAAATATCCCAAGTCTACTTGAAAAAATAATTGTGCCTTCCAAAAATATAATATTTCTCTCTTGGTTCCAAGGAACATAATTGATTTTATCTATAGGCTACAGTTATGCAACCATCTTATGGAAATCACATAATTACCCCAAGTATTTACATAACTACCATTGATGATTACAATTCCATCATCTAGTGGTGGTTATGTTATTTTCATCCTATAGGCCACAATGGTTGCATAACCACTAGTCTTTAAGGACTGATAATTTTATCTTCAAGCGATGATTCCATTATCCAGCCACACCCTCTAAAAACCCTCTCAAATCTTGTAAAAATTCACCTAAACTACCCAAATTTTGGCATATTATAATTCCCCCTTCTCGCAAACATTTTGACACTAAAAATTTCAATTTTTATTGGATTTTTAGTGAGCTTTGAATGAAATTTTAAAATTGGGGAAAATTGGAAAAATATAGAGAAACCTACATGTCCCTTCTCAGCTTCACCTCCTATTAGTATATTTACCATCCTCATCCTATCGAATGCTTGTTTACTCAAATCCATTACAGGCCATTTAGAACTCAAAAATCTCTCAAATCAATTTTCCTAAATTAATTTATTTTAGGCATTTTTTGAATGTAATACGCCCCAAAGTAGCTATTTTTGTTTGAAAACTTTATAATTTTGGCATATTTTGCATTGAGCACATTTTTTTATGTTTTCGAGTCATTTTATTGTTATATTTTATGATTCATTTTTCAAAGTTAAAATTTTAACATCATTTCTATCTTTTATATCATGTTTTATGGTTTTAAGGGTACATGATGACTTAGGACTAAATTCAGTCCCCCAATGGATAGTTCAAGTAGTATGATCTTCTCCACACATGATAAGTAATATTGTTCATGATTGATTACTTAGTACATTTTCATTAATTTTGTTAAAATTTCACTTGTTTCTTTTCTTCTATATGCATTTTGCATGGAATCTCAGTTAGATTTGCTATGGCACTAAGGTAAGTAATATAAGTATTTCTAACCCCCTATTTCCATTTTTGCATGCCATTGCTTGGGACCACACCCTCATCAATTCATAACAAGGCATCCTCCCAAGGGTACAATTTGTATGCACCCAAAATTTACATGGTATGACATTCTCGGTTTGATGTCTAATGATGATACAATGATCTCCTAATTTATGCTCAAATAAGTTATTTCTAACACCCTCCCCATTTTACCTCCCGTTATCTCTCCTAGGCCCCTCAAAATCTCCTTTTTTTGGCCTTTATAGGGATTTTATCTTGTTTTAAAAACATTTTTTTAGGGACAAAATCTCCCTTCTCTGAGATGGAATTGTCACACGAATTATAGAACCACCCCGATGGTTGTGTAAACTACCCTAGTGAAGCCATTCTAGATAGGGTGGTTTCACATTATTATGCAATAGTTTTGTAATTTTATAGGGAGGCTATATCACAAGAGTTAATAGTTACGTAACTACCCCTATGAAAAGGGGCAATTATGTCACCTTCTCCATGTCTTCCAAATTTAGCTTATGGAACTCAAGTGTTGACACATATTGCATGCTTATTGTCAGGTTTATTTATCTTTATACCTTTTGTTCACTTCAATGATGGTTTAAATCACTCCCTCTTATATTTTCAATTATTTGGAGTCTCTCCTAAGTTCTACTCCTAGTTTAATGTAGCTAAAATCCTTCATGTAACTTCTATTGCTCTTCTACAAGTAAGCCAAAAAATGATTTGATATTGGATCCAAAAAATTGTATTAGAGCCTAGAATTTTGAATCTTTCTATATATACACATCTTTCTTACCATGGCTTTGTATAGCTTTTATTTGATCATTTTCATGTCAACTACATAATTGTCAAGCAAATAAAGTCATTATTTTTGACAACCAGATCTTTACAAATGGTGTTCGTAACCAACCATAATTAGTTGTTTTTTATTCTGGAGTTGTGTCTCTATCTTCTTATCTCCATTTTGATTACTATCATTTGATAATCCTCTCTGGTTAGAGAGCTTCCTTCAATCATTTTTGAGTAAATGAACTAGCATGTTGAGGATGACACAATAAATACTTCTCTTGCTTTCAGTTGATCTACACCTTCATCAAGTTGGGGTCTTATAGCTTTAGATTCTCTTTATATTTTTAGTAGATTAGATTAGATTGGTTATCCCTTCTTGTGCATTAGTTTAAATTTTTCATGTTTGAAAAGGCAAATTTGATAGGAAAAATAATTCGTCTCTCTCATCTTTGCACAAAAATATTAGTTAGTTTATTCATTTATTTACAACTAATCAATAGATTATTTCAAAGCATTTAAATTTAATTCAAAACCCTAGGTAATATTAAAAAAAAAAAAAAAAAAAAACAATTTTAGTTGTAGCCATTATCAATTTTAGTTTGAAAACAAGTTTCTTTCTTGCACAAACTCAAATACTAGCAAAGAGCAAAACCCTAGTCAATCCTAGGTAATCACAAAGTATTATCTTGATTCTAATTTTATTTTTTGAAGTAAATTAGAAACTTTGTTTTTATCTTACTAGTTTAAAAAATCATAATTCAAGTATTCATTTTCATATAAAATAAATAATTCAAACTAGTGTGCATTCATTTAGAAACACTAGAAACTTGTTTTAGTTTGCACATATGCAAAATAAATATTAGTGTTTAATAATATTTATTATTTAAGATACAAATATTATTTAGTGATACTTTAATGTCAATAAAAACATATCTTTCACACTATACTAATCCATACATATTCAGAAAAACATAAAAAATAATTACATTTAGCTTGCATCTAGGAAAAGTAAAATCAACACTTGCATTGTTAAAGTAGATTTTGGGTCTTTAGCTTGCATGCATTGAAAATTAAGTTGAAAATAAAAAAATAAGAATTATTTCATTTTATTTTTATTTATTTAACATTATTTACTTTCATTTATTTATTTTTAGCAAGTAACTAGCTTTCATTTTAGTCAAATATTCCTAAAAACAATAAAAGTAATCAAACTGCCAAAGCCTTGTCAAACTGAACACAAACTTCCTAAAACCTTACTTCAATAGTAGAGTAAGTCATTTAAAAAAAAATTACAAGACAATATCATATGATTATAATTTTCATTGTCTCCTTTAGATGACAATTTTTGAGACACCTAGTTTTTTTAGAGGTCTTTTTATTAGAGTCAGAGCCCCTGATCTATAATCAACACACAATCAAACATTAGTGCCAAATTAAAGCTTGAGTTTTTCCATGCTATGCCTATTCCCCACCTCATTGTCAATGATATTATTACCTATATGAAAAATATAAAATCCTTGATCTACCTATCATCATCATCCCCTAGAACTGAGGTTGCCAATATAATATAATTCAATCCTAGATCCTCATATTCACTCCCCTTCTCATTGAGTCTAGTCTCATCACATGTAATTGACATTTGTGGATGACATTGGCTGGGCATAGCTAAATTTATATAGTTGATATCATCCCTCAAGTCATTCAACTTGACCATCCTCATTTCATCGATCCTAGTATTAATCAAGAGCTTCACCTCCTTATTATCTCAAACATCGAAGGACCTTGAATCTATGTTTTTGTTGAACTAGATACTCTTAACAAGTAACATGACACTACACAAGTCTTATGGTTTCATCAAGATAATCATTGCCACCAATCATTCCAAATCCCATTCCATGCAACAATTAACCTAATTTATAGATCCACCCATCACCCATCATCTATCTATTATGTCAACTGTCTCAACCTGACCTCAAAAACTCAAGTGTATAGATTAACATGTGTTATTTACATGAATATAGTTACCTTTCCAAAAAAGGGTTATTGGGATCATGATGTTGAGCTGACCTAAAACCACTTATCAATGAGCATTGCCTACATATCTAATACTCTAAGGAGGGCCTCAAAATTTTGTAGTTCTCCCTTATGGGTTGGTATGTATGTGAATAATAGTGTATAATGCTATATGCAAGTGTATGAAATGATCTAGCTTGTAACTTGAAAAATATGGATCATGGGATATTATTTGAGTGCTTCAAACTTATAGTGTGACTACTCATATGATTAATATACAATTAGGGATGAATAGGGTAAAATGTCTTAGATGTGAACTTTGAAATTCAATATTATGTCTAAGCTTGAAAGGTGATTGTTTGATATTTGCTAGATGAATAATGAGTAGGCTTAGATTTGTATTTGTATTAGATATTTTAAAATGATCCTTATGGAAGAGTTAATGACATTCTTAGGCTATCCCGTACACATTGAATTATTTTCAAATTTGATTGTTTCTAGGGCAAGGACTATTGCATTGGAGTAAGGATAGTAGTGTCGATGCTACTATCCTATCCTAATGTAATTATCTAGGAATGAGGAAAGTATCATAGGTTATGTAATTAATAGTGAAGGATGTATATTAAATTTTAGGTATTTTATGGTTACAAGTGATTTAGATAATCAAATTAATCAAGGTTTGACTAGGAAATAAGTAATTAGACCCATTGAGATGGTAGATGAGAGCCTTTCAACTGAAAGGAAGGAAAAACTAAAGGGTAGAGCCCTGAGATATATGTGTCTAGTGTAAAAGACTAGTTTCACATATAAATCCATATTTAATCATCTACATTCTCCCTCTCCTCCTACCACTCTTAATCTAATAATGCATAAGGAGGAAACTATTAGGTTAAAGAGAAGAAAGTGTATTGTGGTGTGTACAACACATCTTGTCTTTACTTAATCCTAATTGATTTTTTTATATGTGAATGACCTAAAACCAAGATCATGTTATAGGTGTAATTATTGCATATAATATGAAATTAAATAATTTTAAAATACTTGAAAGAAAGAGAACAAGGAGTAGATCTATGTGTCGATGTAACCATGTTTCCCCTTGGTAGTTTTTCTTGGTAGAGATGCTTCCTAGCTAAAGAATTAGAGATAGGTTCAAAAACAAACCTTGGAGATGTGAAGAGGGGAATTATAGGGTGATCATGCCCCTAATATAGTATAAGGATGAATTATTAAAAGTATAATGAGAGCACAAAATCTCAATCACACAACTCAAGTATAACCAATTTATCCAATCTAGCCAATCTCACCCAAGTCAAATGGTGTGACCATATCAACCTGAAATCATAGAATCATAGTCAGTGCATAAATGTGTGTATAATCTGAAAGTGTATCTATAATATGGTGCATGTTCACTTTTAATATGTCTCAAGCTAAATTATTTATCAAAATGTAACCTTTCATCTATAACATGTGTATAATATGTATCACAAATCTAAATATATTTATCCCAAATATGTTCCCAATGCATAGAATTTTATCCAAATGTATATCTGAATCATATAAACTATATAAAATAAATCATTTTTGTCTATTATGTTAATTATATGTATGTGGATTCATGTATTTTATGTCATTACCCCACTAATATTCCCCTTATTTTGAGGTCAAGGGATTAAAAAATTGATAATCACATTATCTCAAAAGGAATAGACAATTATGATGTATCTATGTGAATCATGTAATGCAATAAACATATAGTAGTGTCATGTCAAAGTAGATATATCAATTAAGGTCATATTAGGCACACATATTTCAAGAACTAATATGCATGATATGAATCATGGCAATACACACACACACACACACACACACACACACACACACACACACACACACACACACACACACACACACACACACATGTATAAGATAAAAAGTTCAACAAATAATCAATCACACATGCAAGAGTACTCAAATGTCACATAAAGAGGATTCAAAGGTGACCATAAACAAGGGCCATGTATAAATGTTGCACACTCAAGTAGAAGCCATGTGAACATGTCCACACACCAAAATAAGCAAGCATCACTTAGGGCACTATGTATAATAAGAAAATGAACATGTTTGAATGTTACTAAAGCAAGATAAAGAATAAAACAAGAAGTAAACTCAAGTAACAAATGTAAATAGATGAAATGATGAGATATAAGCAACTAGTGTGATCATGTCATAATAGTCCTTACATATATGTGTTATCAAAATGTCATGTAGGATAATGTATCAAATACACTATAAAGATAGAAACATGAGTATAATAATTTTTAAGATATATAAGCTTAGTAAGATAATGAAAAATGAACATAAAACAATATAACCTATGTTAATCATGATCATATAGAAGCAAGATGCCCCAACATAGTGTATTATGCTATAAGTGGAAAGGTCTAACATCTACATGCTTGAAATATCATGGGTCTAATGTAGTGTGTATCACAATCAAGTACCCATGAAACATGTGTGTATATAAATGATATGTTACCTACTAATATAGAGTAAACAACATATGGTAAAACTAGAAAACATGTGAAATGATAAATATTTTTGGTACTTTTGAATTATTTAAACATTTTTATATTTTCTTGAATATTTGATTTTTTTAAATTTTTTAAATTTTTTGAAATGTTTGGAAGGATAAGAAAATAAGATATGTACAAGGAATAGTGATAATAAAAACCAAGGATCTCATTAATGGGATGCCTCTATGGAGGCCCTAGATCATGCATGTCATATTCATATGTTGCATAATCAATATCATCATGATCATACCAATCTTATGTATTATTAGGATCATAATCATTAATGTAATCATTAGTATAGGAAACATGTAACTTCTTATATAATTTTTGAACTTATGATATACCATTATGAGCATTTGTGTATAAAAAATTCACTACACTATAGATTGGAGATTCCTTCTTGAATTTTTTTTCATGAGTATGTTCATCATTGTCAAAATGTTGCATCTCATTATGGACTAGAGAAGAGTCATGTATATTTGATTGAAAACTATTAAAAAATGTAATTTATGTTTTGACTTCTTGATCTTTTTGTAACATTTATTGCTCTAGCTTTGCCTTTTGAATATTTTCTTGCTTTTTTTTTGCATTTTGAATCCATTCTTATTCTAAGTTTTAAATTTTCAACTATTTTTAATTTAAATTATCCTTTAGGACTCATACTTTTTCTTTTTGTAATTTTTCTTTTAAAGATAAACTCATAATGTGAGTTATTGGATCAAGGTAATAATGATAGGATCACCACTATCTTTGAGACTTTGTATTTTGTTCTTCAATGTAAAAATAATCTATATGATGCCCATACATCCTATGATATACATAATAGTATTTGGATCTCCTTATAAGATGTAGAGGATGTAGTTGAATCACTTTGTTTCAAATCATTTATTTTAGGATTTCACTTGGGTTCTTATTAGCCTTTTATTTAATTTTTGAATCACTATTTGGAGATGAATTATATTTCAACTTCTTATTTTGATATGAAATCTTGTTTGGCACAACATCGCTAGATGAATATGTAAACACGTGATTAACACTAGTATATTTTGGATTCTGTAGGTATGTAATCTAATTTTCCAATAATATGATCTTGAATTGAAGTTATTGTGCAAGTCTTCCATTAACTTGATCATAAGGATGATTTGATATTTTATGAATTCACAAGAAAATACCCTAAATACTTTAAATTGAATATGAATACACACACCATCTAGAGGGGATGTGAGAGGTGGAGGGGTTTGAGGAAGGATATATTGATTACCTTCATATGAAATCATAGGATGGGATACCATACCCCTTGGAATAGTGATATCATGGAATTGGTTAGAGGGAAAGTAGATATCACCCTCTTCAAGGTTAGGAGGAGGAAGAAGCTCCTTTTTATCCATTTAAAAGGATCTAAATATTGAGATGAGAACATTATAATAAAGAAATTCAAATAATAAGGAACAATCCATTGCGATTGTAAAAATTAGAAGTAAATAATTACTGCATTCTAAAACTCTAGAAGGCTAAAAACCTTAGGGTAAGATAGGTTTTCAAGGACTCCTCAGATGCTAGGTTCACCAAATATTTAACCACTTTTTTTTGAATTAAAGGTTAGGTGGAATAGAATATTCAAGAGTGAAGTAAACTATTCCTAAAATCAAGCCAATTAAATAATTCAATTTATGATATTCAATTTCAGTGTTGATTACAAAAAATACTAAATATAGAAGTACAATGCCAAGCAATATTTTGATTTATGTAATCATGAATAATAAAAAATATTCATATTATAAAATAATTCACAAATAAATATGAGATGCAAAAGTGTGGGAGCAAGTTGTTTTATGTTCAATAACTAGTTTTCAAATTCTTGAAATATTATTCTTGGTTACCAGGACACTTGCATCAACCTATGGACACTTGTGTTGATGTTATTGTTTGAATCTCTATGTAATTATCCTATACATAATTTTTATTTTATTAATATGTATCCATCTAGGTCTTCCTATGTTTTCTATCACCTTTTGTTTAATGTATATGAATCTTTCATGCAAGCTATGTATCATTGTTTATAGTTCAAACCTTAACTCTCCACCTTAGGTTAGGTTACCTTAAAAAAATGGGTTAGTGGGCTCATGGTGTCAAGTTGATCTCAAATATTCCTCTATCAATGAACATTTCATATATATCCAATACTCCAAGGAGGACCTCAAACTTATGTAGGTCTCCCCTATGTGTTGGTATGTGTGTAAACAATAGTGTAGAATGCTATATGTGAGTGCTTTCAATGATATAGATTATAAATTCAAAAATATGGCTCATGAGTTATTATTTTAGTGTTGAAAAATTTTAGTTTGGCTACTCCTATGATTGATATGTAAATAGGGATGAATAGGGTATGATAACTTAGTTGTGCACTTTGAAATTCAATAGCATGTCTATGCTTGAGAGGTGATTATCTGATATTTTCTAGATGAATAATGAGTAGGCATAGATTTGTTTTTATACTAGATATTTTGAAATTACATTCATGTAAGGGTTAATTTCATTCTTAGACTAACCCTTACACATTGAAATATTTATAAATTTGAGTATTTTTAGGGCAATGATAGTTGCATTGGAGCATGGATGCTACTATCTTATCCTAAACATAATTGTCCAAGAAGGAGGAAAGCTCTTGAGGTTATGTAACTGACAATGAAGGATATATATCATATTTTAGGAATTTTATGGTTACAAGTGATCTATATAATTAGAGTAATCAATGTTGGACTAAGAAATAAGTAATTAGATCTAGTGAGGTGGTAGATGTGAGACTTTCAACTACAAGGAAGGTTAAACTAAAGGGTAGAACCATGAGATATATTTTTAAAGTATGCAAGATTAGTTTATCATGTAAATCCATATTTAAACATTAAAATACCATGTCAATGTGAATTTTTTGAATGATGCACAAATAAGGGAATATAGAGAAAATTTAAAAAAAGGCAATAAGGCTTTAGTGTATATTCAAGGTGCAATAAATAAAACCATATTTATTATAAATTATGGAGTCAATCACTCTAAATATGCATGGGATATACTTATATATGATTATCAAGGTGCACAAACTATAAAGTTACAAACTTTGTGAAAGAATCTTGAAAATATGAAAATTTCAAATAATGGATTTGTTGACGAATTTTTAAGGAAGGTAGAAGGCATAGTAATTCAAATGAATTTATTGAGAGAAGATGTAGATGACAAGTATTTCGTTGAGAATTTTTTTAGAAGAATGACAACCAAATTTAAAAATGTAGTCTCTATATTTGAGATTTATAAATATCTCACAAACATGAGAATATATGAGTTATGTGGGATCTTATTAATTGTGAAAGAAATAATGAAGAGTAGTGAGGAGAGCCTTAAAAAATAATATGCATATAAAACACATATAATAGGTAAAGGAACTCAATTTACAAAACATTATAATATAAATGAATAAAGAGGAGAATCTAGTAATTTTAGAGGCAAAGATAGAGATAATGATTTCAAAGGATGTAGTGGTAATTTTAGAGGAAGAAATGATAATTTAAAAGGAAGCAATGATAACTTTAGAGGAAGGAGTGGTAATTTTAGAGTGGGAGATAAAATTAATGTTTGATGTTTTTATTGTAATAGGCTTGGACATTACAAATCATATTATTGGGATAAGAAAGCAAACATGGAGAAAAAGAATGCTCACAACCTTATTGAATAAAATAAACTTGTTTGTTTCTTGATTCAATACAAATGCAAGTGATAATAATGCTTGGTATATTGATTCTATATGTTCTAATCATATGACATTTAATGAGGATTTTTTCATCAATTTGGATGAGAAACATAATATCACAATTTTATTATGAGAATCAATCTCATGGAACCAAGGGCAAAGACACTATAGTAGTGATAACAAATGATGGTGAGGTAAAACACATCAATGGAACTTTATTGGTTCCTGCACTCAATAAAAATATGTTATCTATGGTATAAATATTGGAAAAAAATTCTCAGGTGACCTTTGATGGAAATGAATATATTGTTAGGAACTAATTAAAAAATAATGCAATTATGGCTATACTTAAGATGACTAGTGATAGAATGTTTCCTCTTTATTTTTCACAAAGAAATCAATCATTAAATACAAGTCAAATGAATGATAATAAAATTTGGCATCAAAGATATGGAAACATTAGTATTAGTGGGTTACTTTTGCTTAAAAAATATAAAATGGTTGAAGGAATTCCTCCAATTACAACATAATAAAGTATGTGAAGAATGTGTTATGGGTAAACAACATAGAGAAATATTTCAAATAGGAAAATATAGAAGAGATAATCAACCTCTTGATATGATTCATACAATTTGTGTGGTCATATGCAAACTCTTACTTTGAATAAATCAAAGTACTTTCTAACTTTCATTGATGATTACTCAAGAAAAACTTGGGTATATTTTTTGAATACAAAATTAGAGGTATTTGAAAAGTTAGTAGATTTAAATAAGTTTTTTGGAAAACAAAAGTGAAAAATAAATAAAAGTGATTAGGTCAAATAATGAGGGTGAAATAAGTGAAATTAGTTTCAGTATTTCTACATAAGTTATGGAATAAAAAGGGAATTCACTACTTTCTATACTCCACAAAAAAACATAGTAGCTAGAAGGAAGAACATGACCAATGTTGAAATGGCAAACAATATGATGAAAAAAAAACACTTGGATACAAGTTTTTGGGGTGAAGTAGTAAATACATCAATATATATTTTAAATTTAAGTCCTAAAAATTAAGTAGAAAGAATGACTCCTAAAAAAATCTTGGCCTAGAAATAAGCCAAGTATTGACTAGTTATAAGTGTATGGATGTGTTGATTATGCACACATACCAAAGGAAAAAGGTCTAAATTAGATGAAAAAGACCTAAAGTGCATTTTCATTGGATATGGTTTAGAAAATAAGGCATACTAGTTATATAATCTAATAAATAAGAAATTGGTAATAAACGAAGATGTCTTTAAAGAAGAGGAATAATATACTCATGAATTACAAAAAAAGGAAAAAAATTATGATTAATGGAATTGTAGAAGCACCTAAATATTCAATTATAGGAGCGATAAAATATCAAAGCAATATTAAAAAGGATCACCCACCAAATTAAATGTTAGATACAAATTTTGAACAAAGCAAAACAAGGTCACAAGTAAAAGTGAACTATACATTAATGTCAAAAGTTATGAAAAATGATGAGCCATAGAGTTTTAAGAAAGAAAAGGAAGAGTGGGTTGAAGCTATGAAAAATGAAATTGAAATAATTGAGAGAAATAACACATGGGAATTGGTCTAGTTACCTTCTAATAGAGATATTTTTAGTAAAAATTTGGTATATAAGACTAAGTACAAATAAAAAGGAAGTATTCATAAGGCTATATTGGTCGTTATAGGGTACACTCAACATGAAGGTGCCAAATATGTTGATACATTTGCACCTATAGCAAGGATGGACACTGATAGATTGGTATTAGCTATTTTAGCTCAATAGAGTTTGAATATTCATCAAATAGATGTAAAGAGTGCATTTTTGAATGAACACAATGATGACGAAGTATATTTGTCACAATCTAGAGGCAATAAAATAGCTTCTAAGGAAAGCTATGTGTTGACCAAATTTTGACCCCAAGTCAAAATTGGTCAACCCCTCTAGGTTGAAACTATTCATAGGGTTATTTAAACTTGTATGTGGTATTTTCATGGTCTTAAATGATGATAAATAGTATTCATATAGTCATATTAGTCATTTCTTAGCTTGGCCCAAGGTCTAGTCTCATGTGTACTTATCTAATTGTAGAGGTCAATTATGAGATATTGGTGTTGTTAAACATGGTCAAAGGTTTGATATGGTTTATATTCATATTAAATGGGTATTAATGTGTCTTTAAGGTCATAATGTCATGTATTAAACATTTATCATGTTCTTATGTGCTAAAATAATATTTTGGCAACATTTTAGCCTATTTTGTGGAGTTGTACATACCATTTTCCAAGTAAAATGTTTCAATAAGGTTACTCAACACAAATTATGTTAGATAATTCTCAAGGATGGTTAGATACTAACAAACTTGCAGGTTCAATGCCTAAAATGAGCAAAATACCACTTTACAAGTACTTTTGGGCACTTGTATGACCTTGGAAGATCATATTTCAATTGGAAAAAGTTTTAGAGTGCCCCTTGGGATTACATAGTTCATTTTTAGGATTTGGACCAAGTTTTAGGTCATACATATGCTTCAAACATTTTCTTTCCTCCATTGCTACCTTCACAAACTCATAAAGGTAAAGTTCAATTGGATGGTATGACCAAGAGAGAGAGTTAGGAAATAAAACTTTAGACATTATTGGGGGTTATAATAATATTTAAATTAGTGGAATTATGTTACATATTTATGGACCCTCCTTTTTGAACAATCACTAAGAGTGAAAAAAGGTCATTATGTCTTGTCTATCCAAGTAAGGTTTGATTTTACTTCCATTTATCTACTTTAAAATTCAATGGAGAAGAATGATTTTGAGGGATGTTTTAAGAGGTAAATTAGATACTTTCCATGGTAGTTTCATTAGATAATTTAACTCCATAAAGTGTCTTCAACAAGAGGAAAAGATGCCTCAAGTGTGTGAGCATACCACCCTGATGCAAGTATGTTTTGGTTGTTATTAAGGATTGTAACTTTTAGAAGTTTCAAGTAATCCATTATTCATATAACATAATCATTATAAAATACTTTGTGTGCTCTCCCTTGGAATTCAGTCTTGTCTATAGTCTCTAAGTGTCTTGCTCTTTGGAAAACTTGTATAGTATTTGAATAACCTTCTCCAGGTCTGAGTATCATTGTTAGGTTTGAGTGGTAATGAGAAATCCATGGTAATATGGAGACACCATAATTTTTTTGAATGAATCAAAAAGTAGATAATTATGGTGATGATCCAAGTACACATTTAAACAAAGGCTAATAAAGTGTTTCAATCACACATAGGCCTGCAGGCCTATGAGTGGACATTCATGAGTCCAAGTCTCTATTAGGAGTGTCTTGAAAACATGGAGGTGTACCTTAAACTCTTTGACACTCTTTAAAATTTGATTGAATCTATTGAATATCACCAAATAAGATATGATAAAATTAATATTCTCCAACTCTTATGTACAAAATCCTTATGCATGAACCATCGTACACACAGTCCTATACATCTTGAAGAACAAATTTGTGATCACTTGATATATACTTATAATATGAAGACCTTTTGAATAGATATTTCAAGGTTTTCAAGGTAAAATTGGTACAATAAAAAATTATAAGGATTCAAGAAGATTGGCCCTCAATACATAGAAATAGAGGCAAAACTAGACCTACAGGTTAGGTGTAAAGTGAGCAAGGACACTTCAAGGATTGAAGGTGCTAATGGTTTTTGAGAGAACCAAGTTGAATGTTTCAAAATTGTAATAGGTTTTAATTTATTTATTATTAAATGGCACCATTACTTAATTCAGGTTGATAACTATATGCTCAAAACTCTCCAAGAGATCACTACCTACAACCAAGCCTAAATGGATAATGATAGAGAATGATGGAGTTTTAGAGTTTTTAAGTCTTGTGAGGAAGTTGAGTGGAGTTAAAATAATAAAGGCCATGATTTTTATACCAATATTTATATAATATCTACTTTTTGAGATAATAAAAGATAAGTTAAACCTAAGACTACCATTGCACAGTCCTCATCACCTACATGCCTACCTAGTCTAGGTGATGATGTATCTTCAGTGACACAAAAGATTAAGGGTTTGATAAGGGATGTAAATCATATTGAGATGTTTTAATAACACAATATGACTCTTATTCCATCTTTGAAGTAAAAAAAATGATATAATCTTGACTAATCCTATTTAGGTCTATCAGGCCTAAGGCCAAGCACACAAGAGGGTGTATACAATGTAAAAAGAAGATACAAGGCATAATGGTGAGAAAAATTATGGTATAAGATCTTAAAAAGTTTAAAAGGTCATTTTAAGTCTAACAAGACCAAAATAAGTTAGAGAGATGATCAAATGGGATTCATTCAAGATCTGCATATACCAAACCAAATGAGATCATAAGCCTACCTACCAAACCAAATTAAAGTTATCTTCTTGGTATGAAGTTAGGGATGAGAAAGATATGTAATTAAATTTGTCAAAAAATTGGAAATATACCTTAGTATCTCTGAATAAGGAATTGGCCTCACACAGTAGCATCTCATGAGGAAAGCCTAGAAGGCCTAGATAAGCTTAAAAGCTTTTCACACATAAGACCTAAAGGCAATATCTCAGTATATGGAGGAGGTTGATAGAATAATAGGAATTGATAGTTGGATAGGTGTTCAATGCATATATAATAATAATGAATTTACTCAAAAAATATAGTGCCAAATGTCAAAATGAGACCTAAAACCTTGAGATGATAACCTACAGCTAGTCCTAGAACTAGAGAAAGATATCTCAAGGCATAGTTGACTTTAATTAGGTATGAAATGGTTATAAGTACCTTAGGGAGAATAATTAAACGTAAAATAAAAATAATTAGATCACAATGACCACCTAAAAGGGTCTCCACATTTGATGGTCATCTACAACCATGCTTAAATGTTTAGTTAGTTGACTGTGTATACCCTTATCAAAGCATTACTACTTAGAGACTTTGCTTGAGGAAATAAAGGAATTGAGATGAGAAATTGAGGAAAATAAGGAGATGGTAAGGATTATGTACAATAACTCCATGAATTTTATAATCACTAAGTAAGGGAGAAAAGAAAAAACATAGTCAACTAGGGTAATTTGAGTTAGTTTGATTGAAAACCCTAGGCATTAACTAGTGGTGTGTATAGCAGGATTGCAGAATAAATGTGAAAAGAGGATAATGTGATAAGGTCATGGTAGATGTATAAAAAATATATGTGTCATTATAAACTTAAATTCAAACTCAGAACATCACATACATGCCACATCTCTCTCTAGACCTTGCAAACACATAGCCTACTAGCTGAGAGTCTCCTAAACATGTTCATATATCCCATGAAAGGATGCATGGTGGCTAAATATATTTGGAATAATATGAAAATAATATAAAATCATGATTAATGTCATTTTTATGTTCATATAAAGCTTTTCCCTTATGAATCATCCTTAAGAGTGCAAGGCACTCATAGGCTACCCAAACAGGTCAGTTTCAACATAATGAGAGAGAAGAGGATTTTTATGCATCCAAATGAGTTAGGTAACCTATGAAATGACCTAAATAATTTCTAAAAATACCATAATAACCTCCCCATTCCATTTTTTGGTACTTTTAGGTATGAAATTATATGGAATATGCCAAAAAAGACCATTTTAAGTTACTTAGGAGGTCTGTACAAGGTGTTAGAATCTTAAATTTGACATGGAGGATACTTATGATATAATAAAATTATATAAGATGTTTATTTTAGGTTTCAAATGTGTTGGAATCATGTAGATCCAAACTTCAATCTCTAGGTAGGGAGGCCTAATTGAGACCTAGTTAGAAGAGAGAAATAGATGAAAAGGACACTTCTACTCACTCTAAAGATATAAAACTTGGAATAGAGATGTAAAGGCATATTGGGTCATAAAATATTCCTTTATTTTAATATTATCATCTATATACTTCTATAAATAAGGAGGTTTGTATGATTTTAGAGCTATAAGGAATGAGGCCAAAATGGAGCTTTTGGTGATAAAAAAGTTCTTGAGGGTAGTTAGAGACTCAAAATTAGTTATTTAAGGTATGATATGAGTTATATAGACCATACATGGAGATATAATGAATTGGATAAGATGAATTCAAGTTTTGACACTTGTAAGAAGATTGGCCTAGTGAGATGAAGATACTTTTACACACCTAGCAAGACAATGAAGTGATGTGTCAAAGAGAAAATGAGGAGATCAGTTGAGAGGTGTCAAGATTAGAGTAAAGGTGTAGCTCAAAATGATATAACCATCAATAATACCACTTGCCAGTACACAAGCCAAGGTAAAGGGTAGTTTTGGATATCTAGTCAAGTTGTCAAGTAAAGTTTAAAACTTCCATGCCACTTGGAGGAGAAGAGAATATTTAGAAGAATAAAACTCATATTTGAGGACCTTTTGGTGTAGTTTAAAACTTATTTATTCTTTTAACTCCATTTGGACACTTCTCTCTCTCTCTCTCTCTCTCTCTCTCACACACACACACACACACACACACACACACACACACACACAGAAGAGAATATTTAGAAGACTAACACTCATATTTGAGGACCTTTTGGTGTAGTTTAAAACTTATTTATTCTTGTAACTCCATTTGGACACTTCTCTCTCTCTCTCTCTCTCTCTCTCTCTCTCTCTCTCTCTCTCTCTCTCTCTCTCTCCTACCTATTCCGTTATCTCCTTCTCTCACTTTCTCTATATCTTGAGCCTTAATTGGCTAATTTGGTATCCTCCATCTAGGTATGATGAAGCCCTACCCATTTTTAGACTTTTATCAATGAATAATAACCTATTTTTACCTTCTCCATGGACTAGTTTCAATATGCATGCTTGATTAGTTGATCTTGATAAGTGATAATCTTACTTTCTTAGTATGCTTGTCATTATTTAGAATTCATGTTCAATTTTGAATCCTTTTTTCATGTGTATTCAAGTGTTCAAATGAAGTGTGTATTTGTTTAGTTCTTTTTATTTTATTAGTGTCATGTCATGACCTCTTGACTAGTCCTCTTATCTCAAGCTTGCTTTACACACCTTCCTGAGAAACACTGATGTAGAGAGGCAAATTTGGATTAGTGTTATATGTAGGTTAGTCTCTTACTTCAAGTGTGATTGTATTTTGTTGGTAGTAATAAATTCATATTTTTTGCATCACCTTTATTAGAGTAGGTTTCTCTCCCTTTTTCTAAAAAGTGTTAGAGTAGTGTTTGAGCCTAAGTGATTCATCAAGGGGAGCTAACCCTTTAACCTAGAGATTTACCTCTCCAATAGGGTATCCAAAACCTTGATATGTTTCCATGTTACATAAAATTTGGAAGGATTGAACTACCCTCCAAATGATGTAAATTTTATTTATAGCACTATGTTTACAAGTTGAATAAGGCCTTGTATAGTATTAAGCCGACACATAGAGTATGTTATTCTAGGATATATTCATATCTATGTAAGAAAGGTTTTAATCAAGATTCAATCATATCTTAATTTGTATATAAAAATTACATGTAATGATATTTTTATCTTGTTTATCTATGTGGATGACCTTATCTATATTGAGAACAACATAACTTTGTTTGCAAAGTTTAGAGCAATTATGGCTATAGAATTTAAGATGATAGATTTGGGATAGATGCACTACTTCCTTGTTATATAAGTATTGAAAAGTGAATATGGAATATTCATATCTCAAAAAAATGCTTCAGATAACTTGAAAAAGGTTTAGATGAAGGATTAAAAATTAATTGCAACACTTGTTAAAGTTAGGCTTAAGTTGTCCAATATAGATGAATCAGATCGAGTGGATCCCACTCTATACAGATAGTTAATTGACAACTTGATTTAGTTGATTACTAATTGATTAGATATCACACATGCAGTGAGTTTGATATCTAGGTTCATTTTATAACTTAAATAAATAAATTAGAATGTAATGAAGAGGATTCTTAGATATATCATAGGGACATTGAATTATGGAATCAAATTTTAGTATTCAAAATATAGTATACTGACGGGATCTATAAACTTAGATTAGGCTGGTTCCAAAATTGATCACAAGTATACTTTTGTTTATACATTTAGTATTATCTATGTATTATTTTATTGGAAGACCAAGAAATAGCCAACAATATTTATTTCTAAATTAGAGATAAAGTACAACAATTCAACATTAGCAACTTGTTAGACAATTTGTTAAGGCAATTGTTAGAATATTTGCATCATTTTTAGAATGGACCTACCTATTTTATTATGAAAAAGAGTACTATTGAAATGAAAAAGAATATTATATTTCATATTTGGACTACACATATTGAGATTAAGCATCAATACAACATAGAGATGTTTTAGCAAGGATAGATTTAGATGGTGTGTTATAATACAAAGGATCAATTAGTAGATATTTTCATGAATCCTTTAGCTTGTGAATGGTTTCATAATCTTAGATATTCTCTTCAAGTTCTTCCCAATGGTAATTATGGGGGATAATGAGTGAAATAATTCCCATTAGGTATATAGTTTTGTTTTATTATTATTTAATCATATTCTTTGCCTTGTAAATATTGAATATTTAGTTTGTTATAAGTTTGTTAGAGAATACATATTTTTCATGCATTTTATATTTTTATAAGGTTATATAAATAATCCTTATTCATAAAATAATTTTAATATTTTTGAAAGTGTTTTCAAGATCTTGAATCTCTTTTTAATTAATAATATTAAGCTTCTATTTGTGTGTGAACTGTAGATCACTTTGTTACTTTGCTTTTTGTCTCAATTTGCTTTCATGATTATCAAGTATTCAACTTATGTAATTAAGAGTGTGTTTTAATTAATTATGGTTTTGGACTAAATACTACTATGTAAAACAATGTAAAATAAGGGCACAAGGGAAATATATATAAATGCAATAAATTATAGCACCTAAAATGAAAATATTGACTAACAATACAATGAAATGATTTAACAAATAATAATAATGGAAAAAGAGAGAGAAGATTGAAATGAACACCCCTGGGCAATAAAATGGAATTTTGAAATTGGTAATAGGATTTGAAAATGGTATATAAGGTATGTTGAACATATAACTATGATAAGTAATTGGGTCAAAATCAGTAGAGGGTTGATTGTGTTTCAGTCAAAATTAGCAGGTGGCCAATTGTGTCCTTATATGGGTGTTTTTTCCTCTACACTTCCTATTGTGTCCTTTGTTGCTTTTTTAAAAAAAAAAAATTTAGGGTAGTTTCACAAAATGATGATGAAAATGATCTTGTATTCACTTTACCAAATTTTAATGTTTGATATTCTTCTCTTGTGATCTTGTGTGCAAGTTAGTTAGCCTAGGAAACCTCTTGATAAGTTGTAACTACATATCCCACATGTTTGGAATTATGGATTAATGTAGTTATTGTCAATGAATCCCAACCCAAATGATAAAAATGAATTCACCTCCTTTCCCTCGATAATCATATACAACTATATGGTTTTCTATATATTTATTTTGGCACAAGATGTGATGACACAAGACTATGATTGATGTTAGTGCAATATAGGAAAAATGTGCAAGCTCCTTGACAAGTGTGCAATGAATTTAATAAAATATATGGCATAATAAATTAACATTAAGATTATATCAAAATATCCATCTATAGGACACTTCATAAATAGGTTGAACCTAGAGGATAGTGATAGGAAAAAATTATAGCATGGGAATCAAGCCAAGGTAAAAAAGACCTATAAAAAGATGAGGGTAAGAATTAGAGAATAACCAATTTAGGCAGAGAGGATAACCAATTTGGGGGTTTTTTCATTTAGGTAGGGATGGAGTTAGTTGATAAAATAAAGATATAATAATAGTTATAATTTTATATCCTAACACATTATAAGATTTGAGAGCTCAATTATATGATAATAGAATTATATATTATTGCATCTATGTTTAATCATTTTAATATTGATTCCTTAAGCTATTTTGATTAGTTACTTCATTATGTACATTTAAAGGCTACATAGCTAAGGTATTTATTCACTTGGAACCCCTACCGTGACTACATTAAGTGGTATCAAAGCTTAGTGGAAGAAAAAGTAGGAGAATACCATGTCTTGGTATTAAAAGCTAGTTGAGAAGCATCACGAGTGTGTAAGGGAATCCGGCATATGATTGTGATATGAAAGATTATAATTATAGGAAATTAAAATGGATAGTGATTTAAAATTATTCAAGTAGAATGGAAAAGGGGATAAATAAATATTGTTATAGGAAGTCTTGGTTAAGTCTTAGAAGCAATAAGATAAATGTGAAATAATGTGGATGTACTTGAGGAAGATAAAAATTAGGGTTTTTTCCTATAGGAGATGTGAGTGATGATGAAGGAGAACAAATAGCTAAATCTAAAAGGAAAGATGAAGAGTAAGAGGAAGAGGAAGAAATTTATGTGAGTGAAAATAGACTACTACACAAGTTATGTACATGATTGGTAAAAGAACAAAAATAGAGGTTACAAGTTATTCAAAAATAGTATACCCTAAAGAGTTGATCAACTGGCTTACTTAGATTGAGAAATATTTTGAGTATGATGAAGTTGAGGACCCCAGGAGAGTAAAGATAGATCAAACTAAGTTAAAAGGTCATGCAAATTTATGGTGGAAATAATTGTAAGATGGAAGATTGAAATAAGTAATGGAAAAGATAACAAAGTTAGATATAATGGTAGCTAAGTTGAAGACAAGTTTTTATTGTGTGATTATTGTTTAAACTTGTTTAAGAAGATAGAAAATTTAAGGAAAATGGAGTTTAGTGTCAAAATTTACACCAAAGAGTTCTAAAAAGTCACTATCATATTTGGGTACCATGAGATAGACTGTGAAAAGGTGGAAATATATATGAATGGGTTGAGTGAACATACAAGATGAATTCAACATGGTGAAATTATAAACCATGGAGTAAGCCTATCGATATACATTGTGAGTAGATAAAAAATATCACAAAAGACAACAAATCACTACTAGATGTAGATTAAGACCCATAAGAGGGATACACTAGTTTAATGTTGTAAGAGGACAACATAGTCACATGAGAGAATCTAATACTTTTCAGAGTTAAGAACATGAAAGAAGAACACACCCTTATAGAGGAAGGGGAAGATATAATATAGTTTGAGGAACATGATTCTTTAGGACTTATTCAAAATGTGGCCAACTTGGACATAGGTCATATGAATGTCCACAAGCCTTGGGAGAGAGGTCCAAAAGGACCAAGGTTCATGTACATGTCACATAAGGAATCATTTATGTCTATTGAGTAACATGATGAACCAAAACATGGAAATAACCTCATGATGAAAAGTATATTTTTAAATCTAATAAAGAAGGAGAATGAGCCTAAGAAAAGTAAGAGTTTGATCAGAATCATATATAAGTCATAAATTAAGTGTTATAAGGTGATTGTATTAAGTGGTAGCATATACAATTTAGTGTCAAAAAAAATGGTTAAAAATTTGGTTTTGAAAAGGGTATCACATCCTAATGCATACAAGGTGCATGGATATAAAAGATGATCAAATATTATTTGATGAATAATGTTTAGTGATTCTTCAAATTAGTACATATAAGGATGATGTGTGGTGTGATATCGTGCCTATGAATGTTTACCATGTAATGTTGGATATACCAAAGAAATGCACTAGGAAGGTTATTCATGATGGAATAACTCACACTTACACATCGAAGAAGAATGGTAAGAAGTATTTATTGAACCCATTAAGGAGTAAGGAGAAAGAAGTAAAACATAAACTTAAAACTTTATTAATCAATGGAAAACACTTCTTGAAGGAAGCTAGTCAAGAAATGTATTTTTATATTATTCCCAAACTTTTTGTACGATGGGAGAATAAATAGAGTGAGTGAAATAATGTTATAGTGAAGGAGTTGCTTTAAGATTATGGCAAAATTGTGTCTCAAGATTTATCTGAAGGATTACCACCCATGAGTAACATTGAGCCTCACATGGATTTGATTCTAGGATCAAGTTTTCCCAATAAATAAACCTATAGGCTAACACCTTTAGAGACTTATAAGGTCAACAAACAAGATAAATAATTGTTAGAGAGAGGACTAATCTAAGAGATTTTGATTCTATGTGCAATAATTATTGGATTAACACAAAGATTGATGGAGAGTGGAGAATGCATAAAAATTCAAGGTTCATTAATAAAATTTATATAAATTATATATTTTGATTACCAGGAATGGATTATCTTATTGATTTCTTAGGAAAGGCTAAAAATTTTAGTAAAATTAATAGGAAAATCGGTTATCATCAAATAATGATTAAAGAATGGGGATAATGGAAGATAGGTTTAAATACAAGGGAAAGGTTATATAATGGTTGATAATGTTGTTTGTTTTTAAAAATGAAAAAATTACCTTTATGAGTCCTATGAATGAAGTATTGATTCCATATTCAAAAAATCTCATTATTCTCTATTTAGATAATATTCTAATTTTTAGTAATACCAAAGAAGAGAACTTACTGCACTTAAAGAAAGTATTACAAAGGTTTAAAGAGGATAAGCTGATGATAAATTTAAATAAGTGTAGCTTCATTAAAAAATATTTGGTTTACTTAGGATTTATTATGTCTAATGACGGGTTGAGAATGGATCAAGAGAATGTAGGAGTTATTTTGGAATGGCCAACTCTTAAGAGCATGTTTAAGGCTAGAAGTTTTCATGGATTGGAAAGATTCTATAAAAAAATTATCAAAAATTTTAGTGACATTTGTGCACTCATAATAGAGACTATGATGGGTGATAAAATAGAGTTTAACTGGGTTATTATAGCTGAGAAAAGATTAAGGTTGTTTAAAAAGGTTATAAAGGATCCTGTGTTAGGATGGCCTAATTTTGGAAAAGTATATCTAGTGGACTATGATACAAGTGGAATGGATATTGGAGTAATTTTGAGCCAAGAGGGAAGGTCAATTTATTATTTTATTGAGAAGTGGAATGATTCTAAGAGGAATTATTTAGTTTATGGCTAATAATTTTAAAGAATAATTCAAGGATTAAAGAAGTGGAGGTACTATTTTTTGCTAAAGGAGTTTGTTTAGTTCATAAACCATAAAGCATTAATTCTTATCAATAATCAGGGTAAGATTACTCAAATACACATGAAATGGGTAGAATTTTTTCAAAGTTATTCATTTCTTTTAAAGCATAAAAGTGGGAAGTCAAACAAGGCAGTAGATGCCTTGAGTAGATGCTAATTTTTAGTGATTGAAATGCTAGTTAAAGTTATTGGGGTTGACTCTATGAGAGAATTATATATAAATGATCCTAATTTTAAATATGATTACTTAGTGTGTTGGAACCCAACTAGTATGGATTAGAAACCATGGCTATATTTATTTTGACAAGATGGACTACTATTTAGAGGAAAACATGTGTATACAACAAAGTTAAATAAGAGATAATTTGGTCAAGGAGAAACATGATAGAGGATTGACATGATAATTTGGTACAGGGATACCCTATCATAGTTAATATAAAGATATTATTGGCCTAGGATGGATAATGATGTGAATAAGTATGTGTAAGAATGTATAATAGTCAGCATGCAAAGGGAAGAAATCAGAATACGAGACTATATCACCACGTTCAATACTAGAAATGCCATGGGACAAGATTAACATGGTTTTTATACATGTTTTGTAAAGAACATATAAATGAAATGATTCTATTACTATTTTAGAATAAAAATTCTATAAGATGGCATACTTTATAACATGTAGGAAGACAAATGATGCCACCCATGTTGTCAAAATTTTCAAGGAAATTATTAGGTTGCATGGATTACCTAGGGTTATTATGTTAGAAATGGACATTAAATTTGTAGGTAAATTTTGGAGGACCCTTGATGTAAAGGTAATAATAAAAACAACTTTGAAACAAGCTTACCTTCTTTAGGCTTATCTCTACTAACCCTCATAAAGCACTATTTATAATGATTTGACAAATTTAGAAGATTTTCAAGACAAATAAAAAGGGATTTAAGTACCCTCTATCTTCCTTGATAAACACAAAAAATACATATTTAAATTCAAAATTAAAGTATTTTGTTTATAAGGTTCTTCCCTATTTTAGGTCTCTCTCTAGTAGTCCTCTAAATTCACTTTTCTTAATGTTTTACCAAGCATACAAGGATTCAAAATAAAAAAATAATACTTTCATATACCCATTAAGTGTTTAAAACTCCCCTCAAAGTTTTAAAGTCTAACTCTTAATTCAAGTGTACTAACACAACCTATTTCTTCTACCACCAAGGCTTCTATTAAGTCTCCTAAGCCTTAGACCAAGTTTTATCTCTTACAGGTCCACACATGCCAAAAATTAAAATGAAGGTTTGATTCAAATTTATAATGTTAAACACAAAATTCATGCCAAATTTGGAATTCTGAGTCACTCTCTAAATACCAAAACCATGAAATGGTTAACACTCTTCACTAGGGCTTTTGTACAAGCTGAGAAGGGTAAAATGTAGGTTTTCCAAAGTAACTCAACATTTCAATGACTCAAAATGAATTAAAAAGGTATGTGCATCCTTGAGTTCAAATAATAGATTAAGAGTATTGAATTATACACACAAAAAGATTCAAAAATTCACAATCTTACCCAATCAATACACCAGAATACGGTATAGGCATGTGTAGATAGAATTGTAGATTTTAGTGAAGATTCATTCTTTCAAAAAGTTATAAAATTTTAAATTAAGAGTATTTAATTTTCAATATTTATCTACTACCCTTCTAGTATGAAGATCTTTAGATGCATACAAGAACCTTCTTTACTTCAAAGCATTGGTATTCATATTCCTCAATGTGCATACACCAAGTTTTGAAGAAAACAACCTTTTCTTGTGCTCATATATTCTTGTTTGTTTCTTGGAGCTAAAAATTCATATATTCACCTTATTGGTAGAATAATGTGGATTTTAAATCTACGTAAGATATTTTTCTAATATTCATGTATTATGCACTCATTTTGTCATTGTATAGCCTATTTTGTCTTATCTTTATAAGTTGTAATAAGCTAGAATATGAAGAGACTCCCTTTTGGTGCCAAGTATGAGAAGAAGATGAATAATCATAGATTGTATATGTATATATATACTTTTTTTTTGTAATAAGGGGTTATAATTTTAGAATAGATCAATAAAAATTATTTGGTTATGGTTACTTGTATGATTTCTTGTTACATTCCTTTCATGCATTCTCATGTGTAATGTCTTGGTTATTTTCTCTCTAAACTATTTTGAATGCATTATTTCAGTTTATACAATACTAGTTGTTCTTAAATTTCTCAATAATGCATAATAATTAATGCATGTTATGTTTTTATTATCTAATTTCCTATATTTTACAATAAACTATTTTGGACACATAAAGTATATCACATCTATCTTCATCCTTAGCATGTTATGATGCTTCAAGAACCTCTACTAAAAATAGTGTGATGAGTGTGGAACTCTTTTTGGAATAAATTATGCTAAGATGATTACCAAGGTAGAGAGATATTTAGATATGGTTAGACCAAAGGATATGTAATTTCATAGAAGAAAAATCAAGAAAGACTAGTCTTATAGTTCAGGAGATCATTCGAGAGCATATTTATGGAGAATTTTATGAAATATTCTGGTGTGAGTTGCTTGAATTACTAGCTAACTAGTTATCATGGTTGGAATATTATTTCTTTATACCAAAGATGAAATAATCTATAATATAGACTAAATAAAATATAGACTAGTTGCAGAGATTGGAAACTAACTTGACAAGAGCAATAGATCATTCAGTTACTACTATAGTAGATGGATCTATAAATGATTTTTTAATGTGAGGATACCTAGTTTTTTAATTTGTAAAGGACTTGTTCATCAGAAGAATTTGAGGGAAATTTTTACAGTGACTACCTATCCTATTGAAGATGTTGGTTGGGGATAAGGCCATGGTGCCTACTGATGAGGCCAAGATATGCATGTTAAATGTATAATAAATGACCTCATCTTACTCTCTCTTTCTATTAAGTTTGACTACATTTTGTGACTTTTATTTTGATTTGATATGAGTTAGGATGTAATTGTCCATATTTTATTGATTGTGATTCTAATGTTTAAAAAGCTCTATAATTCCTAACAAGTGTTTTGGAGAATTCAAGTTTTGTAATAAAATAGGTCATCATCAGGCTGAAGAACAAATATGAAGTGGATTACATGTTTTTGGAAGCATTGGAATCAATACAACTTAGTTCTGAAACCCCACCATGCTATTACAAGTTGTCACATTTTTGGACTTAGTTTCAGAACTCTATATTTAGTTCTAGAATTATCTGAATTAGTTTTGATACTCCTGCAGATAAGCTCTAGAACTTTCACTGTTAGACATGGAACTGATAAATATCTATTCCAAATGGCCAGCGATCTATCAAATCAATGATCCCATTAAATCAGGAGTAGACTTCTGATTTCCATACTTGTAGATCCAAGACATTTATCATACAGCTGGACATCCAGCCACATCTTAATTCAGCATTTATTTTGGGCACAATTTAGTTCCATTGTATCCATGAAACAGTTATAGCCATCAATGTACCACAAGAAGAAGAATATATATACAGACCTAGGAATTTGGGAAGTAGAGGAATAATTTAAGAATAGAGGGATAATGATAGATTAGTACATTTTTGTAATACAAAACATTTTATCAATAAAATAGCCATTTCTATTTTGAGAGAGAATTAAGTTGTTTAATCCTATCTCTAGGCAGAGCAAGGGCCCACTCCTCCAAGAACCAGGATCTTCATTTTTGGTCGGCATTTATATTTTTATTCTCAAAGGCAAATAGGTAGCTTTTTTAAATTTATAAATGCTTCCAACTCCTTAAATTTAAAATTTGTTGTATATTTGTCCTTGTGGGTGTTCTAGATTAAATTCTCATTTCTTTGCAATCATTTTCCAAGCATTTTAAATTGTGTGTTTATTTCCATCAATCTATTTCATTCTGCAAAAGTGTGTTTACTTCTAGAAAATTCATTTTTGCAAAGTGTGTTTACTTCCAATAGATTTTCATAGTTTGATTCCAATAAAGTTTTAACCAAGAAGTCCTTAAGACATTAAAAATCCCCCAAAATAACAGAAAAATACAAGTAACTACAATTAATTACTAAATCGCTAAGATTCTTCTTGTTGCATATAGCTTCAAACACATCCCTGGTTAAATATGACATCAACAAAAAATTGATTAAATGAAGGGAATAACGACACCCATAACCTACTCCAGCCAATATGGAGTAGTCACTTTGGGCATATGGGGGTGTGTATAAAATGATATTGAATGATGATTAAATGAGTAGATAAGGCTTATACCTAAATCCATAATGGTTACTCACAAAGAGTAATTTGTCCAAATAATCTTCCATATTTTCATCTTCTTCTTGTTTGATTTTGAAAAATTCTTCCTTTCAATTTCTTCCTCTACAATAATCTTGATATTTGTCTAGGAAGATAGTTTCCATTTGTTCCCAATTAGTAATAGAATCAGATGTTAATCCCATAAACCACCTCATTATTGCATCCTTTAAGGTAGATGGAAACAACTTAAGTTTTTGATTATCTATATTGTAATCATAAGTCTGACATAGTACTTTAAACTCAAATAGAAATTGGTCAGGATCCTTAGATGACATTCCTCTAAATGTGGGCAAGTGTGTAGGTGAAATGTTCTTCATAGTGGTTTCATCATCCTCTATCTAAATGGGATAGGTAAAGGTTCTCTCAGGTTCTCTAAGCCTTATTGACAAAGTAAAAATATAGTAGTTATATAGCCAAATTAGCTAGTCCTGTAGCTGAGTACAGTAATTTTGCAACTGAATTCATCAGTTTAGCAAATGAGTTCACCAATTTCATAAGAAAATTCATAAATTCTACCAATAAGAGAAGCAATATTCAACTAACATATGTAAGATTAAATAATAACTAATCATGGAGATTAAAAAAAAAGGTTAGAACTAGAGGATGATGCCCATCTCCTTGTAGATGAAGAAGTAACAACTATCTTTCAATAGGCAGGATGGCTGGAGTTTTTGAGGAAATTTCCCAAATATAATGATGAATTGGTAAGAGAATTTGTTATCAATTTAGAGCAAACAAGAACAAATATTAGGAAGGTTTTCATTCTTTTTTGTGTGAATGTAATAAGTGAGATATTTGGAATACCAAATGGTGCATGTCCCAAACCCTATCAAAGGGACATTAAAAGACTTGGTTGAAATCCTACTAAAAGAGGGGGAAGCCGAACCCCAGTATATTTATAACACAAATAAAATCATCAAAGGAGTCAAAAGGGCTAGATTGCCCAAACCTTTTGACAGAGTAGCATTTTGGATAGTTAAGTATTTAACCTATGATGGGCAATTTGGGTCAGTAGGAAAAGAAGTCCTAAAAATCCTCATACACCTTAGATATGGAGCCAAAAAACTAGAATAAATAGTAAATAGGTTTCTTTTTGACTCCATCCATACAATGGCCTAGAGGTATTCTTAGGGTGTAAGAACAATTAGACATCATGGGTTAGTGCATTTAGTATGCCAACACCATTTCCTTTCAAAGAAAAATGGGGAAGAAATGTGGAAAAATTTTCTTGGCAAATTTGGGCAGAACCCTAGTATTTTCAGAAGAGTAATAGCAAATCCTCATGCCCCTTCAGTTCATTTGGAAACTGATACCATTACTGAGGAAAAGAAAGAACTAGGGGAAGAATAAATACCAAAAAGAAGAATATTAGGAAGAAGAGCTAAAATTGCAAACCCTTTTGTGCCTTCTCAAGAAATTCCTTCTTTTGTAGAACCTATAGAAGAACTAATACCTATCTCTGATAGTGACGGTTCACCTAGGCCTAAGAAAAAGGAGAAAAGTAGAAGAATATCTAAGAGGAGACCCATGCATGCACATTTTGAGGCTCCTCAAGGAAGGAGACGTCATAAAAGGTCTAAAAAAATTCTAGAGGAGATGAAAGAACAAGAAAGGCTGGAAACTGAAGTTGTTGATATTTTGGGCAGCATGGCGATGACTCCTCCTGGACCAAGCCAAATAGAAAAATAAAAAGAATATCAAAGATTTGAGGAGCAAGTTTTCCAAGAAATGGGTGAGACAATAGCACCATCACATGCAAAAGATGAACATGCATCTTGGAAAAGGAAAGGGAAATCCCCTCTGGTAGAAGAAGAATGCTTAACTCCCCAAGAAATTTTAGAAAAATAACAAAATCAATAGGTTAAATAGGCTCTCTTTTTGTCTAGAGTAGAGCTTATTATCAAGGAAAAGGATGACGAATTGAATTTCCTCAAACTCAAATTAGAACAGAGAGAAATGCTCCTTAAAGAATTAATAAACTAGTTCACAGCCAAGATTGAATAATTAACAGAGATTAAAAAGAAATTGATGGAGAACAAGGAAAAATGTACAATTTCTAGGAGACAGACCACTATGTCAATAGTCTCTGCATAGACTAAATTGACTTATTTTCCACTCAAGCAGTTATGGGATGATACATGCAGAGAACTTAGTGTAATCAAGACATCTAATAAAGACTTGAAAAGCAAAATAGAGGAAGTAAAGAAGGAATGGGAAGAAAAATTTTACGAGGAAAAAGATTAATATAAATATCTTGTGAAAATACAAATAGTTTTCAGATGAGTGAGAAATTACTTGCATGCAAAAGACCTTCTCCTGCATATAGTGTATTTTTAGAGGAACAATTCATTCACTGGCAGTTGGCAAGGATAGCATGTGGCCTTCCACATGAAATAAAAGATGAAGCTAATTTCTCGGTATCCTACTCCTTAGCCAATGCAGAACAAAAAAATCTTCTCTATGAATTTTACCTTTGCAAGTTCATGCTAGAAAAAAATTCAAATTTTATGATCAGTTTGTATGTAGGGGAAAGCCAGCTTAACGCATTTTCTCTATTCTTCAAAATTAGATTACATGGAAAGAGAGGGAGTCAGAGCATCTATTAAAGGCTAGTTCATCTGGTCTCTATATGAGAATTCTTTATGGCAACCCATTCACCTTTGCTACACATTTTCAAGCCCATGAATTTAATGGCAAGTTCAAGGAACCTTATCTTTTCAATTTATAGAAAAGCATTACTTTCGTCACCTCTTATGAAAAGGAAAATTTTGATAACATCTATGATGCATGTTTGAAAAGATGGGATTTTATCCCAGTGGCATTGAAATCAAGGGAAGTAATATCCCCTTCAAATTTGATTTGGAGTCTAGAAAGGGCAAAATCTTTATGCACAATAATTCCTTAGATCAATGAAACTCCCCTGTGTATATGGATAGGAATGCAGACAAGGCCACCTCTACTTCTCACCCCCATATCTCCTTGGAAAAATAGAGAACCTCAAGATCCCACTCAATTTGAGGAATCAAAAAGAAAAGTAGAAGTAAGAGCGGGGTATAGTACCTCTAAATCAAAGCATTGGGATATTCAGTTTCAGCCATTTGATCTGAGCAATCAAATGAAATACAAAATATACAATCTTGAATTTGAAGAGTAAAGTTTGTAAAGGGACTTACAAACAAGTATGGGGGAAATGATGAGGCTAGGATATGCCTGTTAAATGTATAATAAATGACCTCATCTTACTCTCTCTTTCTATTAAGTTTGACTGCATTTTTTGACTTTTATTTTGATTTGATATGAGTTAGGATGTAATTTTTTATCTTTTGTTGATTGTGATTCTAACATTTAAAAACCTCTATAATTCCTAACAAGTGTTTTGGAAAATTCAAGTTTTGTAATAAAATAGGTCATCATCAGGTTGAAGAATAAATATGAAGTAGATTGCATGTTTTTGGAAGCATTGGAATCAATACATCTTAGTTTCAGAACCCCACCACACTATTACAAGTTGTCACATTTTCAGAGTTAGTTTCGAAACTCTATATTTAGTTCCAAAATTATCTGAATTAGTTTTGATACTCCTACAAATAAGCTCCAAAACTTTTGCGGTTAGACATGGAACTGATAAAGATCTATTCCAAATGGTCAGCAATCTATCAAATCAATGATCCCATTAAATTAAGAGTAGACTTATGATTTCCATACTTGCATATCTAAGACATTTATCATACAATTGGACATCTAGCCACGTCTTAATTCAGCATCTATTCTAGGCATGATTTAGTTCCATCGTATCCATGAAACAGTTACAACCATCAATGCACCACAAGAAGAAGAATATATATACAGACCTGGGAATTTAGGAAGTAGAGGAATAATTGAAGAATAGAGGGATAAGGATAGATTAGTACATTTTTGTAATATAGAACATTTTATCAATAAAATAGCCTTATATATTTTGAGAGAGAATTAAGTTGTTCAATCTTGTTTCTAGGCGGAGCAAGGGCCCACTCCTTCAAGAACCAGGATCTTCATTTTTGGTCAGCATTTATATTTTTATTCTCAAAGGTAAATAGGTAGCTCTGTTAAATATATAAATGCTTCCAACTCTTTAAATTTAAAATTTGTTTTAGATTTGTCCTTGTGGGTGTTCTAGATTAAATTCTCATTTCTTTGCAATCATTTTCCAAGCATTTTAAATTGTGTGTTTATTTCCAACAATCTATTTCATTCTGCAAAAGTGTGTTTATTTCCAGAAATCTATTTCATTCTTCAAAAGTGTGTTTGCTTCTAGCAAATTCATTTTTGCAAAGTGTGTTTACTTCCAACAGATTTTCATAGTTTGATTCCAATAAAGTTTTAACCAAGAAGTCCTTAAGACATTAAAAATCCCCCAAAACAAAAGAAAAATACAAATAACTACAATTAATTACTAAATCGCTAAGATTCTTCTTGTTGCATATAACTTCAGACACATCCCTGGTTAAATATGACATCAACAAAAAGTTGATTAAATGAAGGGAATAACAACACCCATCACCTACTCTAGCCAATATGGAGTAGTCACTTTGGGCATATGGGGGTGTGTATAAAATGATAGTGAATGATGATTAAATCAGTAGATAAGGCTTATACCTAAATCCATAATGGATACATGAGGTAAAAAAAGTTATAAGAAGAATCTGGATTCATAATGTGAGTTGTGACAATATAATAGATGGAGTAAAATAAATACCCAGGTAGTTATGAGTAGAGTTAAGAGTAACAATAAAATAGTTGAAGAATGAGTAGGAAGAAGTGATGAATGAGAATAAAGAGATGAATAATGAATAATAAATAAAGATGAGATCCAAGAATAAAATAAATGCCAATAGAAATAAAGAATTGACAAAGAGTGAGAGGAAGAATAGATGTTCGAAGATGAAGATGAGAATAGTGTAGAGGTAGATCAACTAGTTGATAAATGTAGTGTGCAAATAAAATAATGGGTATTAATAAAATAAGGACATGAATTATTAAATAAATAAGTAGGAAAAAGTCACAAAGTAATTTTAGGTTCAATTATGGAAATATAAGAAGTCATAGGAAAGAATCATTCATTGGAAAAGTGCATGTTCCTGTAGCCTAATTCATTATATTCTAGTAAAAGTTTTCAACCAAAAGGAAAAATAGATAGTGGTTGGGAAGGTCTATTTTTAAATAAAGTTCATTAATGGGGTAATGAAATTGAAACAACCTCAATTAGTAAGGCTTTGAAGGTTGTAGGGTTCATGGAAATTGAGTAGATAAAAGTAGAAAATATGGAAAAGTAGAGTGCATAGATAAACTCTCCTAGTGTGTAAGTAAATCTTCTTAATACATAGGTAGGATCACACAGAATGTATCCTCCTATTGTAATAGATACACAACATATCCGCTAAACAACAATTTATAATATGGATATTTTATGAGTATTTATAAACTTGGCACCATATGATGGGTTTGTGGACCCTGAGCAGTACTTATTAACATATGAGATGAAATGGAAAGCTAAGGGTATTATTGATGAGGCTATAAATAAGTAAAAACTAATTATAACATTGAATATAAGATCACTTGAGTTTATATACTGCATAGATATCAGTCAGGAAAATCTACAACATGTTAAGGAGTGGCTTACTGTAAAATTTAAAATAAAGAAATGTATAAGTCAGACTATTCAAGACCTAAAGGAGATTAGGCAGAAGTTAGGTGAGCTAGTCTATGATTATGATTGTAGGTTCTCAGATGTTATGAATAGGGTGGAGTTTAACCTAAAATATAAAGATAAAGCTACATGGATTATCAAAGGACTACATTCTAGGATCAGGTTAGCTATAATGCAAACTCAATTTACTACTAAGGTAGATGTTAAAGCTATTTCTATCTAGGTGGATAAAATTAAAGATTATGGGGAAGCTCCCATAGTGAGTTATAAGTTTTAAAATACATTGCAAGCTTTTATTAAGAGGATGGAATATCATCATGAAGCAGATAAGCCTAAGATAAGTCTATGGTGCATGGAGTGTGGTAAATAAAGACATCACAGGACTGATTATTCTAAGATTAAGATAGAGTTTTGTGAAATTTGTAGAATAGTGGGGTATACAATAATACAGTGTCATTTCCTACAATATTATGTAAAAATCCCATAGAGTTTGTATTACATTTTTTGTAAATTACACAATCACGATGAAAATAATTGTAAGGTTTTGTAAGAGATCAAATAAGATATTACAAAGAATGTATTTACTATTGCTGCAAAGAAAGTGTCCTTGATAAAGTAGATGATTGCAATCCCAAAGGTAGATAAGTGTTATGTAAACCAAACAATTCCATAATAGATTCCAATATTGCCTCATTACCAACCTCAAGGTTTGGCTAGATGAAATCCTCCTTTACTGGATTGGACACCACCATCACCATAATACTAGTACTCAACACCTTGGAATCTAACAATGACACAACAACAAAAAACTAGTTAGACTCTACCATTTACACAATAATAATATGGGATTGGAGATAATACCCAACATCATCAGAACTAGAATATAATGCAACAATAAGGAGGTTGTAAAGGAGATTATCATTCAAATAGAGGAGGATCTAGGGGTAGATACAAAGGGGGTTATCAAGGTGGAGAGGAAATAATTATCAATGCCCTCCTTTGCAATGTTACTTATGTGGAGAGTATAACCATGTACAATGCAATTATCCTTTGAATCCTGAAAGATAATCTTATTATGCATATTTTAGGGTATATAGGCAACATGAAACAAAAGATTATCCTATTTTGGAAAAGTAAAGAAAAGAAAAGGCCATTAAGAATTTTAACATGGTGAATGTGCAAACTAAGTAGGATGTGTTTTTAAACACCGTTACAAGACACTAACATGCAAAGAGAGGATTGCCTCCTCTCAAAATGCCTTAGGACCAGGGAATCAAGAATGTGAAATAGGACAAATACCCAGACCTAGTTGTAGAAAAGGGGTTGATTTATGAAGCTGCATAGATGTTGAAGAATATTAAACACCAAGACACTATTAAAGGAGATGTTACAATAGTTCATGCCCAAATGTATGGTCATATTATGTGCATTATGTATAATATGGAGTTTTTACTGCACTGATAGACTTACTAAAGCTACTAAGTACACTATGTGATGAAGATAGTTCCTAAAACATTATAAATCTACTACATAATTTAATTTAATGTTTTCAATGAGAGAAATAGAAGATAAAAAAACTTGTTTGGTATATAAAAATAAATAAGTCATGGGTGTAGATGCATGAATCGATATTGAAGTTGAAGGTTATAAAATTCCAAACGTTGTCTTTGATTTTGGTAGCATGGTTAACATGATCCTTAGGTCTACATAGGAGGTGATTATATGGCCAATTCTTAGTTATAGGCCAGTGACTCTGAGTTTAGCAAACTATGGAAGAGGTGAAACTATTGGTTGTTTAGAATATGTTGATATCAAAGTCATAGAACTGAGCTTGCAAGCTGATTTTGAAGTCATCAATATGAATACAATAGAAACTCATTATCCTGTACTGATTGGTAAGAAATTAGCATATGATGGTCAGATGAATATTAATACTATACAAAATTAGTTATAGGTACATCAGGGAGATAATATTACAATCATTCCTCTAAGTAAGGCTCACAAAATCTACATCATTATGGATGAACTAGAGTCTCCTTATGTTGCACAAGAAACCATTTGGATGAAGGTAAACTCTGAGGAGAACTTGAAAGCTTTGTGTGTAACTGAGTACAATTTTTTGTATGGGTATAATAAATCCCAGGTGTATTTTTTACTCAGTTAAAAATTGAAGACATCTAAAAAATGGAAGCCTAAACTAGTAAATACTTAGCCATTTGCACCTTAGTTTGTTATAGAAGATTGTGCATCCATGTTTGATAAATTACCTACTCACCTAGAAATTTATTTTCTCTATCAAATAGATGATCATATGTAAGATTATATAGATTCAACTAGAGAAGGAACCTTGTCTTAGAAAATAGCTTCATCTATAAGTAGAGACTCATATATGCATCTAATTAATTGGGCCCATGGTGATCATGAGCCTTAACCTATAAGAATGGTCTTCACCAATGAAAGATAACTTCTTCCATAATTTGTGACCAAGGATATCCATAAATTCATTTTGTTCCTACAAGTTCATGTGACTTTGATCAATTAGTGGGTTAATGCCTTGAATTACACTTTGAAGGGAGTTACAATGACATGGTGGAAAATTCATATAAATGATCAAATTTATTGGGATGGTGCATGAAAAATTATGATTAACATATTTTAACTATCATAGGTAATCATAAGTAATTGGCCTTTCTTTTAAGAAGGTGAGTGCTCTAAAATCCATATCCATAAATGTTTTAAGGTTTGGACTAAATAATGTATGACACCTAAGTACTGGGTTCATATATTTCATTACACACTTGCCCCTTTACCATTAACTTGGTATATGCATCAAGAATGCAAGAGGGAGATAAAGCACTGGGTGCAGGTGTAGAGTGACTTCATATAAACTTTTGTGTTTTAAGATGAGAATCATGTGGTTCATAATGCACTGCTCAAAATCAAACATTCCTATGCCATGGGTTCATAGAGGATTTAAGCACTATGATGGATTCTAATGTGTAGAAGAATGCAACCAATGATCTAAATACAACACTATGAAGATATAAAGCAACCAAGATAGAAGAACAATCTCTTATATAGTTGTGCCACCAAATAAAAGATGAAGAAGAGGAAACTAAAGATTCAAATATTGATGGTGATATTGATTTTAATAAATTTTTTAAACCTAAATGGATAGTAGAACCATTAAAGGATCTAATTACATGACCCACTAAAGAAGAAAAGTTACACAAAATATAGATTCTATAGAAGGAAGGGCAAATAAAATTGTAAGAATTTGTTGTTGAGGAAAATCAAAAGATTTATCAATATACTATTAAAAAGCATGTAGAAAACATTGAAAATGAGGATATTCCTAAATTGGCACAAATGGGTGATTATTGGACTGAATTCAAAGTTTTAGAAGCTATGTAACTCCTATATAATTATTGAGATGTGTTTCCCACAAAATTTTTAGAAGTTAAAAGAGTGGATCCTTCCATAGGTGAAATGCATATTAATCTCAAGGAGTGCACACAACACATAAAAAAAGGTCATATAAGTGGAATCCAAACATGAAGTTAAAAGTGAAGGTTGAACTAGATAGGATACAAGAAGCAAGTATAATCTATCCTATAGAGAAGCTAGATTGGATTAGTCCCATAGTAGTGCAACCTAAGAAAATAAGGGAGATCAAAATATGTGGTAACTATCAAATTTTGAATAATGCATGTGTGAATGATCCATTTATAATTACCTTCATAAATGAAGTTTTAGAATCTATCATAGGTCATGAATTTTACTCCTTCACATATGGGTTTAGTGAGTATCATCGAATACCCATTGTAGAAAAAGACATTGCTAGATAAACCTTTACCACATAATGGGGATCCTTTGCATACAAGGTAATACCTTTTGGCCCAAGAATGTACCTATAATTTTTTCTAGAGTAGTGGTGACTGCTTTTTAAGGATTTCATTCACAACATCTTGGAAGTATATATAGATGATTGGGAAGTCTTCTCTTTATTTAAGGATCACTTTTCCAAGTTGTGCCTCATCATAAAATGCTACTGAGCTTTGCATATTGATGTAAATTTGAAAAAGTGCTTATTTTTTACACCTATTAATGTCTTGCTAGGTCATATGGTGTGTAGTGAAGGGACTTTGGTAGACCAAGCCAAAACTGTAGTCAATGTTAGTATGCCCCCATCAGTCAACTCAATGAAAGTGTGATCCTTTCTTAGACACATAGGTTACTATTGAAAGTTCATCAAGGGATATGCAACCCTTTCTCCTCCATTGGAGTATTTATTGTGCAAAGGTATGAAATTTATTTATATCTCTGAGTTTCAAGAAACTTTAATAGAACTAAAGTAAAGATTGATCACTGCACCTATTCTAGTCTTTCCAGATTGGATTAAGCCCTTTCATATGCATATTGATGATTCTAGTAGCATAGTCAATGTTTTGCTTGCACAACTAAGATATGGTGGACTAGACCATCCCATACATTTTTAAGATGAAAAATATCTGACATAAAAAAGAATTAAATAATAACTAAAAGGGAATAACTGACTATAGTGTTTATACTATAAAAAATTATAAATTATCTTTTTGTGATACCATTTAAAGTTTTCACAGATCAACAAGCTTTGCACTACTTAGTCAATAAACCTATGCTCAATAAATTAATTTTGATATGGCTAATGCTCTTTCAAGAATTCCAATTTCACATCAATGTTAACCTAAGTATAGAAAATGTTGGGCTAGATCATCTTAGTCACATCATAAATGGGGAAGAGCCAGAAGAACTATAAGAAGATTTTCTTGATGACCATCTATTTTGAGTTTTTGTGATACCTAATATTTTTAAAGAAATTGATAATTTCTTAAAACAAGGGGTATTCCATGTGCACTATTAAGAAAGAGAAAATAAGTAGTTTGTCACTAGGTCTTTGCCTTATAATATTATAAATGGTCTCTTATATTATTTGGGGAAGGATGAAGTACTGCATAGGGTAGTTTTGGAACATGAATATCCACAACTCTTATAGGAATCACACTAAGGAATAGTAGGAGGTCATTTTAACAGAGAAACTACTACAAAAAAAAATTACAAAGTGGATTATGGTGGCCAAATATTTTTTAGGATGAACATAGAGTAGTGCATCATTGTGATCTATGTCAAAAAATGGGTAAGCCATACCAAAAGGATGAAATTCCCTTGCATCCTTTGTTATTTAAACAACCTTTTGAATAGTGGGGTATTTATTTTGTAGGACCTATCAATCCCTTGAGTAAACATAATAAAGCTTAGTATATTATTGTTGTGATATATTACTTTACCAAATGGGTTGAAGTTGATGCAACACCCAGCTACGGGGTGAATGACACAAAAAAATTCCTTCAAAAAAATATTATCACATGGTTTAGATGCCCCATCAAACTCATCAATGATCAAAGGACACACTTATAGAATAATAGTACCAAATCTCTTAATGAAGAATTCATGATTTCCCATCATAAAAGTACTACATACCATCCACAAGCTAACAGAAAATTTGAGGCTTCTAATAAAGTGTTGGGAAAGATGTTGACAAAGATCAATGATGTCAAGAAGGATGATTGGGAAGATCGTATTATTATAATTATTTGGGCTTTTTTAAATGTACTATAAGAGGGATACAAGTTTTAATTCATTTAAGTTGGTTTATGGGATTGAAGCAATAATGTCTATAGAATATTTGGTACCCAATCTGTGCATTGTAATGGTTATGAGAATATGGGATCATGAGTCTCTGATAAGCAGGCTTATCAAATTGGATCAGATGGATGAGTATCGACACAGAGCATATCAGATGTAGGAATTTCATAAGTAGAGTTAGAAATCATGGCATGATAAGAACCTATGACATAAGGAATTCCATAAATATCAACCAATTTTGTTATATGATATTCACTTTACAGCATTTTTAGGTAAATTATAAATCAGGTGGAAAGGTCCTTACATTATACAAAAAATATCATAGCAAGGAACTATTGTGTTGAGAGATCTGTAGGGAACCCAATTGCCAGGGTGGGTAAATGGCTATAGGCTTAAGTCCTACCATCAATAGTCTTAATTGATCTCTTTCTACCAAAAGAGTGGGTACTAAATAACACTGAGTAGATTAGAATTTCTTATTTTTGTATGTTTTCTTGTGTATTTTTTTTGTGTGTTTGTAGGTTAGATGATCTCTTCACTAGATTTTGGAACCATGATAAGAAGTATAGTGTACAACACTTGTGAATACAATAATTTAGGTGCATCATTGTTGATGTCAACAAAAGCAAAATAAATAAATTAAGTTTGAGAAATATATGGTTAAGTCACATCATCCAAGATCTCAGTAGTATAACGGTCATCCCAAGTAGTTAATATTAGAGCCTAGGTTATATAGATCTAATATTCATCAAATTTATGGCCAGTTAACATCATCAGTACATACCCTAGTATATACAACAAATAATATAATGATGTATCTTGATGCATGTACCAACAACTAACCACATTTATTACTAGATCAAATAAGATTTACAATATTAGAATTCAAATTGATATCAAAGGGATAACTCAATGTGACATTTATGCAAAAACCAATAAGTGAAAAATCTATAAGTACATAAGGTTACAAACTAAGTCTACATTTCATTCTTGTAGTCATTTTACAAGCTAAATTTCTAGAGCTGAGCCAACTTATCCAGTGAAAAAAGTAAAAAGTTTCTAATTTTTAGTATTTAGATACCATAGATCATTCATAGCTCATAATTTTTTTGATAGATGCTGAGAAAGAATAAATGGCCATCAATATTATGCTATAGTATAATAAATCTAATGATCTATATCTATTTTATTACCTTCAAAATATAGAACAAAAACTTTCACAACTATATCCAATAGATGCTACACAACCACTTTCTCTTACAACCCCATATCATTTCCCTAACACAGATGTCAAGCACTTTATTTGGATGCTTAATTTTGGTGATTTGGGGGAGATTGTGCAAATACTTCTTGATTGTTACAATGAGGGAAACATTTACATCAAACTAGATATCACTATCATCATCAACACTAAAGTAATGGCTAGAGCTTTAGGCATGTCTGCATGGGGTGATTATCTTGATCCCTACAAGTCAAGAATGCCTCCTATCCTTTAGAAAGTTAGAGATGTATATGCTTGGGAATCTAGAGGAATCCCAATTTAAGATATCCAAGATGAACCAATGCACATCTTGGTTGAGTGCATTACACATAGATTCTAGTAGACCACCATGTCTGCAAAACAAACCCCTAGAGGAGTGTTTGACATTACACATTGCATGATCCATCATAATGAGTAGTACAACTTGATTATGTAATTTGTAAAATATATGCTTATGAATATCGATAAGTGTCACACAACTTCTAATAAGACCTTTTAGTACTAATTTTTTATTTATTTTTCTATGTTTCACTCATTAAAAGTCCCTTGAAGGAGAGGTTTACCTAGACCAATTTTTTAATTTGTTATGTACACTTGAGTGTGGTACCCTAAATCATGAGGTCAAGTTCAATAAATTATGGGAGGAGTGTTTGGAGCTTATTTCTACACACCCAAAGGTTCTCCTAGATGTCATGTAGTACTTGGGTCAACATGTTGTTATCACTTTAATTCTAAAAGGTGTCTTGATTCATATACATGAGCCTCTTAGATTACTATTTTAACCCTTACTATATTTTGTTACCATGGACATGGCATAGGCTAAGGTTGCTAAGAAAAATCATATGCATCTAGGTGTGTGACACCTCTTCAAACCATACCACTTGGTGCAGTAGTTCCTTTAGTACAGCCACAACCAGAAGCCACAACCTCACAGTAGTAAAAAATAAAGTATAAGCTCTCTATGGAACAATAATAATCACCTTAAAAAAATCACAAGTAAAGGAGTATAAAAACTTGGTTGGATGACCCCAAATTACCACAAATCACAAGCAATTATGACCTACCTTAGATGAAGACTGATGAGTAGGAGGTCTACCAAGTCATGCTTGAAGATATGGTAGGTGACTTATATGAGAATGAAGATAAGGAGTTCTTCTTATAAAAGGTAGTGCACATAATTTAAGTGCATAATAAGGTCAATCCAAGTTTTTGGGTGGAAATATCACCATGCCTAGTATCCATATTTGTCAACACTATGCACAAAGAGGCTGAACAAATATAGAAAATGGGAAAACTCTTTGAGGATCAAAATTCTACCACTTTTATAACCATCAACATATTTGATCCATTACCTAATAGTCCATAGGAGACTCTAGTATATAAACCTAAAACTTGATGAGAGGCTAGGGTTTTTCCTATTCTTAAAGAATGCACATTTGGTAGTGCATCTATTTTGTAAGAAGTGAAACATTTTCCTTCCTTGACTTCACTTCCAACCAAATGTATGTTGGTTACTTTAGGGTAGAAGAAAACATCTATTTCTAACTCTATTATCTACTTGAGTGATTTTCCACCCACATAACAAGACCTTGATATCAAAGAGATGATACTAGATCAACCTACAACTGAAGAGCAAAAGGCTTTATGGGAGGAAGCAACTTGCATAGTAGAGTGATGAGTATGCCAAGAAGAAAAGAAATCCTAGAAAGAGTAGGCCTATTAATAACAAGCTGAGCAAGCATGCCACCAAGATAAATATTTTAAGGCCAAGTAAAAATACCATGATGCAAAATATCAATTCCAATAGGCTATCAAAAAATCAAGGAAGACACAAGAAGCTATCAATGCAACAAAGTAGGCACATGAAGTGCACCAAAAAAAGATTATTGTATAAAAGTAGGCTTTTTTGATCATGGGATTACTCACATGTTTTTCTAGCCATCCAAGTTTGACTTAGGTTTTATCTTAGGGTCAAAAGACCCAACAATCCCTTTGGCACTCAACATTTAACACATGACAAAACTAGCATCAATGTACATAAGACACAAGCCTTATGTTCTCACCTAAAGCATAGCAGAGAAGGGACCAGGGTTTATGTTGGGATAGTTGTGCCATGTCAAAAATCTATTCTTCAAGGACTTAGGTTAACATAATGATGGTTGGTAATTCATAGGTACAAGCCTTGGGTTTCATAAGATCAATGACATTTAGGTGCTTGAGGGTTAACTAGTTATTGGGTTGGGGGCCTTAGGCATGATCTCATATTTATGTGTAGGTATCATTTGGGGTACATGACCTTAACCATACTTAGCATATTTCCTATTTTGGGTGTAGGGTTCTTTGATAATTATAGGTCTTGTGATTATTAATTTGACCCAAGAGAGGATGGTTAGTAGGGTGTTAGTTCCAAAATGAAAACAAAATGAAAAATACACACTATTAGCATAACATCTCTAGGCCTAGACACTAGGGAGAGCTTAGTTAACAAAAAAAAAATGACAAACACAACTAAAAAGTAAGGAATAAAACACAATAATTCCTTCACCTTGCTTGGATGCTCCAAATTCCTTTGTAGTGGTGGCTTTCTTGGCTTGTGCTCATGAAGTCCTTGGCAAGGGAAGCTTGGCTACCTCCATCTCTCCTTGGCACCTTTGGCTTCTGGCTTGCCTTGGATTGGAATCAATTTGGCATGGTAACACTAATAGATTTTGGCTTGTTAAATATATTTGTGCATTATAATTTTGCACCAAAATAGCTTATAAATGATGTTCTTGGCCTCTCTATTTATAGATTTTTGAGAATGTCTAAAAACAACCTGAAGCATCCATCTTGAGATTGAGATGTGTGGTTGAGGATTACTTAATTTTTTTGGAATTAATTTTGTAATTATCCTCATCATGAAATTAGAAGAATGGGAAATTAAGAGGCATGGAGGTCATCATGGAAGGAATTGATGAGGCATGGGAGGCATTAATATTGATATTTATATCATTTATGGCCTAGGGATGTCTTCCCAAGAAATGAGGTCACCTGATGATGTAGATATTCAATATTCATTTCTAAAAATAAGTATTCAACAAGTTTTCATGGAAGTATTAATTATTCCTTGATTTGGGTTAATTAGCTCTTAAGCATGTTTAAGCACTTTGTGAAGAAATTACTTAAATTGATCAAAATGTCTTATTATTGGTCCAAAATTTGACTAGATTAGAATTGGAAGTCCATGTTAGAAGTGTTGGAACCGTATTCCCATTTAGGATGTTACTAATATAAAATAACAAAGGCACATTTCTTATGCAATATATTTGATAGGAAAGAGCAATCTAAAGCACCCAGGTGCAAAATTGGCATTTGGCTCAGAATGATCTGATCAAAGTTAGTTGACCCATAAATTACATTGCCCCATTTAGGGATACCCTAGCCAAAATCAGCACTTGAATATGTCAATTTCACATCATTTAACATGTTTTAGTGTTTTTAGGCCACATTGTGTATTTTAAGTGGAAATGGCCAAAACCTTGATTAGAGGTTATCGATGGCCAGATTTAGGTGTCTACAGTTTGCCCCTATTTGGGAAGGCATTTCAAGATATAAGAATAGTAACATCTTCTCAAAGAATTAAAAAGGTCTTGTATGTCTACAATTTACAATGATGATAAACTAATTGTATGATGCCCCTCGAGGGAATGGTTGGCACAAGTAGGTAGGCAAACGGTCCCTTGAAAAGAAAGAAGAAAAATGAGGGGACCAAAAAAAAGAAAGATGATGGGGTGAAAGCATAATGATATTGAAAAAGTATTTAAAATAATTGAGAATGCAAGTGGGATGGTGCACAATGGTTTGCCCAAAGGTGGTTATAAACATTGTACCCTGATAGTTGCAATGTGGTATGATAACACAATGATTTGCCCAAAGGTGGTTATAATCATTGAGAAGATGGAGCTTCCCCAGTTAGGATAGACAAATAAGATAATAACATACCTATATATAGGCAAGAAAATTGAAGTGATGACAACACAATGATTTTTCCAAAGGTGATTATAATCATTGAGAAATGTAGGTCGGATGATGTGTAATGATTTGGCCATAGGCAGTTATAATCATTGGATCTTGATTATGGAAAACCTAATAAACTTGGTTGAGGATGATGACAACTTAACATAGAGGATAATGATGAATTGGAGCAACCTACTAGTAGGGAGATACTCATTTGAACTAATAAAGGTTAAAATTCTTTCATAGTTAATTACTCTATTTGGGATATGATTGGGAGTGAATTGAGATGTCAGTGCTGAAGAGATGCCTCCATTGTTGAATAGACTTCTTGAAGCTGAGGTTTATTATAACATGTGTCAGTAGGCATCATGATATAACATCATGAGGACTTATCCAAAATATGCATGAGGACTAACTCCCATAATCCAATACTCAATAGAAAATAATGCACCAATGATAGAAACCATGTGACAATGTAAACATATGAATAGAGATAGATTCAAGTGTAAGTGTGGACAAAGAATCACCCAATGAATAGTCATAAAATGAATCAAGGCAATAGTGCTAAAAGCAAAAAAATAGACAAATAAACAAATAAAATAAGCAAAAATAAACAAACAAATAATGTAATAGAAACCTTATGAACATTGCCCCTAAAAAATTAGTGACAACTTAACACATGAACAAAATAGGGGAATAAAAGAAAAGGAAGGGGGTGGCTGAGTTGTCTCCATATGCATGAAGCAAGTGGGCACTCCCTGCATAGTTCCATGGATGTAATATCTAATAAAAAAATTCTGGCCAAATGTAGTTCTCTCAAGAAATGGGAAGAATGTGATAATTGATGAAAACAAATAGAATGGATGTGAGAGAAGAAGAGGAATGGTCTTTCAAAATGGCAAGTGCATGAGAGAAAAAGGCTAAAAAGGATGGGAAAACTAAATGATAAGTGATTTGCTTGTAACTTAGTAAGGGTTCTCAGAATCCTTAAGGCAAAGAAATGGTCAATGTTTTTGGTTTTTTTTAATGATTTTTCAAATGTTTTTGGAATTATTTTGGAGTGTCTCAACTCAATCAATAATTATGAGACACTAAATGGTTCAAACTCATAAAATGATGAGAGCATTTAAACTAAGGTTGCTCACAAAATGGTGAAAGCATTCAAACTTAGGTTGCTCATAAAATGGTGAGAGTGTGGGGAAAAGGGTGACTGAGCTAACCTCAACAAGTATCAAGTGTTGCCTACATAGTCCTAGAGTAGGACCTCAAGTCACTGTAGTTCCACCCTTGCAATGGAGGAATTCTATTAGTGTAGTAGTCAATTCAAACAAAATAGGCACAGTTGGTAAAAAGGTATAATACAACATAAGAAGTGGCAAGTTATTACATCAAGGCTTAATGCTACCCCTAGTTTGCCTATAGGTTGTTATAACTAGGACATAATGACATAGATCACATGTACTAATTTTCCCAAAGGTGGTTATAAATAGTAGCAAGACCAGTGGTAAGAAATAAATAAAAAATGAAGGATGCAAATACTGAAACTTCTATCACACTATTCCAAAATATGATCTCTATCTAAAGGTCAAATGGGCTAGGCTTTAGAACACACTTGGCTAATAGGTCAGAATCCAAAAGTGGATATGATGAAGAGGATAGATAAGTATGGTATTTGTACAAATAAGAATAGTGATAAAATGGCATAACTAAAATAGTCCTTACAGATAATACACCTTAGCACTCAAGCATAGTACCATTTGAGATGAATAATATTCATCAGCTCAGGAATTCCATCTCTGTCTAGTGTGGAAAGATTGTATGCTCCTATTCCATAATCTATAATAATGATGAAAGGCCCTATCTAGTTTGGTTTGAATTTCCCTTTATGTTTCTTCTCAGCCATGGTATTCTTTTGGTTTTATTTAAGAATAAGATCACCAAGTTCAAATGCTCTATACTTAACACACCAATTATAATGGCCTTTGAGTCAGTTCTGATATGCTTGAATATTATTGAGTATAGCTATATGTTTCTCATTAAGTAGGTCTAGCTCTTATAGGTGATCTACTCAATATTCATGATCATCCAAGATATGCTTGAAAGAGATTCATAGTGAAGGCAATTTGACCTCAATGGGAAGGATGACTTCATTACCATAAACAAGTGAGTATGGAGTGGCTCCTATGGGGGTATGATGATTGGTATGGTATGCCCAAAGGATAGGGAATATCTGGAAGTGTTAATCATGACTAGTATCATTGAAAATATTTTTGAGAATATCGATAATGGTTTTGTTGGATGCCTCAACTTGGCCATTACTTTGAGGAAAACATGTTGTAGAAAAATGTTGTGTGATGTTATATTCAGTACATAGTTGGTTTGCATCCTTGTTTTTGAATGATCTTCCATTATCAAATATAATATTAGAGGGGATACCATTGTGGCAAATGAGATTGTTGTAGATGAATTTGGAAATTTTCTTTCTAGTCACATAAGTGAGGGGTATAACTTCAACCCACTTAGTGAAATATTCAATGGTGGTAAGGATATGTTTATGTCCATCAGATAAAGTGGGGTTTATATTCCTAATGATGTCAAGTCCTCATGTAGAAAATGGCCATGGTGGTAACATTAGTTTCATAGTTTTTGCTCAGCCATGAATTAGATTAGCATGCCATTGACATTTGTCACACTTATTTACATATGTAGTGGCATCCACATCTATTATGTGCCAATAATAACTCATATATAAGAGATTTTTGGATAGGAATGCCCTACTAGAATGAGCTCCACATACTCCTTCATGAACTTCTCTTAACACTATTGTAGACTCTATGAAGTTAAATAATGAAGCAGAGTTCCATCAAAACTGTGGTGATAAAGGGTGGGTCCTAGTAACATATAATGAGTGGAATGATGAATGAAGGCTTTGGTTTGTTTTCAAAATAGGTAAGGTGATAGAACTTGGTCATGAAGGTAGTTATGGAGGTCTGAGTACTAGATAGAATTAGGACCAACAATATCACAAACCATTACAATGGTTGAAGGTTCATAAGTTGGTGCTGACAAATTCTTGATGAAGAACTGATACTCTCTAGCTTTATTTATTTGTCAAATTAGAGAGTCAATAGTAGCCATGGCATCTACCATTATATCACTAGCCCTTGGCATGTGCTCAAACTAAATGTTGTAAATTTTTTATTTAAGAGTGTCAACCATGGATTTATATGGAACCAGATTATCATCTTTGGTCTAAAAATGATCTGTTACTTGATTGATGATTAATTGAGAATTACCATAAACTTGGAGATGAGATATATTCCAATGCACTACTTATCAAAGTCCTGCAACAAGTGCTTCATACTTAGCCATATTGTTTGTGCAAGGAAAATTGATTCTAAATGATTTAGGGCTTAAAACTCCCAATGGTGTAACAAATAATAGGTCTGCCCCTGATCCATATGCAGTAAATGAACCATCAAAATATAAATTCTAGGGTTACTCCTCAAGAGACGTGTCAATGATGGTCATGATGGATTGATCAAGAAATTGAAACATGAGTGGCTATGTATCTATGAGAGGTGCTTCAATAAGTTGATCTACAAGAACTTGTGCTTTTATTACCTTTTAATTGACATACTCTATGTCAAACTCATTGAGAAGCATGATCCATTTAGACATTCTACCCTAAAAAGCTATTTTAGATAGTAGATACTTGGGTAGATCTACTTTTGAAATGACCATGGTATTATTATTCAACATGTAATTGCATATTTTTTGAGCTATGAAAACCATGGCTAGATAAACTTTTTCAATAGGTGCATAGTTATGTTCATATGTAACCAAGGTATAACTTAGGTAGTGTACGACATGATCTTTTCTATTGTCATCATGTTGAGCTAAGAGTGCCCCTAGAGCATGGTCAGTAGCTGATAGGTATAACAAGAATGGCTTTTCTGGCATAGGAGGTAATAAAATAAACAAATTAATAAGATAGTCTTTGAGATGTTTAAAATCTATTTGGTAGTGATCATCTAAATGAAATGCAAATCCCTTCTTCAAAGGTGAGTAAATGGATGGCACTTGTCTGCTAACTGAGAGATGAAGTGTCAAATTTATTGGATCTTACCCTGTAAACTATGGAGTTGCTTTAAATTGGTTGGTGGTGACATCTCAATTATAGCATGGACTTTAACTGGATTGACTTCAATACCTCTATGAGACATGATGAAGCCAAGTAATTTGCTTGAATTTACACCAAACACACATTTCTTTGGATTGAGTTTGAATTTGTACTCCCATAATATTTTAAATATCTTATGTATCACTATTAGATGGTTGGCCCTAGTTTTGGATTTTCCTAATGTGTCATCGACATAGTCTTCAACAATATCATGCATCATATCATGGAATATGATATTTATGGCCCTTTGATATGTAATTATATCATTCTTAAGGCCAAATGGCATTACCTGATAACAACATGTTCCCCATGGAGTGGTGAATATTATTTTATGTTGGTCTTTTGGTGTTATTTTGATCTGGTTGTATCCTAAAAATCCATCCATAAGTGAAAGCATTTCATAACCTACAATGGAATCAATGATCATGTCGATATTAGGCAAGGAAAAATCATATTTAAGACAATATTTGTTGATGTCTCAAAAATTAGTATAAATTTTGATCCCTTTAGGATTTTTACTAATAGGTACCACATTAGAGATCCATTCTGAGTAGTCAATGGATCGAATACATCCTGCTTGTAAGAGTTTTTTCAAATCTTTCTTTACCAATATATTAATGTGGGGATGCATCTTACGTAGATTTTGTTTCATTAGTTTGGTATTAGGATTAACCACAAGGTCATGCAGAACCAAGGTGGGATCTAAACCTATCATGTCAGAATAGCCCATGCAAAAATTTCTACAATTTCTCTTAATAGAGCTATAAAGATGTCATGTTCCTCTTCAATGAGGGAAGCACCTAATTTTATCCATTTCAGGTCTAATGGAGTCTCAATATTTACCTCTATTATATCTTTAACTAATAGGGTTGAACCATATTCTAAGATAGTAGGTAATGATTTTAACTATTGAATTATGTCAGGGTCCTCCATTAGGACTTGATCTTCAACTTCTCTTAGGCACGATGAATCTGAGTCCCCTAATGGGAGATCTAGCCATGTGATAAAAATAGTCAAAAATTCTTGAAGAATTTGATTAAATACTTGTTTTTTTCTTAAAGCTAAATTTGGATCTATAGGTAAGTTCATCATTGGTGGTCTCCTAGTCTAAATTCAATGAATAATGAATAACCCCATCTAATAACACCTGAAACAAGTTTTCACCGCTGGACTAGCCTTTATCCTTACTTTTTCCCTTGTTAGAAAGCACCTTAAAGAGGTTTTCACTTTAGGAACTCAATGTTTTACTTTTTTTTTTTGGGCTAAGGGTGTTTACTCACTCTCCAAAATAGGCTATAGGATCTAATGTGATTGAGAATCTTGATTTGTGATCTCTCAACAAAATGTTGTCTCTAAGGCCTAAGAAATCACAAAATGCCTCATCATTCTAGAACTCATTAATCAACATACTAGATTCTTGTTGGTCCCAATCTATCAGTTGGGGATAATCTAATGGTAAAGGGTTATGATGAATGGCTAGGGTAAGGGTACAAATGTAATTGTTATAAAAAAAGTTGGTTTTAGATAAGTTATCAAAGGTGAGGCTATGATAAGACTTTGCTTCACTATCAACATCATCATCACTAGGCACTAGTGATGGAGTTTGAATAAGATATGCAGGGTCACCCCCAAGCAGTTTAAATCTAAGTCCATAAGGTCTTTCATACTTAGTCATAGAAATTAGCTTGATGGTTCCTTGTTGATTTAGTTTGAGGCCTCTCCCTTTATAATTGTGATGTTCCATGATCTTATTTGGAATAGGATACTTTGCACTTTTATGACAATCAACTTGGTTATCATTGTATAACCATGATTCATCCCCTTTAAGAGGGTTGGGTTCTAGGCTAGATGATGGTACAAATGTGACAAATCCCTTATCTTTGTTCTTTTTTTTCCAATGCATATGTGGGGTGATGATCCAAAAATCAAAATATTTGGTTGAAAGATAATTCAAGAAACAAGAACAACACAATTTAGATAATACAATCATTGAGAAGAGATGTTTTATTGATCAAATTTTTAGACACAAACATATGCCTATCTCTGAGAAGAAATGTTTGATTTCTATTTCAAGTTACGTCTTCATTTATACATGTTTTAAGGTGTGAAGAGGATGTGGAAGGTCACCAATCTCGAGGGAGATTAAGTGGTTTGACTTCCATGGTTTACAATAATACAAAATTCAAAGAATTACTATTTTTAGAAACTTACTATTTTTAGACTGCACTACTAAAATTGAAATTTGGTGAACTTATATTAGGTTTTTGAGGGTCAAAATCCACTGAGTAGAGATAAATTATATCTCACCACATTATCCTCATTCTTATCTTTCTAATGGTTTAAACGGTGAGTCAATTAGAGCATGCAAAAGTTATGGCTTCCATAAGTTCTGTCATCAATTGGGTAGACTTGTCACCTAAATTGTCACCTAAATTATTGCCCAGATCATTCCTACCTCCTTGAGAAGTAATGGTCCCCATTGCATCAATATTTTTCATTTAGTGTGGTAGTTGTACTTTGATTTGATTCCTGATGCATACTTGGAATGGACTATGATTTATGGAAATGCGCAAGGCCCGATTGTTCACCATTTCTATCTGACCATAAATCTATGGATGGAAGGCTGTGAAATTATTTAGCTTGGTATCTATTTGATTTTTTTGTTGTGTTTTTTATGTAGTCAGGGATGCAACATCGATCCTTTTAGATTCTTGTGTCTTGACCACCATGAGAACAAATTTCTTAGCACTAATCAGAGAGACAAATGTAGAAGGTGGTACCTCTAGTACCTTATAGCACTGTGTTCCAAGAGTGAGAATAATCCTTTGAGTTCTTGATTCATAGATTCCATGTCGATCATACATGAATGGATGACCAAATATTACATCATAAACATCTAGATTAAACACATCACATAAGACCTCATCTTTAAAAGGTTTTATTGCATATGAGAGAAGACATTGGTGGGTAACATAGAGGTTTCTCCTTGGACTCAACCATCCAATATTGTATGGCTTTAGGTGAGGTTTCATAGATAGATTTAGGCTTTTTAAAACATTAGTAGAGATTAAATTCTTTTGACTTCCACTATCAAGAATGAAATGCAGAGGCTTACCTTTCACCCATAACTTAGAGTGAAACAACCTTTCCTTATCATCTAGCCTCTCCTCATCGGTTTGTGATGAAGCAAAAATAGCTTCAGGCTCAACATCTACAATTTATTCTTCAACCTCTTTAACTATAGGGTATGTATGAGGTAGAGTAGTAGATGTTGAGGATTGTGACTCAAAAAGTAGGGACTTGATGGCTCAATATTCTTCTTTGGAGTGAGTTCTAGATTTATGATAATCACACCACTTCCCAGTCTTTTCTACCTTTTTCTTCCAATTTTGGCCTCATGTTTGACCTTCTTTATCACATTTCTATTTTGAAGGCTGACTCTTCATATTCATTCTTCCATACTTCTGCTCAATCTTCATTGAGAACTTGTACACCTCACTGATAGTTTCCAAATTGAAGAGTTCTATTTCTCCCCATATGTAACATTGTAGTCCACTACGAAATTTGAGAACCTTGTGTTTCTCACTTTCTTGGATGCCCAATCTCACAGATAGAGAATGAAAAATATCAGTGTAATATTGTATAGACTATTCCTTACCTTGGCAAAGTTGTGCTCCAATGGGGTAGTATTCTTCCTTTCCAAGTTCTATGAAATCATCCCAGGTAGGTTCCACCTCAAGGCCAATATCATCTACACTGAATCTCTTTTTGTACACTTCCCACCAATTTTTGATAGGCAATGATGCTTTCAAAAGAGCAAAGGTGATCTTCTATTTATCGATGAATTTATTTATAGAAAAATAAGATGACAATTGATCCAACCAATTTTCTATTGCATCAGCATTGATTTTGCCTTCAAATGTAGGGATATAAAAATTCACCTAAACTTTGAAGGGTGTTTGGGCACTGAAAGGATGTGGGGGTGCAGATGAGGAGCTAAAATTTCCCATTAATATTTGTTGAAGAATTTGAGTGAATTATTGTATCATCTACATTTTCTACTATTAGAAGGCTTTATTCACTATTTCCTTGAAAGGATCTGATGTCTTTATGTTGTCCACCATTTGAAGTCATTTGGAGCAAATAGGTGGAGAATCTACTAGTTCTATTTTCCACCCAAGCTTCCTGTAATCTGACCTCATCCTTGGGATCATACACTATAAAGATAAACCACTATGATACCACTAATCCAAAACTCAAAATCTTTGGTTGAAAGATAATTAAATAAATAAGAACAACACAATTTAGATAATGCTATCTTTGAGAAGAGATGTTTTATTGATCAAATTTGTAAACCCAAACATATGCCTATCTCTTAGAAGAGATGTTTGATTTCCATTTTAGGTTACATATTCATTTATAAATTTTTTGAAGGTGTGAGGAGGATGTGGAAGGTCACCAATCTTGAGGGATATTAATTGGTTTGACTTCCATGATTTACAATAATACATAATTTGAGGAATTACTATTTTTAGAATCTTACTATTTTTAGACTGCACTACTAAAATTAAAATTTGGGGAACTTCCATTGGGTTTTTAGGGGCCAAAATCCATCAAGCATAGATCAATGCCATCTCACCACATTGTCCTCATTCTTAGCTTTCCAATGGTTCAAACGATGATTCAATTGGAGCTATAGTACAAAAGTTATGGCTCCCAAAAGTTTCATCATCAATTGGGGTGGACCCATCACCTGAATTGTCACCTGCATTGATGCCCGAATCAAGTGAATTTAGGTTGCCCAAAGGTTTTCAGATTATAAGAAAGATTAGCAATATTAAATGTATCATTGGTCACATTATCTCCCAATCCATTATCTGAAATGGTGAATGATTGGAAGCTTCAAGAGGTGGCATGTGGGAAAGGGAATCTAAGGTATTATGATCTATGTAATTATCAGGTAAAGGATAAATAAGTATAGCCTTTCCATTATCATGTTTGTAAATTGGATTCATACTATACTGATAATTATAGCTTTGAAATTCAACCTCAAGTTAATTATAGTGTTCATACAAGTGTAAATCTCTTAGAATATTCACTTCCATCCTTCAGTGGGAAAACTTGATGCATTGGTGTAGCATTGATGGGACTACACAAATCTCATGTAACCAGGGCCTACCTAGAAGTATATTATATGATAAATCAAGATCAAGTACATGGAAAAGTGTATCATGGGTCAAAGGCCCAATGATAACTAGCAAACTAATGGTGCCTTGTGATTCTTTTTCCTAATTATCATAGGTTTTGATGGTTATTATTTTTGGCTAGAAATTTGTCATTATGTACCCAAGAAGCTTGATGAGATTTAGAGACACTATGTTGAGGCCGAATCCATTGTCTATAAAGACACATTTCACTTTATGCCATATTACATAAACTTCTATGTTTAATGGATTATTATGGAATGGGCCAAGGGAAGACATATCACTTTGGTTGAATGTGACTTGTTGGGCTGGAGCTAGGTGTCCAACCAAAGCTTAAAATTTATCAAGGAATTTGTCACTATCAATAGTGGATTGGGTCAAAAACTCATTCAATATGTTCTTGTGGATTATTGACATTCAAAAAAAATCTAAAATAGAAATTTATGCAGGTGTCTTCTACAATTATTCCACAATATCAAACTTATTATCTTGGTCAGGAGTGAATGGTTTATTTCAAGGCTAAGTAGTTGGTTGGATGACAGGCATAGTGGCAGATGGTTTTGGGATTGGGATAGTAATCTTTGACCTTTGAGTTGTGATTACACAATTGGAATTAAATACTAGACCATTATTGCTAACCAATATAGGGAATGGTGTGGGACTAGACAAGACAAGTCTCAGTTGTCGGTGCACTCACATGTGGTCACATGGTAAGGATGAGTTGTTGATATATAGTCCAAAAAAGGAAGTCCTAGTTTGTTGGTTTACCTATATGCATTCCCAGGTCAAAGAAGGATTATGCATGTAAGTTGGCTGAATGTTGTTATTTAGCAATGGTCTCAACTAATTAGTGCTTGGTCTAGGATTAATGGAGATGTATTAATGCTAATCCCTACAATATAAAATACAACCTTGTTTTAGTCATGTGCAAATGCATGGTAGGTTTTTTGGTTATTACCATTCTGACCTTAGTTTTGTCTATTGTTCTATCATTATGGGTTTTGTTGTTGATTTGATTGATTTTGCTGGTTTGGCCCTTGATTTTGATACTGTTGATTTTTTTGTTGCACTAGCCATTATTATTGTTGTTGTTGATTGTTATGTTAGGGAAAGGGGTTTTGATAAATCCTAAGAGTTTGATTGGAAGTGGAAGCACCATTATCTAATGTTATCTCTCCATTCTCCAACATATTTTCAATTAAATGCTTGATTTAGACACATCTTCATAAATTATGTCCATTGACCCAATGATTGTCACATAATTCATTTTCATAGTACCAATCAAGGTAAGGAATGCCTTGAAAATAATGCTTTGGTATAGGCCAACTAATTGTATTAGTGGTAGCAAGCTTACAAAATATAGATTCAATAGGTTTTCCTAAGTCACTAAAGACATGATGTGTAGGCACGATTCTCCTAGGACGAGGGGTTTGTAGTGGTAAAGGCTACTATATTTATTGTGTACGTTTTGGATATTATGATTATGGCATTGGTTGGAGAGGTTGTTAGGTAGGAGTAAGCTAAAAAGGTGGTTGGATAATGGTAGGGCATTGGGGAGCATGATTATTTTCATGAGCCAAAGGACAAAGTCCTGATATGGTAAAAATAGGGCATTGTGGGGCTTGACTGCTCACACAAGCTAAAATAATAGGTCTTGAAATGATGAAGGGGTATTATGGAGCTTGATTTCTTTCACAAACCAAAGGATGAGGTTCTGATATAGAAATGGTTGGGCATTATGGAGCTTGGTTGCTCACATATATCAAAGGATGAGGTCTTGGTATGGGAATGGTGTAACATTGTGGTCTTGGAATAGAAATGGTACAATGTGGTGGAGCCTAATTAATAACATAATCTAAAGCATCTAAGTCTTCCTCATAAACCATATCATCCTAGTTGTCAGTTGGCTCATAAGCTGGTTCTCGACTGTGTTCTATATACTAATTATTGAAAAGAGGTTATGGACTCATATCCCAAACAACATTATCTATAGTTGGGTCTTCCAAGTCTTCCTCATTAGCCTCTTCATGCCAATCAAGGTCTTGATTTGGGTTTTGTGGATTTTGACTATGTTCCCCATATGGAGTATTGTAGGGAGAATAATAAAACTCCTTAGAAAATCTTTCTCTATAGGGGTTCTTAGTGGGATTTTGTGTAGCCATTCTATCATAAATTGGATTGTATATGACTCCAACATAAGTTTAGATATACATATCTACATAAATGATGAAATATCCAAAAACAAAAAGTCTTAGAGTTATACAAACTCTAAAAAATGATCCAAAGGACAAATGGTTCAAACTTGGTCTAACTTGGTTGAAGGGGTGGAGTTGTATCTCCAATGTGGTTTAAAAGTGGATTTGTATCTCCAAAATGGTTTATGCTAAGACTTATCATAAAACAACCTAACATCAGATGTCTAATGTCAAATATCATATGCACAAAATGTCAAGTGTGTGAATAAAAATTGACATGTCAAAAGTCTAGTCAAAGTGTTCCAAACAAGGTCTAAACTAGGAAAGGGAAAAGTTGAGTTACTATGTCTTTGGTCCAAACATGGATTCAAAATCTAAGCTCAAATAAATAGGAATATGCTAGGAATTTTGGCTAAATGACACCAAAATCTAGACTTGAAACAAAGGCTGATATGATTTGATTTAATTTAACAAGTTTGGAAACAACTTTGACATAAACCCAGCACACATAATCAAACATAAACATGATCAGTTGGCATAAGGCATAAGATAAAATGCTCTTTGAGAAAGGTTGTGCTCTCCTAAATAAAGACACAAACAATTATGATGATATGTACTAAACAAACAAACCATCAATATTTTTTATTTTTGGGTAATCGATTAACCAAAGTTATGCAACCCAAGAGAGAAATATATGTATATCAGCCCCACAAATTGAGGCTTAAACAGAAATCAATCAATGTTTGGATCCAAACTTGATAAGGCTAATTGAAAACTCAATGATGAAAACTAATATTTGACCAAACAACTAGACAAGATTAGACAGCATGATGGCATAAGACAAAGGTCCAAATGGTAGACATGACATTGTTTAAAACAAATGGTTTTGATATAATGGAAAACAAGTCTTGAAACACATAAGCATACTCGAATAATGTGGTCAATGCTATATTTTAAAGACTTAAAAGACTCAAAATATTTTGACATGATTTGGGCAGTATAACGCTACTCTCTATAACTTAAATGACACACACACAAACAAGTTTAGCAAAAATTTCAAGGCATAAGTGGGGTGTAAAATGGCCAGCATAATGCCTCTTTAGACAAAATATTGATGTATAGACAAATTAGTTTTGACATGGATTTATGAACAAACAATCAAGTTTTAGTCTCAAAAACACCAAGTAAAAAATGACCAAAACAATCTAAGTATAATCATCCAAATCCTAGCAAGGGTATGTCAATGTGGGGTTGACTAAACTATCAAGATTTTGAATGTTTCTAGGTGAATCAATTGCACAAAGAATTTCACATCAAACAATGCAAAATAAAAGTATAAAAATTGGGTGACCGTGGCATTGGCTAGTTGTAAAAAGGTCTAGTCCTTTTTACAACCACTACATCCTATTGTTCGCTTAGTATAGTGCAATATCCAAATGCATATACATCCCACATGCAACTTAGAAGGAGTAAGTGAAGTCAATGTCGGGAGATGAAACCCCAAGTCAAAGATTCCCTAAATAACTTGTGGGAGGTAATGATGTCCCCCTCACAAGCCAAGTTTGCATAAAAATAAAGAAAGCATGAAATAGAAAGACTTTAGGGTCATTCTCAAGGTCACCCAAATTTTGACGAGTTTTTGGGGAGTGCTTTAGATGACTTTCTTTTTAAGTCTTAGACTAGGCTATTTGTAATAGGAATGGCACTTTTGATTCCAAGGGTTCCCTAAAAGGGACAAATGGAAGAACATACACGCAACACCCCTCTTTTTGCCAAACAAAATCTAATTAAACAACTATTGAAAACAATAATTGATAGGTGTGTTCAATTTTAAGCACAAGTGAAAGATTTGGTGGTGTTAATTGGACCCTTTGGTCCTAAGATTGTGAACTTTGAAAACATTCATTTAAGCATCTAAACTTTTCATTAAACACCAAAACAAAGTTCTTAATTGATTTTTAAGCATGCAAAATATGATCTAAAACATGTTTTTTAGAAAATGTCAAGCTTAGTCCTACATCAAAAATGTTAGCATGCCCTTTAGCTTTGAAGACATTTTAGGTTTTAATTAATAAATTTTAAAAAAAGAGCTCTCAGGTCTATGTTTTAATAAAAATATAGTGATTGACATCAGTTATATACAAATGATGATGGTTACTTTGGCTAACCGATGTCAGTTATCTAATCAACATTGGTTATACCAATATGACCATCTTGACAGTTATTTAATCGATGTTGGTTCTACTAATCAATGTTGATTAAACTATGCAACTGATGTTGGTCTTACTTGCCAATGTCGGTTACTGTGTAAAACCATGGTAAACAAAAATGGGAAAATAAAGTTAGAAAATCAATTTGCAAGAGTTTTAAGGGTCTAAATGAATATTTTAAAGCTACAAAATGATCTTCTTCATGTGTGGGATGCATCTTATCCCACTGGGCATGTCATTATGTGATTTAGGAATTTGACTCAAGAGAGGATGGTTAGTATGGTGTTAGTTCTAAAATGAAAAAAAATGAAAGAAACACGCTAATATCATAACATCTCTAGGCTTAGACACTAAGGAGAGCTTATTTAACAAAAACAAATGACAAACACAACTAAATATTAATGAATAAAACACAATAATTCCTTCACCTTCCTTGGATGCTCTAAATGCCTTTGTAGTGGTGGCTTGTGCTCATGAAGTCCTTAGCAATGGAAGCTTGGCTACCTCAATCTCTCTTTGGCAACTTTGGCTTGTGTATTGGCTTAGCTTGAAATCAATTTGGCATGGTGAGACTAATGGATTTTGAGTTATTGAAGATATTTTTGCATTATAACTTTGAACCAAAATAACTTAGAAATGATGTTCTTGGCCTCTCTATTTATAGATTTTTTAGAGTTTTTAGAATCAACCTAAACCATCCATCCTGTGATTGAGAAGTGTGGTTGAGGATTAATTCAATTTTTTAGAATTAAGTTTATAATTATCTTCATCATTAAATTGGAAGAAAGGGCAATTAATAGGCATGGAGGGCATCCTATAAAGCATTGATGAGGCATGGGAGGCATGAATCTTGATATTTGTGGCATTTATGGCCTAGGGATGTCTTCCCAAGAAATGAGGTCACCTGATGATGTAGATATTCAATATTGATTTCTAAAAACAAGTATTAAACAATTTTACATGGAATTATTAATTATTTCTTGATTTGGGTTAATTATATCTTAAACATGTTTAAGCACTTTGTGCACAAATTTATCAAATTAATTAGAATGTCTTATTATTAATCCCAAATTTGATTGGATTAGAATTGGAAGTCCACGTTTGAAGCATTGGAACCGTATTCCCATTTAGGATTTTTCCAACAACAAATAACAAAGGCACATGTCTTGTGTAATAGATTTGATAGGAAAGAGCAATCTAGAGCACCTAGGTGCAAAATTGGTATTTTGACTCCAAATGATCTGATCAAAGTTAGTTAGCCCATAAATTATATTACCCTATTTAGGGATACCTTGGCCAAAATTGGCACTTGAATATTTTAGTTTCACATAATTTAGCATGTTTTAGTGTTTTAGGCCACATTGTGCATTTTAAGTGAAAATTGGCCAAAAGCTTGATTGGAGGTTATCGATGGCCAGATTTAGGTGTCTACAGGTTTGCCATGGATGAATTAGTTTAGAATCTCATGAGAGCTCAAAACACACATTAGACAAAATAAAGTATATAATCAAATAACATTCGAATACTTAACCATTTAGTTCATTAACTAATATCTCAAATCATTCTTCATCAATACATTAAACACAATACATGCATAGTCTAGATAAATTGAGCATAAACTTGAATTAAGATACTACAGACCCAGAGGCTCACAAGCAAGCTTAGGTACTACAAAGGGGAGATTTACAAGCATCCTAAACTACTTTTATCTTATAATGGTAGCTATCTATAATCAATTCACCATAGCTTCGCTACTCCAATTTGCCTCCTCCTATTTGACTAAACTTAGCTTTCTTTTATAGGCTTCAAAGCATTTTAGGAAAATGGGGAATGGAGCATGCTGACCATTGACCTAACATTGGGGAAATAGATCTTGATACCTCCACTATGTTATATTTAATGTCTAATAACTATCCCATGTGCCCACTTCCTAATGTTGTGTAATTCAAAAGGAGCCACTTATCTTTAATGGCTAATCATTGTCTTGTGTGACCACTTCCTGATGTTGATTAGATTTGTTTAGCCACCAACTAAATAGCACCACTAAAAGACAAAACTAACAATCATCCACCATTATTACCTCATGCCTAGGTGCTTGTTAAGTTGGCATGGTTCTACTACTTAGCATGAAATGTGGCCCAATATTACCTCATATAAAAATGTTAGTCCACCCTCAGACTATCCTTCAAGCGCCTTAGCTATGCAAAATTTGGATGTGCTCCATTGTCTTTCTACCTTGAAGTCTTCAAAGCCCTAGATTATGAGCTTAATTTGCTCAATGGTGCCATCACTCTCCATAAAGTTAGGATCAAGAGTGATCACATCAGTGTTATCTAGTTATTTTTAAAGGTCATTTAGCCTTTCTTTAGCTTTTTGGACCCTGTCATCTAGGATGGCTCCCTACTCGCTCACCTTTATTTGAAAGGCACAAAAAATCTCTTCTAAGTCTTGATCCTAGGTCTTTATCTAGGCATTAAAAATGTTTTCATATGCCATAATTTACATGCATTCAACCCTACTAATAGTGAATACTTGTTTAATCAATAATCCTTCTCCCCCTTCACATTTTTAGAGGTGCACATTAATGACTGATGCCTAGGTGGAAAATTTTTAAAATATGACATCAACATCATTTGTGTGCTCCTCCCACCTTAAAAAGAGGTCTTATACCTCATTGTGATTCTTTTTTATCTCTTTATTTATGAATTTGTAAGTGTCTTCTTCCTCTTCCTACACTAGCTTCATCTGAGGGAGCATCTATTCGACCATCATGCACACCTTATCATCTTTGGATAGTTTAAAAGTGTTAATACCATCCAAAAGGGATGGATCTACTTTCTTAATGCACTCATCTAATTGCTTGAGCTTGAGATTCATGGCATTGAGTTTTTCCTCTACCTTAAGTGTTATATCTTTCCACTTTATGGCACAAACATCATTGATAATGTTCTTGTGTGCTACCTTAGAGGCCATCTTAAGGAGGGTGTTAGCCAACATCACTAGGTTCATATCCCAGGGGTTAACAAGTTAGTAGTCATGCCTATCTTCTAGTTTCTTAGTTCTCTATATTACTTTTGCTGGCACCTTGAATTAAGGCTTGTTCATGTAGAAATCAAGTGTAAAAGACACTTGATGGCATGTCAATGTTGTTGTAGCTTTGGAAGGCATGTGCTCCAACATGGAGAAGTCCTCATCTATAGTAAATCCCTTATACACCTTTTCCTGATAGCTTGGCTCAAATTCCTCTTTCTCAATGGCCAACTCCTTCTCCTACTCCTCTTCACTGGTGTTACTCACTTCCTCAATGCCTTCTTCTTCTTCTTCTTCTTCTCTCTCTTATAGGGGTTCTTCAAATTTCTCCCCTTCATTTAATTCTTCTTCCTATGGCTCCTTGACATAAAACTATGTAGGGTCCTTTTTAGTTTTATCCTACTCTTTCCCTTCCCTCTCTATTTATTCCTTTGAGGTGCTTATATTCCCTTATTTATCTCTAGGTGCCCCTTCAGTACTAGGGTATGCCTATTCTACAACTTCCTCTACTAGGTTGGTGTGGGCACTAAGAACCTCTATTATTTTATCTTTAATAGGTTCCATGCTTATGACAACCCTATTCACTTCTTTCTCCTTCTTGGCCTTCTCTTTTTGGGCTTTCTTTATTTGTGTCTTCCTCTTATTTATTATTATGTCAGTTCTCTCCTCCTTGGCCATTATCTCCTCAACCTCAATCTTATCAATTTTTACCTCGGTCATGGCCTGGGCCCTCATTACCTATATCTTACAATATAACTCAAATTCCACTTAAATATGATCTTGATTAAGGCCCATATTCTCCCATTTTCACCTCAACTTCTCTTCATATTATAGAGGTTGTGTTGAGGTTTCTTTGGTTGGTGTAACTGATGGTCTTGCTTCTCCAAGCATCGTAGTAGTAACACCTTGAAGAGCCTCCTACATTTCCACCATGATGGGCTCTTACTCTATTTCTCATTCTATCATGCACTTTTCTTTGGTCTTGACTCTCTCACTCCCTTCATCATTTTAGCCTTCCTCATTTCTTCTTGTCTCTTCTTTAGCTCATGTGCCTTCTAAATATCTTCTTTGCTTAGTCTAAGCTTCCTCCAAGCTTGTTCTTACCTCACCTTTTCACTTTGGGATAGTAGGAGAGTTTCCTCACCAGATAAGGAGTCTTCTTTAAGCACAATATACACCCCATTCCCCAACTCTACCTCCTTCTCCAATTCTTCTTACACATCTATGTATGTCAGGGTGATAGTGGGCATCACAAATGAGAACCTTGGCTTCTTTTTCTTATCCTTTGAGATAGGATATGTCTTCAATGTAAAATTCATGTGATTTTTTACTAGGTCCAATGAAGAGGATTCATTGCCTAAGGTGATTTTAAAATTTATGCATTCCTCTATTTCTTCAAGTGTCTCCCATTTCTTCTTCTTGGGAGTCTTTATTATTTCAATAGGTGTCGATGTTCCTTCATCTCCAATTATAATGGGGGGTTGATGTTCTTCTTTTTTCTAGGGCCCTTCCTCCTTGGTTTCATTTGATATTATAACCTATAGATGTGCTTGATTATGGTATCTTATTGAAGGGGTGGATATTGGTATGGTCCAAATCTTCCTCTTCATCCATTGTTTCCTTCCCATCTAAGCACATGAATTGACACCACAACATATTCCTTTACATGCTTATTTCCCTCACCAGAATATCCAATTATTGTGTATTGGGGATCCTTTTGAGTGAATGCCTAAAATAATTTTCTAAGAAGGTGTATGGGAGCTTCAACTAGCTTGACATATTCCCATCAACTAGCAATAAGTGCACTATATAGAATTGCTGTATAATGGCAAAGATCACCATTCTAAACATGATCTTGGGGATCTCCTATGGGATGTGCCACTCAAGATCAAATTCCTCTATAAAATTATTTCACCACCTTGTCATGTAAGCTTTATATTTTACATTGAAGAAACTGGGGCAAGTGAAGTCCTTGTATTTCTATGATAGGGAGTCATTATATTCTATAAAGATCTAGAGATTGTCCTAATCCCCATCTGGTATCCTGATCTCTTCCATGACTATTAGGATGAGAATGGACCTCCACCTGAAGGTCTCCTTCATCGTGTGGCATTATAACACATTCTTCACAAACTCTTCAATAATAAATTTAGAAATCTTAAATTTTATTCCCTATGCCATATGGTAGGCGATGCATAGGTAAGATTTTATAACATCGGTCCATCGATTACTAGGGAAAATATTCTAACTCATGAGGTGAAATGTTGCCCTCATGTTAGGTCCTTATAATATTTGATGGGGAATGCAAATCTCCCCTTGTAATAACTTAGGAGCTTTTCCATATGCTCCACCTCTTCATCATCATTCATCATCTCATGGATGTCTTTCCTAGCATTTAGGAGCCTAGTTATCCTTCCAATGAGGCACACCAAAATCCTCGTGCTCCAACTTTCAAATTATATGCAGTCTCCATGGATGAATGAAAAAAGGAATTGAATAAGTTCCTCAAGCTTTAAAAAGCATGGTAACTCATAGAAATAAGTTATACTAGAGGCTACCAATCTATCCCAAATGGTGACATTGAATAATTTTGTGCCCTATTTCATCTTCCTCCCTATATCCACCATCTAATTTGATGTTAGGTCTTATGCATGGCTGGAAGCATGATGGTTATAATCCTTCAGTTAGCAAGTATGCATAAAAAAATCCAATTTTCCCCTACCAAGACTTCTAAGGGAAATTGAATCACTTAATAATACATATTTGTGAGTGCCTCAATATCTATTTGCATGACATTGACTCCTACCACTAGTACTATTGTTCTTGTAGGGGCTACTTCTTTTGATATGCACACCCATTTTGGATCTTACTACTATTGACCCATTCCCTTCTACTTCTTTCCCATTTTGAACCTACTAGTCTTGAAGTACAAAAGGTTAAGTTTATTGAAGCCTAAAATGGTTATTATCACTCTCAAGAGACTTATGATTGTACCTTCATATCTAAGCTTCATAGACCATTAATGGTGTCCTTGATGGAAACTCACTTTTATACTAACTAGTTCTTATTGAATTCTCTTCCTCCACCTCTTTACACCAATCTCACTATGAGTACAATTTCTCCAGCTTCATAATTATTCACTCCAAGTGCCTAGGGGTACTCAAATTTTTGATCTAGTAGGGTTTCTATGCTTCACTCTCTGGTTCACTGGTTTTCTCTAGTTTTCTTGACATCTCAAGTTTACATAAAGTTTATAATAGAAACTGGTCTACCACATGATGTTTTATTCCCTATTTACATCAACCATATTTAGTGTAGGTGCATTAATGGTGTGGTAGTGTTTAATTTATGGAAATCTACAAAATTATATGAAATCCATGAAAATCCTTTGACACAAACTAATTTATTATGCATTTTTGTGCCTCCACCACCACCTCATTTAATTCTCCTAATGGTATTTTTGTGAAGTGACTTATGGTTCAAACAGTTACTTCCCACTCAAATCTAGGTGGATGTTGCTATCTGTGATGATTCTCCTTCTGTGCTTTAGTCTCTTAGCACAAAATTTACCTTTAATATGGTAACCTAGGCACAATTCCTCACATACACATGATTTATCCTCCTCAGTTCCATATTCTCTTCTTGTTGTACTTCTATTTCAATCATGTTTATCTATCTTGGTTGGTTTCTTGTACTTCATCTTGCCTTAACCTATATTACCCCATACAAATCCATTATACTAGCCTTCCATTGCTTGATTCTCCTCTTATGGTTTTCTTATGCACGATCATGTTGTGCATCTTCAGTTGGTTCTTATTTCTTCCTTGGGCCTCTAAAGGCTTGATAATCCATATCTAGTGTACATGGATTTTATGAATCTTCCTCTTAAGTTTGGTGAATTTCACATATCCACCACTTAGATGTCTAACCTCAGGTGCTTTAGAAAGTGCAAAGGCTTGACTCACCTAGTTGGAATTATGCATGAAAGGATATATGAGAATATATCTAGGGACTTGAAAGCACCTTAATATTAGGATCTAGTGCATGGTGGTTTAGTGCACTTCCCTTGTCTAACACTATCAATCCTCACTCATCCAAAAACTTAGGTGTCTAGCCTTAAGCACATAATAGGCACATGTGCTCAACTCACCTAGATATGATTATGAGTGAAGTGCCAATAGATTTTCTTAGTAGGCTTTAAAGTACTACTTTTTCACTCTTTACACTATTTCCTAAAGAATATAACAAAACAAAACAATTTGGCTTACACCAAATGCTATTTCAGTCATCTCAACTCAAACCAAATAGTGACTAAGAATTTGATGTTCTCATGGTGCAGTTCCATCCTATCACTAATATGGCTTCAACTTGTTTCCATTGAAATGCCCAGGGATCATTTCACCAGTCAACATGTGTAATTTTCATGCATCTATCTCTAATATGTGGTGGATGATATAAGGTCCCATCTACCTTATCTATAGTTTGCTTAGGTACTTGAAATATTTGGAGGCATAGAGCAAAATGAATGCTTCTTTAGCTAGCACCTTTTTCTTTATATTCTTTTCATTTCAGATATTTTAGCACATCTTTTCTATCTATTGACTCCAATTTAATTGGGTATGCATCTCATCTAAGCACTCCAAGTCCTCCAAACTTACATTTAATGACTCTTGGTCATCTAACTAACCAATACACACAATGTGGAATGATGGTACCAAGAACTCTATCAACAAAATTTCCTTAGAACTAAACACTAGTTGAAATGGTGTAGCCTTGTTCAAACACTTGTAGGCTGTGTGATATGCCCATAACATTGTTGACACTCGATCATCCTAATCTTTACGACAAATATCATGTATCTTTGTGAGGCATGTTCCTAATATTTTGTTAAATTCCTCAATTATGTTGTTTGCTTGTAGATGATATGAGGTCATTTTGTGGTGCACCACCATATACTTAGTCAATAAGATGTGCATCATTTCATTGATAAAGTGAGTGCCTCTATTTCTAGTTATATTGATCAAGCACTCATATCATCTTATTATGTTTTCCTATATGAAGTGCATGGTTGTGGTAATTGTATAATATTTTGTTAGTGTGGCCTTGGCCAACTTAGTGAAATAATCTACGGCCACCAGGATATACTTTACACCTATGTGTCATTTTTTAGGAGTTATTAACCCAATAAAACCAATGGCCCATTTATCAAATGGTGTTTAGGAAAGAATGGAGATGAAGGGAATCTCATCTTGATGGTTAGGATTTCCTGTGCATTGGCATATATCACATGCCTTGGTGTATTTCTTTGCATATTAGAACAATTTAGCTACCATAAGCCTAACTATAACACTTTTCATGCCATTGCATCTCTAGCATAATGTCCTCTTGTTATGATTTCATACACCTCTCATAATATGGAGTATATTTTGTGCTCTAAGACACATCGGTGTATCACTTCATCCCTACTTAGTTTATATAGTTCTCCACTAATGAGTTGAAAGGGGGCAACATGAACTACTATCTATTTCTTCTCCTTATTTGTCATAGTTTGGGGTGCAACTACAAACATTATAAAGGTGAAAATATCAACCAAATCCTTAAAGATGTGTTGGACTTTGTATAGTTTCACATCTAGTATGTCATCCTCAATAGGCACCATCGCATCTCTAGAATTGCTGCATAATAAATAGTCTAGCTCTAAGTTTTGCTTTCTAAGCTTAAAAACAATGGAGAACTAGAACTCCTATAATATAAATATCCATTTGCATATGAACCTATGTAAAATAGGCTTATTTACAAGGTACTTGAGCACCTCATGATCAGTGAAATATGAATGGGGTTAGCAACAAATATTGTCTAAATTTTTATAAGGCATAGACCATGTCAAGCACCTCACACTCTATCATTATGTAATTCTACTCTACTAAGGTCAACTTTATATTGGCAAAGGAGATGGGATGATCCATTTTTACTTCATTAGGTTGCATGAAGATTGCACCAATTACAAATTTATAAGCATCAACATGGACATGAAAAGGTATCATCTAGTTAGGAACTTTAAGATAGGCACACTAGCTAATATAAGCTTTAGGGTCTCGAGGGAATCATATTGCACTTCACCCTAGGAGAATGGTCCATCCTTAAAAAAAAACTCTTTTAAAGAAAAATTAATCTTTGCATAACCCCTTATAAATTTTTTATAATACCTACCATGGCCAAGAAAGGTGCAAACATCTTTATATGTGGAAGGAGTTTAGAGTTGAATGATGATGGTGATCTTCATTAGATCAATGAGAAAACCATCCTTATAGATGATGTTCCTGAGAAGATTTCCAAATGGGGTTGTGAAGATGCACTTTTTAGATTTAGGGATATCTAAAGAAATATGCACCTCTCAAACATTAAGCGTAGGTTAACACAATGGTCTTTGAAGAGGCCATACACCATCCAATCATCTAGATAGACTTGGAAGAGCCTATGGATGAAATATTTGAACATGATGATCACAACTCTAGAGAACATGGCCAATACATTCTTGAGTCTAAAGGGCATCATGTTATAATTAAAATAACTCTATTCAGTCGTAAAGGTTGTTTTGGGCATGTCCTCCTCCTCAATCTGGACTTAGTGGTAGCCATAGAACCCATCAATAAATGTATATATCTTATAGCCTATAATTATTAAGTGTGGAGCCTGATTGTCTTCTAGGATCAGAGGTTAAAATCTTGATGATTATTTCAGCTAGGTTTGTATCCCATTCAACTAGGTTAAAAATGCCTTATAAAATTGTAATTTTGTAGTCAATTTGGGCTATTGATTATAGGTTTATAGATTTGATGGTAGAGGTTATGTTTAGGTGTTTTACACCCTAAAATGTATTGAGATATGGCTAAGATGTGTGTGAATAAAAATTAACATAGAGTGGAGGCAGAAAATGTAGAGAGGTGTTAACAGGTTTCATTATAGGATTTTATTTCTCTATTGTATTGTTGAAATAATATACTAGACAAGTTTGGTGGATGTATCCCATTTTGGGTGAACCACATAAAATCTCATGTCTCTTTTTATGTGTATGTCTTTATTTATTTATTTAGAATATTTGATTAATTCATTTCATAGTTTCTCTTGTATGCAATTTAGGGATAAATTTGGGTTTTAATTTATCCTAACAACAATGCCCTTTAGGAATTCATCAATAAATAGAGTCAAGAAAGGGTCATTAATGCAGGTGGTATTTAACATTATATAATCAATGGAAATGTGAATGTGCCCATCCTTCTTAATCTTATTACCATTGGGCTCACCCACTCAAAATCCTACACAAGTTAAATGACCCTAACATCCAGCATTGTATTGATCTCTATCTTGACCTTAGCATGGAGTTTGAGATTCATCCTATAGGGGTGATTTTTGACTAGTCTTACACCATCAATTATATTTATGCTCATCTTCCTTAGACATGGGTGGATTCCCTTCATGTCCTGATAAGTCCTAGGGAACAAATCTTAGAATTCCTTTAGTATGTCTATGATTTACACCAACTTTGCATCAGACCAATAGGTACATAGAGTAGACATATTCATCCCCCCTTTTTTACTAATTTCCACTTTGATGGGATTTAGTAGGGTATGGTATGGCTCATTCTTCTCCTAGTGAGAGTCCTTGAATTTCCTAGTTCCCTCTATTTTCTCAACATAGAGATGAGTGGTGTCTTCTTTGTTGGGAGTGTTATCATCCACTTGGCACATGAGCTTTCTTTTGGTGGTCAATGTTTTATAGTAGTGTTCCTTCTAAGTTTCATCATCTTCCTCACTTGAGGTGTTATTGAGCATGTATTCTTCAAATAAATTCAGGAGAAACAACCCTTTTTCATTAAACATGTCTTTCAAGCACTCTTCAAGGATGGTGGTGTCTTTAAACACTACCCTCCAAATTACTTACAATGGTTTAACTAGTTCCAAGTTTTATGACAAAAAATAGAAGGTATGCACAAACTTCTCCTTAAGGGCCTCTAAATTGGATATCTCTTGGCACGTCTCATTGACTTGTACTATGCTCATGCCAATGTCTTTAGATTCTTGTAAAAGGTGTGCACCCATAAGCTCTTTGGGGTAGTCATTTTGCATACAATCCATGTCTCTTCACATAGGTGTACATGTGCTACAAGGTCAGAGTCACAAAAATACATCGAGATATCTAAGTTCTTGTTTTTCTTCTGAAACCTAGTGCACATAACCACCTTTACCTCTAGCTAAGTCAATAAGTTAAACCTTTGCACTACCCACCAACATGTGGTAGTGATCCTCAAGGTGTACCCAAGTGTGCCCATTTTATCTATCTCCTTCAGGATTCATGCTTCAAAATCATGGACATACCTTTCTACTAGGTTATTCCCTTCAAATTCAAGGAGCACTAAAATCTTACCTTTGCTTAGACATAGTACCTCTTTCCTTTCTTCTCCTAATATGGGACCCATTTATTTAGAGTGTGCTTAATCTAGACCTAGCCAATCTTCATGGGCTTTGGCACCTTTACACATACCAAATGATATTTGTGACCAATGAGCTCATAAGCCTCTTCAACCCATTAACCACAAGTGAAATTAGTGGTGTTTGAGGCTGATTACCCATCCTCCTAAGAGATCAATACTTTATTAAAAGGTTTTATATTCTTGATGCCCTATGTCGTGATGTTATAAATATGGTTTATCTCTTCCTCTAGATCAATACTCTCCATATAGGGGGCTCCTTGGTCACTTGAAATGGGGATCACAATGCTTTCCTTTCCATTTTCTAAGGTCATTTATTGCTTCTTAAAGCACATATCTACATTATTTTTATAGTACCAAGGCCTTCCTAGAAGCACTAGGTAGTTATATTGTTCAACAAACTCAATAACCTCAAAGTTAATGTAGAATTTGATGCCCATAATATCTACAATGGCACCCTATATAATTTTGATCAGCTATGCTCAAGTCTTGTTGGCCATGGAAAGTACATGGGGAAAAGGCCTCAAGGCTAGCTTGCCCATCTTTTCCCATGCATTCTTGGTTAGGATATTGACCTCTACACTGGTGTCGATCATCACCTCATAGATGGACCATCCATCAATAGTGGTACTGACCAGTAACTCTTGGTCATACTTTATATTCTAAGTATGCCTTACTTCACGTGTTTGCTCCATATGTGGACAACAAATTCAATTACATGGGGCTTAATAACCTCACTTGACTTCTTCCCTACATGCACTAAAAGTAAATTTTTCTATAGGGGAAGCATCCCATCCATTTGTAAGAGGTGTAATATATCTGTTAGCTCCTATATTTCAGCCTCCTCGTTGTATTGCTTTCTGCACAAGGTAGTAGCACACGCTTTTAAATCTCTGGGGCCAACTGGAGTTCTCCCAAAAAAAATTGTATCATGTTCATGGCTTATTATAGGACATAATTTTGATGCATAGGGTCAAGTTAGGGTGTATATTTTGGCTCAAGATGCATGATACACTTAGTGTGGCTTGGTTCACTAAATTCCAAGCACAACTCTTGTGTTATCACAATTGGTGACTGAGTGGTGAACCCACTCTATGAGGTTGAATGTATCTTGATTGGATCTATGTGTGCTAGCTATGCCTTTAGAGCCCACTTCATATTTTTAGGTTCATGCCTTATCATCCTTGTGCCCCTATCAACACCCATTTTGCCTTGGGTCATCTTTTTATATAAGTCAGGGCATTCATCAACTGCATGTAGTCATTGATAATACCCACACATTAGATGCATCAGGAAATCATGTTAATAGTGCTTGATCAACTCATACTTGTAAGATGATCATAATGGGAATCTTATTTAACCCTCTAACAACTCTTTGGTTCCCATAGCTAGTGTTCTATTAGCCATAACACTCATTTCCTTGGCTCACCTACCCTCTAGCTATTGTAGTTTCCAATTGTGTGTTTTTTTATGTTCTGACACATTTCATCAATTAATCATTAGTCAACTATGTTATGAGTGTAGGCATCACACAACTTGTAGAATATGGTTGTGCTAACCTAACTAGCACATTACAATAAGGGGCAATTATGAACATCATATGCCTTATGACAAACTTCATAGCTGAGGAACAATGTGTGCACATTATTTCAAGGGAAGTTGTTTCTATTATGACTCTTTATATCAAAATTAGTGTACCATAACCCACTTTGACCATCTTGTCATGAATTGGTAGTCAACTTATATAGTTAGGAAAATATAGACATAATTTTCACCTCCATGAATGGGATAATGCCTATATTAGCACTCCCAACTACCTCAGCTCTAAGCATAGCCTCAATCACTTCTTGATGGTCCATGAATGTTTTCATATAGAGTTCCCTTCTAAAAGGCACTAATAGTCTTCCAATGAACCATTGTGCATGTTTAGAGGGGTGAATGTCATAAGGGAGCTTGGAAAGGAACATCTTGAATCTAGCATCATATAAGCACATGCTCTCTGATAATCCCTAGTTGATCTCCTCGAGCATATCAATGCTCTATTTCTCAAACTCAATTATATAAAACTCCTTCAAGAAGGCTCCCTTTAGGGTGTCATAACCAACCATATCTTGGTTAGGATCAAACTTATTATAAAAAATATAGGCATGATCAAACAATATTATTGTGAACTAGGTTGCCTTGTGCTCAGACTGAATTATTCCCCAAGCACACCATTGTAACTCACATTTGATCACATGCTCTATGGATTTCTCCATACCTTGACACTTTGGTAGGTGCATGAACATCTCATAATAGATCTAGGACTAGGGAGTAGTTAGTGCCTAAGGCTCTTATCCTCTTGATGCTTATCCTAGCATTGGTACTCCAAGGCCTCTAGCCACTAGGCTAGGAACTAGTTTGATGGTCACTAATAGTATCATAGAAGATGATGGTGCCATACTACTAACTAGAGGCATAGGGCCACTTCTTGTGGGCTATTTCCTAGGTTGCATATCTGACATTAGTTGAACTAGGGTGCTTGTGCTCATGTTCTATCTATTTGGGCTAATACCACAAAGTCTAGAGGTATCTTCATGTACCTCCTTATATGGGATAACTTGTTCAATCACAAAGTTTTGGTCCAAGTTTTAAAAATGATCAAATTCTACATTGATAATAAATTTAGTTGTCAATATTCTATTTTATTTTATGGAATCATTACATGAACTCGCACTTCAAATTTAAATGGGGTAGATGCATTTACCCATAAACTATGGAGCTTGTTCTAAGGATTTAAAAGTTCCATCCTCTGGGCATGTATGTTATTCAAGATATCCTTCCCCATGCCCTTCTTGCTTGCTATGAGTCATATCAACTCTTCTAGGTTCCATATCTTCCATCACCCTATACCTCATATTATTATAAGCCTATCTTTTGAGATCTTGATTATCAATCTACTCATCCCCTTCCATTGTGACTCATCTACACATCCCCTTCTTCTCTATTGTGCTACTCATACATGAGAGGACTTTGTCCTTCCATACTTACTATTTTGAAGACATAGTCTACTATCAACTTCTTGAGTTTGGTATCAAGTTCTTTCACAAATGTACCTCTAGGTTCATGTAAGAACTAATACTCTACTTCTTCAGGTCAGGAGTACATTGATACTACAAAATCAATCATGTATATGTTTAACATCCCTTACCACCATTTTTATGTAGCTTTAATCCAGGTGGCATCTAAAATATCAATCCTCTCTAGGTGCTCTTTCATTCATTAAAGGCATTATCCATAGCTTCAATTTTTATGGGTCACATAAGCATTCAACTAGTAGTACACATGCTATGGTAGTTTATAAAATAAAACCTCATACAAGACATCATACAAGTGGTTCTAGACCTATTTCCTTAGGTTCTTCCTTCTACATGTTGGATGCCTCAATGCAAAGCTATCTTCCACTCATTCTAACCAATGCTTGATATTCTCAAGGGAGAGTTAAAACATTGCCTTGGTGTACCATTATAACAACAAAATTTAACAAATCCTGACAATAAAACTAAAATTTTGTAGAAAAGTCGGCTTTCTCAGTCATGTGCTTAGTTATGCACTTTCCTAACCATCTAGGTCAGATTTAGGCTTGTTTAATGAGGTACAGGCCCTAATGATTCTTATGGTACTCAACATTTAGCACTCAACTGCACTATCATCAATGTACATAAGGCACAAGCCTTATTTTGTCACCCAAAGCACAAAAAAGAAGGGATTGGGGTCTATGTTGGGCTAGTTGTGCCATGGAACAACTCTATTCTTTAAGGACTTGGGTTAACATAATGATGATTGGGCATTAATAGGCATAAGCCTTAGGGTTCATAAGGTTAATGACATTTAGTCACTTGAGGGTCAATTGGTTATCAGGTTAGGGGCCTTAAGCATGGTCTCATACTTAGGTATGAGTATCATTTAGGGCATAGGGCCTTAACCATACTTAGCATATTTCTTATTCTAATCATAAGGTTCTTTGCTAGCTATGTATCTACCATATATGAGTTAGGTTGGAAGCTCATGAGATTTCAATACACACATTCGACAAAACAAAGTATGAAATCAAATAACATTCTAATACTTAAACATATAGCTCATTAACTAATAGTGAAAAGTATTCATCACTAATATGTTAAACACAATACATTCATAATCTAAATAAACTGAGTATAACCTTGACTTAAGATACTACAGACCTAGAGGCTCATAAGAAAACTTGGGAACTATAAAGGGGAGCTTTACACGCATCCCAAACTACTTCTATATTCTAATGGTAGCTATTTAGCTTCAATTCACTAGATATTTACTATTTGAATTCACCTCCTCCTCTTTGACTGAACTCAACTTCCTTTTATAGGCTTCAGAGCATCCTAGGGTCATGGGGAATGGAGCATACCAATTTTTGAGTTGGCATCAGGGGTACATATCCCACTACCTCCACTACACTATCTTTAATGTGAAATTTCTACCCTATGTGCTCACTTCCCAATGCTACATAATTCAAAAGGATCCGCTTGTCTTTAATGATCATTTTTTATCCCATGCACCTACTTCCCAATGTTGATTGGAGTTGTTTAGTTACCATCTATTTGGTGTTACTAGAAGAAAAAACTAGCAATCATCCACCATGATTTCCTCACACTTAGGTGTTTTTCAAGTTGGCATGGTTCCACTACTTAGCATGAAATGGAGCCCAACAAAGATGGACAAAGAGTAGAGGAATAAAGAGGTTGTGCTTGCAGTCAAAGCTAAGGTATAAAAAGACAAGAAATGAGAAGACATAGAGGCATAGACAAAGAAGGATCTAGAGGATGCCACTCTCTTTCAACAACAAGTTGACGAAGTTGTGAGGAAGAATAAAGAAGAAGAGTTTGAAGCCTTGTGTAAACACTAATCTCAAACATAGGAAGAACAAGTGTGTGTAACTAAGGTATAGGTCAAGGCTAAACAAAAAAAGGCTATTATACTTAAAGAGTAGAAAAAAGAAGAAGAGCATGTGCAGAAACAACAAGTAGAGGAACAAGAAAATAATAAAGTAGAGGAACAAGAACAAAAAAAGAGCGCTGAGGAAGAGGAGATAAACTGGAAAGAAGTAGAGGAAGTAAAGATAAAACTAGATGAAGATGTTATATAAAAATTGAAGATCGAAAAATATGCCAAAGTGAAACAATAAAAATAAGATGGGTTAGAGCATCTAGTACAAGAAGAAGACAAATCCATATCTTCAATAAGTGAGCAAAAACTAACCTTTCCTTTAAGAGTTTGGCTCTGGGATGTTTTAGGTGTGGGTGTTCACTGCACCAACTTTTCCCTTCCAATTATGACCATATCACAACCTAATCCTTCATCTACCATAGAAATTTGTCATCCTTACCACTTGAATAAGAAGCATCATTAGATATTTTTAGGCTACTATTAATAAAGTAGTTGGAGAATATTACAACATTTTAGGAGTCCATCACATAGAATCGTTCCCCACTATAATAGGAGGTCGATCAAACTAATGTCAAGAACATTATGTTATAGACCTGACTATAGGAAGATACAAAACTCATCCAAGATAATTATTTAGATTTGGTTACTTGAGAAATTGAGGACCAAGTAATGTTCAACCAGCACATACTCAAGACACTTATCTCTGAGTTAACAAAATATTGGTGCACAACAAAAAAAAATATATGCATTGGGAAAATTGTGCCAAGATGTCAAGGTTGAGGCTGACACACTCATCACTATTTTATAAGATTACCAGGGTATATTCGATGCTACCATAGTTCAAGCACAATAGGTTTAAATGTAGCTTGCTTGATTGGAATTAACAGTTGGATACTACATTATCTAGTTCTAGCATAGAGTTTGAAAAGGCTACCATAACTAAAGAAACCATGGCAAACCACACTAGAACTTTGGATTAGATGGATGGAACACTCCAAGAATCATTAAATGCCAAGGATAATGTATGAGATAACCTTTTATAATGGCAAAGCCAAATAATGCATAGTTCTTTTACCAACCTCCAAGCTCAAAGACACACAAATAAGATGGAGTAGTTGAGAGGAGAGATTTAGACAAGGGTTGTGAATACCAAGACTGCATTGAGCATCAATGATGATGTATAACTCAAGTAAATCATTATCTACCAAACTTCATTATGTACCCTACTATGTTGGATACAAGAAGTGATGTTGGATTGGAATGCATATAAAATAGATCTGACTCTTTTCAATATCTCAATTGTGAAGATTGTGAATACACCTACCTATACGCTACCATCATATCTCTAAGAGGTCATCACATAGCACAAGGCTACTTAGTCCCAATCTAAGGAATCTTCTATTCAACCTTCATCTGCTTCCATGCCACTACCTTTGAGTTAAGTACTATGTAGAGTACAAATTTTGAAAATTTTATATAAAATTTTGTATTAGGGAAGACTTAGTAAGATAAGTGGTGATAGGTTTGTTGAAAATCTATAAAGGGTAGCTACCTGGTTATGTCAGCCTATTCCATAAAGGGTGGTAGGTTGGTATTCTACTTAGTTGAAAGCTTGAAAGGGAGGCTAAGTAGTGCACAAGAAGTGAAAACCAAAAATGGCACCTTGAGTGATTACTGTGACTCTTACTGGTCCAACCATTTCTTCAACTCCCTATAAATTATGCATTATCGAAGATCCTATGACATTGTCTTTAGATGAGACTGTGATCTAGGATTTTAACTCAAAGGAAGAGGTTAGTATAGAGTTAGTCTAAAAAATAATAAAAAATAAACTCACTAACAATCTAACATATTTTAAGCCTAATCATGGGGAGGAGCATAATCAATAAACCAAATGAGAACTCAACAAAACATAGAAGGAAATGAGAAATATAAATATAAAAATAAAAATTCCTTACCAAATTCTTGATAGCTCTGAATGGTAATTCAATTAGCTTGCTCAATCTACACATAAGAAGTCTTCATCAATGACATATGGATAACATCATCTCATCTATACACCATTATTGAATGCTTGGTTTGATTGATGACTTGATGGCTTGATTGATTCAATGGCTTGATGGCTTTGGTTCAATTTTGACATTATAACACTAGGCTTTTAGTTTCATGAATCTATTCCTATATTATAACTCTACTTTGATTGAGATCTTTAAATGAATAACTTTAATCTTGCTTTTATAGGATTTCAAATCCCTTGGAATGGGTTAAATCTAACCATGGTTGAGTTTATTAATTTTGGTTGAGTTTGGTATATTCCTAAGATATTATTTTAGATATTTTCCAAAAGTGACTAATGAGTGTGTTCTAGGATGTTCTAAGATGATCTTGATTTTCCTTTTTAGTAATTGATTTATTAGCTCAGGGGTGAACTCAATTAGGATTTGAAATTGATTTAACTTGCTAATTGATTTTGATTAGGATGTGCAAGTTAATTAATTACTTTTAGGCATTTGGTCATTTGTTTGATTTTGATTAATTCAACATGTGTATTTTCCTTATTTAATTGATTTAATAGGCCAAATTAATTTAATTCAAGGTTATAAATCCAAATTCAAGACTAATAGAAATTCTTAGGTTAAATGTTCAATGACTGGTAAGAATTTATCTAATAATATGATGCAAAGACATTAGTGGCCAAATTTACATGTCTACAATTTGCCCCTATTTGGGAAGGTGTTTCAAGCTATAAGCATAGTAACATCTTTTCAAAGATTAAAATGGTTCTATATGATTATGATTATAATGGTAATGATTAAACTATAGTTGCCCCTTTGAGGGAATGGTAGGTAAGTGGGTTGGCAAACGGTCCCTCGAAAGAAAGAAACAAAATGAGGAGACCAAATAAATGAAGATGATGGGGTGATAACATAATGATTCACCCAAATTTTGGAAAAATCATTGAGAAATGCAAATGAGATGGTGTACAATGGTTTTCCCAAAGGTCATTATAAACATTGTACCCTGATAGTGGTAACATGGTATGATAACATAATGATTTTCCCTAGTAGCTGATATAATCATTGAGAACATGGAGCTAGCCTGGTTAGGATAGACAAATAATAAAGGAAATTGATGATAACATAATGATTTTCCCTATTAGGTGATATAATCATTGAGAATGCTTGTGGGATGGTATACAGTGATGATGTATTATACCTCGATTATGAAAAACATGATTGATGGATGATGATTGATAAGTTGATATAGAGGATAAAGGTGAATTGAGACAACTTGATAGTAGGGATATGCTTGTCCAAAGTAATAAAGGTTTAAATTCTTTCATTCCATAATTACTCTATTTGGGATATGATTGGGAGTTATGATGATGTCGATGATGAGGAGATGGTGATGTTACATTGATGTTGTAGACCTCTCAAAGCTGATTTTTTCTGTAACATTTGATGGTAGGACTTATGATAGAACACCATGGGGGCTTGGCCAAAATATTCATAAGGACTAACTCTTGATATCTAATACTTAATGAAAAAATTGCATCGATGATAAAAACCATGATGATAATGTAGATGTTTGAATATGAATAGATTCAAGAATAATGTGCAAGGAGTCACCCAATGAACACACATAGACTGAATCAAGGCCATAGTGCTAAAAATAAATAAAAAGGCACACAAACAAATAAACAAAACAAACAAATAAGACAATTAAAGAAACAAACAAGTGTTAGTATAAATAACACAATGAATATTGCCCCTAGAAACTAGGTGATAATTAAATAAATAAACAAGATGGGGGAATAGAAGATAAAGAAGGGGGTGTCTGAACTATCTCCATATGAACTAGGCAAGTGGGCGTTGCCTACATATTTTTATAGATATGATGATCCAAAAAAACTTCAGGGAAAATGTAGTTCTCCCAAAAAATAGAAAGAAAATGATGATTGATATAAAACATGATGGATGTGATAGAAGAATAGGGATAAAATCACAAAACAATGATGGCATAGGATAAAAGGCCAAAAAAAATGGGGAAACTAAGGAACAAGTGATTTATTTGTGACTTAGTGAGGGTTCCTAGAATCTTTAAGGCAAAGAAGTGGTCAACATTTTTTGGTTTTTCTAAATGATTTTAAAATGTTTTTGAAAATTTTGAAACATCTCGACTCAATCAAGAATGGATAGACACTAAAATGATCCAAGCTCACAAAATGGTGAGAGCATTTATAACTTAAAATGATTCTCATAAAATGGCGAGAGCATTTATAACTTGAAATGATGCTCACAAAACAATGAAATCATGGATGAAGGGGGACTGAACTAACCTCAATGTGAATCAAACGTGACTCACATAGTCCAAAATGGCTTTAGTTCATATTAATTCACCTCATAGTGAAGAAATTTGACTAGTGTAACAACCAATTCAAGTAAAATAGGCACGATTGGTATGATGGCATTATATGACACAAGAATGGCTAGGTGATATGTTAAGGCACAATAAACAAATGTTACCCCTAGTTTGACCATAGGTAGTTATAACTAGGATACAATTGATAGATCAATGATTCTAATTTTCCCCATAGGTGATATAATTAGTATCAAGATCATAGACACTGATTTATCCCAATAGGAGTTATAATCAAGCTCACATAAAGAAACTTGATAAAAAAAGAATAAGAAATGAAGGATGCAACTACCATAACTTATATCATACTTCTCTAAAATACTACCTCTATCTGAAATGCTTAAAATAAATACTAATATTGATATGATTTTGTATGCTAAAAACAAGAAACCAATGGATAAACCAAGGTCAAATGGGCTAGGTTGATAGGATTCAAAACATGTTTGGTTGAGTAGGAATGGAATGGTAAAATGGTATGATAGGATGACCTTACTTAGGATATTGATAGTTTAATTTATTGGGTAGAATAGTAGCAGGGTTTCCCCCAAGTGGTAGGGTGAAGGAAATGATTATGCAATAATGAAAAATGGATATGCGATAATGGAAAATGGATATAGAAAATTGAAATGGTATGGTACATGTTTTTGGTCAATGATGGTCATTGGCTTTTTATGTTTATGGCCTAGGTATGTGATTATGTTTTTCTTGATAATGTGGAGATGCATGTCTTAATCAACAAATGATACAACCAAAATCATCAATCATGTTAGTTATTAGCCCACACCTTGTCTGAATAGCTTCTCTATCAAGAATTGGCTACATATTCAGATGTAAATGATGTTGTTTTGATCTTCATTGGTGATTGATTTTGATTCCTTTAAGCATCGAGATGAGGTATATTTGTAGCCTTTATTAAGGAAAGTGTGGCCATAAATGGTAAATAAGGATAAATAATGGATGATAGGTTTGATAGGGAAATGTAATAATGGAATGTGTAATGGTTAGGAAATAAATTAAGATCAAGACTTTCAATTACACATAATGTTGTTGATGCTGAATTTGACAAAAATTTGGATGTGGTAAGGCTAAAGACTTTTGAATATTCTCTCAACAAGACCACCAGATTATTTTGTTATTTAGGCTTGAGATTAGCTACCATCTGATTAGCTTATAGATAGGAATCTATTTTGATTTGATCTTTGATAATGTCATCATTAAACAGTGAAGAACTTTTGTGCTCAGCTATTGGTGTAGACACCAAAATAGTGTCAACCCCCCTTGGTCCCTTTCTAACTTTAACATGCCTAACCTATACTTTATTAATTTGAAATAATTATTTTAAATTAATCATCCCCTTTAGACACCTCACCTTGGATTCCTCGCCCTTAGACCATTTATCACCCTATGACTAATCATAATTACCTAAGACCTATTTCAACTCTCCCACTAACCCCTACACCTAATAATTTTGCCTTTGGACCATTCACCAATGACAATTGAACTTGGCAGATGGAGGAACAGGAAAAAGGCTAAAAATAGCCTTTTTACCCATTCTCTAGTTGCTGATGTTAGTCAATAGTCGACCGACATCAGCGGAATCACCGACATTGATTGCTTACAACTAAATTCTAACCTCGGCCAGAATGCGAATTATCTTGCTCCCTGAAGGCAAATTCTCTTGCTCCCTAGATCTGAATTATCTTACTCCTCAACTCTTTGCATATCAAAGGTAGGCTTTGGGACAAGGCATCAGCATTCTATCATCACTCTCTAGGTTAAGAAACTCTGCAAAATTCACTCCAGACATTGGATTAGAAGGTTGTATGAAGTCTCCTACATCAGCCGTAACGGGAACAAGTCTTCTACACTTTTGGTTCTCCACCAAGAGCTAAGTATTCTTATGGTTTATATTTTAGTATTTTTAGAGTGCATTGGTAATTAGTCCATTAGCTATTTCTGAGTACTATTGAGACCAAATCTAGCTTTCTTCCTGGAGAGGCTAAAAAGCCTTTCTTTTATCTCGACCCATTTTAACAACCTGTCCCCTACCTTTGTTCTTCCTAAGACTCTGTCCATTGTCCTGCATCCTTACACAACCCTTTTAAATCTCCCAGACCATTCTGTTGACCACAGACATACCTTGAAACCCATCCAAGGCCCATTGCCCCTACTGACATCGGCATCAAGGCCCATTGCCCCTACTAACATCAGCAGCCTAACCGACGTTGGCAACATTGACAAACTGATGACGGTAGACTAACTGGCATCAGCGACTGTGAGAGGTAGATTGCAAGAATTAGGTATGCATTATCTATTTCTCTTCTTTAGCCTTTCATTATCTCTCTTTCTAACAACACTCTTTTGTCAAATAAGTGGACTGTCATCCCTCAAGGAAGTCTTTGCACTTCTGGGGCTGAGTTTTGCTTGGCAGTCCACCATATATCTATCTAACATTTTCTTTGTTTAAGTCTTTCTTATCTACATGTGTCATCCTCCACAGCCAAAGAGGAGCTCCTTCAATCATCTGGATATGGTGCACAACTTCATCCGGGTATCATCTAACCCCTGACCATTTAACTTTAGTTTCTTATTTCTTTTGAATGTAAAAAGGCGAAAACAAGTTAGAAACAATTGGTACCTCGAAGAGATTTCTACCAATGAAGTTGTCTTGATTATCCCATAGTGCCTCCAAGAAGGCTTCACTAAGTAAAATGAACTTTTGACTTTGATTGTCCCCTAGTGCCTTCAAAAAGGTTTTACTAGAAGATGTTGAGTTCTGACTCTGATTGCCCCCTAATGCCTATAAAAAGGTTTCACTAAGAGAGTGTTCTTCTATTGTATAATTTTGGTTTTGGCCTCCTTGATTTTATTCATTTGATATGTCACCATGGATGTAGTTTAACAAGGTATGATTCTATTGGTCCCAATTGACACTTGTGGGAAATGGAATGTCAATAATATGCTTATGTTGGTTGGTGTTAATGGTATGTGGAATGGCAATGCAATGAAGGTTGACAACACAATCCTCGTAGAAGGTATTAGGAGAAATTGTGTTGATGCTAAAGTAATCATTCTCAAAAATTGTAGAAAGATCATAAATTTATTCAAATTGATTTTTTAGGCATGCATAACCAATGTTGTAATAGTCATGAACATATCTTGTATCTAAATCTGTTTTAGACTTAAGGGACTCTAAATCTAAGGTCGAGATTGATGTTGATTCTACTTTTGATGCTAAATTTGATGTCGATTCAAGAGTAGAATCCAAATTTAATTATGATTCTTCATTTGATGGGTACTTTGTTACAATGATGTCCTATTGAATGTTTGGTATTGGAAAATTGATGGCCTATAATGGCATAATGGGCTCCACAAAGACTAGTTTATCAAAGTGAGACTCCTCAATGATGGGGAAAATGTCAAGAGATAATTCTTTAGAGACTAGTTTTTCGATAGGAGGCTCTTGAAAATAGGTATATGATCAAGGTAATGATTTTCCCAAAGATAGTTATAATCATTAAAAAGTGACTCAGTAAAGACTAGCTCATCAGAGTGAGACTCCTTGAAAATATGTATAAGATTGAAAGGAAATCCATCATAAGTTGACTTATCACAAATGGTGGGTTCAATAAAAAGTATCTTAAATTAGTTGGTTATCTTGGCTTTGGTTTCCAATGAGTTGGAAGATACCCATTTTGAACACATCTTGGTCTTCAAATGATTGGCTTAGTTGGGTACGTACTGATTAGATTGGTTGGGGTTTAAGATGAATGATGGACTGAGGCTGAATGATTGGATGAGGTATAGGTTAAATGATTGGTTGGAATTGTGATTGGATTGGTTGATATTTGGGTTAGATTGGCTAGTATTTTTTAAAGTGGGGAATAATAGACACTAGACAAGGAATGGTCTATGGTTGGATAATGGGTGGGCATTGTGGAGCTTGATTACTCACACAAGCCAAAATATGAGGTCTTAAAATAGGAATGGTAGGGCATCATGGAGCTTGATTGCTCATATAAACCAAAGCATCCAAGTTATCCTCATAAACCATATCATCCTAGTCTAGGTCTTGAGTTGGATTGTAAGCTAATCCTTACCTTTGTTCTCTATATTGATTATTGTAAGGAGGGTATGGATCCATCTCCCAAACAACATTATCATTGTAGAGGTTTGTACCCAATTCTACCTCACCAACCATATCATCTTAGTTGACGTCTTGACTTTCATTCTTGATTTTATTTGTGTAAGGTGGATAAAATTTTATCTCACAAACCATGTTATCATTAAAGGGGTCTTGAATATAGCCATAAAAATCAAAGCCATTTTGTGTAGTCATTCTATCATAATTTGAATTGTATATTACTATACCATAAGTGTAGCTAGACATATCCACATAAATGATGAAAGATCTGAAAATAAAAAATCTTAGAGTTCTAAAAATTCTAAAAAATAATGTCTAAAGGACAAAATGTTCAAATTTGGTCTAACTTGGTCAAAGGTGGAGCTTTATCTCCAAAATGGTTTATGATAAAACTTGACATAAAATAGTTTAATGTCAAATGTCTAACATTAGATATCATACACACAAAATTTCAAGAAATGAATAAAAAATCACATGTCAAAGTCTAGGCCAAAGTGTTCCAAACAAGGTCTAAACTAGGAAAGGAAAAAGTTGAGTTGCTAAGGCTTTCGTCCAAATATGGAGTCAAAAGCTAGGCTCAAATAAACATAATTTTCTAGGATTTTTGGCCAAATGACATCAAAATCTAGACTTGAAACAAAATTTTATATGATTTGATTTAATCTATCAAGGTTGAAACAACTTTGACATAGACCTGACACATGAAATAAAACATAAACATGATTAGTTGGTATAAGTCATAAGGCAAAAGACACCTAGAGAAAAGACTATGTTTTCCTAAATAAAGACACAAACAATGATGAGGATAGGTTAAATTAATAAACAAGTGATATTTTTAAAATTTAGTTAATTAATTAACCTAAGTTATGCAACCTAAAAGAGAAAGATCTATGTATCGGCCCCTATGAAGTGAGGCCTAAATAGAAATCAATCACTATTTGAATTTAAACTTAGAAAGGTTAATTAAAAACTCAATGGCTAAAAATTATGATTAGAATAAACAATTTAGACAATATTTATAGCATGATGGTGCATGAACAAGGTCCAAATGGCATACGTGACATGGTTTGGTTGGTTTGAAACAATGATTTTTGATACAAGGTCAAACAAGTATTTGAAACAAATTGAGCAACATAACAATGTTAGCGTGCTCTAATGATGTGATCAATGTTTTGTTTCAAAAACTCAAAAGGAATAAACTTGATAATGATTTGGGCATCACAATGGTACTTATTTCATTCAAGTGACATAAACATAAATAAGTTTATCAAAAATTATAAGACATAAGTGTGGTGTAAAATGGCCAGCATAATGCCTCTTTAGACAAAAGAGTAATGTATAAACAAATTGGTTTTTGACATGGTTTAAATAAACATATAAGTTTTAGTCTCAAAACACCAAGCAAGAAAAAGATAAATAACCAAATGCAACTAAGCATAACATCTTAAATTCTATCAAGGGTATGGCAATGTGGGGTTGACTAAAACTAATTGGTTTTCAAATTATCTAGATGGATCCCATGTCTATGAAATGTTATGTTAGTAAACAAGATAAGTAGAATGTCATTTGGGTCTACATAATATGGCTTGTTATAAAAAATGTTTTCCCTTTTTACAACCACTACATCCATCACTTGCTCAATATAGTACGATACCTAATATGCTCAAACATTCTGGGCTTAGCCTCTACTAATGGAGATGATTTAACCACTCAAACCATCATCCTAATGAGGGGATCCTAATTTATATACCCTCCCATGGAGAGGATTTTAAGATGATGCTGGGAGATGAAGCCCCAGGTCAAATCTTCCCTAAAGACCTCATGGGAGGTAATGAAGTCCCTCTCACAAGTAAAGATGCATCAAGTGAGACACACAACTTTGAAGGGCAAAATCTGTCGACCCAAAGGCAAAACATCAAAAAATAAAATATGTTTGGTTATAAAAAATATCAATAAAAATCTCAAAAAATATTAAAGAAACAAAACCTATGAAACATTCAAACAACAAGATAGAATGTTAAAACAAATAAAACTGAACACATAAAACATAAAACATGTAGTTAGTATTTTGACCATAAATTTTAAAATATACATCTATTTGTCACAAAAATTTTGGAGGTTGTTTATATGTCTACGTAGTACCTCTTTAAAAACATTTAAGTCAAGATAGTGAATAATAAAAAATTTATTATCTTTTTACTATCCATTTTTATATAAAATTAGAAAATAAAAAGTGAGTCACTAAAAGATTAATAATTTCTAAACTAAAAATTAAATTTTAATGAAATTTTGATAGAATTAGGAGGAAACCAGTAAGAACATCCTATCAAAAATTAAAAAAAAAAAGGTAAACAGACTAAAAATAAAAGTTATTTTAACAACCATTTTTGTTCAAAGATGTGAGGTGCACAATCATATCCTACTAGCATGCCATTTGTGATCTAGGATTTTAACTCAAACTAGGAGGTTGGTATAGAGTTAGTATAAAAGACAATTAGAAATGAACTCACTAACGATATAATATCCTTTAGGCTTGATCATGGGAGGATCATAATAAATATATCAAATGAGAACTCAACAAAACATGGAAGGAAATAAGAAATATAAATATAAAAACACAAATTCCTTACCAAATCCTTGATAGCTCCAAATAGAAATTTAGTTGGCTTGCTTGATTTATGCATAAGAAGTTTTCATCAATGACATATGATTAACATCATCTCCTTTATGCACCATTTTTGAATGCTTGGCTTGATATATGGCTTAATGGCTTGATGGCTTGATTGATTTAATGGCTTGATGGCTTTGGGTCAATTTTCATATTATAACACTAGGATTTTAGCTTCATGAATATATTCCTACATTATAACTCTACTTTTATTGTGATATTTAAATGAAGAGCTCTAGACTTTATTTTATAGGTTTTTAAATCCCTTATAATGGGTTAAATCTAACCATGGTTGAGTTTATTAACTTTAGTTGAGTTTGGTATATTCTTAAAATTTTCTTTTAGATATTTTCCAACAGGGATAATTCACAAAGGTAATGAGTGTGTTCTAGAATGTTCTAAGATGCTCTTGATTTTCCTTTTCAGTAATTGATTTATTAGCTCATGGGTGAACTCAATTAGGATTTGAAAGTGATTTAACTTTCTAATTAATTTTGATTAGGGTGTGCAAGTTAATTAATTATTTTTAGGAATTTGATCATTTGTTTGATTTTGATTAATTCAATGTGTGTATTTCCCTTGTTTAATTGATTTAATAGGCCAAATTGATTTAATATAAGGTTATAAATCCAAATTTGAGACTAATAGAAATTATTAGGTTAAATTTTCAATGATTCGTAAGAATTGGTTTAATAGTCTGATGTAAAGCCATTGGTGGCCAAACTTACATGTCTATAAAGACAACATTTTAAGTCTAAGAAAGTGTTGGTAGAAGAACATGGATTGTAAAACTGTGTAAGATATTTGTCTAATATTCATGCACTATGCACTCATTTTGTCATTGTATAGCCTATTTTGCCTTATCTTTATGAGTTTTAATAAGCTATAATATGAAGAGACTCCATTTTTTGTGCCAATTACGAGAATAATATAAATAGTAATAGATTGGAAATGTTTATATATACTTTTGTTTGTAAGAAGGGGGTTTTGCTTTTAGAAGAGATCAATAGAGATTTGGCTATGGTTACCTATATGATTTCTTGTTATGTTAATTTCACATAATCTCATGTGTATTATCTTGGTTACTTCCTCTTTGAATTATTTTGAATGCATTATTTTAGTTTATACAATACTAGTTCTTAAATTGCTCAATAACGTAGAATAATTAATGCATATTACATTTTCTTCATTAATTCTTGTATTTTATGATAAACTATTCTAAGCACATGAAGTATCTCACATATATCCTCATCCTTATCATGTTCTAATACTTCAAGAACCTCTAATAACACACCTTCACAATACCTCATTCAAATTCATTCATACATTATATGCTCCTAAAATATCTCTAACCATTTATTTGTTCATTCCAACATAGGATTTTCAAGAACACCATATAGTTTTGAGCTTACAACAAGTCGATTAACATAAAAAAAGAGACCACCAAGGGTGAGTAAACACTAATTACATTAAATATACTCAAGAAACCTTACCTAACCAATACCAAACAAAAATAACATCTCAAGACGCTAAAAAGGACTTAAAAAACTAAAGAGAACCATTCAAAAATTTGGATTTAGATTTTGGCAAGAAAGTGCCAAATTTAAATTATAAGCTATCTAACCTACTCAAAAAACTTGGATATGATCCCAATGTGAATTTTAAGAAATATATGACCTCTATCATTTGATAAGAAAACCAAAATCAAATAGAGCAAGCCAAAATTGAAAACTAGGAGTGTTGTTCCTGCATCATACTCCTATGAGGCATAAAAATGGACTCATTCATGAGGTATGCAAGAGTATTTCCATGTTTTTTGATCTCTTCTTAAATCATAAAATTGGAATATTGATGAGGATGGTGTTTTCACTTAACTAGATACTAAAAATCCTCTTTGTTTCTTATTTTCTTAAAAATCTTCTTGTCCAAGATGATCTCTAACTCCTCCTTCCTAGCTATTGGCAACTGACTTGCCCATTTTCGGACAAATTTACCTTATCCTCATATTGTTTCCTCACTATCATCACCCTTTTTTAAATGGATATAAGTTTGAAATATTAAAAAGTGGGAGAGATGCCCACTCTACTTGTCAGCTCTATCTCATAAGCATTGTTAGAAAACTTATTTAAAACCTTGCAAGGACCTATCTTCTTCATCTTGAGTTTATTATACTCACATTTTAGAAATATATTATTCCTTATGTGATCCAAAACCATGCCATAATTTCAAAACTAACCTATTTTCTCTTCAAATCAACCTACTTCTTATGTTTTTCCACACTTGTCTCTAACTACCTTTTTACATTTTCATGCACTTCTTGCATAGCCACAATAAAATCCTCTTATTCAACACTTATTTTTTTCATTTTTCTCAAATATATTAGTTTAAAGACCCCTTTTAGATGTATTTCATACATTACCTATAATTAAATCATACCAATGCTCATATTAGAATAGTCATTATATGCAAACTTTGTCTATGGTAGTACCAAATCCCATCCCTTGGGATTATCTCTTCATAGGTACCTTAACAAGTTTCCAAATCTCCTATTAACCACCTCAGTTTGTCCACTATCTGAGGGTGGTATGCTAAACTAAAAATTAGATTTTTTCTAATCTTCTTCCATAAGGTCATCCAAAAGTGAACTACAAATTTGGTGTCCTTATCATATATGATGATTACTGGGAGTCCATGTAGCCTAAAAACCTCCTTAAAGAAAAAAATTGTGATGCATGTAACATCATTGGTAGTTTTTCAAGGTATAAAGTGTACCATATTTGAAAAAATATCCACCACTACAAATATAAAGTCATAGCCTCTTTGATTTCTAAGCCATCCCATAAAAAAATCCATACTAATAGAGTCCCATGGTTTATTTGGGATAGGTAAAGGTTGATATAAACCTAAATTTGTGCTTTTACCCTTAGCAATTTGATAAATCTTACATCCTTATACATGCCTTCTTACCTCATCTTAAATTATAGGCCAAAATTAATGCCTAGTGAGATGCTCAAATGTCTTGTCAAGTCCAAAGTTGCATGTCATGCTCCCATAATGCTTCTCTTTGATCAAGTTCTCCCTCATTGAACTCTTTGTCAACATTACTATATATTTTTGAACAATAATCAATCTTGTATCATGTAATCCAAGAATTTATATTTATTCAAGGTATTTGTATATTTAAATTACTTATGGGAATATTTAAAATATTTATTACTCTCATATGTTGATATAAGAATTTATATTGTAAAGCTGTGCAGGATATTTATTTAATATTAGTGCATTATGTACTCATTATTTTGTGTACAAGTGATGCAGGGGCATCCTTTTGGATCATAAAATGGACTTTTTTTTTGTCTTTAATTTGTATTTTAGGTTTTTTTTATGTGTAATAGGTCCCAATTATGTCTTAGGAGTGAACTAGATTAGCACAAGTTACATAAAATTTGAATTATGGAGTTTCCCTCCAAAATGCACTATTTGAAAATTTGAATCATCTTAGCCTTGTAAAAGGATGTTCATGCATTTTATGATGTTTAAAAAGGTGTAAAACATGTTAAAAAGGTTTCATATAGGTCTTAAGAGTATGAAAAGGGTCATAAACATGTTATTTAGTCTATAGTCATGGTCATAAAGTGCATATATTGAAAAAAATATGAAAATTGAAATGTAATTTAAAACATGTCTATGTGGGAAACCTCCAAGATTCAATTATGTATCTTGGTAGAAGGTGGTGGAGTCTATTTTTATGTTTTAATTATGTATTTAATTCAAAGGAAACAAATACTAACATGAAAAACAATGAATCTTGATGAATAAGAGGACTGTAATGTTGAAAATTCTGAGTTTTCTTGGCATGGTTGTGACTGAGTATTTTGATTATTGAATATACAACCTGGTAACAAGTATTATTTAATTTTTATATATTAGTTTTTAATCAAATTATATTTCATAATTTGATACAAGAACCGTTATTTATTGGAAACAAGATAATGGTCTTTGGAGACAGTCTAGTCTCTCAAATAGAGAAGGTAAACAAACAACTTACTTAGGTGCTTATGTGACTTTATGTCATTGATTTCCACATTGAATGTAGAGATAGAACATTTATTATTGTTTGAGATAATTTTTTATGACCTATAGGATGTGTTAAAGTTTTTAAGATTAATTTTGTTTAGTATCTTACTCAAACTATTAGCAAACAATCAAAAATCCTAAATTTGTTCATTGTATTCTTCTTTGGATCTTGTTGTAGACTCTAAAGTGGTTAAGAAAGGATTGAAATAGTGTTTTGAATTGGGGATAACCCTTAATATAATTTTATATGCTGGTGAAAATCTTGAAACAATGAAACTTTGAGTAAGACCCTGTTAACCCATGTTTCCTGTCATAGCACACAGTTAAGAAGGATCGAGTTTTTCTGTTAGGGATTGATTTATAAGTTATCTGACCAAGGTCAATGAATGAAAAAGTTATGTCTTGAATATAAAGAGCTAACACAACAATTTTTTTTAAACCTTTCAAATTTCAAGGTATTGATTTTATATTGCTCTCAACCTACTTACTATGTACAAACCCTACCAACTAGAGTTTTGAGGTTTTTGAGAAAATTAAACATAAAAAATTCACTAAAAATTGTAGTCTTGTGTATTTTTATATTACATAACTTAATCACACCATTTTAGGACTGTATATTACTTTTAGTATAAATTTTTGTTAAGGTGTGGAGCTAAAAGCTTAACCAAATGAGCATTTTGTAGAAGTTGCAGGTTTACACAGTCACCGGCGTCGGTCGGGAGCGACCGACGTTGGTCAGGAGCAGTTCAGGAGACATCAGCGTCAGTCATGGATTGGCTAACATTGATCATAGGCAAATAGGCAGAAACTGACGTCGGTTACTTGTGCGTCCAGAAAGCTATTTCCGTAGACAGAACAGAGTGTTTGCATGTTAGGATTAAGTGATAGTCTTAAGTCCACATCTCTATTATTAGTAAGACTATTTAGAGCCCTTGATTAGGAGGTGCATCTGATGGCTATATTTGTATGCTCATGTTTCCTAATTATTATATAATAGGATAGATCTTCTTAGCTTATTGTATTATATGAGTAATGTTGAACAGTACAAAATTGTATATGTGAATCATTCCAAGTTGTTGGAGTTGATTGTAATTGAGAGAGAGAGCTCTTGAGGGAAAGAGATCTAGAGAGAGATCTGTACATCTGAGAGAGGTGTGGAAGAAAAGAAGTTTCTTCAATTGTATTCCTTTTGTAAAGAGTTTAATACAAGTTTTCAAGGTGGTTTCTTATATCTCTTGTTTTTTGCTATTATCTGATTCTAGTTACTTATCTTTCTGGTTTAATTTCGCTTTTATTGCTTTCATAAGCATAATCAACATTGTTGGTTGATCCCCAACAAGTGGTATCAGAGCTCAGGTTGACTAATAGGTGTTTTAGATTTGGTTAGTGTGTATTGATTACAGGGTACTCACAGGGGTTTTTGCAGGGATTTCTGTTTGAGTGGGAAAAGCAATGGCAGAAGAAAGTAAACTGAGAATGGAGAAGTTTAATGGCAAAAATTATCAACATTGGAGAATGCAGATAGAGGATTATCTATATTAGAAAGATCTATACTTACCATTAGGTGGGATTGCAAAGAAGCCCACAGACATGGATGATGAAGAATGGGAAGTTCTTGATAGAAAAGCTCTTAGATCTATAAGATTGAGTCTGGCATCTACTATGATATCTAATTTATCACAGGCAAAGACAATGGTAGAGTTGATGACTACTTTAGCAAATTTATATGAAAAACCCTCAGCTTCTAATAAGGTATATCTTATGAAGCAGTTATTTAATTTGCGTATGCAGGAAGGTGGATCTATATCTAATCATCTGAATGATTTCCATGGAATCATAAATCAATTAAGTTCAGTCAAAATAGTGTTTGATGATGAAATTAAAGCTCTTTTAATATTATGTTCTTTGCCTAAAAGTTGGCATAGCTTGGTAATGGCAGTTAGTAATACTGCATCTGCTTCAAATATTTTAAAAGTAGAGGATGTTGTTAGTGTAATCTTGAATGAAGAAATTCGTAGGAAAAGCACAGAGGAAACATCAGGGAATGCTTTAAGTTTTGAGAGTAGGGGAAGGCAAAAAGAGAAGAGCAAGAAAGGGAGATCAAGGTCTAAGTCAAAGGTGAGAGGTAGATCCAAATCCAGAAATGGCAGGAAGCCACAATACTGGAATTGTGGAAAGATGGGGCACATAAGTAGAGATTGCTGGTCAAATCCTAAGGAGGACAATTAGCACGAAGGAAAGGAAGAAGCAAAGGTTGTAGGTATTGCACAAGATGCTTTAATATTTTCTTTGCATAATAATATAGAATCTTGGGTGTTAGATTCTGGTGCATCTTTTCATGCTACCCCTAATAGAGAATATTTTAGTGACTATATCCATGGAGATTTTAGAATAGTGTATTTAGGGGATGATGATCCTTGTAAAATTATTGGCAAAGGAAAAGTGCAGCTAAAAATGCAGAATGGCAACACATGGGTGTTGAGAGACGTCATGCATGTTCCCAGCTTGAAGAGGAATTTGATTTCTACAAGAAAGTTAGGGGATGAGGGTTGTACAGTAACTCTCACAGCTGAATCTTGGAAGGTGACCAAGGGTGCACTTGTAATGGCCAGAGGTAAGAGAGTAGGTACTCTCTATTTATGTAATTATGTTACTAATAATTCTCCTTCTATATTATCTACTTCAGATGTGGATGCAAAATTGTGGCACTCTAGGCTTGGCCACATGAGTGAGAAGGGAATGTCCATTCTTAAGTCAAAAGGTAAGCTTTTAGATTTGAAAAGCATAGATCTAGATTTTTGTGAGCACTGTGTTTTTGGAAAATAGAAGAGAGTGAGTTTCCTCAAGACTAGGTCAATAAAAAAGAAGCATAAGTTGCAGCTTGTTCACACAGACGTGTGGGGACCGGCTCAGGTTGCTTCTATTAGAGGATCACAGTACTATGTTTCATTCATAAATGATGCTATAAGAAAGGTATGGGTCTATTATATTAAAAAGAAATCTAATGTATTTGAGACTTTTAAGATTTAGAAAGCTATGGTTGAGAATGAAACAGGCAGGGGATTGAAGTGCCTGAGATCTGACAATGGTGGTGAGTTTTACAGCTACAAGTTCAATTGGTATTGTTATATGCATGGAATCCGTAGGCAAAGGATAGTTCCAAGGACACCTCAGCAAAATGGAGTTGCTAAAAGGATGAATAGAATAATAATGGAGCATGCAAGGTGTATGAGATTGCATGCTAGTTTGCCCTTAGAGTTTTGGGCAGAAGCTGTTGACACTGCAGTGTACCTAATTAACAGAGGACCCTCTACAGCTCTAGACGGTGGAATTCCAGAAGAGGCATGGACAGGTAAAAAGGTAGATCTCTCATTTCTCAAAGTTTTTGGTTGTGAAGCCTTTGTGCACATTGATAAGGAAAATAGAAAGAAGTTGGATGCTAAGTCTATGAGGTGCACATTTATTTGCTATGGCTCTGATGATTTTAGATTCAGGTTTTGGAATCTAGGAACTAACAAGATAATTAGGAGCCGTGATGTTGTTTTCAATGAAAAAGTGATGTATAGTGATCAGCTCAAGAAGTTGAATCAATCTGGGTAGAGCAATGAAGAACTGGATGAGGTGACGGTACAAAATGAGCTCACAAGAAAAATTAATCACAGAAAGGAAAACATAGAGATCGATGTCAGCCAGGCAGGAACCGACGTTGGCAAAACAAAAATTGATGTCAGTCAGATAGTGACCAACATCGGCCAGAAAGGAACTGACATCGGTCAGGAAGAACTGACATTGGCCAGTTACAGGCCTAGAAGTGATCGAGGTCGGTCACTGTCAGAGAATTTAGGTGGACAGCATGTGAATGAGTCTTAGACACCCATCAGGAGGTCAGAAAGGGTAAGTAAACCTCCAATTCGATATTCCCATTCATTATTCTATATAATTCTTACTGATGGTGGAGAACCAGAGAGTTTTGAAGAAGCAATACAGGTAGAATCCAAGAATTAGTGGGAGTGTGGCATAGTTGAGGAAATGGAGTCCTTAAAAGAGAACCAAACATGGGAGTTGGTTGAGTTGCTAGCAGGAAAGAAGATACTAAAGAATAAATGGACCTACAGATTGAAGGAAGGTGAGAATGGACATATGAGAATAAGGCCAGATTGGTAGTGAATGGATTTGCACAAAAACTAGGTATTGATTTTGGTGAGATTTTTTCTCTTGTTGTTAAAATGACTTCTATACGGACTGTATTGTCTTTAGTTGCTATTGAGAATTTGCATCTTGAGCAGCTTGATGTTAAGACAGTGTTTCTTCATGGAGATTTGGATGAAGAAATATATATGGATCAGCTGGAAGGGTTTGAGGTCAAAGGTAAGGAGAAGTTAGTGTGCAGATTGAAGAAAAGCTTGTATGGCCTCAAGCAGGCTCCTAGATAGTGGTATTTGAGATTTGACAGGTTTATGACTGAGCATGGCTACATTAGGTGTCAATCTGACCATTGTGTGTATTTTAAGAGATTAGATAATGGTAGATATATTATTCTGTTGTTGTATGTAGATGATATGATGGTTGCAGGATCACACATGCAGGATATCTCTGAGCTTAAGGTGAAATTAGCTCACACATTTGCCATGAAGGATTTGGGAGCAGCAAAGAAAATCCTTGGCATGATTATTAAGAGAGACAGGGAAAATCACAGGTTGATTTTGTCTCAAGAGGATTATGTGAACAAGGTGTTGAAACGGTTCAATATGCAAGATGCAAAACTAGTAAGCACACCTTTGGCTGGACATTTTAAGTTGAGTAAAGAACAATGTCCTAATTCACATGATGAGGTAGAGTACATGAGTAGAGTTCCATATTCTTCTGCAGTAGGGAGTTTAATGTATGCAATGGTTTGTACTAGACCGGATATTGCCCAAGCAGTGGGAGTTGTAAGTAAGTATATGGCCAATCCAGGAAAGGAGCACTGGAAAGCAGTTCAGTGGATCCTTAGATATCTGAGAGGAACCAGCAGTAGGCATTTGTGCTATGGAGGTTCAGATACTTCTCTACGTGGTTATGTAGATTCAGATATGGTAGGTGATTTGGATGGTAGGAGGAGCACCACAGGATATGTTTTCACTGTCGGTGGAACGGCAGTTAGCTGGATATCAAAGTTGCAAAAAGTTGTTGCCTTGTCAACTACAAAAGCAGAGTATATTACAGTCACAGAGGCTAGCAAAGAGATGATATGGATGACACGGTTCATGGAAGAGCTAGGAAATGAGCAAGAGAGTTATAGATTATACAGTGATAGTCAGAGTGCAATTCATTTGGCTAAGAATTCAGCCTTTCATTCAAGAACAAAGCATATACAGCTTAGGTACCACTTCATAAGATAGGTATTGGAGGATGGTGAGTTGAAGTTGGAGAAGGTCTATACAGATAATAATTCTACTAATATGTTAACCAAGCTGGTTACAAAGGAGAAGTTGAATCTTCATTCAACTTCTATTGGTCTTCATGATTGAGTTGAAGATGGAGGAGCTAGAAGATGTTGCTGTACAGGTATTGGTGCAGCTGTTATCTCCAAGTGGGAGATTTTTAAGGTGTGGAGCTAAAAGCTTCACCAAAGGAGTGTTTTTTAGAAGTTATAGGTTTACATAGTCACCGGTGTTAGTCAGGAGCAGTTCCGGTGATGCCGACGTCGGTCATGGATCGGCCAACGTCGGTCACAGGCAAACAGGTAGGAACCGACATCGGTTACCTATGCGTCCAAAAAGCTATTTCTGTGAACAGAATAGAGTGTTTGCATGTTAAGATTAAGTGATAGTCTTAATTCCACATCTATATTATTAGTAAGAATATTTAGAGCCCTTGATTAGGAGGTGCATCTGATGGCTGTAGTTGTATGCTCATGTTTCCTAATTATTATATAATAGGATAGATCTTCTTAGCTTATTGTATTGTATGAGTAATGTTGAATAGTACAGAATTGTATATGTGAATCATTCCAAGTTGTTGGAGTTGATTGTAATTGAGAGAGAGACCTCTTGAGGGAAAGAGATCTAGAGAGAGATCTGTACATCTGAGAGAGGTGTGGAAGAAAAGAAGTTTCTTCAATTGTATTCCTTCTGTAAAGAGTTTAATACAAGTTTTCAGGGTGGTTTCTTATATCTCTTGTTCTTTGCTATTATCTAATTCTAGTTACTTATCTTTCTAGTTTAATTCCGCTTTTATTGCTTTCATAAGTGTAATCAACATTGTTGGTTGATCCCCAACAATTTTTAGACAGTGGCATTGGAAAAGGCTAAAGAAGGCCTAATTTGGAAGGGCTACAAGAAGGAAAGTGGACTTAGGGAGTGAGATGGGACTTGAAATTTGACCCTTAAGTATATTAAAATAGGTTAAAGGATAATAGCACATTGGTAATTCAAAATATATTTTATTTTTTCCATATAATCTCATTATTAGTCAGACAGGGTTATAAGAGTGAAGCAATACTTTGGTAGAGTTGAATAAGTTAAAGGTAAGTGTTTGAGATTGTTTTAAAAGAGAAATAAAGGGATAATAAAGACTCTTTTAAGTAATATAATTATATTTAAATCTTATGTAAGTATTTTAAACTTGTACTTGCATTGTGAATGAGCTCCTGAACCTAGTGAAGTTATCCTTTATTCAAGAACAATAGAAGGAAACTTGTGCAAGATCTACATTAACAAGTCTATTTTGTCCTATCTTCACAACTTGTAATAGGTTAGAATATGAATAGACTCCACTTTTTGGTGCCAAGTATGAGAAGAAGATGAATAGTCATAGACTATAAAATTCTATATATGCTTGTGTTTGTAAGAAGAATATAGTTCCTCTTTTAAAGAGAAAAATAGAGACTTATCAAATTATGGTTACCTGTGTGATTTCTTACTTTTTTCCTTACATGAATTCTCTTGTATAATGTTTGATTAATTTTTGCCTAATTTAATTTGAATACTCTATTTATGTTAATTAATCACTGGTTATTTCTACCTCCTACTTAATGCATGATAATTCACACTTGTTATGTTTCTTTTATCCAACCTCTTATATGAATACGATACACTTTTCTATGCACTAAAGTGTATCTTAGCTATCCTCATCTTTATCATGTTCTGATACTTTAGGAATATCTACTAGCAATGGTGTAGTCAGCATGGAAACACTCCTTTTAGAGGAATTTATGCTAAGATGGTTCCCAAAGTAGAGAGATATTGATGCATGGTTAGATTAAAGAATATGTAATTTTTTATAAGAATAATAAAAAAAGACTATTCTTACCATAAAGGAAATCATTCGAGAACATATTCATAGAGAATATTATTATTTTAACCCAAGAATGGAAAGAACAATAATCAATATTGAAAAAAAGATAAACTAGTTGAAAAAATTAGAAATTGACTAGACAAGAGCAATAGATTATTAGGTTGTTACTATAGTAGACAAATATATAACTAAGTTTTCAGTACAAGGATACATAGAATTTGAAGCTATGTAAGATTTGCTTGTTAGAGGAATTCAAGGAATTTTTTTCAATGATTACTTATCCTTGTAAATATGTTGGTTATGGACAAGGCCATAGTGCCTACTCCAAATAATATAGAGTAGTCACTTCAAGTGCGCGCACGCACGTGTGATATGATAGTGAATGATGATTAGATGAGTGAATAATTCTTGAAATTTAATCTAGAATAGAGACATGAGGGAAGAAGATTTAGAAAGAAATAAAAGTCTAGATTTAGAACATGAGCTGCAATAACTAAATAGATGGAGTAAAAAGAAAAATACCTAGGTAGATACGAGTAGAGTTAAGATTAGTAGTAAAATAGATGATGAATGAGTAAGAAGATATTATAATTGAGATGAAATAGATGAATAACTAAAGATGAAAAAATAATATGATGAATGTCATCAAAAAGAAAAGACTGATGAAAAATAGGAGGAAGATAAGATGTTTGAAGAAGGTGAGAATAATGTATAAGTAGAGTAGTTAGATGATAGATATAGTGCACAGATATAAGAATGGGTATTATTAGAAGAAGGACATGAATAATTAAGAAAATAAGTATAAAAAATTAATATATTTAAGTGTAGAAGAAGAATTCATAGGAAAAAATCATTCACCAGAAGAGCTCACATCCCCATAGCCCAATTTCTTATATTTCGGTAGAAATTTTCAGCCAAGCAGATAGGAAGATAGTAATTGGGAAGGTCCATCTTTAGAACAAGTACATAATTAGGGTAATAAAACTGAAACAACATCAATTCAAAAGGTTTTAAAGGCCATAAGGTTTGTTTAAACCAAGCAAAGAAAATAAGGAAACATTGAAAAATAGAGTGCACAGGTTGACTCTCCTAGTGTACAGATAAATTTTCATAGTACGTAATCAAGATCACATAGAATGCAACCTACTCTTGTAAAAATTGCATATAAAATCCCCTTAATAGTAGTTTACACAATGGGTGATATAGGATCATTTATAAATCTGGTGACATATGATGGGTATGCGGACCCTAAACAATACTTACTAACATGTGAAATGAGATGACAAGTTAAGGGGATTATTGATGAAGCTATCAAAAAGTCCAAGTTAATAAGGGAAATAAACAAAAGAGAACTTGAATATAAATGCTATAGATAGATTACACATGCAAGTCTGCATCAAGTTAAGGAATGGCTTATTTTAGAGTTCAAAATACAAAAATGTACTAGCCAAACTATTCAAGACTTGAAGGAGATAAGGTAGAAGTTAGGAGAATCAGTCTATGATGATGATCATAGGTTATATGATGTTATGAATAATGTGAAATTTTCCTTAGTAAAAAAATATAAAGATGCATGGTTTGTTAAAGGATTGCATTCTAGAATCAAATTTTCTATAGTGCAGAATTAATATGCTACTAAGGCCGATGCTAGAGCTACTGCCCTACGAGTGGAGCAAATTGAACACTATGGAGAAGATCCCATCATAAGTTCTAAGATTGAAAATACATTGCAATATTTTATGACAAGGATGTAAAAATATCATGAGGTAGATAAACCTAAGTTAAATCTATGGTACATGGAGTGTGGGAAAAAAGGACATCATAGGAATGATTTTCCTAAGATCAAGACAAGTTCTATGAAATCTATTGAGTATTAAGGCATGCAAAAATGTAGTACCATCTCCTGTAATAGTATGTTAATAACACATATATTTTATATTTTAATTTATGTAAGTCACATAATATGATGAAAATAATGATAAGGATTTATGTTATCTCAAAAAATACATCACCAAAAATGTATTCACCATCTTTGTGAAGTAAGTGTCCTCAGTAAAGTAGATGATTCTAGGCCTAGAGGTTGATAAATTTTGTGTGACTCAAGAAGGTCCATAATGGATTCCTAGTTCACATCATTACCATCCTCAAGGTCTAGTCAGTTGGACCCCTCCTTCACTTAGTTGGACACCACCATCACCATAATACCAATATGAAACACCTTAGAGCCTAACAATAACGTAATGGCAACAAACTAGTTGGACCTCACCAATAGCACAATAACAATTTGGAATTGGAGATAATACCCAGTAGCATCAACATTAGAACACAACATAGTAACAAGGAGGCTATAAAGGTATTTACCATTCAAATAGAAGAGGTTACCAAGGTGGTAGACGAAATAACTATCAATGCCCTCCTTTGTAATGTTATTTGTGTGGAGAGTATAATCGTGTGCAGCGTAATTACCCTTTAAATCCAAAAAGATAGTCTTATTTCACATACTATAGAGTACATGATTAGCATGAGACAAAAAACTATCTTGTCTTAAAAAATCAAAGAAAGGATAAGGTCATCATGAATTTTAATATGGTGAATGCAAATCCTAAGTAAGATGCATTCCTAAATGTTGTTACATGATATTAGTATGTAAAAATAGGTTTGTCTCCTCTTGAAATGCCTCAGGACTAAGGAATCCAAAAATAAAAATAGGATAAATACCTAGACCTAGCTATAAAAAGGGGCTCATGTATGAAGCTACACAGATGCTGAAAAACATTAAACATCAAGACACTACTGAAGGATATGGTGTAGCAATAGATGCCCAAATGTATGGCTAGATCATGTGCATTATGCATCAAGAAGGATTTGTTATTACACTGATATATTTATTGAAACTTTTAAACACACTGCATAATGAAGACATCTCTCATAACATCACAAAATTACTACATAATCTACTAGATTGTGCATAATGAGGGAAATAGAATATAGAAAAACTTGTTTGGTATGTCAAAACAAAGAAGCCATGGGATGTAGATACATGAATTCACATTAAAGTTATAGGATATGAAATTCCAAATGTTATCTTTGATTTTGGTAGTATAGTTAAAATGATTCCTAGATCTACATGAGAGGCTATTAGATGGCTAGTTCTAAGTTAAAGCCCAGTAACTCTGAGCTTAGATGACTATGGAAGAGTTGAGCCCTTTAGCATATTAAAAGATGTTGAGATAAAAGTCTTAAAACTAACCCTGTAAGGTGAATTTGAAGTCATCACTATGAATATAACAACAACAAATTAACCTATGCTAATTGGCAAGAAATGGGTATATGATGGTTAGATGACTATCAATACTATGAAAAATCAACTAGAAGTGCATCAAGGAGATAAGGTTATCTTCATTAATTTGAATAGGGTACACAAACCCTACATTATTTTGACTGAACCAAACTCTCCTTATGTTTCACAAGAAAACAAATAGATGAAGGTAAACTTATAGAAGAACCTAAAATCTCTATGTGCATTCGAGTGAAAATTCTTGTATGAGCATACTAAACCTCAAGTACAATCTTTACTCACTCAAAATTTTAAGGCATTTGAACAATGGAAGCCTAAACTAGTAGTTACTCATCCATTGGAAACCCAATTTTTCATAGATAATTATGCATCCATATTTACTAAATCCCCTACTCATTCAAAATTTGACTTTATCTATCAAGTAGATGATCATATATAAGATTATATAGAGCTAACCAAATAAAGAAATTTACCTTGGGAAATAACTTCATCTATCAGTGGAGACTTAGACATGCACCTACTTAACTGGGATAATGGTGATCATGAACTTCAACCTATGAGAATGGTTTTTACACATGAAAGACAACTTATTATGTATTATACAACTAAGGATATTAATTAATTCATTCTATGCCTACAATTTCATGTACATACCATCAGTCAATGGGTCAATGCTTTGAATTATTTTTTGAAGGGAGTTGTAATGACATGGTCGGTAATTCATAGAAATAATCAATTTGATTGGGATGATATGTGAAATCTCATGATTAGCTAGTTCTAACTATCGTAGGTCATTAAAAGTAATTGGCCTTTCTTCTAAGAAGGTGAGTGTCCTAAACTCCATATTCACAAATGTGTTGAACTTTGGACTAAATAACATGTGGCACTAAAGTACTGGGTTCACATCTTTCATTATATATTGGCTCCTTTACCATCAACATGGTATATGAACTAAGAATGTAGGAAGGAGATAAAGTGTTGAGAGTAGGTGCAAATTGACATTATACAAACATTTGTTTTTGAAGATGAGAACCCTTTGGTTCATAATGCACTGCTAGAAATCAAAAATTTCCTATGCCATCGGTATATTGAAAATTTAAGCACCATGTTGGAATCCATGGCATAGAAGAATGAAACTTGTGATCTAAATATAACATTATAAAGATATAAAGATGCCAAGATATAGGAACAATATCTCATGTAGCCATGCTAATGAATACAAGATGATGATGAAGACATTGAAGATTCAGATATTGATGGTGATATTGATTTGATTAATTTATTTGAACTTGAATGGCTAGTAGAACTAGTGAAGGACCCCATTGTAAAACCTACTGAAGAAGACAAGTTGTGTAACATAAAAATTGTAGAATAAGATGGGAAATGAATGCTCCAAGAATTTATTACTAAGGAAAAACATAATATTTACTAGTATCCCATTCAAAATCATGTAACAAACATTAGAATTAAAGATGTTCCTAAATTAGAATATATAGGTGATTACTAGAATAAAGCTAAAGTTTATAAAACTATGAAACTCTTGATAGATTATCAATATGTGTTTCCCACTAAATTTTTAGAAGTCATAAGAGTTTATCCATATCTAGGCAAAATGCATATCGAACTTAAGGAGTGCACATGACCCACAAATAAATGGCCATACAAGTTGAATCCAAACATGAAGTTGAAAGTGAAGGTTGAACTCGATAGAATGTGAGAAGAATGTATAATTTATCAAATATAAAAGGTAGTTTGGGTTAGTCCCATGGTAATGAAGCCTTAAAAAATAATGGAAATCAAAGTATGTGATAATTATCAATTTTTTAATGATGCATGTGTCAACGATCCATTTCAAAGTATGTGATGATTATCAATTTTTGGGATCTATCAAAGGACATGAAGTTTACTCTTTCACAGATGGATTTAGTGGCTATCATCAAATAACCATCATAGAAAAAGACTGAGCTAAAATGAATTTTACCATAAAATGGGTATCCTTTGCATATAAAGTAATAACTTTTGGCCTCAAGAATGCACCTACAATTTTTTCTTGCACAGTGGTGACTGCATTCAAGGACTTCATTCATGACTTCCTAAAAGTCTATCTCAATGATTAGGTAGTCTTTTATTTATTTATAGAACATTTGTCTAAATTGTTCCTCATGTTAAGACAATATCAAGCCCTATGCATTGCTTTGAATTTAAATTTTTATTTTATTTTTTACACATTTTGGTGTCCTGTTAGGTCACATAGTGTGCAATGAAGGCATTTTGGTATACCAGGCCAAAATTGTAGTCATTCTGAGTATACCTTCACTAGTTATCTCCATAGAAATGAAATATTTTCTTAGCCATATAGGGTATTATCAGATGTTTATCAAGGGATATGCCACCATTTTATCTCCATTAGAATATTTAGTATGCAAAGGTGTGAAGTTTGTTTAGACTTCTAAGTGCCAAGAATACTTTATCAAACTGAAGCAAAGATTGGTCATTGTGCCTATCCTCTTCTTTCTATATTGGAGTAAGCCCTTTCCTGTGCACATGGATTGTTTAGGTATCATAGTTGGTGTTATGCTTGTATAGCAAGAAGATGGTGGATTGGACCACCCCATATATTTTATAAGTTGAAAGTTGCCTAACTCTAAAAATAATTACACAAAAATTGAAAAAGAAGCACTGGCTATAGTGTTCACACTACAATTTTTTTTGACATTATCTTCTTGTGACACCATTTGAAGTTTTCATGGATCATCAAGCTCTATACTACCTGGTCAATAATCCAATTCCTAGAGGACACATTTCTTGATGGTTGATACTATTTCAAGAATTCCAATTTCACATTAACATTAAGCTAGGTAGAGAAAATGTGGGTCTAGATGATCTCAATCGTATTCCCAATGGTAAAGAACTAAAATAACTACAAGAAGATTCTCTTGATGCTAATCTATTTCACATTTCCATGATCACTAATTTTTTTGAAGCAATCCCTAACTTCATTGAATAAGGATTATTCCTTGTGCACTACCAAAAATGAGACATGAAGTAGTTTTTCACTAGATTTTTGCCATATACTATGAATAATGGGATTTTGTATCACTTGGGAAAGGATAAAGTACTATGCAAGGTAGGTCTAGAACATGAACGACCACAAATCTTATAGGAGGCACACCAAGGGATAGTAGGCAAACATTTTGATAGAGAATCTACTACCAAGAAGTTGTTATAAAGTGGATAATGTTGAACAAATATTTTTTAAGATGCATAAAGAGTCACACAACACTGTGATGTATTTTAATGCATGGGTAAACCACTATAAAGAGATTAAATACCCTTGTAACCTTTATTAGATGAATAAAATTTTAAACAATGGGGCATTGATTTTGTTAGACCTATCAATCCTTTGAGTAAATGCATTAAATCAAGGTATATTATCACTATAAATAATTACTTTACCAAATGGGTTAAAGCTATTGCAACACCCAATTATGGTACAAAAAATGGAATAAAATTTCTCTACATTAATATTATTATAAGGTTTGGATGCCAAATTAAGCTTGTTAGTGATCGAGGGACACACTTCTTGAACAACACCATCAAGGATCTTACTAAAGAATTCATGATTTCTTATCATAAAATTACTACATACCATTCACAAGCTAATGGCTAAGTTGAGGCTTCTAATAAAGTGTTAGGCTAAATGTTGACAAAGATATATGATGTCAAGAGGGATGATTGAGAATATCACATTTATTCTATGCACATATCACATTCACTATAACAATGATACAAGTTTTAATCCATTTCAGTTGGTCTATAGGCTTGAAGTAATTGTGCCAATGGAATACTTGGTACCTAGTCTACACATTGCAATGGTCATGAGACTAAGTGATCATGAGTCTTTCACTAAAAAAATTCTCAAACTAAATAGGATGGATGAGTATTGATGTGGAGCATCTTTGATGCAAGAATTTCATAAGCAGAGCTAAAAGGCATGGCATGATAGGAATCTACGCCATAAGGAATTTCATAAAGATCAACCAATTTTGTTATATGATAGTTGTTTCAGAGCATTTTTGGGTAAATTATAGAATCAATGGAAAGGGCCTTATGTTATACATGAAATATCATAACAAGGAACCATTTTTCCAAGGTCGGTGAATGGTTTTAACCAATATACTTAATTGATCTCATTCTGATAAGTGAGTGGGTGTTAAGTAACACTGAGTAGATTAGGATTTCTCATTTCTATATGTTTCTTATGTTTTTTTCTATGTGTGTGTATTTGTAGACGATCTCTTCACTAACATTTGGGAACCAGATAATAAGTATAACATGCACCAATTGCGCATAATATAAATCATGTGCACCATCATGGATGTTATCAAGAGTGAAAAAAAGCAATTAAGTCTAGGAAATATAAGGACAAATCACATCAACCAAGATCTTTATCATATAATGATCATCCCCAAGTAGTCAATGATAGATCCAAGGTTTAATTGACCTAATATTGATAAATTAGTAGTCAACATCATCCACTTATACTCTCATATAGATAATAAAGAAAATAACAACATATCTCTATACTGTACTAATGACTATCTTAATTTCTAGATTGGATAAGATTTACCACATCAACAATTACATTCATGTCAAATAGACATCTCAACATAGCATTTTAATTAAAACTAATAGGGATGAAATATATAAAGGCATAAGCTTGTGAACCAATTTTGTATTTAATCCTTGCAAATATTTTCATGAGCTAAATTTCACATAGTCAAGATAATTGTACTGCATAGAGAGACAACAAAGTTCAAGTTAATCACTCAGTAATCATGGATACTTCACAACTCATTAGGGATTTGATAGACATGAAAAAATAATAAATGGGTGTTGATCTAGCACTTTGACAAACAAAATTCAATGATCTAAATCCCTTTGATTTTCTTTGAGCAATAGATTAAAAATTATTTTGCCCAGACCCTGTCAATGTTGCATAGCCATTGGATCTCACAGTCCCCCACCATTTCCACAATATAAATTTTGAGTGCCTATTTCAAATGCCCACTTTTGATGACTTGGAGGAGATTATACAAGTCTTACTTGACTAATATAACGATGGAAAAATCTACATTAGACTAGACACCATAGTCATTATCAACATAGAAGCAATGGCCTTAGCTTTGGGTATGTCTATGCAATGGCACTCCCTTACTCCATACAAGATAAGAACACTTCCTATTATCTAGGAGGTTAGATATTTGTATGTTTAGGGATCTAGAGGGATGATAATTAAATAAATTCATTATGAACCAATGCACATCCTAGTATAATGCATTACAAAGAGGTTCTGGCAAACCACCAAGTCTGCTAAGCAAATTCTAAAATGGGTCATGAATATTACCCACCACATGATCCATCAGAATGAGTAATTTAATTGTCCCAAATAATTCATTCAAGAGTTATTGACAAACATTTATAAGTTTTATACATCTCTCATGTATACATTTTAGTATTAATTCCTCATTTTTATGTTGTGCTTCACACAATGAAAGTCCCCCAAGGGAGATGTGCACCCTACAACTGACTATTGGCCAATGTAATAATTCCCCAAATTGATTTAGACACCTGAGCATGGAGCCTTAGCTCATGAGGTAAAATTCAAGGCATGGTGGGAAGAGTGCATGGAGTTGATCACAATACATCCTTAGGTACTACCAGATGTAATGTAGTACTTGGGCTAACACACTGCTATCACCTTGTTTCCAAAAGCTGCATTCATCCATATCCATGAGCTATTGAGGTCACACTTTGGACCTATACCAATCTTTGTCATCATGGACATGGTGTAGGACAAAGTAACAAAATAGAAAGCCTTCATAACCAGTCATGTGACACAACTCCAAGCTATACCACCTAGTATAGTCATCCCCATATCATAGCAACAAGAGGAATCCACCACTTCATAGCCATAAATAGGAAAGCACAAGATTTCCATCAAGCATATATCTACATATCTTCTATTTAAGTGCAAGACAAGGAACATGATGACCTAGTTAGATGATCCTAAGGTGCCCCAAATTGCAATCTCATGTGACCTACCCCAAATGGTCACAAATGAATAAGAATTCTACTAGGTAGTTGTTGCTGATATAGATGGAGACTTCTATGATGGGGAGGAAAAGAAGGAATTCTTATTCTAAAAGGTAGTTCACATGGTACAAGTGCATAAAAAATATTCTCCAAATCTATGGGTGGATCTACCATCATTACTTACATCTATCATCATTAACACTATATGGAAAGAAACAAAATAGTTACAATGAAGGGTTGACTTTTTGTAGTAGCAACCTTCTACCAACTTCTCAATTGAAGATGTCTTTGTGCCACTTCTATAAATCCCACTAGAATTACTTGTGCATAGACCATAAACTAGGCACGAGGCTAGGGTTTTGCCTACCCTCAAATAATGCATATTCAGTTGACCAATCATGGTACAAGAAGCACAACCCACTCCATATTCCACTTCACCACCACCCAAACATAGGTTGGTCACCCTGGGATGTAAGAAATCATAGGTTTCTAGCTATGAAGTCTAACTAAGTGATTTGATGCCATCACCACAAGCCTAAGAGGTTGAAGAGCTCACACTCAAGAAACCCATAGAAGAAAAACAATAGGATTTAGGGGAAGAAGTAGGTCATACATTATAATGATGAATCAGAAAGGAGGAGAAGAAATGCCATATGGACCAAGCTCAACAACAATAATAACAATTAAGTTAGCTAGTCAAAGAAGTTAAGGCTGTAAAAAAGGCCCATGATGTAGAGTTTGATTGATAAAGAGCCCTTGAAGTGGATAAGAAGGCACAATAAGCTATCAATGCAAACAAGCAAGCATAGAAGGTGAAATATCAGAAGGACAAAGAAGTTGAGCTCACTACCAATGCTAAGGTAGAAGAAGAAAAACAAAAAATAGGATGCAATGGTGTAGGCAAAGTAGGCCATGAAAGATGCCACATATGCACAATAGTAAGCCAAGGAAGCTACAAAGAAGAAGATGTTATGTTGTGGAGCCTATTTCCACATTATAAAAATATTGTAGATTAAAATTTACTATACACTCTTAATGTATTATCTGTATGGTTTGGTGGTGGTAGCCCCTAAAAAATCTTTTAAACCACCTTTTTTGAGAGTATGGATATGTGGTTTATCTATACTTATATATGTGTGGTGTCATCACCCATGATTAATGGGGAATCATTATAGGTTGACTTAGCCTATGGTTTTAGTACCCATTATTTTGTAAAATTTCTATGTTGGTTACCTATTGATGTATTATAGATGGACATACATTAGGTAATATATTAGTAGAACTAATTTTGAAAAGGTGAACAAAGTGTGTAAGTTTGAGAGATTTTATTGAACGTAGCTCCAAACAATATTTATGCATTGTAATTGTGAGAAGACTGATCTAAGAGTGGATTATACTTTTGTCATCTTGTAATAATATGTAAGCAAGTGTTTATTGGTGGATGTAACCCACATTGGGTGAACCACATTATATCTTATCTTCTTGTTGTGTATTTTAATTTCTATTCTTTATGTATCTCTATTCATAGATTTTGTTATTGTGATTCTATAAAATTGTTTTTCATTAAAATCTGATTTATTCATAATAGAAGAAGATTAAGCCTTGCACAAACAATAGGCGCAAGTGTAAGCAAATTAATAAAATACATCCAAGGCATAAGCACATGCTATGACTAAACAAGCCAAGGCTACTGCCCTATTAGAATAAAAGAAAGAAGAAGAACATGCATAAAAGCTTAAGGTAGAGGAACAACATGTAAAACAAAAAAAATGTGCAAGAAGAGATAAATAGGAATGTGGAAGAGGAGGTCAAACAAAAATAGGCTAAAGATTTTACACAATAACTCAAGCTTGCATCAGAGGCCACAAAACAACAACAATGGGTACTTGAGAAATAAAAAACTAAAGAAGTGAAAGTAAATCAAGAAGAAGAACCCACTATAGCTTAAATAGTTCTTCAACTCCTAGAATTATCTTTGGGAGGAGTTTAGATTTGGGATGTCTTGACTTTGGGTGCTCAACACACCACCTTCTCTCTCCCACTTATGACTATGCCATGGCCTAATCATTAACAAATTTAAGCACATTGGTAGCATTCTCTCTATAGAAGGAAGCATCTTTGGATGTCTATAGACTACCACTAAATAAATAACTAGAGGGCACAACAATATTCTAGGAGTCCATTATACAAAATTCCACCTCTAGTAGTAAATGGATCAATCAAATTCTAAGAATGTTGAGTTAAAGGGTCACCTCCATGAAGCTACCAAGCTTATCTAGGATGTTTATCCTGAGTTGGTTACTTGATCGATCAGGGACTAAGTCATGTCCAACTATCAAATAATCAAGACTCTAGTCTCTGAGTTAACTAAGGATTGGTGCATATCCTAGAAACTCCTCACATTTGGCACATTACGATAATATGTTACAACTAAGTCGGTGACTCTAATCACTTTACTAGAGGAGTATCAAGGCATGTTAGACACTACTAAATTGTAAGCATAATAGGTCACACACAACTTATTGGATTAGAAACAACAACTAGATAATTCTCTAGTTATTTCTAAGTCAAACTTTGTAATGGTTGCCATCATAAAAAAAAATATGGGCAACCACACTACCACTAGGAAATAAAATGATGAACTCTAAGAATTGATCAATGTTAAAGACAATGTGCACAACAACCTCCTAAAATGGTAGAGTCAAATTTTGTGCAGTTCCTTTTTTGGTATCCAAGTTGAATGTCACATAGATAAAATAGAGCAGCTGAGTGGTGAGATTCAAATAAGGGTCACCAACACCAAGATAGTCATAAGCATAACTGATGACATAGAACTTAAATTGATTACCATCCTCCATTACACACCCTATTATGGATGATCTAAGAATTTATGATAGATTTTCATGCCAACAAGACAAATATGCCTCCCCTTTCTAGTGAAGTTACCTAGATTATCAATACACCTACATATAAGCTACCTATGAAGCTCTAATAGATCATCAATTGATGCAAGGGTGTGTAGTCCAAGTCTAAAAACTCTTTTGGTTAGTCGTCATCTGCATCTATACCACCTACATTAAGTTAAGTACCATGTAGAGAACAAATTTTGTATAAACATTTTGTATTGGGGATGATTTAGTAAGACAATCAGGGCTAGGTTGGTTGAAAACCCATAAAGGGCAACCACCTAGTTATGCCAACCTATTGAAAACTTGTAAAGGGTAGTAGGTTGGTATGATAGTTAAAAACCTAAAAAGGAAGCTAAGAAGTGTGTAAGAGGTGAAAACCAAAAATGGTGCCTTGAACAATTACTGTGACTCTTACTGGTCTAACCACTTCTTCAGCCTCTACTCACTTTTACAATTTTGGAAGATCCTATGATGTTTTCTAAGGATGAGACAACATTTTAATTATAGTAAAGTGTTGGGAGAATAATTTAGATTGTAAATTTTTGCAAGATATTTATCTAATATTCATGCATTAAATACTCATTTTATCATGTACAATTCTATTTTGTCCTATTTCCATGACTTGTAATAGGTTATAATATGAATAAACTCTACTTTTGACACCAAGTACAAGAAGATGAATAGTCATAGACTAAAAATATCTATATATACTTTTATTTGTAAGAAGAATAGATTTTTTGTTTTTAAGATATTAACAAAGACTTATCTAGTTATGGTTACCTAGTTGATTTCTTACTTTGTTACTTGCGTGCATTCTCATGTATAATGTTTGATTACCTTCTACCTAATTTAATCTAAATACTCTATTTATGTTAATGAATCACTAGTTATTCTTATCTCCAATGTAATGCATGATAAATCACACTTACTATGTTTTTATTATCCAACCTCTATAAGAATATGATACAGTATTCTATGCACTAAAGTATATCCTAGCTATCCTCATCCTTATCATGTTTTGATGCTTCAAAACCTCTATTAAAATCATAAAACTCCTTAATGGATTTAATGACTACAATCTTAAGATGAACTTTATTGACTAACAATACCCTCTTACTCAAAACATCTATCACCTTATTACTTTGCCCTTTCTTATATTTGATAGTAAAACTGAAGTTTTACAAATATTATATCCATTTCATATGCCTCTAATTGATATTGGGATGAATAATGATGAATTTTAGATAAAGGTTATCTATGAATATCACAAACTCTTTAGGCATTAGATAATGCCTTCACTTTCTAAAGGCCTACACCATTACATAGAACTCTAAATCATAAGATGAGTACTTATTTTTAGCATCATTTAGCTTTTCATTAAAGTAGTCTATAAGTTTTCCATCTTGACTTAAGACAACCCAATAACTACTCCACTTACATCACACTTCACCTGGAAGATTTTTTTGAAGTCAAGGAGTGCTAGGATGGGTTGTTTAGTGATTTTATTCTTCAAAAATTGAAAGTTTATTTTAGATATGTTAGTTAAAATTAAATTTTTATTATCTCCTCTAATATTATATATGATTTCATCATAAATTCCACTAAAATTTCTAATGAATTTCCTATAAAAGCTTGTAAGGCCATTAAAACTTCTTACCTCTCCAACTAACTTGGGAGTTGTGTTAAAGGTAAAATCACTGAGAAGGGAGGGGGGTGAATCAGTGATGCAAATAATACAATTCAATTAACAACTCTTAAACATTCAACATACATCATCTTTATCAAGCAACATAAACATAAAAGTATATACATCTAAATCATACATAAGAGCATACATCACATGAACACATCATATATTTGGGAAACCCTCTTAGGGTATAAAACCCATTGAACCCAAAAATATAGATTATATTATTATAAAAAAATATCCAACATTTAGACAAGTACCCACTTATAAAGTAACACCCATACCTTATTTTATTGAGACACCAATCCCCTAAGGAGCAACTGCCCCTATCTAGCTAAGCACCCACAATAACTAGACCTTTGGAAAGCTTTAACTTGAAAAGAGGAACCAACCCCATAGGAAACCAAAAACCCACTAAAATACATAAATATATCACCTTGAACACCTATTTATACTCTTTAATTGATGATGATCACCTCTATCTACACTCTTCACCTCCAATCTCTCTCAAGCTGCGTTTACGACTAACTTGCTCAAACCACCTCTTCTAGGCTCATTAGGTCCAATGACCTCTATGACCTCTTACATAAAATTGATTAGATAAAAATGTTTAATATTTATCACTTTTATGGTCCTAACTAACCTATACCTTTTCTTTCAAAGGTTCTTTCCTTCACTTAAATCTACACATGCCCAACTGACTCCACTAGCCCAATTAGTCCTTGTATTTATACCACTCTCTTCCTTTAACCCATCTTGGTTAGCAAAGATGATTTAAATATTTTAACCAAAATTAAAATAGGTATATACACATGTTACATTTGAGAACCACCCTCTTCATAGGTTGGTCATTATCTCATTAGTCGCAAACCACCATTAGGTCTTGATGAGACCTAAAACAATTAGGCCTTCATACTCACACATTATATGTGAGGCTAGTTGGACCACCTTAATCCTTTAAAAATGATTTGAACACATCAAACCTATATCTAATAGAAAATTTATAACTCCTTAATCGTTCCATGCCATCTATAACATCAACTCAACACTCTAACCTACCAAATAGGTCTACTTGTTCTTTAGATCTTCATATATAGAAAACACAATCTCAAAATTTTGAAGCAACTAATCAAATATTTCACATATAAATATGATTATATTAAATTTTTGAGTAATTTAGGACCTAAAAACCACCTCCATGTTCTTTATACACTTCAACACAACCTCTAATCACTTAAATCAACTCTCTCAAAATGACCACTCAAACTAGTCATATACTATCAAAATATAGTTATACTATTTTGACTCTCCAAAACCGAATATGGGTAACATAAGATCTAAAATAACTATTCATGAAAATTTTATAATTATTTTAAATTTTAATACTCATTTATTTCCTCAAATTTACTCAGAACACCTTCAACCTACCTCTGTAAGATGGTCACTCAAACTGCCAGTGCATTCAACAAACATAGTCAACTTCTAAGCATTTGTTCACATTTAAATGATGGGTTAAACATAAAATTTACAAAAAAATAGTATTAATTGAGTATTAAACACTCTCAAATAGTTATTTCATCTTGAAACATCAAAATATGATCAAGAACAACTTAATTATCCTTCTCAGATCACATACAGACCATGGTCAAACACATAGTCAACTTTGGAGCTCCATCTATACACTTCTACGAACATTAAAACCTTATAATAAACTTTCATATATTATCATTGAAGTCCTATTCAAAATTTATTTTTACTCCATTAGAAAATTCTACATATATGAAAATTTATAGCTCAAATACTACATACTAGTTCTCCTTCACAAATTTGAATATTTAAATTCCAACAGTCACTGTGTAAACACTAAACCTAAAACACTTTGTCATAATCTCATGATCCCTATAAAATTTGAAAAAATTCACTCCATATATCTCCTTGGAATTAACTTGGTATTTACCTTGCAATGCTACTATTGATCTTAGATCCTCGCTTCCACGATTGTGCCACTTGGTAGCTCTATGTACCCTGCAGTCAGTCTTCCAATAAACTTGTACCAGTTGGAATAACCATGTGTAATCTTGACTATTTGACTCAATACACTCCATTGGATCATAATATTCATGATCACACACTCACCATTGTTCTCTATCTGACAGGTTTCATGCTTCATGTTAGATCTACTGCTCAAACTCTATGATTATGACACATGTCACTAACACATGAAATCTTAACTATTTGACTTTGAGCCACACCATTTTACCCTTATTTGATGAAATAAATTTATCACCATTATATCTTTGATCCAATTCAATTCTCATCATAGATTTTCAATATAAAAAATTAGGCTAAGTATGGGAACTCGGGAAATTCTATTTGAGAAGCCAACTTTGCACCTTTATAGCTTTTACTACCCTCCATGTCTAGATTTTAAACTTGAACCATATGATATCCTCACATATTGAAATCCATCCATGTCTTAATTTTTTCTTGAAACATTCACAGGTGTAAAATATGATGTCATCAATCTACTCACTCAGCTTTATCTATCAAGATGATTACTTGAGATTAGACCTTCATATGATTGTTTTGATGAATTATATTCATTTACATAAGAACCCATAACACTTATAACACCCCATATGGTCTCTAAAACATTTTCATATCATATATATCATCAACCATCTGCCTATCCAAGTCAAACATTGAAGAACAATGCAAGAGCATTGCAGCTCCATGAAACACACTTTGTCATTGTCATCCTAGCACACATGACACCTCATCGTCATCCTTTTTCATCTTGGATACATCATTGAAAAACCTAAAACAATATCCTAAAATATCCCGAGCCAATTTTTTAGATTTTTTAATTAATAGATTTCAACATTAAAAACAAGTACCTGTTAAGGTTAGAAGATAAACCCAAATGTACTGAAACAACTCTAACCAGTATGGTGCCGATGATGGCGAGCATTGGTCAAAGGATCTAAAACAAACTGCTTATGCTGTAACTCTAACCAGAATGGTGCCGATGATGGTGAGCATTGGTCAGAGGATCTACTACTCTAAAAGCTAAAAAAGGAACTCGACGTCAAGTATATGCTACCCAATCTAATGCGGAGTGAGGGGCGACCATATGACAGAGTGATTACAATAACAATGCTTGAAAGGGAAATGTTGAAAGATGAAACTACGCCACACCCAGCATGTGCTTGCTAACCCAAAGAGGGAAAGTAGCAACCATAGGGCAGAGCTCAACACCTAGAATGTGCTTCCTAACCCCAAGAGGGAAAGTAGCTACCATAGAGCAGAGCTATAACTAATACAATGACTTTAATTGAAACTAAACATTGCAACCAGATTTGAACAAGCAAGAATAACTGCCAGTACTACTGTCAGCTTTACAAAATAAGAAGGATCTGCATGCCAGAATCTTAAGAAGCTGAAAGATTAGCATTACATCATAGAATATTATCCATATCTTGGATAGTCATGCCCAACATTGATAAATTCAAGAGCCATACAATAATTTTTTGTTTCTAATACAAATCTGCTCTTAAAAAGAGAAAAAACCAGCAACCTATGGAAATGTTCAGATGCTCATAACTCACAAATAACTTGTTCAATTGACCTAATTTCTGATGCACAGTACTTTCCTTATGATGGTGTCCAAGCTAGCACCCAAAAATAGACCCAATCTGAAACCAATGATTAAAGCATGGATTCCAATGCAGCCTAAAAGGGGCATCCAGCTGAAATGGGCGATTTCCTTTAGAAAAATAATGCAAGCTTTAAAAAATCTATAACTTAGAGGATAGTGGCGCCCTAGCCTAGCAAAGCCAATAAGCTAATACCCAGAACACTTTTTTTTGTATTTTTTGATTTATGAATAAAAATGTAGATCTGCTGTATCATGAATACAATAGGCTAAAAACACTAATATGCTAAATAAAACTATCAATGAAATAAACTGAGAACAATGCACAACTAAATACAAATATCAAAGACTGAATCACCACTAGATGTTGTCTTACAAACACGAAGCGATGCCCTAGCTAGGAGGCCTTCATTCCTCGAAGCGGTTCCAGAGCCAATCTGGCAGTATAACACTGTAGTAGACAAAAGATAGTGAAATCAGAGCACTTTTCCTCCTTTTATACTTTTCCAACTGGGAGTCTCTAAAATCCTCTTGTATATGGGATAAAACATGAGAGGGAAAGTAATATAATCCTCTTTAATTCTTTTTTTTTCAACCTCAACATTAAGTCGTTGAGCCTAGGCACCAAGGTCCAAAATTAAATAATAATATTTAATTTACGGACTTTAAAACGGAGGCCAAGATGATGTCAATAACCAATGATCTATAGCTCATTGGAAAGGTCTTGACAAGACGAATCCAACCCCACTCTCAAAATCCCATTTCGGTGCCAATCCTGAACTTACTAAAAATAGTAAATTCCTGAAAGTGCTTTGTGTGCCAAGTAAAACATATCAATGCGAAGCTTTCAAAAAACCTAGAAGGAATCCGCAATCCAAGTTCAACATTTCCAAGTGCAAACTCTGCAAAAAGATGAAAACATCCTCCAAGAAGTTTGGAAACCCTTATTTGAGCTTCTGCTTAACCTACGAGTTCCCAAAAATAGGCTAAATCCAAAAGAAGAGCGTAAGGCCAAACTGGGGACATTACAGTCCGCCCTTCCCAAAATTGCTTGTCCTCAAACAATGCCACCACAACTCTAGAAAAACTCAAACTACACCAAACTAAACCAAGTACAATCCCAGGGTCCCATATCCATCTGAAGGAGGACCCACCATCCTAATGTTGCACTACTCTGATCACAATAGTGAAACCATAGTGGCCAAAATGCTCTGAGTCAGCAAAATCAACAATGCCATTGTCTATCATAAACCTAGGCAATGGAAAAGATAGTCTACTCAACTCAAAATTGTAATCCTCGGCATATCTCCCCAAGGTATCCAACACAACCAAAACTGCAAATGTGACCTCTCCAAATCTTCTTGCAAAGAGGAAAGTAATCCTTTGCAAGAGCTCATCAAACTCAAACTCATGACTCCACATGAATGTACTATGCCTCCCTTGAATTTTTCTAATGCAACCATGAGGATTTCTGAAAACTCTTACAGTTTCCACTCCAAGAGCCTCAAAATGGTAAACCAAGGCATGTGAAAGATCGTTGTCCGAAACCCACATTGAGAGTAAACTATCAAAGTTTACATCACAAACCTTCAAAAGATGAATTTGGAGAGTAGGAAAGGTGTGAAGGAACAAATTATTGTTGTTGATTAAGGCTGGGACCAACGTAGTGCAATCTGATTATAGAGTCTTACACAAGGAAAAATAGCAACACCAATCAAATTCCCAAATGTGAGCTTGTGAGATGAGCATCGAGTTGCAAGTTGACACCTCCAAGGTGGCTGGAAAACAAACTGGAGCAATGTCCAACTGAAAATTACCACCTTTTTGGCAAGAAGTGAAGAACCAATTCTCCTGAATGAGAGTAACTCCCCATGTAAGGTGGTTGGTCTGTCTCCAACCAACAAACTCATATCTCAAAATCTACCTTTGTCTAAGCCGATAATCACTCCCATGAGCAACCATCCATTTATCTCTTCAACCCATACTCAAAATTTCTCTCCAGTCAATTGATTGATGAACAAATGGGTCCATCAAGTGGTTGGTAAAGAAAAGAACATCACCCAAAGGTCTAAAAATTTGATCACTGTCCCACCAAAAATTATTCTTTCCACAATCCATAAATTCCATCAACCCAAATTGAGAATCCCAAGCATGGATACCCAACTGAATTTGATTTTCAACACAATGCAAATAAAGCTCAATGCGTATACAAGTGCTAGTGAGAACCAAGTGCATTTTCACGAAACTGGTGTCCCCTATAGTGAATCTTTGAAGCTTAAACGTGAAAGCTTCAACAACATTGGAATATGAAACATAGAATGATTTCAAATTCAACTCCCAAAGCTGACTAGTATGAGCCCAAACATCCTTCCACCCAAGGGATGGATCGTCAATAGTGAAAACACCAAGCTCAGGTCCACCTTTCTCCCATTGCTTATGAGTAGTAGGTCTGAAATCTTCACTCCTTTCTAGTGTAATGAAGTTACCAACAGCTATCACAACTTGTCTCATCAACACCTTGATGTCATAGATGTTGAAAATACCTTGCTTCGACACTTCCCATATGGACTCTTCATCCTCAAACCCAGTCATGCATTCATTACTAATCAACAAACTTGGCATATTCTCATGGAGTGATAACAAAACACCATTAGCCGGAGGTTTATACTCGACCTCTTGCTTGGTTTCTTCCCTACATGACTCTTTTTGCAAATCAAAGAAAGGATTGTCATAAACTTGGAAGCCCTCCTTTCCATTTTGCTGATCCAAATTTGAATTTGCAACTTCAGTCTTTCTTGTGAAACCTTTGAGGTTAAACTCCTCTCAAAGACTATCAAGCTCACCTATTACTTGCTTGATTTCTTTGGCATTATATGGATTCTCTTGCTCCTTGGAAATTTTGAAATTAGCAAACTGATCTTCCACCTCCGTTAGAGCCAACTGAGTTTCTTTCAACTTGTCCCTTGTTGATTCGAGCTCCAGAGTGAGCTCATCAACTACACTCTCCTTTTCTTGGAAAGCAAAAATGGTCTTCTTTACAACTTCAAAGGCGTGATCTCTATCTCCAATCAAGTGCATGTACTCAGACTTCAATGTCTCCAATGAGTCTCTGATAAGTTGCAAATTGGGTAGAGCAACTTCATCTTTCACTCCTCTTTGTCTTTCTTCAAGATGAGCCTTCCAGTAAAGCTCTTGAACCAAGCTATGTGTGCGATCAAATAGGGATAGAGCTTGCACTTCTTTGTTAATGAACACCTTGAATTGATCTTCTTACTCATAAGAATGTGAAGATGGTGAATTGCTGACAGGCTATAACTAAAAATCAGAACTTTGTTTCTTGCCTTTGCTGCCCTCAAAGTTGCTCCAACCTTCTTGTCTTTCATCCTCAACTAACGGAGAATGCTCAGTGTCATGGAGAGGAACATACTCCACATTTTCTTTGACTTTAAGCTTGCCATCAACTTCTTGAATTAGTGAATCAGCCGTGTGTTCTAAAACCACTTTAAACCTTTCTTATTCAAGAGCCATGAGGTCTTCTAGCTCTTCATCCACCTCACCATCTTCTTGTTCAAAGGCTATGGCAGCCCCTAATTTGAATGAAGAATCATTGAATGTCGTTCTGAACATTTCAGAAGTAACAACATCCCCCTTGGTGGCTGCAACCAACTTGAAGGGATCACCATGGAGCTTTTCAGAGTAAGCTTCTTCATAAAAAAACAACTTCTCCTTCTGCCTCCTCATAGCTTGTAATGCAAACAATATTTTGGTCTTCATCGGGATCGAAGGGAAACTTATCCCACATAAGTTCTTTGTCATATCTTGAAGCCAACACACCTAGATCCCACATGCTAACAGTTTGATTGAAATGGTCAGGAGAAAGATTCTTATCATGCTCTTTTCGTAGTGATGACTCTTTGAACAAGTCAACTCCCAAATCACTTAAGCTGATATTTTCAAAAACATTTCTTTCTAAAGGTTCGGTTTGCTGGTCAAACCCAATGTCGCCATCATAATGAAATGAAGAATCTTCAATGCTTGATGTTTTGTAAACTTCAACATATTTATCTCCATCAAGAGGAAGTGTGTCATTGATTTCTTCATGTGGAACTTCTTGGGAAGTTGGGACAGCAATAAGAGGAAAATCCTTCATTACCAAATCTTCAACATGACCTTGTATGAGCTCTTTGAAATCATCTCCAACATCATGTCCACTAATCTTTTCTTCATCACACTCTAACTTCTTCAAGAGTGGCTTCAATTTTTCCTCACATTGATTAAACAATTCCTTGATCAGCATAGAAGTAATAGGAGACTCCTTTTCTTCACACTCATATGTGTCCAAGAGGAGAGATTGGACATTTGGTGGAATTTCATCTGACTCATTAATGGTGAGAATAAGGATTTTATTCACAGCTGCAATAACATCCTCTTCTTGTTCATTCCAAGTGGATATGAAGAGGTAATGGAACAAGTGATAAATCTGATCATGCATTTCCAAGGTGAATAGCAAGTTACTTACCGAGAGATCTGAAAATGTCTTTAAGATAACAACCCTTATAGCAAATAGATTGCTTCCAGTTTCATCAAGATTTTGGAAACTTTCTACAATCATATTCAGAATGATTTTCATGGTTTCATCATCATAGGGTGTAATGGGGGCCATCATTCTCATCAACTCCATGAAGCAAGAAGAAATCAGCAGCTTGATTTCTTCATTTGGATGTCCCAGCCAATAGCACTGAACTAAAAGGTGAACTGCAAGTGACAATGCCAATTGCATCCATTCAGAAGGTGACTACTCCACCTGTCTCAAACATTGTTCCAATATTTGAAGATTATTCTTTTCATCTTCCCTTGACTTACATTCTTTGCCAAGTCTTTTTCCAATCTCAAAAAGTGTTTGTTCCAGCTTTATCTCTTCTCTGTTAGCCATGTTTAACTACCACTTCTAAACTGAGTTAAACTCTGTTCTGACCTCTGGTGTAGAAAATGATTTCTCTATCATTCAACTATCAACTAAACCTTGTTGGGCACAGGATGGCAGGATCTTGGTTCTAATACCACTGAAATATCCCGAGCCAATTTTTTTGATTTTTTAATTAATAGATTTTAACATTACAAGCAAGTACCCATTAAGGTTAGAAGATAAACCCAAAGGTACTGAAACAACTCTAACCAGTATGGCATCGATGATGGCAAGCATTGGTCAGAGGATCTAAAACAAACTGCTTATGTTGTAACTCTAACCAGAATGGCACCGATGATGGCGAGCATTGGTCAGAGGATCTGCTACTCTAAAAGCCAGAAAAGGAACTCAACATCAAGTATGTGCTACCCAATCCAATGCGGAGTGAGGGGCGACCATATGACAGAGTGATTACAATAACAATGCTTGAAAGGGAAATGTTGAAAGATGAAACTACTCCACACCCAGCATGTGCTTGTTAACCCAAAGAGGGAAAGTAGCGACCATAGGGCGGAGCTCAACACCCAGAATGTGCTTGCTAACACCAAGAGGGAAAGTAGCTACCATAGAGCGGAGCTATAACTAATACAATGACTTTAATTGAAACTAAACATTGCAACCAGATTTGAACAAGCAAGAATAACTGCCAGTACTACTGTCAGCTTTACAAAATAAGAAGGATCTGCAGGCCAGAGTCTTAAGAAGCTGAAAGATTAGCATTACATCATAGAATATTATCCATATCTTGGATAATCATGCCCAACATTGATAAATTCAAGAGCCATACAATAATTTTTTGCTTCTAATACAAATATGCTCTTAAAAAGAGAAAAAACCAGCAACCTATGGAAATGTTCAGATGCTCATAACTCACAAATAACTTGTTCAATTGACCTGATTTCTGATGCACAGTACTTTCCTTATGATGGCGCCCAAGCTAGCACCCAAATATAGACCCAATCTGCAACCAATGATTAAAGCATGGATTCCAATGCAGCCCAAAAGGGGCATCTAGCTGAAATGGGTGATTTCCTTTAGAAAAATAATGCAAGCTTTAAAAATCTATAACTTAGAGGATAGTGGCACCCTAGCCTAGCAAAGCCAATAAGCTAATACCCAAAACACTTTTTTTTGTATTTTTTGATTTATGAATAAAAACACAGATCTGTTGTATCATGAATACAATAGGCTGAAAACACTAATATGCTAAATTAAACTATCAATGAAATAAACTGAGAACAATGCACAACTAAATACAAATATCAAAGACTAAATCACCACTAGATGTTGTCTTGCAAACATGAAGCGATGCCCTAGCTAGGAGGCCTTCATTCCTCGAAGCGGTTCCAGATCCAATCCGGCAGTATAACACTGTAGTAGACAAAGATAATGAAATCAGAGCACTCTTCCTCCTTTTATACATTTCCAACTGGGAGTCTCTAAAATCCTCTTGTATATGGGATAAAACATGAGAGGGAAAATAATATAATCCTCTTTAATTCTTTTTTTTTCAACCTCAACATTAAGTCATTGAGCCTAGGCACCAAGGTCCAAAATTAAATAATAATGTTTAATTTACGGACTTTAAAATGGAGGCCAAGATGATGTTGGAAACCAATGATCTATAGCTCATTGCAAAGGTCTTGACAAGACAAATCCAACCCCACTCTCAAAATCCCATTCCAGTAAATTCCTGAAAGTGCTATGTGTGCCAAGTAAAACATATCAACATGAAGTTTTTAGAAAACCCAGAAGGAATCTGCAATCCAAGTTCAACATTTCCAAGTGCAAACTCTGCAAAAAGATGAAAATGTCCTCCAAGAAGTTTGGAAACCCTTATTTGAGCTTCTGCTTAACCTACGAGTTCCCAAAAATAGGCTAAATCCAAAAGAAGAGTGTAAGGCCAAACTGGGGACATTACATATCCAAATTTATAATTTATGTCAAAAACCAATATAAAGCTTATGCTTAGGATCTATCTCTCTCTTTAAGTACTTTATCCCCCTTTGACACAAAGAAAAAGTGGGCTCATCTTCTGATCTCGAGGACTTAAAAATACTTAAATAGCTAATAAAAGGAAAGGAACCCCTTTGATAGATGATATATACTTCCCATAATATTGTGTAAACCTATTCTTTCCTTGAGCTTCTCAAACATTCTCCATGATTACTCTATTCTTTGATCATACATGAACATCAAAAACTACATGAACTTACCTTGAAAACATAAAGAAGGACTCCCCTAACTCACTTGATCTTAGGCACCCTTTTGATCATCTTTAGACCATTTTAAAAAAAAAACCCTTTTGTTTATTCATGAGGATTCAATACATTGTCAAAGCACCTAACTTTTTTTATCAAGTCATCATATAAATATGTTTGAAATCATAACTATAGTAGATATATTCATATCTCCACCATGACTAAGGCATATCACATATTCTCCTCCTTACATCATGCATGTCTCTTTAAGCCTTTCAAACTATATAAGTTAGCTCCCCCTAACTCCATGCTTCACTTGGATCATGACAACTTCAATAGGACTACTCAATGAACTAGATCTACCAACAACTCTTCAACACTATCCACACTCAATCAATATCCTTATGAAACCACCAATAAATCTCATATATTCATTGGATCAACTTAAACAACTAAAGTAGATAATAATAACTCTCATATGGATCTCAAAACAATTTCCCTTTATCCTCTACAAGCCATCATGGTTTAGAACCTTTTCAAAGCATTCTCATAGAACTATCTCATCTTCAAAACATTGGGAACTCCATGATATATACAAATTGTCATATACATAACTCTAAGACCTTTTGCATGATATCAAAGATATGATAACACATTCTCCTCATACTCTATATCAACCTTGTCTTCAATCTTCATTTTTTGATCAATCAATTTAAGCAATTGGCAAGTTCTTACTTTTAGGACCAAAAACCCTGAACACACCTTGAGCACATTTGAACAAGATCAACATACCTTTATAAAAAATGGAATATCTTGAAAACTCACCATCCTTTATTAGAAACTTGGAAATATCCATTCTCTACCTATAGACTTTTAGAACCAACATCTTCATTCTTCACCATTTGACCAACTAGACCATCCTTCAAAGATTGACCAAAACTTTGACTTTAGGATCATTATCCCTTAATATATCTTCTAAATAATTTCATCACAATACTCTGGAGCAGTTAAATAAAACTCATTGATCTCCCTTAACCAAGCATATCTTCTCATGACCTTTATTATCCTAAATAAGACTTATTTGAAGACACCTTCACCCTTTCATAAACTTCCAATTTCATACCAATCTCTGAACTTCTTGGACCCAAGAGACCTTCATGACTGTGTTTGTCATATAACACAACCAAGACCCAAAAAACATCCACCATGCTTCCTCTTTCTATAAAGTATCTCCTTGAAGCTTAGAGAGAGACACTCCTTTGACATAGTCAGACTAAAAATCCCAAAACTTAGGAGACTCCCATATCTCCTTACTCTCATTTGAATTTCAATCTTACCTCATCACCAAATTAACTTTGAATGGATCCTTGACTTCATTGTTTGCTTCAGACTTGTCAACAAATGTAGACAACATAAACTCTTTACTTTCCTTCATGTCTATCATGGAAAATAAACCATCTTTGGTCTCGGTCTAATCTCTCCTAATAGGCTTAGGTTTCCACAACCATTTGTGACCTCTTACTTTCACACTAGGGGCTCCATACACCTTATTTTTCTTTGAGAACTCATTCAACTTGTTCTTGAAATACCTAGCAATGTGACCAACTCTATGACATCTGAAAAAAATAAGATCATTCATACCTTTTTCTTGATGATAATTATGACCTTCCTTTGACTAATTTCTTCTCTTCTTTCACTCTCTAACTGGTCTCATTTCTTGCACTCTAAGAACCTGCTTAAACTTATCTTGATTAAATGGCAATTACTTGAAAAACCTAGAAATAGGATCAACTCTTTGAAAACTATAGCAAACAATGTCTTCCATACCTTTTGTTTGAATATGTAAGTGATCTCCCTTTATTTGATTGCTTCTTATTACATAGTAATTTTCCCTATGACCAACAAGATGACAAACAAAATAATGGACCATAAAATATTTTGCATACCTTGAAGCATTTGGCTATTTGATTGGTTTTTTAACTTTGCTCTTGACTTGATCCGACTTGGTATCTTTCATTCTACCATCCTCTTTATCTTTTTATAATTTCTTTTGTTCTTCTTCAAGCTTTCCTATATTGATTATGACCTTTTCATTCTCATCCTTCAGAGAAAAAATATTAGTCTTTAATTAGACACATTCATCTTCTTTAGCCCTCATGCTTGAACTTGCATCCTAATTTTGAGATATTTGATGGTCTCCTTATCCTCCTTAGCCCTTTTGGCCATGCCATCTTTCAATCTACACGCTTACACTTCCCTAGACTTGATAAGTTATTGATTTTCCTTTTCCTCTTTAGCCCTTTTGGCCATGTCATCTCTCAATCTAAATGCTTGCTCTTTCATAAACTTGATCAATTTTTTATTCTCCTTTTCCTCTTTCATTGATTTGCCTAACAAACTTTCCTCAAGAGATCTAAATTTTGCTTCAAGACCTTTGATCATATTCCTCATTTTATGATTCCTCTTCTTTTACTCCTTTAATTCACCAAGTGTACTCATGATCTCAACTTCTAGATCAACTTATTCTTCCTTAATATCATATCAAACTTCTTCATCAAACATGATGATTTTTTCACCTATATTTTACCTTGGATCACCTTCAAGTGGTTAAACTTGCACAAAAGGCCCTGCTCTGATACCAATTATTATAGGTAAAATCACCAAGAGGGAGGGGTGAATCAATGATGTAAGATAATATGATTTAATTCCCAAATCTTAAACATTCAACATACATCATCTTTATCAAGCAACATAAACATGAAAACCTATACATCCAAAGCATACTTAAGAGCATACATCACATGCACACATCATATATGTGGGAAACCCTCTTGGGTGATAAAACCCATTAAACCCTATAATATGGAATACATTATTATAAAAAATATCCAACATTTAGACCAACACCCACTAATCAAGGAACACCCATCCATTATTTTAGTGAGACACCAATCCCATAAGGAGCAATTGCCTCTATCTAGCTGAGCATCCACAACAACTAGACCTTTAGAAATATTTACCTTTCAAGGAGGAACCAACCCTATAATAAACCAAGAACCCACTAAAATACCTAAATATATAACCTTGAACACCTATTACTACTCTTTGACTAATGATGGTCACCTCTGTCTGTAGTTTTCACCTCCAATCTCTCTTAAATAGCCTTTAGGGCTAACTTGCTCAAACTACCTCTTCTAGGCTCATTAGGCCCAGTAACCTGTGTCCTCCTAAATCAACTTGATAAGATAAACATGTTTGATATTTATCACACTATGATTGCCCTAAATAACATGTACCTTCTCTTTAAAATATTCTCTCAATCGCTTGAATCTGCACATGCCCAACTGACTCAATTAGTCTAATTAGTCCTTGTACTTATACCACTACCTTCCTTTAACCCATATTGGTTGGAAAATATTATTTAAATATTTTAAACAAACTTTAAATAGGTCCATACACATGTTACATATGAGAACCACACTTTTCATAGGTCGGTCATTACTTCATTAGCCCCAAACAACCATTAGGTCTTGGTGAGACCTAAAATAATTACTCTCCATACTCACACATTACATGTGAGACTACTTGGACCACCTTAATCCTTTAACAATACATTAAAAACATCAAAATTGTATGTAATATAACATTTATAACTCACTCATGGGTCCATACCACCTAGAACATCAACTCAACACTCGAACCTACCAAATAGGTCTCCTTACTCTTCAGATCTTCATATACAAAAAACACAGTCTCAAACTTCAGAAGTAACTACTCAAATATTTCACATATTCATATGATTAGATCACATGGATGAACCCTTTAGTATCTCATCAACACCTCCATGTTCTTTAGTCACTTCAACACAAGATGTAAGTACTTTAATCAATTATCTTAAAATGACCACTCAGACTAGTCATATACAGTCCAAATATAGTTATACTATTTTGAATCTACACAACTAAATATTGGAAACATAAGACTAAAATACATTATCATAAACCTTTGATACTTCCTTGACATCTTTATATTCATTTGTTTCCTCAAATATATTTAGAACACCTTCAACTTACCTCTACAAGATGGTCACTCAAACTACTAGTGCATTCAACAAACATAGTCAACTTCTAAGCATTTTTTCACATTAAATATGGATTGGTCAAACCTCCAAAATACATAAAAATAGTCTTCATGGAGTATAAAACACTCTCAAATAGTTTTTTCATATTTATACATCAAAATAATATCAATAACTCAATTATCCTTCTCGGATCACTTACAAACCATGGTCAAACACATAGTCAACTTTGGAGCTCCATATATACACTTTTACAAACATTCATACATTATAATAAATTTTTATATATGTACCTTTAAGTCCTCTTCAGTTTTATTTTTTACTCCATCATTAAATTTTGTGTATATCAAAAGTTATAGCTCAAATACTACAAACTAGTTCTCTTTCACAAATTTAAATATTTAAATTCCAAAGATCACTATGTAAAAACTAAACTTCAGACACTTTGTCATCATCTCATGATCCTTGGAAACTTTTAAAAAATTCACTCCATCAATATCCTTAGAAGTAACCTAGTATTTACCTTGCAACTCTCACCATTGATCTAAGATCCTTGCTTCTACGATTGTGCCACTTGACAACTCTGCATGCCTTCTACATACCCTATAGTCAATCTTCCAATGAAATCATACCACTTGGAAACCCAAAAATAAATATTGAATATTTGAATCAATACACTCCATTGTATAATAATATTCATGATCACATGCTCACTATTGATCTCTATTTGACAGGTTTCATGCTCACCATTAGATATGTTGCTTAAACTTTATGATTGTGACGCATGTCACTAGCACGTGCAATATTGACTATTTGACTTTGAACCACACCTTTGTATCCTAATCTAGTTATATAAATTTCTCACCATTATATATTTTATCTAATTCAATGTTCATCATATATCTTTGATATCATAAATTTGGATAAGTATGGGAACTTAGTAAATTCTATTTGAGAAGCCAACTTTTCACCTTAATAAATTTTTCTATGCTCCATGTCTAGATCTAAAACTTGAGCCATATGATATCCTCACATATTTAAATCCATACATGTATCAAATAAATTCTAAAACCTTCACATGTGTGAAATATGATGTCATCAATCTTCTCACTCAATGTTATCTATCAAGATGACTACTTGAGCTTAGACCTTCATATGATTGTTCTAATAAATTTTATTCACTTACATAAGCACCCCAAACACTTATAACACCCCATAAGATCTCTTAAAAATATACATATAATTAATATCATCCACCATCTACCCATCCAAGTCAAACATTGAAGAACCATGTAGGAACACTGAAGCTTAATGAAGCACACTTTGTCATTATCATCCTAGCACACATAACACCTCATCAGCATCCTTGGTCACCTTAGAGACACCATTGACAAATCTCAAACAAGTTGAACACTGCATTTTGGCTTTTACTTTGTCCCTATCCATTTTTAATACTCCTTGAGATATCATAAATTCAAGGTACAACAATTTTATCTTCATGAATACACATTTTTTAATATTTATTAGTAAATTCACCTCTTGTAATCTTCTTGTAACCAGATGTAAATTATAGAGATGTTCTTATTTTTTATTAATGTAAATCAAAATGTCATCTAAATAAACTAAAACAAACTTACCTATGAATAACTTAAGAACTTAATTCATGATCCTCATGAATGTAATAGGTGCAATAGTGAGGCCAAATGGCATGACAATCCATTCATACATCCCTTCATTAGTCTTGAAGGTTTTTTTCCATTCATCTTGATGCCTAATTCTGATTTGGTAACATCCACTTTTGAGGTCAATCTTAGATAAATAGTTTGACCCACTCAAACAATCCATCAAGTTTTCAATCCTTGAGAGAAGAAACCTATACCTTATACTATTATTGTTGATTACTCTTAAAATCATGCACATCCTCCAATATCATTATTTATTGGGTACTAATATCATTGGCACTACACATGGTCTAAGTCTATACTTAACCAATACCTTGTATAAAAGTTATTGAACTTTATTTTTGATCTTAGTGTTTACTTGTGGTTTCATCTTATATGAAACCTTATTAGGTAATCTTGCTCCTAGAATGAATTCAATGTGATGATTGATTTGTATCATGGGTGGAAAATCACTAAGTAGTTCATCTTTTATGTACTATGATATCAACATAGTCCTTTAGCACATCTTTCACCTCTTGAGGCAACTCATTCACCTTAGTTTCTATTATGACTATTCTAGGCTTGAGTATGATCACAAATCCTAACTTTTATTCTTTCATTGCATTCACAAACTCATATTCACTTAATAACATTAAACTTGAACCAATATTTTATTCACCATATTATTATTTCATAGGTATCAAGGTATGGATTATACCATCCTTCTTCAAGGTGTAAACATTTCTCCTTCCATCATATGTTATCTTCCTATATTATTACCAAGTCCTTTCAACTAGAATATAACACATGTCCATTGGCATAATGTCATAAAGGAATTTATCTTTATAACTTCCAATTTAAAATTCCACCCAAAATTGTTCATTAACTAATACTTGTTACCTTTTTTTCAGCCATGAAACCTTCTAGGGAGTTAGATGGGGCAGCCATTTCAATCTTAGTTTATCTACCATTTCAGCTAAAACTAAGTTATCTATGCTACTTGAATCAATAACCACTTTTCAACCCTTACCTTGACATTTACATGAGGTCTTGAAAATAATATTTGTTTGTGCAAGTTCCTTATCTTTAGGTGTCTTGATCAACACTCTCCTCATAATCAAATATTCACCTACCTCTGGTTCTTCCACATGAGATGGAGAGCCAACATTTTCCTCTTCTATTGCTTGAACAACCTGATTTCTATTTTTAAGCATATAACTTCCTACTTGTTGACCCTCTAAACACTCCAAAAACCTATGTCTAGCAAATTTATTACACTTGAATCACTTACCTATGAATCCACTGGATCCTCTTCCTCTTAATGCATATCCACCTTTGAAATATGGCCTCTTACCTCTAAATCCCCCTCTAGGATTAAATGACTATTCTTGTGAAGTGTTAGCCTCTCCATGGCTTCTCTATGAGGTATTTCTACCCCTTCTTGATCATTTCCTCTATAACCTTAGTGTTTACCTTTATTCTAATGTGTTTATCTTCTATTAAGCTTATCTTTAGCTTTCAATGCAAAATGATAGCATTCTTCAAGAGTCTTGGGGATAACTAGACTTAACTCATCTTGCAAATTGTATCTTAGTCTAGTAGGATATCTAAAAACTTTTTCCTTATCCTCTATTGTATGACATAATTTGATGACCAAATTATAAAACTCCTCTATAATTCATTTACACTCATTTCCTTTTACTTCAAAGTTTGTAATCTCTTGAAGAGATTCATCTCATAATCACTTGGCAATAATTTTCCCTTCAACTTATAGACCAACTAGTCCCAAGACTTGATATTTGACTTGCCTCTCTTTCTTATTTATTCTTAAATGAAATCATACCAAAAGGATGCATGTGTTTTTAGCTTTATGCAATCAAAATTCACCTGGTTCTCCTCTAGAACACTTTCATAATCAAAGTATTTTTTTAGATATGCAATTCAATCAATAATTTCCTATCAATCTAAACTTCTTAAATATGTAGGAAGTTCTACTTTTGGTTTGGACCCCTATTTCATCATTTCCTTTAGTATTCTCTCAAGACCTTGTTCATCATGTTCTCTATCTTCTCCATCTTCCTTTTCTAGTTCTTAGAGTTCTTCCTCCCTATCACTTTCACCCCCTGTTAGTACACCTATTCTTTGAGTAGATTCTACTATTTCAAGCCTTGCATCAAAACCAATCCTTAGTTTCTACAATTCCTTCAATATAATTTGAATATTGGATCTATTCCTTCTAGGTGGAATCTTGTCTTCTCACTCTCCAAGCTAGCTATTATCAATAAAATTTATACCCTTTATAAGGTAGTTCAAGCCTTCCAAATTTGATGTAACATGGAAACACCTCAATATTGTGGGTACCCTATTAGAGAGGTGAATCTTTATGGTTAAAGGGATAGCTCCCTTTAATAAATCACTTAGGCTCAAACATTAGTACTCTAACACTTCCTAAGAAAAGGGAGAAAAACCTACTCTAATGGAGGTGATGCACAAATATATATGATCACTACTAATCAACTATAATTGAAATTCAAACAAGAGACTAACCTGCACATGACACTAATCTAAATTTGCTTATCTACATCAATGTTTCTCATGAAGGTTTGTGAAGAAAGTTTGATCTAGGAGGACTAGTCAAGAGTTCATAAATGTAGAGAGAATTACAAAACAAGTTAGTCAAGCATTAGTCCATAAATAATGAGAAATATATAAATAATAACTAACTAAGCCTATCTATTCATATGGGAATTAGAAAGAATAGAAAGAAACAAAATGAAAGAAAACAACATCATATTACCTTCCCAAATGGATTCACCCTACCTATGTGGCTCAAAAGTATGTTATCCCTTGATCAAATATCCTTGTCTTTTTCAACAAAGGTAGAAAAATCCTCTAATGTCTCAAGAACAGTCCATAAATCCTAGGCTCATGATTCCAAATCACTAAACTAGCCTATCAATGAAGCTTGGAAACAAAATCAATGATCAAATTCAAAGGATTGTGGAAATAATTTAACATCATAAATTTGAAATATTCAAGATTAAAATTCATGTCAATGGCCTCTCTATTTATAGATTTTTGAGATTGGTCAGGATTAACCATGACCATCCATCGCAAGATTGAGATGTGTGGCCATAGATAATCCTAATATTTGGAATTAAACTCATAATTATCTTCATCATGACCTTGGAAGAAGGGGCATTGAAGAGGCATGGGAGGCATTAAATAGGCATGGATGACCCATAATCCTAATATTTGTGGCATTTATGGCCTAGGGATGTCTTCCCAAGAAATGATGTCACCTAATGATGCAATTAATAGGAATCAATTTTTAAAAATAAATATTCAACAACTCTCATGGAAAATGCATTTAAGCTCTTGATTTGGATTAATTAGCCTTTAAAAAGGTTAATCAACATTTATGTAATTATTTTCAAATTGGTCCTCAATTAATCAAAATGGTCAGAAAGTCATATTACTGAGTTGTAATTTGAATCAGAAAGAGTTAGAAGGTGACATTAGATGCACTAGAACCATATTTCCATTTAGGATGTTTTCAACATAAAATAAACAAGGTACATGGCATGTACTAATGAATTTATGAGAAAAGAGTGATCTAGAGCACAACAGGTGAAATCATCATTTTGACTCAAAATGAATTGACCAAAGATAGCTAACCCATAAATTACATTGCTCTATTTAGGGATACTTTGACCTAAATTAACACTTGTAAATGACAGGTTTGAACCATTTAGCACATTTTATGGATTTTGACCTAAAATGTGCATTTGAGTGCAATTCGAGTAAGATTGATAATTTAAACACAAATAGTGTTAGGAATTAGATGTCTACATTTTCCCCCTATTTGAGAAGGCATAGCGAGACATTCAAGCAAAGCAACATCTTTTCAAAGAAAAGAGTTTTCAATAATAAATTGGAACAAACCCATGATGCCCCCTCGAGAGGACATACTAGGATGAAAGAGAAGGATGAACTCTCAAAAAGAGAGAAAATGAGAGGTTAACCCATGGAATAGATCACATCTATATGAGTTAATGTTTGCACACATGATTACCATCAATGATAAAAATATAATTAGAGGTATAATAGGCCCTAGAGATAGGGTGAATGGAAAAGATACAATCTATAAATATAAGGGACACACTATAATTGTACCTAATTTGAGAGTACAAGCTACATGCTTACGACATTGATCAATCTTGAGACAAGTTTCACACTAAATATTTCCATCATGGGCTTTAATGTGGAGAGGTTGAATTTAGAAGAAAAGAGAGAACATTCTACTTTAGGAAGGGAAGCACTACTATAATGGGGTCTCTAAAGAGAATATAATAAGAATTACTCAAGTAGAGTATATTTGATCATGATAAGATAGTTTTTCCCCAATAGGCCAAATTTTGATCATTGATAAAGAATAAATAATGATTTTCCCCTATAGAGTTGATTTGATTTAGACATGCTTCAGAAGTTGTGCCCTAGCATGGGTAATTAGTAAGTAAAATAGCTTAAAGATATAATCAAAAAGATATGTTAAAGTGATCAGGCACAAATGTACATGTGATGGTGTAATGGATTAGAAAGCTATATAAAACCAAGCATATAAGAATGCATAAAGTGATGAGAGATAGTCAAGCTGACCTCAATAGAAATTGAGCATTGCCTACATAGTTCCATGGACTCATGTTCCAACATGAACTTCAGGCCAATGTAGTTCACCTAAGTTTGGGAGAGAATGGAATGAGGAATGATGAAAAATGACCAAGAATTGATTAGAATCAAAATGTATACAAATAGATGCACATCTAAGCATAGACAAAAAAGACTAAAATACATGTTTCCTAGAAGCCTAATTCCATATCATGAGCCTAGATTTTGCAAAGTGTTCTTGAGAATCATTCATCGGAGGTGATGTTGATGTTAAGACATTGAGACCTAAGCACAAAGTACTTGCTATAGCAAATTAAATTAGGCATCATAAGTATGAATAACCTGGAATGACATAAGATTCCAATTGCACTGAGCTAGTTTAAATGTGAATATATATAACTAAGGATAATGGTAAAATAATGACCAAAACCAGAGTTACAATGATTTACCTTTAAACAAAAAAGAAAAAACAAAGAAAAAGACAAACATAAATGAACCTAACTTGAAATGAAGATATGATCTTAAGTAGGAACAAAAATGTTTTAAAAAACAAAAGGGAAGAACATCATAACGACATGAGACCAAGATATGAATAATCAAGATCCATGTGGACCATCAAGGCATTCTTGAACAAAAAAGAGAAAAAACAAAATCAAACAAAAAAATAAGACACCAACAACAATCAAATAAAAAAATGGTCCAAGAACAACATAATAACATAGGATCAAGATATAAACAATTGAGATCCATGTGAATCATCAAGATGTTCTTAAACACAAAAGAGATAAGAAAAAAACAATCAAGGAAACACAAGACCAAGATGGGATAAGAAGTAATAAAAATAGAGAAGGAGAATAAATAAAAGGAGAGATGCAAAATCACAACAAAACACTAATAAAAAAAACTAAACACACAAACAAAAACCAAGTTAGTGTGGTTTAAAGACAAATGTTCATGCATGTGTGGTAGAGGTGTTACTTTCTACCACACCATAATAAAGAATAATGATAATTGTTCCCTAATTAAAGAGGAACAATGACAAAAGAAATGGGGGAAGAGAAAATAGGAAGGGGTTGGCTGAGCTGACTCTAGATGTATAAGACAAGTGGATATTGCCTACATATTTCCATGGATGCATGTTCCAACATGAACTTTAGGCCAAATGTAGTTCTCCCAAGAAATGGGATAGAAGAAAAATGATGATCAAACCAAAATGATTAATGTTATAGAAGAAATGGAAGATACGACAAAAAAATGAGAAAAGTCTAGCAAACAAGAAAATAATGAGATGAGAAAGGATGATCTTTCAAAATGTCAAGTGCATGGGGCAAGATGAAAAGAACTGGTGTTTCTATGCTCACAAAATGGTAAGAGCATAGCATGGTGGAATAAGAATGTACAAATGTATAGAAGTGTGATACAATGTTTTTATGCTTTTGTGGATCATGTTATAATGTTTTTAGTAATTTCAAAGTATTTCTAATTTTTTTTGTGTTTTTAGGATAAAATATGCACAGGGACCATCTAGTCAAGGAGTTGTACATCTTGAGACTAGAGGTTTCAATAAGATAGCTAAGCTAGTTGTAACGACCCATACTCATAAATCGGTGAGAGTGAGGATCTTGATAAAATAAAAAGAGAAACAAATGTGATATAAGATAATGTGCAACCTGAAGTAAAAAAGAAGTATCAGCATTCACCTATCTGTAAAAGTGTAGCAAGGGTCTGTAACTGAGAAGATGTTTTTGTTCACTTGTCTAAAGCTACATAATACTATCTAGGTTGAATTGCTTTATATAAATGCTACTGAGGATGTTCATAATGTTCATGAGACATAATCAGGATCATAATTGGTTAAAGGATAAAAAGTGTTCAAGCTTATAACATGCCTTAGACATAATAAAGAATATGCTTCTCGAAGAGAGAAATATATAATGGGATGAAGAATATATTCAGAGTTCCAAGGATTCAAATCCTTTATTGTCGAGAATCATGAAAAGTGGACTAGGGTAGTATAAAATGTGTTCAAGGTAAGATAAAAGGGTAGGATAAAATTATGACAACACAAGTTGCCCCCAAGTTAGGGGTCTTATAGATAATGGTTCAAATTTGTTCATGTGTAGAACCTCTTAAGGTGTATGATGTTCATGGGCTCTAAAAGTTCTTCACCATTAGGTTTAGCCAATCGATATGCTCCTAATCCATAGTTTGATTTGACAATATATGGTCCTAACCAATTAGGCTAAAACTTACCTTTATTTTTGGGTTCAACATTCATATTCTTCTAGTTCTCTTTCAAAACTAAGTCACCAATCTCAAATTCTTGAGGGAGAATGCATTTGTTGTAGATTCTCTGTAATTTATTCTGATAGGCCTACATTTTTTTTAGGGCAACCAAATGCTTACCATTAAGAATCTCTAGTTCATGTAGTTGTGAGGCTCTATAGTCTTCATTATCTTCAATGTGCTCCAATGATATTCATAATGATGGGATCTCAATCTTGACCAAGATGATAGCTTCAATGCTAAAAACAAGGGAGTATTGAGTAGCTCTATTTGGGGTGTGATAATTGGTTCTATAAGCCTAAAGGGAATATATGGCATGCCATAAATAGTAGGCAAAACTCCTCAAATAGGTAGTATTGTGTAATGTAACACAAAACTACTATCACAACAACACTAAATCAATAAATATTGCAAGCATAACCCCAAAGTGATCTTACTATATCATAACTATGTGTAATAAATATTAATAATACACCTCTAATAGGAATCAATCAAACCAACCTTGACATATGGTAAAACTCAAATATAGTGGTAGATCAAGCATCAACTAGACATGCACCAGCTTCACCTATCCAAGTTTTAAAACAAAATTTCTATGGATTATTCTTGAGTTTACCTACATATCATGGAGTTTATGATCTTTTAGATCATGTTCAAAAGTGTGAACTTGTTTGGTGCACCAAAGGTATCACATTAATAGAACATAAGGCAATTCAATTTATAACTATGTTATTAGATTGCACCCACACTTGGTATCAAAATATTGACCCCAATCAAGATATTGTATATTAATAATAACTTAAGATGACATTCTTGAGTGAATTCAATATACTAGAGTTTGAAAAAAAAAAAATCCTACATTGAATGCAATCAAGTGAGATTTGGTGGATAGTTTATGTTCATAAAACACAAAGTTTGAGACTTTAATCTCCAAGCTTTCATATGAGATCCACTTAGTATAGCATTCATATGTTCTATTTATATGAAGTAATTTAAAAAACCATGTGAGTATTAGGAGATTGTGATAAGAGATGAGTTGTCTAAAGTGTGAAAACTAGAGTTAGACCATTCATAGAATTCCAAATCACATCTATGAGATCATAACTATAAAAGTTGACTACCAAAAATGCACATCATACCAAGAGTGTCATATGGTGCATTAATTATGAGGTTGAAAGTCATAATAATAAAATTTACCATGATGGATAATTCATGCACTCATTGCATCTTGTTAATTATGTCATGAAAGCAATTATCTTCATAATTTCCCTTTGTTACAATGAAAAAATTAAAAAATATCTCCCTTTGTTTAAAAATTTACCATGCCTTTACTCATAATACTAAATATTTTCAAGTAATTGATGAAATTTATGAGGTGTAATATTACAATGCATGATGAAATACTACTGGACATTTCAATCAAGGTCATGGTGGTTATAAATAACAGTGTGCATATAGAGGACATGGAATCAAACAAGGTGGAAGATAATTCCATCCATGCACTTGTTAGAAGTGTGGTTTTCCAAAAGGCCATCAACATGATAACCCAAATTTTCTCACTTTTGGATAATATCATGGTGAGCATAGGGTTAAAGAGTATCCATATATCTATGCAAGAATCACACAGAAAGATAATACTAATAACCATGTAATAATGATAAGGTTTTAAAGGTACAATCACTAAGAGGGGGGCAAGTAAATCACTGAGCCTATATATTTCAATTTCATTTTCAATCCTTTCAAACAATCAACATATATGAACTTGATCAAGCAACATTAATAAGAGAGTTCATTCATTTAATGCATACACAAAATCAAACACATAACACATAGTTCCTATGGGAAACCCGCATGGGGAATAAAACCCACTCTCAATCATATAACATGTGGACTAATATACTATAATAAATTATAAACAAGAGACTGGTCAACTCTTTTAGACCAGAAAATCTTGATCATATCCTCCCAATCAAAGGTATTTAGTGAAACCCCTATTTCACAAGGACCAATTGCCCCTAAAAAAGATCAAGTCTTTTGGACCTTCCTTGAAGTGAACACCTCAACCTTAAAATTAATGTATTAAACACCTAATGATGGATATTTGATTATCTAACCCCTACATAAACTCTCTCTCTATCTCATGCAAGCCTCTCACATAGGCATGCCATAATCTCTCTCTTTAACTCAAACTATCTTCATATGCACACTCAGACATCTTTGCATATCATCAAAATTAAAAAACACTTTTTAGACATCATAAATATAACCTATAGGTCATAAATATATTCCATAATCTTATTTGATTATAAACCCATCGACTAGGCACACCTACTCTTCTATGTCCTTCACTTCAACACTCATTCATCACACACAAGCCTTTTCCTCACAACCTCAAGCCTAGAAAACATCAAATTTGGTTTCAATATATATAGATAAATAAATAATTATTAATTTCAAAATCTTTCCATTTTGACATAATACATTCCTTTACCCTTAATACATCTAACATGGGTTACACTTAACCACAACTCTTCACTCAATAGGCCTAAGTCACCTTTTAGGTTCTATGGAGACCCATTCACCTATTTGACACTTATCTAAGAAAACTAAGAACATAGGACCACTTTGAAATGCATGGAACCATTAAAAATTCCCCCTTTTAAATATTCAAAAGATCATAGTCACCAAACCACTCTTTTTATAAAGCATAATTGGCTCAATCAACATTTTATGCACACAGTCACCATGAATGAATACAAAGTGAACTTATAAACCTTTGTTCATGATACATATGATTTTTAAAACCTTCATAATTCATGTATATGGTACTAATGTAGTCTCAAACACTCCCCAATATAAAATTCATTAAGATAAATTGAAAAAATATCAAAACAAGCTTAAACATCCTTCTCGGGTCACTTGCAAAATATATACAAAAACATAGTCAACTTTAAACCTTCATAACTTTGACTGTACACATTATTATATCTTAAAATATATATATAAAATATGTACCTTGTATTAATATACATATTTTATTTTTATTTCATGGTCAAATTCTTCATATATCAAATGTTATGGTTCAAAAACCAAACACTAGTTTTTCCTTTGTTAAATTCAAATACTTGAGTTCAAATGGTCACAGTTAAACCTTGAACACCATGCTATCATATCAATTCCTCAATTCTCAGATTAAACATGCAGCATAAATATTATTTTAATAATATTGACCTTTAACACATATTTTCACAATGCCAAACATTAAACCTTGAACATGTTGACCGAATATTGTGTACTCTTGCAATATTGACTCAAGTGCACCATTGATCTTTATGGATCAATTAGGTATTTATCTTATAGCGCTCACCATTTTATATTTATTAGAACCCCAATGATAATGAAACTTGTAACCTTCATGTACCTTCTAATCACTTATACTATTAAACATCATGCACTTATTACCATCTCGCTCAACATGCACCTTTGGATCAAAACTATACGATCACCTATGCACCATTAGATCTTAGAAGAAGCTCAATATTTATCTCTATTAACCAACAAATACTTTGACCTCATTAAATTTTTTTGTACCATATATATTCACTATATGATCACCCATGAGACATTATATCTCTATTTGATCATGATCTTTAATCATCGTGTAAAATAGACTAAGTATGGGGACCATTGTTATCTACCTAGAAGGCCAACTTTGCACCTCCATATCTTTTGCTTCACTCAAGTTTTTGTTATGAAATTTGGAACATATGATCTCCTCACATAGGATAATCCAACCATATTTTAATATTATCCTATAACCCTCACATGTGTGAGATATAATGACATTAAAATGCTCACTCAAATTTATCTGTTCATAGAGCCAACTATGTGAAGAACTCTCTGGAAAGACCAACTTTACACATGTATATCTTTTATCATGCTTAAATTTTTGACCTAAAAGTTAGAAAAAATAAACTAGGCACAAAAATTAGAAAACCCATATGATCACCTACTCTTGAAACATCCACACGTGTGAGATATGCTACCATCAAAATGCCTACTCATCTTTTCTTACCACATTGCAAATTTGACTATGGGGAAACTATCAAAATGCCTGAGAGCCAAAATTTTCACTTGCATATATTTTTTCATGCTTCATATCTAAAATTGATACTTTTTTCATAAAAACTAGGATCCAATGTGATCACAACCATATGACTAACTCCCCCTAACTCATCCACATGTGGCAATGGTGACATGAGCAAACTACCTACTCAAATTTTCTGCCACTAAACCCAAAATGTCTAGATAAAAAAATGATCAAATAAATTAAATACACTCATGCACACAAGCACTCAAAGAATATAAAACCTCTTATAGGACCGATTTCACATTTTTAACACTCCATACTCATCTTTGAACATCTCTAGCCATGTTAAAACTAAAGATCAAACAAGCCTCCTTCAAACATACTATGATAATCACATTGCACACTTTGTAATTATAACTTAGACTATCAAGGCACTTCATCCATTCACTTAGAAACCTCCATGACATCACCATGACATCACTTAAAACACTCCAATAATCTCCCCCTTTGTCATTGATGTCAACACACATCATATACAACTCACATTTCTTCTCTCTCTTCAAGCACTCTCACAAATAGGAACTTTCTCCCCCTTTGACACAATGAAAAAGTGGGAACCAACTAATATTGAGGACTTTAAAATAATACAAATAAGATTATACCATCTTATAAAGATAGTAAAAACTCCTCTTACCTTGAGCTTGCCTCTTATTGCCTTGACAACTTCTTACTCCATGCCAACATTCTCTTCAACCAAGCATTGCAACCAATGAGGAAAGAACACACAAAACACTAAAACCTAATATAACTCACCAAGAAAAATTTGAGAGGGACCCCCCTAATATCTCTAAGCAATTTCACCTCTTGAGCATCTTTAGATCTCTACACACTATGAAGAACCACCATACAGGCTCACTAGCCTTCTCTCTCAAAACACTTTTATGACCACCAACAAAACTTCATGCCACTCACCAAATAGGAAATATGATCTCAATCAACTAGATATTTCTCATAAAAACACTTATACCTTGCTCTTTTAGAGAACCTAATCAAAAATCACTCTTCTTCTTTCTAGGTTTGTCTAGACTCCTTGTAGCCCTACCTAGAATTTATAGAGCCCACAACCTTCAATAGACACACTATCAAGACCTAAAAATTCATATATGGATCACTCTCATATGCCCATTCAATCACAACAATTTGAAACACCTATCTCAACCTCTATAATAAACTTCCTTCACAAATCAACTTGTCAATTAGGCCTCCATCTTGACAAAAACAAAAATAATTTGAAAACCACAAACCTTAAAATATCTATGAAATATGATTTGGAAAACCATTTGGACCAATCAACCTATTAATAATCCTCAGATCTCAACTCATAAGGCATACCCCTTTTTTAGAAAAACCCAAAACCCTAGAATCTCAAAATAAATAGAGTTGACAAACCTTCTTCTAGTCAACGTCCACCTCTAAAACTTGTTGTACACCTGGATACAACCATTACATATTTTTAGACCAATTTTTGAAATTCCAAATCTTTGGGAACCCATACATATTATAACCCATTTTAGGACCATCAAACTCTTAAGCATAAACTAGGAAACTTGAGAGCAAACAAAAATCTCCAATTTGATGTCAACATATCTTTAGACCAAAAAACCACCTAGAGCATGCTAGAATAAGGTCAAAAAACTTTTATATACAAAAATATCATCTTGAAAAATCACAAATCATATTTTTCCACTTTAAAACCTTCAATTTGATGCTTCAAACTGACTATATATAGTTATGACATCACTCTGACATTATCACAACATCTCTTCCACTTGGACATACCTACTCCAACTAAAAACACTTGTCTCTAGCCTTCTAGGACCATCTGAAGAACACCATAGTAACACTTGATTCTCTAGTGAAATGTGTCCCTTAAGAAGCATAGATAGAGACGTCCTTTTCACCATAATGATCTTAGAATAAAGTGAAGCTAGGAATGGCCCACATCTCTTTAGTAACCATTGGAATCCTCTTATAGATATAAGACTAATTGCTTTTGTTCTTATTCTTCTTAGTCTGAACTATGACAACTGGTTCCTTTTTTATATCACTCTCCTCTTCTAAGATATAATTGAAAACACATGGAGAAACTATGGAATTTTGACATACCTTTTCATTTGAAGAATCAACCTTGAAGCTTGGAACCTCATCACTAGGCATAGACAATTGATGTTCTTTTCATGATACATGTTTAGCAATAGCAAGATGTTCACTTGGATCCATACACATCTCATAACTAGCCTCAACTAGTACCTTGGTCTTCTCCTTGAGTTTTGTCTCTTCATCCTCAGCATGAGCAGATAATGATAACTCTTGGCACTCTTCAACTTTTATATTATTCTCCACCATATAAAACAAATTACTTGGACCTACAGACTCATCATGACTCACACTTACAATCTTTGGTTTCCATGAGCTAACTATCCTTCTTCCTTGCACTCTTGGAGCTTGATTAAACCTATTCTAACTTGTGTACCTTTGATTATAGAATATAGTAATGTGACCTCTCTATTCACAGTTGTAGCAAACCATTCTTATTAATGTGAACTCAACTTGCCTTTCTTTAGATGGACAATGTTTTGCCCAATGTCCCACATTATGATAGTTGAAACACTCAACCTTTCTCATACCTCTTGACTGATGATTTTCATCATAGTTCCATGTTAACTCATTTCTAATAGGTTTTCTACATTCTCTACATGCTAACTCATGGCATTTGGTTGTCTAATCTGATTTGTCTTTATTCTTCCAACACCTTTATTCCTTATCTAATGATTTGTCTTCAAAGGTTAATCCACCTTGCTCTCATTAACATTCACGTTAACATGAGAAACAAATTTGGGCTCTTCATTAAAACCCAATCTAGATCAGTCACTAGCTAACTTTTGACTCTTTAGGAGATCATCCAAATCATTAAAACTTTTATCAAACTTGACAAATGATTTTAACTTGCTTGCATATTTCTCTAACTCATTTTTCAAAGACTCATTTTTAATTGCATACCTTAAACATTCATCTTCTTTAGCTTTTAGGCTTGTAAATAGGACTTCTAATTGACAACTAAGATGCTTGACCATATCTTTATGCTCCTTGGCATCTTCATTCATTCTTGCCTCAAATACACTGAATTGATCCTCAAAGTCTTTGAGTTTATATTTCATCTTCGTATTGATCTTCTTCTCAATCTTTAGTTATTCAAGATCATTCATTAATTCAGTCCCATAGTCCACCTCATATTTATCATCATTTGAATCACTCCAAGTAGACTCCTTTTGATGTGAGTAAATACTTTCTTCAGCCATGAATAGGGCTTTATCTTCAGTAGGAGCATCATCTGATGAGCTGCAATCTTCATTGGTGTAGATATTCTTCTTGTCCTTGAAGTACTTCTTATTTCCAAAAAATTTGAGTCCCTTTTTTATTTGATCAAACTAGAATGATCTCTTGCCATCATCATGACCTTGATCATTCTCTTCATCATCATCCTTCTTATACTTATGAGGTAACTTATTAGCAAAATGTCCTTCCTCTCCACAATTGAAGCATTTGAGGTGTAGTTTACCCTTATACTTGATTGAACCTATTTTCAACTTTATTGAAATCAAAGTAATTAGTTCATCCTCATCTATATCAAAAATTTCATCCTCCTTGGGTTTATTACCTTGGAACTTCTTCTTTGTCTTCATTGCAGTCTTAAAATCTTCTTCCTTCTTTAGTGGTATATCATCATTTACTCTCATCTCATATTTAGTAAAAATACTATGAAATTCGTCTATCTTCAATTGAGTAAGATCATGAATTTATTCTATAGGAGACACTTTTGGATCAAAATTGAGGAATAATGACCTTAATACCTTTTGAATTATAGTAGCCTCTTCAAGGTCCTTTGCAAGACCTTTAATAATGTTCACAATCTCATCAACTCTCTGTAGAATGGATACCAAAAAATTTTCTTCCTTCATCTTGAGACTTTCAAATTGCCTTATGTGAGTCTATAATTTAGAAAGCTTGAACTTTAAATATTCATCATAAATAATATACATTTTTTCCCATATCTCTTTAGTATATTTATAATGGATTACCTTGGTGTATTCAGTATCTAAAAGACCACAAGTGATAGCATTCATTGATTTGGAATTATTCTCAAATAATTTCTTGTGTACAACAGTAGATGGAGTAGTAGGAATAACATAACCATCCACAATAGATTGTCATACATCAAACCCTAGAGACATAATGTATGTCTTCATCCTCACACTCTAAAAAGAATAATTGGATCCATTGAACATTAGTTCTTGCTTAGTAGATAAACCTCCTTGTTGACTACCCATATTGTAACTTGGATCACCTTCAAGATATCAAGCCTTTACCAAAGGACCTTCTATGATACCAATTATTAAAGGTACAATCACTGAGAGGAGGGTGAATCAGTGAGCCTAGATATTTCAATTTCAATTTTAATCCTTCAAACAATTAACATATATCAACTTTATCAAGAAACATTAACAAGAGAGTTCATTCATTCAATGCATACACAAGATCAAACACATAACACATAGTTCCTATGGGAAAACCTCTTGGGAAACAAAACCAATCAAGCTTATAAGACATGGACTACTATCCTATAATAAATTATAAACAAGATACTAGTCAACTCCTTTAGACCATCAAACCTTGATCATATCCTCTTGACCAAAGGTCTTTAGTGAAACCCCTATTTCATAAGGAGCAACTACCCCTAAGGAATATCAAGTCCTTTAGACCCTCCTTAAAGTAAACACCTCTAATTTATAATTGATGTATTTAAAATTTGATGATGTATCTTTTATGATCTAACCCCTACATAAACTCTCTATCTCATATAGTCCTCTCACATAGGTATGTCACAATCTCTCTCCTTCACTCAAACTATCCTCATATGCACACTCGGTCCTACTCACATATCCTCAAACTAACATATCACTATTAATTAAATTTTAAATATTACTTATAGGTTATACACATATTTCTCAATCTACTTTTCTTATCAAACCATCCACTGGGCACACCTACTCTTCTTTATCCTTCACTTCAATGCTCATTCATCACGCACAAGCCTTTTCCTCACAAACTCAATCTCTAGAAACCATGATATTTGGTTTCACTATATATAGATAAATCATAAATTATTAAGTCCATAATATTTACATGTTGGACACAATACATTCTTTCACCCCTAAGGAATATAACATGGGTCACACTTAAGCACAACTCTTCTCTCAATAGGCCTATATATCTTTTTAGGTCCTATGGAGACCCATTCACCTCTTTGACACTTATACAAGTAAAATATGAACTTATGACCACTTAAAAATTCATATAAACATTCTTTAGACCCCTTTTATATCCTCAAAATATCACAATCACCAAACCACAATTATACTAAAACATAATTGGCTCAAACAACATTCTGTGTGCATAGTCACCATGAACGAATATACAGTCAACTTATAAACCTTTTTTCATGCTTCATATGATTGTTAAAACCTTAATAATGCAATTATATGGCCCTCATGTATTCTAAAACACTCACCAATATTAAATTTATCAATATATATCTAAACAATATCAAAACAAGCTCGAACATCCTTCTTGGGTCACTTGAAAAATATATACAAAAACATAGTCAAATTTGAACCTTCATAACTTTGATTTTTCACACTCTTAGATCTTAAAATATATATTTAAAAATTAATCTTAGAGTCCTCTACATCTTTTATTTTTAATACATGGTCAAATTTTCAATATATTTAAAGTTATGGGTCAAAAACCAAACATTGGTTTTTCCTTTGTTAAATTCAAATATTTGAATTCAAACGGCACAATTAACCTCGAACACAATGATATAATATTGAGTCCTTGATTCTTAGATTAAATTCACACCATCAATCTTATTGTATTAATCTTTACCTTTGACACATAGTGATCCAATACCAAACATTAAACCTTGAACATGTTGACCTCATCTTGTGCACTCTTGTAATATTGACTCAATGCACACCATCAATCTTTGTGGATCAGTTAGGTCTTTATATTATAGTGATAACCATTTGATCTTGATAAAAACTCCCATGATCATGAAAATTGGTACCCTCTCATAATTTTTGAGAACTTATACAATTAAACAAAATTCACTTCTTACCATTTCACTCAACACACACTATTAGATCAAAACTGTATGATCGCCTGCATACTATTGGATCTTAGAAGAAGCTTGATCTTTATCTATGTTAACCAATAAAAACTTTGACATCTTTAACTTTATATAAATCATTTATATTCATTTTATTATCTCTTATGAGCCATTATATTTCCATTTGGTCCTAATCTTTAATCATGCAAAATAGACTAAGTATGGGGACCATTGTTATCTCCTAAAAGGCCAAATTTGCACCTCTATATATTTTGCTTCACTCAAGTGCATGTTATAAAATTTGGACCACATGATATACTCACATAGGAGAATCTAATCCTGTGTCAATATACTCCTAGAACCCTCACATGTGTGAGATATAATGAAATTAAAATTCTCACTCAAATTTATCTATTCACAAAGCTAACTATGTCAAGAACTATCTAGAAAGACCAACTTTGCACATGCATGGCTTTTGTCGTGCTTTAGTGCTTGACCTGAAAGTTATAAAAATCAAATAGGCATATAAATAAACAAACCCATTGATCACCTTCTCTTGAAACATCCACACATGTGAGATATGCCACCGTCAAAATGCCTACTCAACTTTTCTTGCCACATTACAAATTTGGCTATGAGAAAATAATATTAAAATGATTGAGATCCCAAATTTTATTTTTCATATATTTTGTCATGATTCATCACTATAATTGAGACTCTATGCATAGAAACTAAGGACTAATGTGATCATAACCATATGAACAACTTCCCCTTACTCATCCACACATGGCAATGGTGACATCAACAAATTGCCTACTCAAATTTTTTGCCACTAGACCCAAAATGTCTATATAAAAATAATGATCAACTAGATGAAACCCACTTTGCACATAATCACTCAAACCATATAAAACCTCTTATAAGATCACTTTCATAATCTCAATACTCCATACTCATCCTTGAACATCTCTATCCATGTCAAAACTAAAGATAAAACAAGCCTCCTTTAAGCATACTAGGATAAGAACATTGCACACTTTGTCATTGTCACTTAGATTATCAAGGAACTTCATCCACTCACCTAGAAACCTCCATGACATCACCATGACATCATTGATAACTCTTTAACATAAGTTTGATGTTTTATACTAATAGTTAGATCCATAGGTGTGATCCATGTTATTGGGGCCTAGGAATAGATATGTGTGGCATAATTATGTGTTAAAGATACTCACAATTATAAAATGGAATATGTGTAGAATAATTCTAATGGAATTAATCAACACACATTCAAATTGAATATAAGTCTTTATTTTCATCAATGTAGTTTCTATTAAATATGAATGAATAGGGAAATTATATAATGTGTTATAGTGTGTGTATGACATAGTAGATATGCAAATCATGCTATATATTGTTACTATTATGTAAGGAATTGACTTCCATATAGATATATATGATACATATTTATACATATAATACAAGAGGTAGTTACTATTGGTATTCTATATTGCACCCTAGTTGAGAAGGGGATTCTTCAGGTCCTCTTGCTCAAATCTAGTCCAACATGGGAATGACCCTAGGTTGTGGTCATATAAGATTAGACCAAACCACTGAAGAAGGTTGGCTTCCTTTTAGATATACCACCTAAACTAAACTATGATTGGGAAAATGGATAGATAAATGGGTAACAATACATGAAAACATGTAAAGGAGGTGATGCACTAGTAATTTGATCATTCATCCACTCTTTTTGAACTTCTAAAAAACACTAACAAGATAAGCAAAAGACTGGATCTACAACTCCAAATATTTGTTATGCATTAGTATTTCATGTATAGGTTCACCAAGTGATCAAAACTTTAGGGAAGTGATGGAAAGGCTTGATTAAAGTCACTTAAATAGTCAATGTATCCACTTACTAGCTTTAATTGAGTGACATTAAACATTAAACATGACTTGGATAATAAGATAAACTACTAGCTACATGAGATCAGGACATGATAAGGGAAAATATTATACAATATATGCAAATCAATCTAGCATAAACACACTAGAATAATATGATGAAATCTTAAAATAGTCCTTTATTCATTTTAATATGTTATAAAGATCAATTTTGGCCGATTCTAGTCATGATCAAGAGAGGGATTCACATGCGTCCAAGCCTTAGGAGCCTGTATTTATAGAAAAAATGAGATAGAGGGAGTTGTGCAAGTAGAAACATTTAATGAGGCCCAACTACTCATGATGGATTAGTGTTAATCCAAAGATGCTAAGTCATGATCTTATCAAGAATGAACAAACTCTAAAAGCTCTATAAAAGAATTGAATGCTCTATGATCTTTATCTAACCACTAGGTCTCCTTCTTAGGACTCTATGCCACTTTCTACTTGATCTGATTATGAGGAGAAAATCCTCATATCTTGAAATTGATAGAGCCATGATTGATCTAACTTAGGTGGTTATAAGTACTTATTCTATCTTTACTATGAAACCTAAACCTAGGTCTAAATATAGATTAAAAACCAATCCTATTTATTAGTTTTCCCATAAATTTCAATATAAAGATGCAAAGCTTGCTCAATGTCTGATCCTTTTTTTGACACTCAGTCACCAACCTTTGGTCTGTACTAGGCCTTTAAGGGGCCTATTTTACCTCTATAGAGATTTAATGGTGATACATGATTTTTCAATGTTTATTCTAGTTCATCTTGGGTCATGTTCAAACTCTAGTCCCATGTATTTACTTTGCCCCGTTAGAAATTGCTTCTTTGATTCCTAATAAAAAAAGTTCCTAGGATGAATTCACTCATAGGCTATCAATATTGACTTGGTTTGTTGACATTTTGACCTTTTTCACATTGTTAGATCCCCATAGTATGATTGAACATGTGCCCTTGGATCTGACTCCATTTGAACTCAAATGACTAACTTACGAGGCCCAAATTTGATGCCCACATAGTCATCTTTGACATTCACATGATCATCTTTGACATCTACATGTCCATCATAATTTGAATCCCAATGGTTATTTTTTATCTTAAATTCAATGTCTATGAGCCTATCATTGACATCCACAATCTCATCACAATTTAAACCCCAATGGTTTAATTGTCAAGATTTATTTTGATGTATGTGCGCCTATCATTTGATGTTTGCATGACCATCACACTAATTTTTAAAATTTAAAGGCTTGCATCTTGAGGTAGAAAAATCATGAAGTCACTAAATTTGTAATAAATTTTCATGGCATCTAGAATATTGATTCTATTTAATCCTTCAACCATTAGATGTTTTCTAAATAAACTTATAAAATACACAACTCAACTGACTTGTCCATTTCTGCATGATGTCCTGATAATGGTTTGATCTCTCTATATTTGTTTTTGAATTGTTTCTTGAATTTCCAAGGCTCAAATGAATTTTTGAGGCCTTATCAAACTTTTCCATGATACTTAATGCTATGAACACCATGAAACCTACTTGTATCCTTCATTTTCTTGAGACCTGCTTCTCTAACAAGTTACACTCTAAGCTTTGTTAAAGTTATTCACTTTCCACCCTTGGACCATTAATTCCATCCAAAACATCTATTCATTTTCTCAAACCATTTCTAGGCAAAATATCCTTATGTGGGCCAAATTTTGTCAACATCTTTGGTGACTCCGTTGGGCAGCATACCTGCTATGCTCAAATACCAAACTATTTACATGACATTTGGACTCATAAAAAATGACTACAAGAAACCTCTTTGACTAAAAAAGAAAATAGATTCCACCAAAATATGGAAGTAAACATGGCAAATAGGGAAGCTAACTAAACAAAGTATATGTGCAAACAAAACACTTATTTGGGACAAAATAGAAGTAAACTAGTCTAACTAACCAAGACAAAAAAACAATCCACCTAGATCAAAAGGAAAATTCATGAGCTCACACCTTCCAATAGATGGTACAAGTTAAAAATCAAGGTTTTTATTAAACATGACCTCTGAAGAGTGACTCTTCTTTCCTACCAACTCTCTTAACATCTCAAATGAGTCATCAACAACAAACTAGTCACCAACAAAAATGAACTCATCTTGTACTTTAGGATATTTTTCATACTACTTGTCAACTACAACCTTGTCCAGTGATAACTCATCTATGCATTATCCTTGAGTGACCTCATATTTCTTATCATCTATTGTAAGTTCATCAAGCTCTTCAAGGAGCTTTAAATAGTAAACCCAATCTGCATCATGTTCCTATATAGGCGACTCTTGATCAAACTTTTCAATAGCATGCTCTCTAATGGGAAACATATCCTTACAAAGCTCTTCAATCTATTATCGAGATTCAAAGTATAATTGACAATCATCTTTGTGTTCTTCACTTTGATAAAACGAGATAAGATCAAATTGAAAGGTATATTCAACTTTCTCAGGTGGAGAATCTCAAATTCAATCATGACTTCAACTAGAAATAATTCTTCATGGAGTTCTTCCACAACAAGACCAACATTCTCCTGTATACCTGAGATAACTTCTTTAAGATCAACTACAACCTCATTTTTGAATTGTACCTCAATTGAAGTATCAATGAGTATCTCTTCATCATACACACTTGAATCATATTTATCACATTCTCCAAGAACTTGAATTGTAACTAAAACCTCTTTCTCTATCTCTCATATAATAGGCTCCTCTTGAAGAAGGGAGATGGTAGGATGGTGATGAAGTTGTTTGGGTTGAGAGGAAGTATGAAGCATGGAAGGTTTATCATGATCAAATTTTGGGATCTTGAGGAAAATGGAATCATTTATGGAGTTTTGGAGAGGAGGGAAAGAGAAACTTTTAAGGACCTCTACATTTTACTCCTACTTGGCCATCACCTCATCAAAGTTTTAAATTTCCTTGTTCTCATGGACAACTTGAACTTGAGGGATGAGTGGTGAAAAGGGGGGACTATAAGAAAGTTTAGTCTCCTACATAGGCATATGGATAACTTCTTGAATAGGATCTTAAATCCAACTAGGAAGCTCTATTGGCTCATATTGGGCATGCTTAAGAACTTCATGATAATAAGGAACACAAAAAGACTAGTAAAGAATACAAGAGGGTTATTGAGACAGCTGATCCAAATCAATTTGCTGCCTCTCCAAAGACTTCATCTTCTCTAATATAAAGGTACAAAACCCATCTCTCTCCTTTATATCAATTAGACACATTTATAAATAGACCATTCACTTCCTCATACTAAGAGTTTGAACAAACTTTTCTTGCATATGCTAAAAAATTGAGCTCTATCTCATCCATTATTTATTAGAGATAAGGTTACTCATATGCAACATCATATCCATATGGGAAAGGTGAAATATGGTCATGAGATTGATATGGTTCATAAAGAAGGTAAGACTCATGCTCTTGATAATAAGGATCATGGGAAACTTGATAAGGCTCATCATAGCTTTGATAAAAATCCTAGTAAGGTTGATTAGGCTCATAACAAGGTTCATATGGATCACAAAAAGGTTCATATAGATAATGACAAGACTGGTATGATCCATGATAAGGTTTATAAGGAGGTATTTCATAGGGATTTTCTTCATACACAGCCATGAAAATAACATTAGAATAGTGCAATAAAAATAGACTTACTTGGAAACTACTTGGGCTTTCACAAATAATTTCTTGAGCTTGAGATCACCAAATTCTTCATGAAGAACACTGCTACAATTGAAATTTCACCAAGACCATCTCTAATGTGTCCCATTGGGTATGCCAAAACTATTAGTGTTCTAGATTGCACCCTAGCTGAGAAGAGGATTATTCAGGTCCTCTTGCTCAAATTAAGTCCAACATGGGAATGACCCTAGGTTTTGGGTCACCTAAGATTGGGTCAAACCTCTAGAGAAGGATGGATTCCTTATGGTTTATAACCTAAACTAAACTTTGAGTGGGAAAAGGGATAAATAAATGGGTAATAATACATGAAAACATGTAAAAGAGGTGATGTACCATTAATTTTATCATTCATCAATTATTTTTAAACTTCTAAAAAAAATAATAAGACAAGCAAAAGATTGGATCTACAACTCCAAATGTTTGTTATGCATCAGTATTTTTATGCAAAGGTTCAACAAGTGATCAAAACCTGAGGGAAGTGATGGAAAGGCCTGATTAAAGGCACTTAACTAGTCAATATATCCACTTACTAGATTTAATCAAGTGACATTAAACTCTAAACATGACTTGCACAACAAGATAAACTACTAGCTAGGTGAGATTAGGACTTGACAAGGGAGAATCTTCTACCACACATGCAAATCAATCTGACATAAACACACTAGACTAATATGATGAAATCTGAAAATAGTCCTTTATTCATTTCAATAAGTTACAAAGATCAATCTTGGTAGAGTCTAGTCATGCTCAAGAGAGGGATTCAAATTCATTTAAGTATTAAGAGCTTGTATTTATAGAAAAAGTAAGGAGAGAGAGGGAGCTATGCAAGAAAAAAGCATTGAATAAGGTCCAACTACTCTCAATGGATTAGTGTTAATCCAAAGATGATAAGTCATGATCTTATTAAGAAAGAACAAACTTTAAAAGCTCCCTAAAATATTGGATGTTCCATGATCTTTATCTAACCACCATCTCTCCTTATTAGGACTTTATGACACTTTCTATTTGATCTACTTATGAGGACAAAATAATCATATCTTGAAACTGATAAAGACATGATTGATCTAGCTTAGGTAGCTATAAGTACCTTTTTTCCCTTCACTTTAGAACCTGAACCTAGGTCTAACTATATATTGAAAACCAATCCTATTTATTGGTTTTCCTATAGTTTTAATATATAGATGCAAACACCACTTGATGATTGATCATTTTTTTGACACTCGGTCACCAACCTTTGGTCTGAACTAGGCCTTTAACGGACCTATTTTACATTTATAGAGCTTAAATGGAGATACTCGATCCTTTAGTGTCCATTTTAGTTCATTTTTAGAAATTATTGAACTCTAGTCTCATGTAATTACTTTGCCCCATCAAAAATTGTTTCTTTGATTCCTAATAGAAAAGCTAATGGGTTGACTTCAGTCATTGGCTATTGATATTGACTTGGCCTATTAAATTTTTAACCTTTTCACATTGTTAGATACCCATGGTATGAATTAACATGTGCCCTTGGATCTAGATCCATTTGAACTCAAAAAACTAACTTACAATGCCCAAATTTGATGCTCATATGGCCATCTATGACATTCATGTGACCGCCTTTGACATCTGCACGACTGTCACAGTTTAAACCCCAATGGTTATTTGTCATGTCTTAAATTCAACATCTATGAGCCCATAATTAATTTCCATGAGCCCATCACAATTATTTTAATTTTTGAGCTTTATTTTGACATTTGTATGCCTATCATAAGACATCTACGTGACCATCACACTACTTGTTCAACTTTAAAGGATTGCATCTTGAGGTATAAAAAGCATAAAGGCACCAAATTTATATGAGATGTTCATGGAATATAAAATATTTATTTTATGTGATCCTTAGACCATGAGATGATTTCTAAGCAAACTTATAAAATCCACAACTCAACTGACCCATCTATTTCTACATGATGCCATGATGATGATCTGATCTCTCTAGATTTGTTCCTAAACTATTGCTTGAATTTTCAAGGCTTGAATGAATTTATGATGCCTTAGAAAACTTTCCCATGCTCTTTAATTCTATGAACACCATGAGACCTTCTTGGATCTTTCATTTTTTCAAGACCTACTTCTCAAAATTAACAAGGTACACTCTAAGCTTTGTTAAAGTTCTTCTCTTTCCACCCGTGGACCACTCATTCCATCTAGAACATATTTTAATATTCTCAAACCATTTCCTAGAAAAAAATCCTTATGTGGGCCAAATTTGGTCAATAGTTACAATTACTATTGATTACAAAAAATATAGTTACGAGGCAATGTCATATTCCCTACTGAATGATGGTTGGTCTTCCATGTACATGGTGGTGAGATGTTGAGATGTTTTAAGATAAAAGGCACCACTTGGAAAGTGAAATGGCTAGATCAAGTGGACATGTGGACTTATTAGGATAAGGCATCTATATGTATGAAAAAATAATGATGCACTTGGTCAATAAGTGTGTGTGTACAAGCAAACATGAGACTATGAACTAGTGTGTGTGGTGTAGAAAATTGAGAGAAAACATGAGTTTATGGTGTAGGATTGTAAGTGAGTATGATAATGGTGTGTAATAGTATGATCAATAATAAGTGTGTTATGCATAAGTGTGAGAAAGAATCCAAATTGAGATGTGAAAAATTATTCGGTCACATATATGAAAATTTTACATGATTTATGAGTTTCACTCAAATCATTTTCCCTTTTTTGAAGACAAATGGTCTCCATTGTCACCTTGTATAGCTAATAAAATTGCACTTGAAGTTCCTAAAAGTTTTACAAATTATATTGATTAGTTTATTTCTGAACCTTGACCACTTGGAAGAGTTAATGTGTGTCATGGTAGGTGTGTGTCTCTATAACTTCAATGATTTAGTCTTTATCTATGGGGCGTAAGTGTTCCAAATCAATATCATAAGGATGTTATGTCATTGTTAACTAAAGAAGTGGAAGTGTGTAAGGGTGAAGGATATCAATGTTTAAAATTTTATGCATACCCAAATATGGAGGTAGATCATGAATGAATGTGTTATCACCAAATGCATGAAAAATAGTGTAAGGACCATAGTGCATAGATTTCATCTTATCATGTAAAACTATAAATTACTCCTTTTTAAGGTTCCCCTATAATTTTATTAGGTGTGAGAAATGATTTATTGAACTTGATAATAAATAGATTGTATGTGTCACAATAATTTCTCATATTTCTATACTTTCTATGCGAGTGACTTAGTTTTCGCTGGTGCATGATAGTAATGTCTAGATGTGCATGTAGGTTGAAATGTAAGACATGTATATAATAGACTATGCCCCATTGAGTTTGGAAAAAATATGTTGTAGGTATATTAGATATACAAAAGGTTTTTGTCTCAAGTGTGAGCATGTGTATAGTTGTACATTCGCAACAAATGAATAAGTGTTTAGTTGAAAAATTTTATTTATACATTTATTTAAGGATGAAATGTTGTCAACTTATATGATTACATTCCTATAAAGTCCCATAATGCTTGTCAAAATGACTAAAAAATGTGGATATTGATCAGATATGATGGATACTTGAAGTCTAAAGTGAACCCAAACATGGTTGAAGAAGGCTTACATAGTGCCAGCTACATCAATATCTTTCTTGAAAGTGACCATGTATCCATATTTGAAAACCTATCAACCACAATGAACATGACATCATGTTGGCATCTCATCATGGTGATTTAGTCATGAAATCCATTCTAATAGATTCTTATGGTATAGATGGAACCTTTAGAGGTGTGTAAATTCTTAGCTTCTTATTCATGGGCTTTGCAATATAATAAACAATACAAGACTTGATGTAGCACTCCATATATGTGCACATATGAAGCCATTAGAAGTGAGACTATAACGTGGCTATATTTTTAGTCACATTGAATTATCTTGAGGTCCTTACAAGTGTCCCTCCCAAATGATTATTTGGTTAATTGAGCCACTAGGAACATATATATGTAAAATATTTTAGATAAAATGGTCAAACAAGGAAAAATTTGGAACTTGTTTACCTTGTACAAGGTTGTTATAAATGTCTAGAAAGTCTTGATCAACTAAGTGGAGAAATACCTTGTTTTAAAAGTTGTGGTTGTGTATTTCCAACACTGTGATGAGCACATGAAGTGGTGATCAGCTAAGGCAATATATTTCCTTATTGTCCTTCCCTTTTTATGTTTTATCAAGAGATGAAACTACTATTATTAAGTCATCCATTTCATGTGGTGTATATTCTCTAGTTTGCTTTGTGTTTATAGGAATTGAAATGGCTTATGGCTAGAATAAATAACTATCTCCTTCCCCAATGTATAATGATGTCATTTGTTAATTGTTTACATAATTTCATACAACTTTTTTTATAAGTGGAGTAATTTTTCACTGTGTCCCTAAATGTCTCTAAATGGTAGGTGACCAGATGTTCATGTTACATGAGTACAACATAAGTGTAATGTCAAATGCATTGATATGAATTTATAAGGATTCTATAATATTGGGAATTATGAGTATATATTTTTCACAAATGCATTGCGTAAATTCCTCAAAATAAATCTATTGTGCATGAGTCCATTCAAACATGGCTTTCACATGTTTTATATGGTTGAATGACCAAGAGATGTGTGAGAAACCAAGGATAAACATATAGTATAAGTTTAAAATTAATAAATATCCTCACATTTTTTATGTTATTTAGAGGTGGCCAATCTTGGACCATTTTAATTTTTTTTGTGTCTACATGCATTCCTGCATGGTCAATGATTAGCCTAGGTACTAGATTTGTATGACACCAGATGTACACTATGCTAAGTTGGCATGTAGTTTGTATTGATGTAATGTTTTTAAGATGAACAATATATGTTCCACATTATCCTCCCTATCTTTATGCATATAAGAATGTCATCCAAGTAGATGATGATAAAGGAGTTGAGGAATGCCCTGAGTAGATCTTTCATAAATCACATGAAATATATCGATGTAGTTTTGAGGTCTAAAGGCATGACCAACTATTTGTAAAATCCTTCATGTGGCTTGAATATTATCTTCTATATGTCTTCAAGATGGACTAAAATTTAATAATAACCTAACTTGAACTCAATCTTGGTGAATTATTGTGTACCTCGGAATTGGTCTAGAAGATCATCAATACATGATAGTAGATACTAATTCTTCACCATGATTTTAGTGAGTGCATAATAATATATGTAGATACACCATGATCGATCCTTATTAGGTGTGACTATTATAAGACTCCAAAAAGGAGAATAGCTATGCTTGATCTTTCCATGATCAAGGACCTCTTGTATTTGGCACTAGATTTCATCATTCTCCCAAACTAATCTATGATACATAGGTATATTTAGAAGAGGATATCAATGAAAAAAATTAATGTGGTGCTTTAGTACATAATTAATTGTAAGTCCTTTAGGATTTATGAATACTTCATCATGTTTATTTAGTAACATTTCAAGTTGTTACTACTATGATGTTGATCGTGTGATGCATGCTACTAAAGTTTGTTTGATCTTGTGTGCGGGTGTGTTATGGTGAATCATGAGTAACACAAAAAAATTTGTGTGGGAAACACATTTGTGACATTTATTGATGGAGACCAAGGTGAATTTGGTCAATGGTGTTAATTCAATGAGTTTAAAGAAGTGATTATGAACATGAACAATCCAACATTATGGTTTGGCTTGATATTTAGCTTCACGATCATCTAAATATAACCTTACAAATAATATTCCAAAAACATATAAAGGTATGGTGTCACAAGTTATGGTGCCCTCCATGGGCTTGAAGTTATACCAGGATATGTATTATCACCAGACCTATATATCCTTCCCCTCTTAAATACTCCCTAGTGAGTGTGGCTTGGGATGCATAATAGTGGATTTAGACACTTAATTTAGGCCAATTTCATAGCTAAACTGGGATTAATTTCAATTTATATCATGGTATGCAATTTAAGCATAGAAATCACATAAATTATGTAATTTCATCTATGTAAGGGATTTAATTACTCAAAAGTGTGGTTAGGCTTGCTTATTTGGGGTATTACCCTGTATGCACCAATAACCTAGTTCAATTTCAACCCTAGTTAAATTAAGACCTTGTAATTTGACACTTTTGGCCTATCAAGATATTAATTCATAACATTAAAACAATTTCCAAAATCCAAAAAGTACTATGCAAGATTAATTAAAAGTAAATCTTAATTAATTTTCCTAAGTAAAAATTATAAGTTGAATTAGTGAATTTCATTTATCAAAAAAGGAATTCATTAATGAAGTCAAAGGTAAAAGGAGCTTATAAAGTGATTTATTAATTCCTAAATATTCCAAAAAGGTGAGTCACAACCTCACAAATATATAAAGTGAGTTTTCATGGCTCATAAATATCTAAAACTCTAAAATTGAGGTGTCAAGATTTCATGAGTGGTTTGACCCAACCTAGGGTTAGCCTGACTCAACCTAGGTTATTCTAGACTCAACTAATATTATAATTTAATCTAACCTCCCTAGGCTTAGAGTTATCTCTTAGAGCTATAAATACAATTTCTTACACCATATGCCAACATGATTATGTGTGTAAGGTTATCCTATCAAGAAGCCATTGAAAGTAGTGTTATAATTCCCATTTTTATGCCAAGCTTCCCACCAATCCAAGACAATAGAAAAGCAAAGGAAATCCACAATTGACCATTGGATAAGCACTACCACCATGGATAAGCATTGAAAAGAGTCTCCAATCTCATAAATCAAGCATAAATATCCTTATACTAACATGTGGACATCAAATTTGATAAAGGGGGTAAAATACTTATGATTTTTTTACATTTATTTTTTGATCTTGTTCATTATGTTATGCTCATATAGTTCTTAGTAAAGAGTGTTTACTTCTAGTGTATTGTTATACATAGTTTTTTGTTATCTTTACTAATAAATAAGTAATCAAAATTTGTGTGATCTTGGAATTCTTAAAATAAATAATTGGTACCATGCATCCCTTATGGCCAAGGAGAATGATGTGAACCTTTAGTTTTTATAACAAACGCATTTAATTCTTCAAGTTTAGATTTTTGTTCTTTAAAATCCTATCATTCTATTTTTTATGTAATCAATAGCTTCACCTTATATAATAGTGATTTTTCCATTTCCATGTTCTATTTGTGATATTTATTTGTGTAAAAATAATGATTTCAAAACAATGGCTTTGACTTGCAAAATCATGACATCACTAACTAGAAATAATGACTTTGACCCTGCTAAACAATGACTTTGATAGGTAAAATTACATTTGGCTTCAGTGACTTCACCTATTTCAGCTTGTAATCAGTAACTTTATGAAATCTAATCGATGGACTTACACTATTTAATGATAACTTTACCAAAATCTAGTCTTTGTCTCTATCTGTGCTCTCAAGAAAATAATGGCTTCGCTCTATCACATAAATGATGACTTCACTCTTTGTTTTAAATAACCTAAGAGCTCAAAATGGAATTTTATTAATTTGATTTAATTTTTGGATTAAATATAAATAAACCCCCTAACATTTTTTTAGGAACCAAGGTGGAAAAAAAAAGCCTAACCACTTCTAAATCTGACATACACTTTCATTTGGTGCTTAAAATCAACCTAATTAAATTTATATTTTTACATTATAAAGTTTTTACAAGTGAAAACAAGGCCAAGTGGTTAAAATTTCAATCAAATTTGAATTGGTTATATTAACAATAACATACACTTTAGTTAGATCTCTTAATATTTTTTTCTCTTTTTATTTGTTTTTTATTTATTAGCTAGTTTCAAAGTTTATAGATTAAATTCTTTGTTTGTGGAAAACCAAAAACTATAACTTGTATGTTCTCCTCTCATCCCCTATAAGGAACTTGAGTGACCAAAATTTCTTGGTTTATTTCCTTATTTATTTAGTCTTGTCTTAAGGAATGCCACATATGCTCTCCCTAAGCTTCGAGTGGGGCTTGGGTGACCTAGAAATGACCTCTAAAGTCTTTCCATTTTTTTTCTTGCATTTGACTTATGGGTAGCAGTTTATTGTGTGGGAAGAAAAATGACTAGGGGGTGAATCAATCTTAAAAAATTTCTTTCAATTCCACTTAAACATACATGAACCATTTTAACAAACAAGTACATCTTAGCAAGCATAAGCACCAAATCATAAGAGTATGAAACACATAAACATAGTTATACATGGGAAACCCTTAAAAGGAACAAAACCCACTAATGATGTAAATGGAATAAATTATTATAAGACAAACACCAATATTTAGTGAAGCACCAACTTCACATGGAGCACCAACCCCAACTAGATCAACACCAACTCAGCTAGATTTTATCAAGCACCCACTTACAAGGAGGCACCAACCCCCTAGATGACTCAACACTAAATCAACCACCTAATACACTTGATCACATTTATAAAAAATTATTTATCATACAATAAATGATGATCTTCTTCCTCATCTCTTTGCACACTTCTATCCCTCTCAAAATGGCTTATAGCCTTCTTCACTCAACTAGCCCTCTTCATGGCTTGATTAGGTCTTTTGACCTTGATTCTCAAATGTAGAACCTTTTTAGATATTCATGACACGTATTTGATGGTATGTGTGACCTCCTTATTCACACCAATTATCTATATCATTCTCTTCTTCTTTACTCTCTCTAAGCACACATAAATAGGCCTAAACTGCCTGGCTTTTATACAAGTCATTTAATCATATCCTTCTTAGTCAGACACACATTATTATCTTCATAGTTTAGATATTTAATAGGTATTATCATATTAAAATATCATTCCCTAATCATGAATCAACTAATACATTAGGTTGGTCATAGCTCAATTATCCATTACTCCTCTTTTAGGCTTTATGGAGACCTAATCGGCCTTCTTAGCAACACATTACCCTTTGATCTTCTTGAAGAATATAAAAACACCTCACATGATAGGAACACATCATATTCCATCATAATATACCTTATCAAAATTTAATTCAATTCCATAATACATTTTAGGTCTAACCACCATTTGAACCCTTTCTCAAAATACTATTCATAAAATGGCATGTGCATATACAAAAAATCTATCTTGAACAACTAAATTATGTCAAAAAATCACATATTAAAAAACCTTGTGACCTTAGGATCATTACTGAATTCATCACATGATTCAACTCAAGACACACAGACTCAAACTCTTCTTTGTAAGATGCTCACTTAGTACTGCTAACTGAATTCAAAACATAGTCAAGGAAACATGAACTTCTGACACCTCATTAAATATATTCAAAGTATTTAAATGTATTAAAAAGATCTTATAACATCTTTAGAGAAGCCTCAACTAATTATATCATGATATTTAATGAAAACTATTGGTTTTGTAGACCAATCTATTAACCTTCTCTCTCATAGACTCCACTCAGCTAGATAAGCCATTGTTGGAAATATGATTGTCATTGATGTCAAAAGGGACATTATGATAATGTCATTAATGTTCAATGATTAATATGGTGATCCTATCAGAGGTTAAGGATGATTGGAATTATTATGTGCATGAATGGTCATATAGTTATTCATAATGATCATCTAGACATTTTGGGTCCAGATAGGAAAAAATAAGTAGGCACTTTTATAATTCCATGTCTTGCACATAAGAAGGATTCAAGACCAAATGGATATATGGATAAAATATCCTATGAAAGAGGAATAAATTCATCAATTTTTAGGTCATGCTATTAAGTACAATAAGATTTATGTAGGTGCAAAGTTAGCCTTCCAAGTAAAATGAAATGGTCTCCATACTTAGAAAAAATCTACACAAGGTCATGCAAATTTGTTATGCTTTTATAATGATCATATCTAGACATTTTCAAAAGAAATAGATAGTAGATCTATTATGGGTTTTTCATGATCATCTTGAATATGTGGTATGTAGGCTTAAAGAAGTAAGAATGAGCTCAAAATTGATTTATCTTTACTCTCAGACTAGATAGGGTTTCTCAGTAAAACCTTAAGGGTTTAAGTCATGGCATCAATAGGCACTTTCTATTTTTATGGTGACTGGCTATAGCCTAAAACTGGTAGCTTAAGTTATAACTTAAGACTTTGTCATCATTATAAAATTGACCCCTCGACCTAATAATTACTAGCTTGAGTGGTGATCAAAGGACTTAATATTTTCTAAGTTTTAGACTTTATATTATGTCCAAACTTGATCAATGGCTATCACTTCATCATATGTAGATGATCCAATGAAGCAAAGCAAAGTCAAATTGTCAAAGGATCCTCTAATTAATTACACTAGTGAAAGTGTCACAATCATGAAGCTTGTTAGATAGAGACCCAATGACCGTAAGCTTACCAGAGTTAATGTTTGAGCTAGTTGAAATATCAACTGTTAGTGCTTAATTAAACATTAGAGATCCAATAGAGTATGATAAAGTCAAACTTTAAAAATGACCTCCAAATTAATGTATAAGTGACAAGTGTCACAATCACAAAGCCTAGATAGTTAATCTATGGTATAGTTTAATTTCAAAAGTTCAATAAGAAATGCAAGGATGATAAATTTATCAATAGCATGAATTGATAACTATGAACATAAGGCACATGCTTATGGCAAGTGTCATATCCTCAAGGGTTAGATAGATATAAAAATTAAGCTTGTCATAAGATTTGATAGTGAGCAGGTGATCATGTAAAGGAGATTGAATAGAGGGAATGGACTCAAATGCTATAAAGTGATAGAGGTTTATCAACACAATGATGAGTTAAATATTGAGTAGGTTTGAGAAGATCAATGAAGCAAAAGTGATACAAAGATATAAGAAGTAGTGAGATGAGGTCAAAGTGTCAAAGTTTAATGACCAAGTCAAGGTAAAGTTTGTGAAAGTTCAAAAATCTAATGACACATGAGAGATAGGATTTGTAGATCGATAGACATGATTTAAAGAGTGAAACATTAAAGTTTAGTAGTGTAAATAGATCTGATGAAGTAAGAGAACTTAGAGATGGTGTGAATAAAGAGATCAAAGGCTATTATTATAAGTGTTTAAATTCCAATGGTCAAGTGGAGAAACATGTAGGAACTTGCATATAAATTCTATATCTCAACATAGATAACAATATTGATCAATCCAACTAATAAAATCTACATTAAAGAACCTGTGCATCAAAAATTGAGTTTAAAAAATGCTATAAATAATAAAGAGACCTAAAATTATGATGTGATGCATGGAATCAAGATGTTGGAAACTTACAGTCTAAGTCATAATGAACTAGAGTCAAAAATTGGCATCATGTGTTAAAGTTTGAGTGTGAACACATTGAAAATATGAAACCCTAGATATATTACTTATATATATATATATGTATATATATATATATATGTATATATGTGACATCTAGGAGGTAGATGTTGTTGGAGCTACTTGAGTTATGTAAAATAGAAAATTTATAGACACATAACTAGAGGGTAGAGAGGAAAACAAGAGGCTATAGAGAGAGATGAAGTGTGTCAAATAGATACATATATAGACAAAGTGAGAGGGGTAGAGAGGAAGAAGGCACAAAGAGAATGTGTAGAGTATGATTAGTTATAGATTAGACTTGTAATAGAGATAACATAGTTAGATTCATTTATGAATCTATTTTATATACTAGAGTTATAGCTCTATATATCTAATTGGTTGGTGCCATCAGACAAGTTGAGTTGGTACTAAGTTAGGGGATTAGTGTCTTCTTAGGGTTGGTACCCTTAAATATTATAACTAGTGAGGTTAAACTGATTTGGTGCTCAATTAGGAAGTTGGGGCTTTCTTAGAATTGGTGTTCTTAAACTAGGGGATTGGTGCCCCCTTAAGGTTGGTGCTCCCTTAAGGTCGGTGCTCTTAAATCTGTAACCAGTGAGGTTTTGCCAGTGAGACTTTGAAATGTAAGGCTAGATTAGAATAGTAGTTTATAGAATCTATTCTCACCATGGTTTTTCCCTTTGGGTTTTGCACATATAAATCTAGTGTCATGTGTATTTGTGTGTGTATGTGATCTCTACATTTATCTTTTAATCTCAATATGTTTTTGAATTTACTTTAAAAGGATTAAAGGATTGGTTTTAGTTGATATATTAATTCACCCCTCCTCTCAATAGATAGTTGTGTTCTAATAATTGGTATCAGAGTCTAGGGTTCCTTGAAAGAATCTTAATCAACTCAAGTAGATCTTGAAATAGTTAACACAATGGATAATCAAGAAGGATCTTGATCAAACAAATCACCTCCCTTTGATGGATATAACTATGCATTCTAGAGCATTAGAATAGAATCTTACTTACCTTCATTAAGTTTTGATGTATGGATGTTTGTGGTAAATGTATATATAGCCCTTGATACAACTCCCAATGATCAAGATTCAAAGAAGGCATATGAGAGCAATGCCATGGAAAATAATGATATTCTTTGTGGATTGTCTATATCAAATTTTGTCAAAGTGAAGCATTGTCAAAATGCATAAGATATCTAGAATAAGTTGAACATCATCTATGAAGGTGATGACAAGGTAAATTAGGCAAAACTACAAACATACATAGGAATGTTTGGTAGTCTTAAAATGACTAAAGAAGAGATGATTACAGACTACCTTTTCAAGGTAGATGAAATAGTCAATGCAATCAGAGGCCTTAGATAAGAAATAAAAGAAACAATCATTTCCAAAAAGGTCCTAAGATCTTTTCCATCAAGATATGATTCTAAAATCTCTACAATAGAGGAAGTAAGAGATCTAGATAATCTCACTAAAGATGAGTTGCATGGAACCTTCACTACTTATGAAGTGATAATGGGAGAAGTAGATACTCCTAAGAGATAATTTGCATTCAAAACATCTAGGAAAGTAAAAGTAGAAGCATCTACATTTGGATCTAAGGAGACTGATGAAGAAGAAGCCAAATTTGTCAAAAATTTGAAAAGAGGATCTGTAAATTACAAAGACAAGTTACCCTTTAAATGCTTTAACTGTGATAAGGTAGGACATTTTTCTACTAAATGCCCTTATAAAAAAAAGATAACTCTTAGTAAGAAGAGGATGGAAAAAGGATGAATCCCCATTATTCCAAAAGGAATAAATTCTTTAAAAACAAGAAAATCTTATATATAAGAGAAGATAGTGACTCATTGGATGATAGTGATAGCTCAAATGATGACCATGACTGTGCCTTTGTGGCTGAGAGAAATGAATCCTTGTTCATGGAATTAGAATCAACTTGTATAGATCTAGATCAAGAGGAAGTTGAAAACTTTGATGAAAAATAGGAAGGATAAGTGGGCCTTGAGTGTGAACTCATATGTTCTCTAGATGAGATTGATAAGCTGAGAAAAGAGAACTCAATGTAAAAGAAGCTTGGGAAAAAAATTTAAAAACTATCTAAAAGTCTTGAAAGATCTAATTAGAAAGTAAGCCTTAAGACTCAGGTTGAAGAGGCTTCAAGAATAGATATGTAGTCAAAATTGAACTATAATTAAAATTTGATGAGTATATGAGGCTAGAAACAGAGATAGTAGCTTTGAGAAAAGAGCTTGAAAAGGCTAAAGAATAAATAGTCAATGGTCTAAAGCTAATAGGAGGATCAGACATTCTTGATGAATTGATTAGCTCTCAAAATCCATCAAAAATAAAATATGGTCTTCATTATGAAAAGGGTAAAAGTCCCAAAACTAGTGCATCTGCTAAGTAATATGATAATTTCAAAGCAAAAGAATTAGGAGCAAAGAAAGAGAAAGCTTGTAAGGATACAAAGACAAGCACAAGCAATGCTAATGTGAAGAAGGTTAAAGCTAAAAAAAATCCTAAGGAAAATAAAAAGAATAATGAGTCCATCTATGCAAACTCAAGGAAGATGCATAAGATAAAGGTAGTTGATGTATATGGGTACACAAGGGTAAACAAATTGAAGAAGCAAGAGTTGAGAATAAATCCCCATCCTACACAAACAAAAGATATGACCAGGTATTCCTCATCTTTCTATGATTATTTTTATAGTTATAATCATTTTGGTCATAAGGCTAGTAATTGTAGAGTTGTATCTACAAAGAAAACCAATTTTGTAAGCAAAAATTCATTTATACCCTTGATAAATACAAATGTAATGTGTTATAACTACAATAATTTTGGTCAAATATCTAAACATTGTAGAACAAGATTTGTAAGATTAAAATTCAAAAGTAATAAGGAAGGCATGTCTCCTAGTGTGAACAAAGCTTCACAAGTATCTAAAAGGGAGAAAAATAAGACATATAATAAACCTAAGCATGTATGGAAAATGAAAGATCAAGCCAATGCTATAAAGGTTGAATAATGTCAAGATATCTCAATGTCTACTAGTTCTGAAGTGAGTACATATTTAAGTGAACATCTTGTTATTGCTAAGAAACTTTCATGCATAGAACATTAGTCTTCTATGCCTAGTGATGAGAATCTGAACTATAAGGAAGATACTTTAGATGAAAAGGTATGTCATGAATCCATATTATTTCCATGTAATGTTAATCTAATCACTGAAGAAAAGGAGAACAGTGTAATGGATGAACATGTTATTTCTCTCGATCCTAAGAAGAAGAAAAATAATAGAAAGCATAATATGACCAAGGAGAAGGAATATGAGGAGTTACAGGTAACTCCTAGTTTCACACTATTTTAGGACATTGTGAAGTAAGGTGTATCTATCTATGCTTCTTAAGAGACCCTTGTTAGTGGAGATAAAAGTGATGTCTAATATAGATGTGAACTTAATAAAGTTGAGATGATGACTTGAACAAACCAAGTCAGGTGCTAAGATAGTGTATTGAATCCTCATGCATAAACAAAGAGGGAGCTTTGTAATTAGTCAGGTCCTAGGATTAGAGGACTATGTATGGAGACTAGAAGATGTTCAAGTGATGTAATAAGACATAATTTTGGAGTGATAGATCCTAAATCACATCCATAGATACTAGTGATGAAGCATACATCCAGAGGAAGGACCATAAAAGCTTTATTAATTCTTGGAAGAAGAAAAGAAAAGGAAACTCAGGTATGTATGCTGTGTAAATTTCTAATGAGTTTATGGTTGAATATTTTTGGACAAAATACTTTATATGATAAAGGGGGAGAAAATTTATAAAAATAGTAAGAAAGAGTCCTTTTTCCATTGATGTCAAAGGGGGAGAAAAAGTGTAAATGGTCTCTAGAGGAGAAAAAGAGCAAAATACTCTCTACAAACATTTGGAGAAAAAGTAAAAATTTAAAAGAAGTAGAGCAATTGTCCAAGTTGAGTATTAGGCAAATGTGCCATTTCCTAAGGGGGAGCAAGTTTGGTATGAATAACTTCAGTTCATACTTATCAAAAGCCAATGCAAGTAATGCTAGAGAAGGAGTTGAATAGTAGAATATCAGAGCATTTAGTTTGCCATCGATGACAAAGGGGGAGATTATTGTAAATATGATTGTTATTGATGTCAAAAGTGACATTATGATCTTTTCATTAATGCTCAAGGATGAATATGGTGATCATGGTGAGCCTATCATCCAATTCTTCGTAATGATCATCTAGACATTTTGGGTCCAGATAGGAAAAGATAAGTAGCCACTTTTATAAATCCATATCTTGCACATAAGAAGGATTCAAGACTAAATGGGTATATGGATCAAATATCCTATGAAATAGGAAAAAATTAATTAATTTTTAGGTCATAAGACTAAATGCAACAAGAGTTATGCTAATACAAAGTTAGCCTTTCAAGCAAAGTGAAATGGTCTCCATACTTAGAAAAAGTATACACAAGGTTATGCAAAGTTGTCATGTTTTTACAATGATCATCTATGGAAATTTGTAAAGGAAATAGATAGTAGATTTGTTGTGGATTTTTCATGAACATCTTGAATATGTGGATTGTTGGCTTAAAGGAGAAGGAATGAGCTCAGAATTGATTTATCTTTGCTTTAAGACTGGATAGGGTTTCTTAGTAAAACCTTAAGGGTTAAGTCATGGCATTAATAGGCACTTTTTATTTTTATGGTGACTAGATATAACCTAGACCTGATAGCTTAATTTATAACTTAACTCTTTGTCATCATTGTAAAATGGGCCCCTCAACCTAAAAATTACTGGTTTGAGCAATGATCAAAGGACTTAATATTTCCTACATCTTATACTTAATATTATGTCCAAACTTGATCAATTTCTATCACTTCATTGTACATAGATGATCTAATGGAGCAAAGCTAAGTCAAATTTTCAAAGGCTCCTCTGAGTAAACTTGTTAGTGATAAGTTTCACATTCATGAAGCTTATCAAATAAAGACACAATGAGTGTAAGCTTTTCAGAGTTAATCTTCAAGCTAGTTTCAATATCAATAGTTAACACTTAATAAAACATTGAAGATCCAATGGAGAGTGATGAAGTCAAATTGTAAAAAAGACCTCCAAGTTAACATATAAGTGACAAGTTTCATAATCATGGAGCTTAGATAATTAATCTATGGTATGGTTTAAATTCAAAAGGTCAAAAAGCAATGCGAGGATGCCAAATGTCTTAATAGTGAGAACTAAGATCTATGTACAAAAGGCATGCACTTATACCAAGTGTCATATCATCAAGGGTTGAACAGATATAAAGATCAAGCTTGTTAGAGGATTTGATGGTGAGCGAGTGATCATGTAAATGAGATCTAATGGAGTGAATGGACTCAAATGCTATAAAGTGCTCGACATTTATTGACATAGTGACAAGTAAAAACCAAGAAGGTTCAAAAAGATTGATGAAGTGGAAGTGATCCAAAGATATAAGAAGTAATAAGATGAGTTCAAAGTGTTGAAGTTTAATAAACATGTCAAGGTAAAGTTCATGTAAGTTCAAAGATCTAATGGCATGTGACAAATAGGGTCTGGAGATTGACTAATATGTTTTAAAGAGTATAACATTAAAGTTCAATAATGTATAGAGATTCGATGGAGCAAGAGATATTCTATATGGTGTGAAGAAAGAGATCAAAGGCTTGTATTTAAAGTGTTTAAATTCTAATGGTCAAGTGGAGCAACATGTAGGAACTTGCGTATAAGTTATATATCTTGACACAGATAATGAGATTGATCGATCCAATTGATCAAATCTACATTAAATATCCTATGCATAAAAACTTGAGTCTAAAAAATGTTATAAATAGTAAAACTACCTATAATTATGATGTGACACATTGAATTGAGACATGGGAAGCTTACAGTCCAAGTCATAATGAACTAGAGTCTAGAATTAGCATGATGTGTTAAAGTCTGACTATGAACACACTAAAGATATGGAACCCTCGATCCATTGCTTATATATATGACACATAGGACATAATAATATGCTTTTAGACCTATTTAATTAATGTCAAATATAAAATATATAGACATAGAACTAGAGGGCAAAGAGGAAAATAAGAGGATACAGAGAGAGATAGATGAAGTATGTCAAATAGATACATATATAGACACATAGAGAAAGGGGTAGAGAGGAAGAAGGCATAGAGAGAATGTGTAGATGATGATTAGTTACATATTAGACTTGTAACAAAAAGAATAGATTTGTATTCATTTATGAATCTATTTTGTATACTAGAGTTGTAGCTCCATAGATCTAATTGGTTAGTGCCATCAGACAAGCTAATTTAGTGTTCAGTTAGGGAATTGGTGTATCCTTAGGGTTGGTGTCCTTAAACATTGTAACTAGTGAGCTTAAGCTAAGTTGGTGCTCATTTAGGGAGTTGGTACTTCCTTAGATTTGGTGCTCTTAAACTAGGGGATTGGTGTCCCCTTAAGGTCAGTGCCCTTAAATGTGTAACCAATGAGGTTTTTCCAGTGAGCCTTTGAACTGCAAGGTGGGATTAGAATAGTAGTTTTTAGCATATATTCTCACCATGGTTTTTCCCTTTGGGTTTTACACATATAAATCTGGTTTCATGTGTATTTTTATGTGTATGTGATCTATGGATTTATATTTTAATTTGTATATGCTTTTGAATTTGTTTTAAAAAGATTAAAGGACTGTTTTTAGTTAATCTACTAATTTACCCCCCTCTGAGTAAATAGTTGTGTTCCAATAATTGGTATCAAGGCCTAGGGTTCATTTAAAGAACCTTAATCAACTCAGGTAGATCTTGAAATAGTGAACACAATGGATAGTCAAGAAGGATCTTAATCAAACAAAGCACCTCTCTTTGATGGATATAACTATGCATTCTAGAGCATAAGAATAGAAACTTATTTACCTTCATTAGGTTTTGATGTATGGATGTTTGTGGTAAATGGATATATATCCCTTGATACAACTCCCAATGATCAAGCTTCAAAGAAGGCATATGAGAGCAATGCAAAGGCAAATAATGCTATTCTTTGTGGATTGTTCAAATCAAAGTTTGTCAAAGTGATGCATTGTCAAAATGAACAAGATATCTAGAACAAGTTGAAGAACATCTATGAAGGTGATGACAAGGTAAACCAGGCCAAGCTACAAATATACATAAGAATATTTGAGAGTCTTAAAATGATTGAAGAACAGAGGATTGCAAACTACCTTCTTAAGGTAGATGAAATATTCAATGCAATCAGAGGCCTTGGAAAAGAAATTAAAGCATCAATCATTGTAAAAAATGTCCTAATATATTTTCCATCAAGGTATGATTCTAAAATATTTGTAATAGAGGAAGCAAGAGATATAGATAAGCTCATTATAGATGAGTTGCATGGAACCTTCACTACTTATGAGATGAGAATGGGAAAAGCAAATAATCCTAATAGAGAAGCTACATTCAAAGCATCTAAGAAAGCAAAAGTAGAATCATCTACATCTAGATCTAAGGAGACTGATGAAGAAGAATCCAAATTTGTCATAAAATTGAAAAGAGGATCTATAAATTACAAAGATAAGTTACCCTTTAAATGCTTTTATTATGGTAAGGTAGGACATTTCGATGCTAAATTCCCTTATGAGAAAAATGATAACTTTGAGTAAGAAGAGGATGGAAAAAGGATGAATCCCCATTATTCCAAAAGAAGGAACTTCTTTAAAAATAATAATATCTTATATATAAGAGATATCTCAGGTGATGACCATGATTGTGCCTTTGTGGCTGAGGGAAATGAATCCTTGTTCATGGCATTAGAATCAACTTATATAGATCTAGATCAAGAAGAAGTTGAAGACTCTAATGAAGAATAGGAAGGACAATTGGAACTTGAGTGTGAACTCATATATTCTCTAGATGAGATTGATAATCTGAGAAAAGACAACTCAAGGCAAAAGAAGCTTGGACAAAAAAATTGAAAAACTATCCAAAAGTTTTGAAAGATCTGATCAGGTGATAATAAGCCTTAAGATTGAGGTTGAAGAGGCTTCAAGAATAGAATATGTAGTCAAAATTGAACTATAATTCAAATCTTATGAGTATATGAGGCTAGAAGCAGAGATAATGGCTTTGAGAAAAAAGCTTGAAAAGGCTAAAGAACAAATAGTCAAAGGTCTGAAGCTAATAAAAGGATCAAACATTCTTGATGAATTGATCATCTCTCAAAAGCCATAAAAAAGTAAATTTGGTCTTAGCTATGAAAAGGGGAAAAGTCCTATAACTAGTACATCTGCTAAGTTATATGGTAATTTTAAAGTAGAAGAATCAGGAGCAAAGAAAGAGAAATCTCACAAGGATATAAAGACAAACACAAGCAATGTTGATGTGAAGAAGGTTAAAGTTGAAAAGAATTTTGAGGAAAGGAAAAATAAAAATAATTTAATTTATGAAAACTCAAAGAAGATAGATAAGACAAAGGTAGTTGATGCATATGTTTACACAAGGGTAAGCAACTTAAAGAAGTAAGAGTTGAGAAGAACTCCCCATCTTGCATAAATAAAATGTATGACCAGGTATTCCTCATCTTTCTAAGATTATTGTTATATTTTTAATCATTTTGGTCATAAGGATAGTAATTTTAGAGTTGTATCTACAAGGAAAACCAATTTTGTAAGCAAAAATTCATTTGCACCATTGTTAGATACAAATATAATGTGTTATAACTGCAATAATTTTGGTCACATAGCTAAACATTTTAGAACAAGCTTTGTAAGATCAAAATTCTAAAGTAAGAAGAAAGGCATGCCTCTTAGTGTGAAAAAAGGTTCACAATTATCTAAAAGGGAGAAAAATAGAACATATAATAAACCCAAGCATGTATGGAAAATGAAAGATCAAGCCAATGCTATAAAGGTTGGAGAATTTTAAGAGATCTCAATGTCTACTAGTTCTAAAGTGAGTATAGATTCAAGTGAACATCCTGATATTGCTGAGAAACTTTCATGCATAGAACATTAGCCTTCTATGCCTAGTGATGAGAATCTAAACTACAAGGAAGATACTTTAGATGAAAAGGTATGTCATGAATTCATGTTGTCTCCATGTAATGTTAATCTAATCACAATAGAAAAGGAGAATAGTGTAATGAATGAGCATGTTATTTATCTCAAGCCTAAGAAGAAGAAAAATAATAGAAATCATAAGATGACCATGGAGAAGGAATATGAGGAGTTATGGGAAACTACTAGTTTCACATTGTGCTAGGACATTGTGAAGTAAGGTATATCTATCTATGTTTCTTAAGAGACCCTTGTTAGTGGAGAATCAAGTGATGTCTACTATAAATGTGAACTCAATAAAGTTGAGATGATGACTTGAACAAACCAAGTGAGGTGTTAAGATAGTGTATTGAATCCTTGTGCATAAACAAAGTGGGAACTTTGTAATGGGTTAGGTCCTAGGCTCAGAGGATTATGTATGAAGACCTGAAGATTTTCAAGTGATGAAATGAGATAAAATTTGGGAGTGATATCTCCTACATCACATCACTAGATACTAGTGATGAAGCATAAGTCTAGAGGAAGGACCATAAAAGCTTTATTGATTCCTAGAAAAAGAAGAGAAAAGGCAACTCAGGTATGTATGTTGTGTAAATTTCTAATGAGTTGATGGTTGTATATTTTTGGATAAAATACTTTATATGATAAAGGGGGAGAACATTTGGATAAATAATAATAAAGATTCCCTTTGCCATTGATGTCAAATGGGGAGAAAAGTGCAAATGGTCTCTATGGGAGAAGAAGAGCAAAATGTTCTTTGCAAAAGTTTGGAGCAAAAGTAACAATGTAAAAGAAGAAGTTGAGCTAGTGTCCAAGTTGAGTATTAGGCAAATGTGCCATATCCTAAGGTGGAACATGTTTAGTATGAGAAACTTTAGTTAATACTTATCAAAATCCAATACAAGCAATGCCAAAGGAGTTGAATAGTAGAAGATCAATGCATTTAGTTTGCCATCAATGACAACAAGGAGATTATTGAAAATATGATTGTCATTGATGTCAAAAGTGACATTATAAGCATGTAATTAATGCTCAAGGATGAATATGGTGATCATGGTGAGCCTATCAGAGTTTAAGGATGATTGGAATGCTTATGTGCATGAATGGCCATCCGGTTCTTCATAATGATCATCTAGACATTTTGGGTCTAGATAGGAAAAGATAAGTAGGCACTTTTATAATTTCATATCTTGCACATAAGTAGGCTTCAAGAATAAATGGATCTATGGATATAATATACTATGAAAGAGGGAAAAATGCATCAATTTGTATGCCATTTGACTAAATGCAACAAGAGTTATGTAGGTGAAAAGTTAGCCTTCCAAGAAAAATGAAATGGTCTCCATACTTAGACAAAATCTGCACAAGGTCATGTAAAATTTTGAAGCTTTTAAAATGATCATTTATGGACATTTGCAAAAGAAATAGATAGTAGATTTGTTATGGATTTTTCATGAGCATCATGAATATGTGGTTCACAGGCTCAAAGGAGAAGGAATGAGCTCAAAATTGATTTATCTTTACTCTTGGAATGGATAGGGTTTCTCAATAAAACCCTAAGGGTTTAAGTCATTGCATCAATAGGCACTTTCTATTTTGAAGGTGACTGAATATAGCCTAGACTTGATAGCTTAAGTTATAACTAAGCCTTTATCATCATTATAAAATTGGACCCTTGACCTAACAATTACCGATTTGAGCAGTGATCAAAGGACTTAATATTTCTTAAGTCTTATACTTAATATTATGTCCAAACTTGATCAACATCTATCACTTCATTGTACATAGATGATTTAATAAAACAAAGCAAAGTCAAATTTTTAAAGGCTCTTTGGAGTAAACATGTTAGTGACAAGTGTCACATTCTCAGAGCTTGTAAGATAGAGACCCAATGAGTGTAATCTTGTCAGAGTTAATATCTAACCTAGTTGTAAATCAATAGTTAGCACTTAATTGGACATTGGAAATCCAATGGAAAGAAATGAAGTCAAATTGTCAAAAGGACCACCAAGTTAACATGTAAGTGACAAGTGTCATAATCATAGAGCTTAGATAGTTAATCTATGGTATATTTGAAATTCAAAAGATCAACAAGCAATGCAAGGATATTGAATGTCTTAATAGTGATAACTAAGAGCTATGTACCAGAGGGGAATACTCTTATGCCAAGTTTGATATCTTTGAGGGTTGAATAGATATAAAGATTGGGTTTGTCAAGATATATAATGGTGAGTGGGTGATCATGTAAATGAGATCCAATGGAGTGAATGGACTCAAATGCTATAAAGTGCTCGAGGTTTGTCGACATAGTGATGAGTTAAAGACTAAGAAGTTCTGAGAAGATTGATGAAGTAAAAGTGATCCAAAGATATAGGAAGAAATGAGATGAGGTCAAAGTGTTAAAGCTTAATGACCAAGTCAAGGTAAAGTTCATGCAAGTTCAAATATCTAATGACATATAGGAGATAAGATCTGAAGATCAATGGATGTGTTTTAAAGAGAAGATTAAATTTCAATAGTGTATAGAGATCTAATGGAGCAAGAGATCTTGGAGATGGTGTGAAGAAAGAGATCAAAGGCTAGTATTTAAAGTGTTTACATTTTAATGGTCAAGTGAAGAAACATGTAGGAACTTACATATAAGTTTTATATCTTGACACAAATAATGAGATTGATCGATCCAACTGATCAAATATACATTAAATATCATGTGCATCAAAACTTGAGTCTATTATATGCTATAGATAGTAAATATATCTATAATTACAGCATGATGCATAGAATCAAGACATGGAAACTTAAAATCTAAGTCATAATGGACTAGATTCTAGAATTAGCCTAATGTGTTAAAGTTTGAGTGTGACACACTGAAGATATAGAACCCTAGATCCATTTCTTATATATATGACATCTAGGACATAGGAAGATGCTTCTGGATCTATTTGAGTTATATCAAATAGAAAATATATAGACATGGAACTAGAGGGTAGAGAGGAAAAGAAGAGGCTTTAAAGAGAGAAATGAAATATGTCAAATAGATACACATACAGACACAGAGAGAGAGAGGGGAAGAGAGGAAGAAGGCATAAAGAGAATGTGTAGAGGATGATCATTTATAGAATAGAATTATAACAAATATAATATATTTGGATTCATTTATAAATTTATTTGGTATACAAGATTTTTATCTCCATAGATCTAATTGGTTAGTGCCATTAGACAAGCTGAGTTGGTGTTCAATTAGGGGATTGGTATCTCCTTAGGGTTGGTGCCCTAAAAATTTATAACTAGTGAGGTTAAGCTGAGTTGGTGCTCTTTCAAGGAGTTGGTGCTTCCTTATATTTGGTGCTCTTAAACTAGGGGATTGGTTCTCCCTTAAGGTCGGTACCCTTAAATGTGCAACCAATGATGTTTTGCTAGTGAGGCTTTGAATTGTAAGGCTAGATTAAAATAATAGTAGTTTATATCATCTATTTTCACCATGGTTTTTCCCTTTGGGTTTTACACATATAAATTTGGTGTCATGTATATTTTTTTTTATATGTGATCTCTACATTTATCTTTTAATCTGCATATGTTTTTGAATTTGCTTTAAAAAGATTTTTGGACTAGTTTTAGTTGATCTACTAATTCACCCCCCTCTTAGTACATAGTTTGTTACAATAATTGGTATTAGAGTCTAGAGTTCCTTGACATAAGCTTAATCATCTCAATTAGATCTTATAATAGTGAACACAATGGATAGTTGAGAAGGATCTTCATTAAACAAAGCACCTATCTTTGATGGATCTAACTAGGCATTTTGGAGAATAAGAACGGAAGCTTATTTATCTTTATTAGGTTTTGATGTATGGATGTTTGTGTTAAATGGATATATATCCCATACTATAACTCCTAATGATCAATCTTAAATGAAGGCATATGAGATCAATGTCAAGGCAAAGAATGCTATTCTTTGTGGATTGTCCAAATCAGAGTTTGTCAAAGTGATGCATTATCAAAATGCATAAGATATTTGAAACAATTTGAAGAGAATCTATGAAGGTGATGACAAGGTAAATTAGTCCAAGATAAAAATATACATAGGAATGTTTGAATGTATTAAATTTATTGAAGAGATGATTGTAGACTACCTTCACAGGATAAATGAAATAGTCAATGTAATCAAAGGCCTTGGAGAAGAAATGAAAGAATCAATCATTTTTAAAAAGGTTCTAAGATCTTTTCCATCAAGGTATGATTCTAAAATATCTACAATAGAGGAAGAAAGAGATATAGATAATCTCACTGTAGATGAGTTGCATGGAACCTTCATTACTTATGAGATGAGAATGGGAGAACTAGATACCCTTAAGAGGGAAGTTGCATTCAAAACAACTAGGAAAGCAAAAGTAGAAGCATCTACATCTGAATTTGAGGAGATAGATGAAGAAGAAGCCAAATTTATCAAAAAATTGAAAATATAATCTATAAATTACAAAGATAAGTTACCCTTTAAATTCTTTAACTATGGTAAGGTAGGACATTTTGTTGCTAAATGCCCTTATGAGAAAAAATATAACTCTGAGTAAGAATAGGATGGCAAAAGGATGAATCCACACTATTAAAAAAGGATTAACTTATTTAAAAATAAGAAAATCTAGTATATAAGAGAAAATAGTGACTCATTGGATGATAGTGATAGCTCAGATGATGACCATGATTGTGCATTTATGGTTGAGGTAAATGAATCCTTGTTCATGGCATTAAAATCAACTTATATAGATCTAGATCAAGAATACGTTGAAGACTCTGATGAATAATATGAAGGATAAGTTGACCTTGAGTGTGAACTCATATGTTCTCTAGATGAGATTGATAAGCTGAGAAAAGAGAACTCAAGGGAAAAGAAGCTTGAACAAAAAAAATTGAAAAATTATCCAAAAGTCTTGAAAGATCTAATCAAATGATAGTAAGCCTTAAGATTCAAGTTGAAGAGACTTTAAGAATAGAATATGTAGCCAAAATTTAACTATAATTCAAATCTTATGAGTATACGAGGCTAGAAGTAGAGATAGTGGCTTTGAGAAAAGAGCTTGAAAAGGCTAAAGAATAAATAGTCAAAGGTCTAAAGCTAATAAGAGGATCAGACATTCTTGATGAATTGATCGGCTCTCAAAATCAATCAAAAAGGAAATATGGTCTTGGTTATGAAAAGGGGAAAATTCCCATAACCAATACATCTACTAAGTTATATGATAATTTCAAAGTAGAAGAATCAAGAGTAAAGAAAGAAAGCTTGCAAGGATACAAAGACAAACACAAGCAATGTTGATGTGAAGAAGGTTAAAGTTGAAAAGAATCCTAAGGAAAGGAAAAAGAATAATGAGTCCATCTATGCAAACTCAAGGAAAATGCATAAAACAAAGGCAGTTGATGCAGATGGCTATATAAGGGTAAGCAACTTAAAGAAGCAAGAGTTGAGAAGAACTCCCCATCTTGCACCAAGAAAAGCTATGACCAGGTATTCCTCATATTTATATGGTTATTTCTATACTTTTAAACATTTTGGTCATAAGGCTAGTAATTATAGAGTTTTACTTATAAGGAAAACTAATTTTTTAAGAAAAAATTCATTTGAACCCTTGTTAGATACAAATATAATGTGTTATAACTAAAATAATTTTGGTCACATAGCTAACAATGTAGAACAAGCTTTGTTGGATCAAAATTCTAAAGTAAGAAGAAAGACATGCTTCATAGTGTGAACAAAGGTTCACAAGTATCTAAAAGGGAGAAAAATAGGACATATAATAAACCCAAGCATATATGGAAAATGAAAGATCAATCCAATGCTATAGAGGCTAGAGAATGTCAAGAGATCTCAATGTTTGCTACTTCTGAAGTGAGTATAGATTCAAGTAAACATCTTGTTATTGCTGAGAAACTTTCATGCATAAAACATTAGTCTTCTATACGTAGTGATGAGAATCTAAACTACAAGGAAGATACTTTAGATGAAAATGTATGTCATGAATCCATATTGTCTCCATGTAATGTTAACTCAATCACAAAAGAAAAGGAGAATAGTGTAATGGATGAGCATATTATTTATCTCAATCCTAAGAAGAAGAAAAATAATAGAAATCATAAGATGACCAAGGAAGAGATGGAATATGAAGAGTTATGGGCAACTCCTAGTTTCACATTGTTCTAGGACATTGTGAAGTAAGGTGTAATTATCTATGCTTCTTAAGACACCCTTGTTAGTGGTGAAGCAAGTGATGTCTACTATAGATGTGAACTCAAGCAAGTTGAGATTATTATTTGAAAAAACCAAGTCAAGTCCTTAGATAGTGTATTGAATCCTCATGCATAACAAAGTGGGATCTCTATAATTGGTGAAGTCTTAGGATCAAAGGACTATGTATGGAGACCTGAAGATATTCAAGTAATGCAATAAGACATAATTTGGGAGTGAGATATCCTAAATCACATTAATATATACTAGTGATGAAGCATAATTCTAGAGGAAGGACCATAAAAGCTTTATCAATTCCTAGAAGAATAAGAGAAAAGGCAACTTAGGTATGTATGTTGTGTGAATTTATAATGAGTTTATGGTTGTAGATTCTTGGAAAAAATATTTTATATGATAAAGGGGGATAAAATTTGGATAAATAGTAATAAAGAGTCCCTTTTCCATTGATTTCAAAGGGGGAGAAAAAGTGCAAATGGTCTTTATGGGAGAAGAAGAGCAAAATGCTCTCTACAAAAGTTTCGAGCAAAAGTAAAAATGTTAAAGAAGTAGAGAAAGTGTCCAAGTTGAGTATTAGGAAAATGTGCCATTTCCTAAGGGGGAGAAAGGTTTGTATGAATAGCTTCTTTTTATACTTATTAGAAGCCAATGAAATCAATGCCAGAGGAGTTGAATAGTAGAAGATCAAAGCATTTAGTTTGCCATCAATGACAAAGGGGGAGATTGTTGGAAATATGATTGTCATTGATGTCAAAAGTGACATTATGATCATGTCGTTAATGTTCAAGGATGAATATGGTGATCATGGTGAGCTTATCAGAGTTCAAGGATGATTGGAATGTTTATGTGCATGAATGGTCATCTAGTTCTTCATAATGATCATTTAGATATTTTTGGTCCAGATAGGAAAAGATAAGTAGGCACTTTTATAATTCCATATCTTACACATAAGAAGGATTCAATACAAAATGGATATATGGATTGAATATCCTATGAAAGAGGAACAAATGCATCAATTTATAGGTCATATGTCTAACTTTAGCAAGGGTTATGCAGGTGCAAAGTTAGCCTTCCAAGAAAAATGAAATGGTCTCCATACTTAAACAATATCTACACAAGGTCGTGCAAAGTTGTCATGCTTTTACAATGATAATCTATGGATATTTTCAAAAGAAATAGATAGTATATTTTTTATAGATCTTTCATGAGTATCTTGAATATGTGGTTCGTAGGCTCAAAGTAAAGAATGAGCTTAGAATTTATTTCTCTTTGCTCTCAGACTGGATAGAGTTTCTCAGTAAAACCTTAAGGGTTTAAGTCATGACATCAATAGGAACTTTATATTTTGATGGTGAATAGATATATCCTAGACCTGATAGCTTAAGTTATAACTTAAGCCTTTGTCACCATTATAAAATTGGCCCCTCAACCTAAAAATTACCAGTTTGAGCGGTGATCAAAGGACTTAATATTTCCTAAGTATTATAATTTATATTATGTCCAAACTTGATCAAGATCTATCACTTCATTATATTCAGATGATCCAATGAAGTAAATAAAATTCAAAATTTCAAAGGCTCCTCTGAGTAAATATGCTAGTGACAAGTGTCACATTCATAGAGATAGTCAGATAGAGACCCAATAAGTGTAAGCTTATCAAAGTTAATGTTCAAGCTAGTTTCAAGATCAACAATTAGCACTTAATTGTACATTGGAGATCCAATGGAGAGTGATGAAGTCAAAATTTCAAAAGGACCTCTAAGTTAACATGTAAGTGACAAGTGCCATAATCATGAAGCTTATATAGTTAATCTATGGTATGATTTAAATTGAAAATGTCAACAAGAAATTTGAGGATGCTAAATGTCTTAATAGTGATAACTAAGAGCTATGTATAGAAGGCATGCACTTATTCCAATTTTAATATCCTCAAGGGTTGAATAGATATAAATATTGAACTTGTTAGAAGATTTGATAGTGAGTGGGTGATCGTGTAAATGAGATCCAATGGAGTGAATAGAGTCAAATACTATAAAGTGCTCAAGGTTTATCGACATAGTGATGAGCTAAAGACCAAGAAGGTTAGAGAAGATTGATGAAACAAAAGTGATCCAAATATATAGGAAACAATGAGATGAGGTCAAAATGTCAAAGTTTAATGACCAAGTCAAGGTAAATTTCATGCAAGTTCAAAGATCTAATGACATGTGGGAGGTAGGATCTAGAGATTGATAGATGTGTTTTAAAGATTAGAACATTCAATAGTGTATAGAGATCTAATGGAGCAAGAGAGCTTGGAGATGGTGTGAAGAAAGAGATCAAAGGATAGTATGTAAAGTGTTTAAATTCCAATGGTCAAGTGGAGAAACATGCAAGAACTTGTGTATAAGTTCTATATCTCAACAGAGATAATGAGATTGATTGATCCAATCAATCAAATCTAAATTAAATATCTTATGCATCAAAACTTGAGTCTAACATATGCTATAAATAGTAAGGATACCTAAAATTATGGGATGATGCATGGAATCAAGACATGGGAAACTTACAATCCAAGTCATAATGAACTAGTGTCTAGAATTAGCATGATGTGTTAAAGTCTGAATGTGAACACAATGAAGATATGGAACCCTAGATCCATTACTTATATATGTGACATCTAGGGCATATGAAGATGCTTCTAGATCTATCAAGTTATGTCAAATACAAAATATATAGACACATAACCAAAGGGTAGAGAGGAAAAGAAGAGGTTGTAGCGAGAGATAGATGAAGTATGTCAAATAGATACATAAATAGACATAGAGAGAGGGGAAGATAAGAATAAGGCACAAAGAGAATGTGTAGAGGATGATTAGTTATATATTAGACTTATAGTAAAGAAAATAAAATTGGACTAATTTATGAATCTATTTTGTATAATATAGTTGTATCTCCATATATCTAATTGGTTGGTGCCATCAAACAAGCTGAGTTGGTGCTCAGTTAGGGGATTGGTGTCTCCTTAGGGTTGGTGCCCTTAAATATTGTAACCAATAAGGTTAAGCAAAGTTGGTGCTCAGTTAGGGAGTTAGTTATTCCTTAGAGTTGGTGCTATTAAACTATGGGATTCATGTCTCTTTAGGTTTGGTGCCCTTAAATGTGTAATTAGTGAGGTTTTGCCAATGAGGCTTTGAATTGTGAGGCTAGATTAGAATAGTAGTTTATAGCATCTATTCTCACCATGGTTTTTCCCTTTGGGATTTCTATGTATAAATTTGGTTTCATGTATATTTGTGTGTGTATGTGATCTCTTAATTTATATTTTAATCTACATATGCTTTTAAATTTGCTTTAAAATGATTAAAGGATTGGTTTTAGTTGATCTACTAATTCACCCCCCTCTCAGTAGATAATTATGTTCCAACATCCATTTTGGCTTCAATATTCAAACCTATTACACTAAATTCTAAGCTTTTAAAAAACATGGATAGATTATTCAAATCCCAAACAACATAATCATTCACTTCAAACTATCATTCTTACTTGAAAAATACATCAAGAACTATCTTCTCACTTCTACCTAATTTTATTATTGTCTTAACTACTAGGTTTGTTAGTGACTATCCAACTTGGATCACCACCTTTTCACACCTAAGATATAGAACCTACAAAAAATACTTAATGTATAATGACTAAAAGTCTCACACTTTGACCTTCATCCACATAGTGACTTTGACTCAGTTAACTCTACCTATTACATCAAATATCCAAAAACAAACATTTTTATATAAGATTTGTTCACTCACCAAAGAAACCAATCACACTTAGATATGACTGAGAGAGTTTAATTTAACCTCCAATAACTTAGATGGTCATATCAAACCATCTTGAGATCTTTATAATAATATCTTTAACAATGGGTCAGTGTTAGGGTTCTTTGAGGGTTTGGACCATCTTCTAGTCTTAACGATCATTCATAAAACTTAGCTCCTCTTTATAGAAACCAATACTTAGAAATATTATCTAGGACCATTAATCATCTACCATGATTATATTATATTCTTGTGCAGATGCTACATGTGCCAATGAATGCTTGAAAAACCTTCTCAGGTAGGCAACTCTCATTTTATGCACTCGAGAAAGCTCGAAACACTTTTTCAAGCCTTTTATTGTAAACTATGACCTAAAAATTCATGCACGTGCCAAAAATAACATGAATCACCTATGTCAATGCTCATCTACTCATCCATGATATATAAATTGATCTTGATACCCTATTTGGCCACCATCTCTCCTCTTGCTTTTTAGGCCTTGACCTATTAGTCACATTAGGTCTTGAAGCTTACCTTCTAACCACTATCAAAGATATCAACACCTTATATATATATATGCCATGAAATATCCTATCATGCTTAAAAACTATCAATCATTCTTCATATGTCTTGTTAATAGTTTGTGATCCCTGATTAAGCCAAGCAAGATCTTGAACTAGTCTAGTTATAGACTTAGACTGAAGTACTTACCCATGTAAGCTTCACTTTGAAACTCTCCTAAGTCCTTCAATGCCTCTTATGTATGATAAATCAACCTTATACAATTACTCTTTCTTATAGCTTTAATAGATCATCTTTGTGGCTCACTCAGAACATCTTTAGAGTTCAAATGGGATCTTCATAGATGCATACATAGATCATCGAAGCTAACCTTATAATCATTTTTCAAGGCCTTCAACACCTCATGTACAAACTAAAACTACCTATCTCATGATCAAACACTATCAAGTATTCTTTGGAGCATTCATATCTTCATAGCTCATTTAGAGCATCTTTGGAGCTACTTACATAGATATTCAAAGCATGTAACTTCTTCTTTAGGGTTCACTTATTTCATCATGCTATTTGCACATACCATTTCACAAGGTCTAGACAAAGAATTACAATATACTTGACACTTGACATACTAATTTATACTTACTCATGCTAATTTCAATGATATTTCTTAAGCTGACATAAGAATATTCTTTAAATAAGACTCTCACATTAATACTTTCATATAACAACAATACTCATTATATTGGTAAAAGAACTCATCATACACACACTTCAAAGCTTACTTGACCATGAGCTTTCACAAGAACCTTTGACATCAATGACAACATTAACACCAAAACTCAATAATTAATGACAATGCTCAACAATCTCTCCCTTTATCATTGATGGAAAACACACTCAAAATACTATGTCAATCACTCTTGATGGCAATCATCTCTTAGACCTAATTCTTACCTTTTCTCACTCTTTCTAATATTTCTCCCCCTTTTACATTAATGAAAAAGGTATTCCATAACTATCATCTCTTTCAAAATGAGCTCAAATTACAAGACCACTTCAATAGAAATTAAGCATAGTTAACATCCTAAAAAGCTCCCCCTCTCTCCATGAATAATTTCTTCAAATAACTCACCTATTCTTGGAGGTAATGAGCATGATTAGATCCCCCTCAGTACTTGACTATTTCAATGATTGTTAGGGGCAAGCATTACACTCAATTCCTACCTTAAGTGTTCAAAAGTTACTTTTGGCAGTGGTCTAGTTAGGATGTCTGCAATTTGATCTTATGTAGAAACATATTCAAGTTTGACACTTTTTTCACTTACCTACTCTCTTAAAAAATGATATTTGATGGGAATGTGTTTGGTTATTGAGTGCATGAAAGGGTTATTTGAGACACTTATAACACTTGTATTTTCACATTGGATAGGGCTAAGACCATCATACCCCACCTTGTAGTCTTTTAAGGTCTATCTCATCCATAATACCTATGTGTTACATGAATTATTGTAATGTATTCAACTTAATAAGTAAACAAAGCTACTAATGGTTGCTTCTTGCTGATCCATGACACTATGCATCCTCTTAGGAAGAAATCTTCACCAATGGTATTCTTCCTATCATCTATACTTCCTACCCAATCTACATCTATGTATGTTGTTATATTGAACTCCTTGCTTCTTGGATACCATAATCCATACTCCATAGTCCCTTGAGATACCTGAGTATCCTTTTGATTGATTGAAAATGATTTTCATTTGGATCTACTTGAAATATTTCCACAATACATGTTGCTTGTATGATGTTAGGTTTAGAAGTAATGGTATACAACAAAATCCCAATCATTGACCTATATGACTTCTGATTGACCTTTGAATACTCATCTTCATTGCTTAACTTACATCCTATGATCATGGGTATACTAAGTACCTTGCAATCTTCCATCTCAAAATTTATCAAAATATCTCTTATTTACTTGGCTTGTGATATGAATATACCTTTTTTAGATTGAGTGTTTTACAACCCAAGAAAGAATGATAGTTCTAGAATGGACATCTCAAAATCTTTCTTCATCACCTCTAAAAAAGCCTTTGTCACGTTTTCATTGTTTCCACCAAAGATGATGTCATCCACATAAAAAAATACTATCAATTGATGGTCATCTTTTATCTTGATATATAGATTACTGTCTATAACTCTTCTTTTAATTCCTTGATCTAATAGATACTTATCTAACCTAGCATATAAAGCTCTAGGAGCTTGCTTTAGACCATAGAGAGCCTTTTTAAATATGTAAACATAGTCTTTATTATTTTTTATTGATAACCCTTCAAGTTTATCTACTTCTTCCAAATTACCATTCAAAAAGGTAGATTTGACATCCATATGGTATACCTTGAATTCTTTGAATCTTGCATAAGCTACAAATAATCTAATTACCTCCAATCTTGCTACTGGTGCAAAGGTATCCTCAAAGTCTATCCCTTAAACCTATGCATACCCCTTTCATACTAATATATCCTTCTTCCTAGTGAATTCTCCATCTTCATTCAACTTATTTATAAACACCCATTTTATGCCAATGACATTTTTGTCTTTAGGCCTAGGAACTATTTTCTAAGTCTCATTCTTCTCTATTTGATCTAACTCCTCATTCATAGCACTTATACAAAATTTGTATTTTCTTTATTCTATAAGACTCTTAGGTTCAATTTTGGATAATAAAGAGACATTCTCTTGATTTATATTACTTACCAATCTTCTCCCTGTTTGCATCCCTGCATTCTTGTTGCTAATGATTTGAGATTTAGGATGATATATTTGAATCTATCTTGAAGGTCCTTTTGATTCATGTCTCTCTTCAAAATCTTCTTCCTCCTCATTAACCACTATAGTATCTTCATCATTCTTGAAGTCCAAATTATCTAAAGTATTCTTTGACTGTAAGTGATATTTTTTTGTCTCATCAATCTTTACATTGGTTCTTTCCAGTATATTTTTTAGTCTCTTGTTATAAAATATATAGGTTGAGCTCATTAATGAGTATCCTAAGAATATGCCTTCATTATATTTGGAATCAAACTTACCCTAGTTTTCAACATCTCTTTTGATGAAACATTTACTCTCAAACACTCTAAATTGTTCTATATTTGTAGGTTTGCCCTTTAATAGTTCATCAAGCATCTTGTTACCATCGATACTTATGTGTCCTCTATTCAAAATGTAGACAACAGTGTTAACTACCTCTCTACAATATCCATTAGATAATATAGACACATGTAACACAGTTATAGACATCTCTTGAACTGTTATATTCTTCCTTTCCACCACCCCATTCTGTTGAGGTGTCCTAGATGCTAAGAACTATCTCTTTATTCCATGAACCTCATAAAAGTCATAAAACTCATTGGACCAAAAATATCCTCCTCTATCAGACCTTAGGAACTTGATCTTTCCATTTTTCTCATTCTCAACAAGGGCCTATAATGCCTTAAACTTGTTAAGAGCTTCTAATTTGTCCTTGAGGAATGTAATCCAAGTCATTCTTGTGTAGTCATCAATGAGTAACATGAAGTAGATATCTCCTTAAATGTTTTGAATTCTTGTAGGCCCACAAAGATCAATGTTGATTAAATCTAAGGGTTTTGTGGTATATTAATCATTGGATTTGAACTTTCTTCTAATCTAATTCCCATGTTGACATGCCTATCAAAGTATGTTTGTAGGTTTGATGATCTTAGGCATAGACTTCTTAGTTGCTAATTTTAACTAGATTGTCAAAGTTTAGATGACCTAGAATTATATTCCATATCCAACTTTCATCTATCTTTCTCTTGAAACATCTCTCTTTCTTGATATCATTTAGTACATATAGGTTGTTCTCAGTCTTCTTGGCATTGCCAATTAGCCTTCATGATTTGTATTTTCTTATCCACATCCTCTATCATGAAAGGTTATTATGTGTCCTTGATTGCATATTTGACTCACACTTAGTAGGTTATGATGTAAACCTTCCATAGAAAACACATTTTAGGTCTTGGTCTTTCTAGTATCCAATCTCAAGACACCCTTGCCAACTATATTAGCAGTTGTGTTGTATTTAAACCTCACTATTCTTGCAACATTATGATTTAATGAGATAAAATTATTTCTATCTCCTATCATGTGGCTTGAGAAACCACTATATATATATATATATATATATATATATATATATATATATATATAATTCCATGCCTTCATCTTGACTATGAAAGGCAATTTGAACTAGCATAAAATACTCTTTGGTTTTTTGTTCCTCCTTGGCAAATGATCTATCTTGATTCTTGGGCTCAATATGATCCATCCTAAATTGATTTGGCTTTCATACCAATGTTTGATCTATTTTGTGCATTTTATGAGCTTCATGTGTCTTATTATATCTTTTAGGCCTTTCAATTTCATTAAAGTAGAATATTGCTATGTGTCTTGTATTATGATAGATGTAACAAACAACATTCATGACTTACCATGGTTCCAAGATGAATTATCCTTTATTACATTGGGCTACCTGATTATTTTTTTGTATATTGATATTCTTGAATTGTTCTAAATTTTCATGCTCTCTCTCAAACATGCTCATTTTATCTATTAGTTACACATGTTCAACCTTCAACTGGTTATACTCAAATTTATTTGCTTTGAACCTTGTGTTGATATATTCTACATGAATATTGAGATTATTGATAGTCTTATTCTAATTATTCAAATCATCAAGGGATCTTATGAGTTTAGTTTCAAGGTTAACTTCAACTTCTTCTTCTTCACTATCATAGAATAATTCTTCATTATACATGTTGTCTTCTCCATGTTGATCACAAGACATCTTGTGCTTCTGAGAATATCTTTCAATCTATTAGAATTTGTCACAAAGGACCAATATTTGATACTAATTGTTAGAATAAAAATGACTAAGAGGGGTGGTGAATTAGTCTTCAAAACTTTCTTTCAATTCCACTTAAAAATATATGAACCATTCCAACAAGCAAGTATATTTTAGCAAGCATAAGCACCAAATCATATATATATGGTAGAACCTTAAAGGTAAAAAACCCATTGATGATGTAAATAGAATATAGTTCTATAATACAAACACCAATATTTAGTGAAGCACCAACTCCACATGGAGAACCAATCCCAACTAGCTTAGTACCAACTCAACTAGGATTTAACAAGCACCTACTTACAAGGAGGCACCAACCCCCTAGATGACTCAACACTAAAATCAAACACTTGATTACCTTAATAAACCCTTTTTACTCATACAATAGATGATGATATTCTTCCTCAGCTCTTTGTACACTTTTATCCCTATCAAACTAGCATCTAGCCTTCTTCTCTTAACTAGCCCTTTTCATGGATTGATTAGGTCTTATGACCTTGATTATCATATGGAAAATATCTATCGATATTCATGAAAATTATATGATGGTTTTCATGACCTACTTATTCTTACCAATGATCTATATCATTCTCTTGTTCTTTGCTCTCTCTAAGCACACACAAATAGGCCTAAACTACCTTGTTTTTATACAAGTCACTTGATCATATCCTTCTTATTTGGCCACACATTATTATCTTCATAGTAAATCCATATAATAAGTATTATCATATTAAAATAAAATTCCTTAATCATTAATCAACCAATACATTAGGTCATCCATATCTCAATTAGCCCTTACTCCTCTTTTAGGCTTTATGGAGACCTAATAGGCCTTCTTAGCAACATGTTACTATTTGATATTCTTGAAGCATATTAAAAAACCTCACATGGAAGGAAAACATCATATTACGCTCAAATATACCTTATCAAAATTCACTTTATGTCCATAACACATTTTAGGTCCAACCACCATTTGAACCCTTTCTCAAAATACTGTTCATAAAAAGGCCTATGCATATACAGAAAATACGTCTTGAATAACTAAAGTATAAACATATTTTTACCAATAAACTATGGAAAAAAATCAAATATTAAAAAAACTCATGACCTCAAGGTCATTACTAACCTAATCAAATGCTTTAACTCAGGACATACAAACTTTATCTCTTTTATGTAAGATACTCACTTAGAACTGCCAACTGACTTCAAAACATAGTCAAGGAAACATGAACTTATGATACCTGATTGAATAGATTAAAAGGATTTTAATGCATGAAAAATATATTATAACATCCTCATATAAATTTAAACTAATCATATCATGAACTCTAATGAAAATTATTGGTCTTACAGACCAATCTATTGACCTTCTCTCTCACAGACTCCACTCAGCTAGATAAGCCATTTTATTTTTAATGTTACAACCTCTTAAACTAACTTCCAAGCTTATAAAAAACATGGATAGATTATTCAAGTCCAAAAAAATAACATCATACACTTCAATCTATCATTATTACTTGAAAAATATATCAAGAATCATCTTCTCACCTTTACCTAATTTTCTTACTATCTACACTATTATGTTTGTTAGCGACTAGCCAACTTGGATCACCAAATTTGCACACCTAAGATATAGAATCTATATATAAACCTTAATGGATAACTATGAATCTCACACTTTTACCTTCATCTACTTAGCAACTTTGACTTGGTCAACTCTACCTATTACAAAAAATATATGAAAATAAGCATTTTTGTATAGGGTATGTTCACTCACTAGAGAAACTAATCACACCTAGAGATGATTAAGAGATTTTAATTAAACTTATAATCACATATATATCTATATCAAACTATTCTGAGATATTTAGAATAAGATATTCAACATTAGGTCATTATTAGGGTTCTTTCAGGGTTTAAACCATCTTCTAATATTATTGATCATTTATAAAACTTAACTCCTCTTTCCAGAAACCAATGCTTGAAAATTTGAGATAAGACGCTTCCTCATTTAATGTGAACATCTTATTTTCTCATGAAGCTGCTACACATGCCAAAAACCACTTGAAAAATCTTCTTAGGTAGGAAACTCTTCATTTTGTGTACTCAAGAAACCTTGAAACACATTTTCAAGCCTTTTCTTGTAAACCATGACTTAAAACTTCATGTACATGCCAAAATAACTTAAATCACATCTATAAATTCTCACCTACTCATCCATGCCATGGAAACTAATCCCAATACCCCATCTGGCCACCATCTCTCTTCTTGATTTCTAGGCCTTGACCCACAAATCATATTAGGTCTTGAAGCTGACCTTCTAACCACTGTCAAAACTCTCAGCACCTCATATAAATGTCATGAAATATCCTATAATTTTTAACTACTATCAATAATTCTTCATATGTCTTGTCAATAGCTCATGATGCCTCATTAGGCCAAGTAGGATCTAGAACTAGTCTAGTTGTAGACTTGGACTGAAGTACTTACCCCTATAGGCTTCACCTTAAAACTCTCCTAAGTGCTTCAATATCTCTTATGTATGCTCAAGTAACCTTATACAATTAATCTTTTTTACAGCTTTAATATATCATATTTTTGGCTCACTTGAAGTATCTTTAGATCTATTTATAGATCTCTAGAGCTCAATTACATACATAGATCTTCAAAGTTGACCTTATAATCATTTTCAAGGCCCTCAACACCTTATGTACAAACTAAAATGACCTCTCTTATACTCAAACACTATCAAGTATTATTTAAAGCATTCACATCTGCATTTCTCATTCAGAGCATCTTTGGAGCTACTTACACAGATCTTCAGAGCATACAAATTTTTCTTTAGAGCTCACTCATTTCATCTTTTTACCTACACATACCATCTCACAAGGTCTAGATAAAACATTACAAGATTATTGACACTTTACATACTAACCTATACTTATGTTGATCTCAATGATATTTCTCAAACTGGTATAAGAACATTCTTCAAATAATACTCTCACATTACTACTTTCATATAACAACAATACTCACTATGTTGGCAAAAAAACTCATCATACACATACCTCAAAGCTTAACTAACCATGCACCTTCCTAATAACCTTTGAAATAATGACAACATTAATTCCAAAACTCAACAATCAATGGAAATTCTCAACACATTGCCTCCTCACAAATTCTTTAGGGGTGTGTTGACTTGGGGTTTCATCTCCCAACATTGTACCAACCCCACTCCATGGTGAAGTATTTAAATTAGGCACATGATATTGGGATTAACAGGGGGTGAATAGATAGCTGTTTTGATCCTAAATAAATCTTGAATTAGTTTACACTAAACATCATACTTCAATAAGAAGTACATGACTGAAGTCATTATGAAATGGAAAAACCTTTTCATAGTAAATTAGCGAGTTTGCACCTAATTGACATGATACACCATTGTGTTAGCCAAAATTTATTTCATTTCAAAACTTATGTATTTTATTCAACCCCACTTACCATAAAATATATTTCCAAATGTTGAGTGTTCCTCACTCTAAATTTGTGCCACATACCAATGCTTAAGATGGAGAGGGGGGCCTAAAAACTCTACCTGCACCTATTCTTTAATTTTTATATTAACACTTAATTCATTTTGAGAATTAGTAAATTGGCTGAAACTTTGGTAGAATCTAGGCATGCCCATGTCAATTTAATGGATAAGATAAGCCATTAATGTTATTTATATTTTCTTTGATTTACATGTATGTTTTAGACTAAAATTATTTGTTTGTATTGTCAAAACCAAAATAAGTCCAAAATTGTCACATTATTTTTACACCCCTTTAGTATAAGAGGTGTTAATATATCCATTTTATGTCACAATCTTGTCTTAGATTTTTAATCAAAAATCATTTGTGTGTCACTTATTTTAACAGGGCATTGTTATGCTACCTATTTTGTTTCCAACATTTGCCTTGGATTTTTAGTCCAAAAACCATTGTTTACCATTTGTTTGGAGTGTTATTACACTAATTAAATCACTCCAAAACACTTTTCATATTTGAAACCAAGTTCAAAAACTATTTTTATACCTCTTATTTCACGTACGTGATTATGCTACCCATTTTGGTCTAGTCCTTTCACCTTAGAACATCCAAGTATTTTTGTATTAAATTTGAAACTCAATCTTTCAAAGTATAAATCCTAAACTATTAGGTTTACACCAAAGCCTTATCTAATTTGGGACTATGTTGTTTACCTTTTGTGCTTGGATTATGTTACTTGGGTTGATTTTCTATCTGATCTAAAAAATACCTTGCCTAGACGTAGTAGTTATTGTTTATCTTGTGCCTTGTTTGAATGTCTTTTGATCCAAGTTATTTTCATATGCCTTGTTTGAAATTTGTTGTGACAAGTTATGAAATGTCCTAGTTTCATTATAAAAATAGTTTCTTGTGACCCAAGTATTGAGTCATAGTTATTCAATTACTGAGTGTCACATAAGCCAACGACCTTAGTTTAGAGTGTTTTCAAATTTTTATGTTAGATTAATCTTTGTTTATGAGTCTAGTCTTTTTTTTCATGTTAAATTATTACAATTGCCTTTGGTCAATTATTTCTATATTTTTGGCATAGTTCATGATTGTTCTACCTTGACTAGATACTTTTTTCATTGATTATAACCACCTTTGTGAAAATCAATACCTTAGACATAGACAAGTTTTCAGATTTTATGTTAGCTTTGCCACTGATTATAACAACTTTGGGAAAATTAGTATTATTGTTAGACTAGTTTTGAGTTTTTTTTGTCTTTACATTTGCCTAGATTAGTTGTTTTACCCTTTGTGCCTATTTTACATATCCAAAGGTTTTTTTTTAGACCTTTGTTTTTCATGAGACCTAGATATAGATTTGAACATGGCTCATCACACATATAGCTAGACTATGTATAATCCAGAATATGAGAAATTTATGACTAGTGACCCTTTATCTTATGAGATGGATCCCTATCCATATTATAATATTCTATATGTTAAACAAAGGTCAGACCCATTAACATAGTATTTGGTGACTACACCTTCTTATCTAGGCCAAGAATAAGAGCAAATGGTGAAATACCTTGATCAAGTGATGCCTAGTGTTAAACAAAGCCAATAATAAGATCATTAATGTGCTACGATACCAACATAGACAAGTTATGATCCATACTTATTTGATAATCATTTGTTAGAGAATAAATATGAAATTCTCATTAGGGCAATTGAAGTAGGAGCCAAGTTTCTACCAGACTTCCCACACAAAAGTATGACTAATTTGATTAAAACTATTATTAATGTGCCTCAAAACTAATAATTCAAACATGCATCAAATATTTATAGTCAAAATTTAATCCAAATATTGAAATAAAGCCAAATTTTAATTATGAAAGGGAAAGGTCCTATGGATGATGAAATGGAATAGGTATAACAAGTGTACCAAAATTATCTCATATTAGATCATAATTTCAATGTAATGGCTATTTATAACATACCATTTATTGAGCTAGCTCCATAAACAAGGACACAAATAGATGCTTTGGGATATTCAAACCAAAACTTAGACCCATTTAACCAAAGCACATTGTTTGGTGACATGTTTAATGTCCCCATTTTGACCGAAGAGACTACTACTAAAAAAAAGAACCTCACTCAAAATGTTATGGATAACACGTAAGTGCATTCTAATTTAAACCAAAGTGGGTCTAATTTACCATTGAGTAACATACATTATATATCTCCAAATAATTCCATGAGTGGATTGAAACAACAAGGGATATGTATGGCTATTTCCAAAAATTAACAAGCAACCTCCACTCTTCAACTAGCCACTTCCTCAAGTGTGCAATAAGGGGTAATGAGACAATAATAGACCAACTTACCACCTCAATAATTGTAGAACACTATACCACCTCAATAAGGGGAAATAATTTTCTTACCACAACAATCATATAAAAATATACCTCAACAATCACAAATGTTGCCTAATCTACAATGCATTTCTATTAGTCAAAAAGTGTCAATTGGTCAAAAAAAACAAATGTTAAACCCAAAAAAGTGCCTATCTAGTAATAGGTGTTCTACTAACAATAAGGTTATAATGTATTGAATATTCTAGGAGCTAGTCAATAGTTGCCTTTCACCCAATGGGTATCACATATGTAATAAGGATCTAACTTTCAACACCTCCAATAATAGGGTTTTAGTCAATAATGTGTTCCCTTTATAAAATAGGGTTCAATGAGTAGGCAGCAAGTTCCCTCCCAAACTTAGTAATACCAATACATCCCATAGAGATAAATGCCATTATCACAGCCATAATTCACCAGTCAAGGCTATGTATCCAATTCGATCTAGAATATTTTCCAAGTGTATTATATATCAACATTACAATTCTAATGCATAGATATGTATACCCAATCTGTTGGGGGATCAACCAACAATAGATTACAATTGTGAAAGCAATAAATGCGGAAATAAATCAGATTGACAAGTAATTAGAATGAGATAATAGCAAGAACAAGAGATACAAGAAACCACCCTGAAAACTTGTATTAACAAACTCTTTACAAAAGGAATACAATTGAAGAAACTTCTTTCTTCCACACCTCTCCTAGATGTATAGATCTCTCACTAGATCTCTATTCCTCAAGAGCTCTCTCTCTCAAGAACAATCAACTCCAACAAACCTGGATTGATTCAATTCTATACTATTCTTCTCATATAATGAATTACAATAATAATTCACCCAACTACAATAATCAATAAGCTAGGAAGATCTAATTCTACATATAGAATTAGGAGACTTGAGCATGCACTTCCAACAAGCAGTTAAGCCACTTAAACAAGGGCTCTAAAAATAGTATTGCTAACAATAGAGATGCGAGTTTGAGACTACAACTCAAACTCATCATGCAAACACTCGCTTCTGTCCACAGAAATAGCTTTCTGGACACGCAGGTAACCGATGTCGATTCCTGCTGCTTGCCTATGACCGTCGTCGGCCGACCCTCTGCCGACATCGGCGTCTCTGCAACTACTCCTAACTGACGTTGGTCTCTCCTGACCAATGCCGGTGTCTATGTAGACCTAAAACTGATAAGTGTGCTCATTGGTGAAGCTTTTAGCTCCACACCCTAACAATCTCCCACTTGGAGATAAACAACTGCACCAGTACCTGTACAGCAACATCTTCTAGCTCCTCCATCTTTAACTCAATCATGAAGACCAACAGAAGTTGAATGAAGATTCAACTTCTCCTTTGTAATCGGCTTAGTTAACATATCAGCAGGATTCCTATCTATATGGATCTTCTCCAGCTTCAACTCACCATCTTCCAATACCTGTCGTATGAAGTGATACCTTAGCTGTATGTGCTTTGTTCTTGAATGAAAGGCTGAATTCTTAGCCAAATGGATTGCACTCTGACTGTCACTATACAATCTGCAACTCTCATGCTCCCTTCCAAGCTCATCCATGAACCGTGTCATCCATATCATCTCTTTGCTAGCTTCTGTGGCTGCAATATACTCTGCTTCTGTAGTTGACAAGGCAACAACCTTCTACAACTTAGATATCCAGCTAACTGCCGTTCCACCTACAGTGAAAACATAACCTGTAGTGCTCCTACCATCCAAATCGCCTGCCATATCTGAATCTACATAGCCATGTAGAGAAGTATCTGAACCTCCATAGCACAAGTGCCTACTGCTGGTTCCTCTCAGATATCTAAGGATCCACTGAACTGCTTTCCAATGTTCCTTACCTGGATTGGCCATATACTTACTTACCACTCCCACTGCTTGGGCAATATCTGGTCTAGTACACACCATTGCATACATCAAACTCCCTACTGCGGAAGAATATGGAACCTTACTCATGTACTCTACCTCATCATATGAATTAGGACATTGTTCTTTACTCAACTTAAAATGTCCAACCAGTGGTGTGCTTACCGATTTAGCATCCTGCATATTGAACCGTTTCAACACCTTGTCCACATAATTTTCTTGAGACAATATCAACCTATGATTTTTCCTATCTCTCTTAATGCTCATGCCAAGGATTTTCTTTGCTGCTCCCAAATCCTTCATAGCAAACGTTTGAGCTAATTTCACCTTAAGCTCAAAGATATCCTGCATGTGTGATCCTGTAACCAGCATATCATCTACATACAACAATAGAATAATATATCTACCATTATCAAATCTCTTGAAATACACACAATGGTCTGATTGACACCTATTGTAGCCATGCTCAGTCATAAACCTGTCAAATTTTAAGTACCATTGCCTAGGAGCTTGCTTGAGGCCATACAAGCTTTTCTTCAATCTGCACACAAACTTCTCCTTACCCTTGACCTCAAATCCTTCTGGCTGTTCCATATAAATTTCATCATCCAAATCTCCATGAAGAAATGCTATCTTAGCATCTAGCTGCTCAAGATGCAAATCCTTAAAAGCAACCAAAGACAATACAACCCTTATTGAAGTCATTTTAACAACTGGAGAAAAAATCTCACCAAAGTCAATACCTGGCTTTTTGGCAAATCCTTTCACTACTAATCTGGCCTTGTATCTCATCTGTCCATTCTCGCCTTCTTTCAACCTGTAGGTCAATCTATTCTTGAGTGTTCTCTTACCAGCTAGCAATTCAACCAAATCCCATGTTTGGTTCTCTCTTAAGGACTCCAACTCCTCAACCATGCCACGCTCCCACTAACTCTTGGACTCCACCTGTATTGCTTCTTCAAAACTCTCTAGTTTTCCACCATCAGTTAGCAATAAATAAAATAAAGAAGGAGAATATCTAATTGGAGGCTTACTCACCCTTTTTGACCTCCTGATGGGTGTCTGAGACTCATCCACAACACGCTGTCCACATAAATTCTCTGACAGTGACCGACCTTGGTCACTTCCAGACCTGTTACTGGCCGATGTCAGTTCTGCCTGACCGACCTCGGTACCTATCCTGCTGACATCGGTCTCTGTACAGCCGATGCCGGTTTCTGTACTACCGACGTTGGTCTCTGTGTTTTCTTGCAAGTGATTATTTCTTTTTCCCGTGAGCTCATCTTGGACTTTCACCTCATCCAATTGACCATTGCTCTGCTTAGATTGATTTAGCTTCCTTAGCTGATCACAATACATCACTCTTTCATTGAAAACAACATCACGGCTCCTGATTACTTGTTAGTTTCTAGATTCCACAATCTGTAACCAAAATCATCTGAGCCATAGCCAATAAATGTGCATCTCATAGACTTAGCATCAAGCTTCTTTCTATTTTCCTTATCTATGTGCACAAAGGCTTCACAACCAAAAACTTTGAGATATGAGAGATCAACCTTTCTACCTGTCCATGCCTCTTCTGGAATACTACCATCCAGAGCTGTAGAGGGTCCTCTGTTAATCAGGTGTACTACAGTTTCAACAGCTTGTGCCCAAAACTGTAAGGGCAAGCCAGCATGCAATCTCATACATCTTGCACACTCCATTATTGTCCTGTTCATCCTTTCAGCAATACCATTCTGCTGAGGTGTCCTTGGAACCATCCTTTGCCTATGGATTCCATGCATGTAACAATAATCTCTGAATTTATGACTGCAAAACTCACCGCCATTGTCTAATCTTAGGCACTTTAATCTTTTACCTGTTTCATTCTCAACCATAGCTTTCCAAACTTTAAAAGTCTCAAATACATCAGATTTTCTTCTAATACAATAGATCCATACCTTCCTTGTAGCATCGTCTATGAAAAATACATAGTACTGTGATCCTCTAATGGAAGCAACTTGAGCCGATCCCCACAGGTCTGTGTGAACAAGCTCCAACTTATGCCTCTTCTTAGTAGACCCAGTCTTGAGAAAACTAACCCTTTTCTATTTTCCAAATACACAGTGCTCACAAAACTCTAGATCTATGCCTTTTAAATTTGAAAGCATACCTTTGGACTTAAGAAATGACATCCCCTTCTCACTCATGTGGCCAAGCCTTGAGTGCCACAATTTAGCATCCACATCTGAAGTAGATAATATAGAAGGAGATTTGTTAGTAACACAATTACACAAATAGAGAGTACCTTCTCTCTTACCTCTGGCCATAACAAGTGCACCCTTGGTCACCTTCCAAGATTCTGCTGTGAGAGTTACTGTACAACCCTCATCTCCTAACTTTCTTGCAAAAATCAAATTTCTCTTCAAGCTAGGAACATGCATCACATCTCTCAACACCCATGTGTTGTTATTCTGCATCTTCAGCTGCACTTTACCTTTGCCAATTATTTTACAGGGCTCATCATCCCCTAGATACACTATTCCGAAATCTCCATGGATATAGTCACTAAAATATTCCCTGTTAGGGGTAGCACGAAAAGATGCACCAGAATCTAATACCCAAGATTCTATATTATTATGTAGAGAGAAAATTAAAGCATCTTGTGATCTGCAATCTTGGCTTCTTCCTTTCCTTCGTGCTGATTGTCCTCCTTAGGTTTTGACCAACAATCTCTGCTTATGTGCCCCATCTTTCCACAATTCCAGCATTGTGGCCTTCTACCATTTCTGGATTTAGATCTACCTTTCCCCTTTGACTTGGATCTTGATCTGCCTTTCTTGCTCTTCTCTTTCTGCCTTCCCCTGCTCTCAAAACTTAAAGCATTCTTGGATGCCTCTTTTGTGCTTTTCTTGCGTATTTCCTCATTCAAGATAACACTAACAACATCCTCTACTTTCAAAATATTTGATGTAGATGCAGTATTACTTACTGCCATTACTAAGCCATGCTAGCTTTCAGGCAAAGAACATAATATTAAAAGAGATTTTATTTCATCATCAAACACTATATTCATTGAACTTAATTGATTCACAATTCCATTGAAATCATTCAGATGAGTAGAAATAGATCCACCTTCATTCATATGCAAATTAAATAACTGCTTCATAAGATATACCTTATTAGAAGCTGAGGGTTTTTCATACAAATTTGCTAATGTAGTCATCAACTCTACCGTAGACTTTGCCTGTGATAAATTAGATATCACAGTGGATGCTAGACTCAGTCTTATAGACCCCAGAGCCTTTCTGTCAAGAACTTCCCATTCTTCATCCTCCATGTCTTTGGGCTTCTTTGCAACCCCACCTAACGGTAAGTAGAGATCTTTCTGATACAGATAATCCTCTATCTGCATTCTCCAGTGTTGGTAATTTTTGCCATTGAACTTTTCCATTCTCAATTTAATTTCATTTGCCATTGCTTCTCCCACTCAAATAGAAATCCCTACAGAAACTCCTGTGAAAACTGGTAATCAATACACACTACACAGATCTAAACCACCTGTTAGTGAACCTGAGCTTTGATACCAATTGTTGGATATCAAGCTCTGAACCTGTAACCAAGGCTCTGATACCACTTGTTGGGGGATCAACCAACAATAGATTACAATTGTGAAAGCAATTAACGCAGAAATAAGTCATATTGACAAGTAATTAGAATGAGATAATAGCAAGAACAAGAGATACAAGAAACCACCCTAAAAACTTGTATTAACAAACTCTTTACAAAAGGAATATAATTGAAGAAACTTCTTTCTTCCACACCTCTCCTAGATGTATAGATCTCTCACTAGATCTCTATTCCTCAAGAGCTCTCTCTCTCAAGAACAATCAACTCCAACAAACCTGGATTGATTCAATTATGTATTGTTCTTCTCATACAATGAATTACAATAATAATTCACCCAACTACAATAATCAATAAGCTAGGAAGATCTAATTCTACATATAGAATTAGGAGACTTGAGCATGCACTTCCAACAAGTAGTTAAGCCACTTGAACAAGGGCTCTAAAAATAGTATTGCTAACAATAGAGATGCGAGCTTGAGACTACAACTCAAACTCATCATGCAAACACTCGCTTATATCCACGGAAATAGCTTTCTAGACACGCAGGTAACCGACGTCGGTTCCTGCTGCTTGCCTGTGACCGCCGTTGGCTGACCCTCTGTCGACGTCGATGTCTCCGCAACTACTCCTGGCCGACATCGGTCTCTCCTGACCGACGCCGGTGTCTGTGTAGACCCGAAACTGATAAGTGTGCTCATTGGTGAAGCTTTTAGCTCCACACCCTAACACAATCATCTAACTAATTCAACCAACATTCCATAATATGACTACCTTGATCTAGGCAATCCACCTTTGACCACACAAACCCAATAGCAATAGGCCACTCTATTTGAATTATTTTCCTAAGAGTTATATCAAATGAAGGATGTAATTCAAGTTATATAATTTAGAAAGCAACAAGTAAATTCAAATCGGATAAAATATACTCTTATCTATTCAACATGAATTATCTAGAAATACCATTTTTATCAGGTTATAATCTACCTAAATTTGACAAATATAATTGCAAAGGTGAACCCAAAGAGAATCTAAAAGAATTTTTGTTGCATTCTAGCTAGTGGTATATAGAAACATACATTTATTTCTACTCTTTCTAATAAGTCTAGTTAGACAAGCCTTAAAATGGCTTTTAAAATTACTAAAAAATTATGTATCTGACTTCGATGATCTTTGAAAAAATAAATTATAGCATTTTTTCATATAAATTTTGAGCAAGAGATTACAATTATCAACTTAGGCCAAGAAAAATAAAAGAATGGTGAAAGCTTCATTGTGTACTTGCAATGTTGGAGAGCACTCATGAGCTAGTTTACTCATAATTTTCCAAATAAATAGTTAGACGTAATATTTTTTTTGGATTGTTCTCAAGGTTATTGGGGCCCCTACCCATAAAAATCAAATAATAATTTTACAAGTTTGGCTTAAGGATATATATTTGAAAGGCACAAGATTATAATACCATTACTACCAAAATACCTTAGGTATTATATTAATACTACAAGCAGTTATAATAGAACATCGGTGCATACACCAAACTCTTACAAAATACTATGGTAACTATAGACCAAAAAACTTATGAAAACATATTATTCTAAGACAACCACCTAATAACCATCCCAACTAATGCACAAAATCTCACTATCTAAGACATGGTTTTCCATAGACATCAACTACTCAAGAGACTAATTCAACTCTCTACCTTGCATGACACCTTTTCCTTTAGTCGAACTCTTTAATTCATTTTCTCCTTCACCTCACACAACACTAGGTTTGGAGGATATTCTACCACCCAAGACCTTTGCTTTCCAAACCATTGTAAAACTAGTAACTTCCCACAACAAAAACCCAAAAGAAGAAACTTGATAGCAACCACTCACTTAGGGCATCATCTTGCTTCCCTCCAAAGCTCAAACTCTATCAAAAGAGCTTAAAGACTTGACAACTTGGAAAGGACCACCTTTTTTCCACCACCTCTTCTTCTTTATCTCAGCAGAAGGAGTCCAATTCTTCCACAAAGTTGAGAATTTTTACAAACATGTCTTTGAAGATTTTTAAAATAGAAATTGGAATATATCCTAAACTATCCTTACCAGAAAAAGGAAATCCTGAGAAAGGGCCTGAATCTACCAAATCTATTTTAGATAGGATAGTAAGCCTTTACTCTATACGAATGAAAAGTTTGACCAGATCTTTAACCATACCTTTGTTAGAAACTAGTAGGAGAAAATTAGAGGCAAAAAGAAAAGGAAAAATTGAGTTGACATGCCAATGCTAATTGCAACCAATATCTTCCATGTCAATATATGAAATTTAGAGCCTTTGTCCATTACACCAGAGGATCACCACCATAACTACCAAACACTATCATCCAGATGACTAACCCTACCAAATCTTTTTCCATTACACCAAATGATCACCACCACCTACCTACTTCAAGAAGGGAGCTCCACACAAATGTGTAAACATAAATGGGTGTTACCAATTAATAATGATTACAAGAGATAAATCTTGTTAACACGTGCCACTAAAATTGTTAGATAAATTGCCATGCCTTGTCATTAAGATCATCATCATGATGCAACATCATTTCACTTAACTCACCAACTACAAAATTTACAAATGATTATATCTCAATATGAGTGATGCCATTAATGCATAACCACTTTGATTTATAATTATGAATATAAAAAACTTCTACTTGATTGATCCCAACATTGGCAAAAAAATATTCAACCACATTCACCTCACAGAAATAATGCACCCCTTTCCATTATTGAAACCATCAAAGAAATTCCTAGGCTTTAGATAGAATATTATTGAGACTCCATGATTTAGATCATTGATTTGTGATAGCTCAAATCATCACTAGAGAATCCCCTTCAATAATTAGAGACTCAATGTCACATGCCATTACTAATTCTAGGCCAACAATTAGAGCTTGAGCCTTTGCTTCATTATTGGTACCGTCCATAAGTTTGATTGAGGTATCTCTAATCAAGGATCCACTACAATATTTTATTATTCACCCCACACTAAAATCATTAATATTAAATCTACACACTCCATCAAAATTGAGTTTGAACCAACCTAGATGTGGAGGCTCCCATATAGCTTCACACCTTATTTTTCTACTTTCATGTTTGTATACTATCGACCCATTAATGGGAAGTTAGCCGCAATATTGATCAAGAGCTTACAAAATGATATATCTTACCATATCAAGCTACAATTTGATCATACATTTGAATAGTTTATAGAGTAAGGAATATAGATTGAGAAAGCCCTTGTTAACAAAGGGATCATCAAGCTATCTTCTTCCAACCAAAGCCAAAATCAACATCAAGGCCAGTAGAAAACCAAAGCCAAAACCATAATCAAAACCTAATTCAAATAATAACTTAAACACCATGTTAGGCCAATAAAAATGAGAGACCAAAACCCTATAACCATAACAAGAATGTTTTTGGCAATGGGGTCACTAAATCATGCCATGTACAAATGGTGAAAACATTGTTTTATCTATTTACCTCTACCCATTCAACAACTAACACCTCCATACATTCAACAAAGGCCTCCATAAAACCAATAATCATAGAATTAAAACCAATTTCAATCCCCCCCTCGAGGAAATATCACCCATTACCATACAATTTAGTGACTTTGATGAGCCTATTAAGTTTGTGTTCCAAAATTGGTTCAAGCAATTATGATTAGTTAGCTAATACCAAATTCATTTTTAAGGGAGTCAATAACCAGTAATAGTAAAAATAATAATGATAGAGAACTCCACCATAAAATCAACAATAATAACAATAAAATGGTTAGAACCAAGGGCAAACTAACTAAACCAACCAAGGAAGCCATCATGTCATCATATACACCTATAAAAATGTTTTAAGACATGTCTCAGGTGGTCATGTTTCCACTATTACCATAATCCATAGCCAACTACCAATAGATCAAGACCTATGCCTAATAATTCCTATTAGATAAACAAAGCCTACCAACCTCCTTGTGCTAGCAATTTTCCTTCTAATTATGTTAGCAGCTAGGTTTAATACCATTTGATTTTACCATTCTAGGCCCTATTACCTCCCCATCCAATTACCAAAACCAAGTACCAAATCAAGATTATACAATTACAACTCGATGGACCAAGATCATTAATCAAAACACCACATCTAAATACCACAAATGAGCCCATTTAGCCTTCTATGCCTATAAGAAACAAACCAACTACCAAAATTGAAGGGAAGACTTGTAACATTGTGGAGTAACTAAAGAAAACTCTGACACATATTTCATCATGGATTTATTACATACATCAAACATCCATAAAGACATCTTGAATGAGTACTTGAGCCAATCCCTCATACCAAATGACATCATGCTAGTCAAATTCTAAGCCATGGTAGGACATTGGCCCTAGGCCAATGCCTTACCTTTGACCAAAATGATATGTCATCTTTGGACCCTCTACATAATAACCCAATGTACATTGATGTCGGTATAACAAACTATAAATTCAAACTCATCCTTGTAGATAATGGTTCAGGCCTCAACATTATGTCTTTGAATTTTATCAAACATCTTGGATACACAACAACCAACTTGTAGCTAGATACCATTATTATCAAGGCATATTTTAATGAGGAATAATAATCTCAAGGTACTATCAACTTGATAGTGGTTATTGGATTGTTGACCGATGACACTCTATGCCATGTTTTGGACCTAGAATTATCTTACAATCTATTATTGGGTTGACCCTAGATCCATGAAATCAAGGACATACCTTCCATTTTGCATTAATGTATAAAATTTCCTCAATCAGGGATGGAGGTGACTATACCAGCTGATCTCTAGCCATATCAGTATTAAAAACATGTTGAGACTGGCTATAAGAGTTATAACTATCAATTTAGCATGAATCCTATACCTAAATCTGATAGAAGAAGAGTTGAAAAAGGAAAATCCATTGAATCAGGACTAGAAGTTAATTGCATTGACCCAGACAACCTAGCTTCTACCTCATCTATGCCTCTACAGGATATTGACAATCACTTCTATATAGCTGACAAAGGTCTTAGAGAATATAGTACCCATGATTCATTCCATATTGCCAAATTGTCATAAAATGCAAAATCTTATAGAAGACCTAAGTCCAAGACTACTCGTTTGGAGTGTTAAACCAAAGGAAAATTTTAGTTGCCAATTGTTTTCAAACTAGCCTTTGGCCTAGAATAAGACCCCTTAGTTGAAGATGATTCATGGCTTTACACTGATGAGTTAGCTAACTATTACCAAAGCATAAAATATCCTATTCCTAACCAAATTATAGATCACCTAGATTATGAAGGCAAAGGATTAGAGCTACATCAGTAGGGAAGGATCGAGTTAACCTCAATGATCAAGTATAAGAGAACCTAAGGTATTGGATTTGAACCACTTGGGGGTGACCCTGCATACCTTATTCACATTTTAACACCATTAACTAGTGAATATGATGTCAGTAGTAACATAGGGTCTAATTATAGAATCTATGATGACATTACCAATATAAATTTTTTAACCCCCATGCCATTTTTACTATTAACCCTATTTATTAACCTTCACCATTAACCCTTTATCACCTAAATTTTATAGATTGGGACCAATAAGAGTCAATAATGCCATTAGATGAGTTTTAAAATGATAAGGCCATATGCAAGTTTTTGGGATTGAGGAATCACATTCCTCTTGGATATCAAAAATAAGGCTTTTCTATCAGATTGGATCTTGTTACCTATTTCAGAGAGTAGGTGAACTTTCATAGCTAAAATCAAAAACAAAATCAAACATTGAGGTCTAAAAATGAAAATTTCTTTGAGGCACTTTCTAACTAAGGTAAAATTAAATAGAAAAACAAGTCTCTTAGTGAAAATTGGTTTCCAATTCTATTAGACAGGGATGTTCACCCCTCTTCCTATGAAACATAGGAGGCATATAGTCCAAGGCCTATTTATGGATCTAAAATTAGTACCAAGGAGTGGAAAGATTTTACACAAAATTTTTAAGAGTGCCTTAAGGTATTTGTTTCATGGCCTTTACGAGCATTAGGAGATTCTTGTTCATCCTGCTTAGGAGAATTAGACGAGCTAGTCCAACTAGAAGACTTTGCCATTGCCAACCAATTTAGCTCCTTGATAACTATTTTAGAAGATAGTTCTATTATTGTTATGGAGGACACTTCATAGATTAATATTGGGGATCTAAAGAACCCAAAGTATATTAAACTAGGTGCATCCCTCTCTAAAGAAGAACACAAAGTTTTTATATCCCTTCTACATGAGTTTGTTAACATATTTGAATGGGTTTATTTAGACATGCTAGGTTTGGACATTGCCTTGGTTGTACACCATATTATTGTACATATTGATTTTGAACCCATTAAGTAGAAGCTATGTAATATGCATCCTTATATTAAAGTGCTAGTCAAGAAAGAGTTGGAGAAACTCTTAGATGTGAGATGCATAAGGTCAATAGACTATTCAAAGTGGATTTATAACATTGTACTAGTGAGAAAGAAACTAGAAGGTATCAGAATCTACATTGATTTTAGGGATATCAACAAATCTTGCCTAAAAGATGGCATTCATCTTTAAAATATTAACATGATTGTCAATTTATTGATAGAATATTAAATGCTTTCTCATATGGAAGGCTTTTTAGGGTATAACCAGATCAAAATCACACTAGAAGACCATTACAAGATAGTGTTCATCACTCTATGGGAAACATTTTATTATCAGGTGATGTTGTATAGACTTAAGAATGTTAGAGACACTTACCAACAAGCCATGATATTGATTTTACATGATACAATGCATGACATCAATGAGGACTATATCAATGACATCTTCAGTAAATTAAAGACATGTGTCAATCATCCAACCATACTATGAAGAATCTTTGAGAGACTTCACAAGTATAATGTTAGGCTTAATCCAAATAAGTGTGTATTTGGGGTAACCTCTAGAAAATTAGTAGGCTTCATTGTTTCTCATAGGGGAATTGAAGTTGATCTAGCCAAGGTTTGAGTTGTTACTAAAATGACACCACCATCTACCTTAAAGTAGCTCCGTAGTTTTTAGGGTAAAATCTAGTCAATTTGATACTTCATATCACATATGGTAGAGAAATACCATCCATTTATGCACTTACTTGAGAATGACATTATTTTCTCTAAGAATGAAGAGTGATGGAAAAAATTTGAACATCTTAAGGAATATCTAGATAATCCACCTATGTCAAATAATCCATTGTTACTTTACCTATCAGTGACTAAAAATGCACTAGGGGCACTTTTGGTACAACATGATGAATAAGGTAAAGAGCATGTTTTATATTATTTGAGATAAACATTGATTGTGTATGATTACAATTATACATTGATGAAAAAATCCTATTTGGAAATGGTTTTTACATCCCAAAATTTATGACATTACATGTTACATAATAAGACCATTGTTACTAGCAAAGTAGATCTGCTCAGGTATCTAATTTCTAAAACAGCTTTACATGGTCACATGACAAAATAGATCATGCTATTGAGTGAGTATGAAATTAAATATGCTAATTATAAGGCCATTAAGGGGTAAGTACTCATAGATCATATTGTATAATCTCCTCTTAATGATATTCAACCCCTTACATTTGGATTTATAGATGAAACCATTATGACTGTAGTAGAAGCAGAAGAACCTCTTGAGATAAAATATTAGATGTACTTTTAATAGTTTATTCACAACTTTTGGGTTAGGTTCCATAATATTATTTGTTATGCCATAAGGGGATCTTATTCCTATGTTCTTTCACATTAGTTTTCCCTATATCAACAACATGGTCAAGTATGAAGCACTCATTACAGGGCTTGTCAAGCAATATAGTAAAACATCCATCATTTATTGGTAATAGTGTTTCATATCTAATCATTAATCATGTCATTGACTAATACCAGATGAAGGATGAGAAGTCAGTTCTATATAAATACATAGTCAATACTCTCAAGAAACAAATTTCTAACATTTAGTTTGAAAGAATACCTCAAACTAATAACATAACTACTGATGTCATGGCCACTATTGGCTCAATAATTTAGATCACCAATAGAGCCAAGGATTATTTAATTCTTGTTGAAAATCTCTCCTAGTGTCAACAATTCAATAATTAGATGGAAATATGGTTTATAACATTGTTGATCCCACGTCTCCATAGTACTTTGACATATATCCCTACATCCAAGATTATACTATTCCACATCATCTATCATGTAAGAAACAAAAAACATTTATCCACAAAGCTTCTCATTATACCTTACTTAGACCTACCTTGTATCATAAAAGCTATAATATAAATCTTCTTTGTTGTTTACCTTTGATAGAATCCATATTAGCATTAAGGGAACTTTATGAAAGAGTGTGTAGATCTCACACCAGTGGGGCAATCCTCGCCAAAAAATTACTATGTACTTGTTATTACTAGTCAACTATGGAAATAGATGCAACTACATATGTGAAGAGGTGTGTAAAGTGTTATAAGTATGTTAATCTAATTCATGCTCCAACCAAGACACTCAAACCATTGATAACACTATGATCATTCTCAATGTGGGGACTTGACCTTATAGGGAAGATCAATTGTACATCTTAATATGGCTATAAGCATATCCTGACTACTACCGAATACTTCACTAAGTGGGTGGAAGTCATTCCCCTTACATAATAGGTAAGCATATTCCTAAATTCATATTCAACCATCTCATTTGTCACTATGGTATCCCTTCTAACATTATATCTAATAATGGAAGATCATTTGAAAACAAATATTTCAAATCACTTTGTACCCAATACCATTTCAAACAACATTTCTCTACTGCTTATTATGCACAAGGCAACGACCAAGCTAAGGCTTCTAATAAAACCATTGTCAATATTCCAAATAAGATTGTCAATGATGTTGGTTGTCATTAGCACTAGTAACTATTCAACGCCCTCTAGGCATTGTGAATAAGGAATCCAAGAGGGGAGATTAGTATTGTGTTAGTCTAATAAAACAAAATTAAAATAACACACTAAACACTTAACACCTCTAGCCCTAGACACTAGGAAGAGCATAGGTAACAAACATGCAAATGAAAACACAACTATAACATAAAATAAATCATTTTTTTACCTTCCTTATAGCTCCAAATGGCTTGTTTAAGTGGCTTGCTCAACTTGTGGACAATGAAGTCTTTGTCAATGGTGCTCTTGCATCATCTCTCCTTCATTCAATTTGGCTTGGCTTGATTTGGATTGGTATCTTGGCATGGTAACACTATAATGAATATTTTTTGAGGTATTTTAGCATAATAATGTTTCACTACTGAAGCTTGTCTAAATTAGAGGAATAACCTACAATTATATACTTTTGAAATGGATATGAACTATCCATCTTGAGATGAGAATCAAAGGTCCAAAATGTCTCCTACATCCTTCATGATGAGGAACATGGGGCATGTGAGAAGAGGATAGGCTTTGTAAGATGTAAGATTTGTAAGTTGTAAGCTTTTTAAGGTGTAAGCTTTGTAAGATGTAAGCTTTGTAAGGTATAATCTTTGTAAGAAGAGGCAGGCCTTACCATGTGATTTGAATATTAAATTGGCTAGTTACTTGGATGTTTAGGATAAATAAGAATATTGATTTTTATATATTTCTAATATGTGCATTCCATGTAACCTTATTTTAATAAGAAGATTATCTAATTAATTGCATTTAATTAACTAATGTAATGTGAAGTGAATTTGATGGGATAGGATGTGATAATAGAAGAATTTGGTTAATTGATTAAAGGGTTATTTACAAATAAAGTATTGAGTTTGGGTACTTTTTAGCAAATTAAATAATTTGAGGTAGTGAATTACCTTGATTAGGCATGTACTAATGTGTCACAAAATGTATACATCATAATTATGGGGGAATTGGGTTGATTTAACTATTTTCGGATAAATTTGCATTTGATTGCAATAAATTAGTTTGATGTCCATTTAGACACAGAAGTAGCCAAAAAGGAGTGTCTATATTTTACCCTTGTTTGATAAGGCATTGCAAGACACGGGAAAAGTAAAGTCTTTTCAAATAATGAAAAATCCATTTAAAAAAAGAAGATAATGATTGAATAATGATGCTCCAAAAAAATTTTGGGATGCCTATGATGATGCCCCCTCAAGGGAGTGACTAACACATATAATTGATGGATGGTCCCACAAAAATAATCAAGAAGAAGAAAGAAATTAACCCATGGGTGAGATTAATCCAATCATAATAATTTTTGCATACATTGATTTAAAAGTACTAATTTTACCAAATGTGGTTATAATCAGTAATGGAGGTTGAGACATTGATTTGCTCAAAGGCAGTTATAATCAATGCCACAAGCATATGCCCCATTAGGGTGGATGGGTCAAAATAATGATTTGCCCAAAGGTGGTTATTATCATTTTGATGACTAAGATTGAATAATGATTTTTTCCCAACAGGGTCAATTTGATCATTATAAAATTGGTTATGCCCCAGTAGGGTAGATTGGAAGGCATAACTCAAGGATATAACATGTTACATAGATTAAAGATGATCAAGCATAAACATAGATGCAATGGTCTAATGATTGAATAATCCATAAACAACTAAGCACATGAGGATTCTCAAATTGATGAAAGAGATAATTGGAAGACTAAACGTGGTCGAGCTAACCTAAGATACGTCATGTATCCAAGTGCTACCTACATATTCAAAATGGACCTCAAGACAATGTAGTTCACTCAAAAGTGGGATAAAAATGGAATGAGGAATAGAATAGGAGAATAAAAATTGATCAAAGTGAAAATGTTGGCTATACCTACCAATGTGGAGATGTTCATCCTAATTAACATTGATACAACTAGAATGGTCAATGGGTTGGTTTGATCGAGGAAGGTGGGAGGATTTTTCCAAAGTGAATAAGGAGAAGTTTATGTGGCACCATTTCTTGTAAGATCCCCTAACCTAATTTTTTTTGTAGCACATGATGGTATACACCATGATATAAAACACCATGGTGACTGAGACATAAAGTGCATAAGGAATTACTCTCAATCTAATAAGCAATTGAAAACAATGCATAAATGATAAAAAACATAATGACACTATTAACATATGAATATGCATAGATTCAAAAATAATGCACAATGAATCACCCAATGAATGCATATATAATGAGTCAAGGCACAACAAGTAGGAAAAAACACAAATAACAAATAACTAAGCAAATAAACACACAAAAATTTTGAAAGTAAAAGCAACATAAAATATCTTGTCATTAGGATAGGAATACTAATGGGCACTCTTTCAAAATTTGAATTAGCTATTATGCAGACAGGCGCTCTTTTAGAATTTGAATTAGTTGGTACGCAGGCAGGCGAGAAACTGGTTAATGAGAATCTGGTAGGAGGTACAAAACCTGGAGGAACTACAGGGGGTGTTGAGAAGAAGGATGGGTCAGATTCGTTGGCCAATGTGGATAATGGAAAGTATGCGAACGCATCTAATCCTTTTTGTGTCCCCCCATTGGATTCCCCTTTCACTTTTCATGTGTTGGGGAAGGATCTTAAAAAGGAGAAAGATAATGTTTATTTTAACAAAGAAAATTCCTCAGAAGAGCTGAAGGGAGGGTCCTCAGAATGAAGGACTTGGTCATCTCTGTTTAGCAAGAAACCTACTGGAAAATCTTTGTTCCCGCCGGTGACTGCTAAGCCTTGCTGGGAGAAAGGTGAGTTTCAAGTTTTTATTTCAGATCCTTTAGTTGATTTTTTTGTGTCCTCTATGGATTTCACTCTAGTGGGCAAATTTTTAGGAGCAAGACCAAATCTAGAATCTCTTAAAAAAATGGTTAAAAGGAAATGGGTTATTCGAGGAGAGATAGATATTGCACCAATGTTGAATGGTTTCTTCTTGTTCATCTTCAACTATAAGGAAGATATGAATATGGTTCTTTGTGGAGGACCATGGTCTTTTGGTAAATGCTCTCTCACTATTAAAAAATGGGAGCCTAACATAGATTTCTCAGATTCTTTTTTCTTAACTACTCCCATTTGGGTTAGACTTCCTGGTTTCCCTTTAGAATTTTGGCATGAGGACATTTTTAAAGGTATTGCCAATTCTTTTGGTGAATTGGTGGCATTGGATAATGAAATGGATTTTAGAACCAAACTTCAAAGTGCCAAACTTTATGTTAAAGTGGTAGACCTAAATCATCTCCTAGAAAAGGTGGAACTAATATCCAAGCTTGGTAAAAAAACTCAAGAATTTTTTTTTGAAGATTTGCCCAACTCTTGCTATGCTTGTAAGAAACAAGGGCATCTGGTTAAAAATTGTCCCTCCAAAAGAAAAAATTATCCTAGTAGTGTTTTGGATGGGAAAAAAACTAAGGTCCAACAAAAGAAAGTCTAGAAACCCAAAGAAGATCACTGCCAAGAATAGAAAAATAATAAAGATTCTAAAGCTATACATGCTGAGGTGGATAAAGAGCCTTCTTTTGAAGATTCTAATGCTTCACATGCTGAGGCGGATAAAGAGCATTTTTTTGAGCAAGTAAACTATGAGAAAGAAGGATATGGTTTACAATCAGATACCATAATATCTAAACAAAGAATAGATGATCTGACAGATATATCAAAACAAATCATTTTCTATCAAAGGATAGAAGATCGATGGAGAGATGTAGATGACAAAATTATGCTAGAGGAAGGTGAATTCTTGGCTAAAGATGGAAATAAATCAGAGGAGGGAGATCTTTTTTCTCAGTCCAGGGAGATCCAGGTGTTATCTCAGGTTGATAATGGCATTCCTATGGATGAGCCTCCTTCCCTAGAAGTTGTGAAAGATAATGGAGAAAATTCAAAGCATAAACTAAACCAAAGAAAAAGGCTCAAAAAAAAGATCAATACTAAGGGGGTAGAAACTAGAAGCAGCAAAATAGATCAGCAAAAAAGAGTTGAACAATATTCTGAGGTGAAACTGGATGTTGGTTCCCTAGACAAAACTGGAAGAAGATCCACTAAGAAAATTAGAGAGTTAGAAAGTATGTAGAATATTGCTGATGGTAGGCAAGCAACTATTCTAGATTTTACCCCTAAAAAATAGATACAAAGATTATTATTTGGAAAATTAGGGGGCAGAATAGCACTCATAAATTGGATATTGATGATGTCCCTGTAAAAGCTGATTTTGATGCTGCTCTTCAGTAGGTTTTAGGACTGCTTGTCTTGGTGGCTGTTAATGCTTTATCTTTTTTAATTCTGTTAAAGGGTTTTGGGGTCCCTTCAAAACCTGATTTTACCATAATCTAAAACATCTTGTCATTAACCAAGTTAATATCTATGCATGAAGATTCAATGGAAGGATAAATAGGTGGTTCCCCCAAACAAGGATACATGCAAAGGCAAGGTCACACCCCCTATGGTATTGGAATGGGTTGGCATTAAGCATGGACTTGCCACTGTAAGGTAGATCGAAGATGACTGACTAGGTTTAAATAGGCCAAATGTTTTTGGATTTTGAGGCTTTATATCTCTCTAGGATATTGTAAGCTGATTTTTCTAATGTTTAGGATTTTTAAATTTTTTTTGATATTTTTTTTATGTATTCTAGGCATCTCAACTCAAGAAAGAATTATGAAATAGAAAATATTCCAACTCATAAAATGATTAAAGTATTGGCTTAGGTTACTCATAAAATGGCAAGAGCATGGTTTTAGAATATTGGTAAATAGTAATAAGTCAACACAATAATCACATATTCATTAGGATTAGAGACTACTAACGGATAAGGTAGGATAAATAAGAGCCTAACATAATGATAAACTCCAAAAATTGCCTTTGATGGAGTTAACCCAAAGGAAAGGTCCCTTCATGAGGAGGCTACAGAGTTTTAAATTGTGTGAGGGCATAAACAAAGATAGTAGTAGCTATCACTAAAATCCAAGTTTTATAAGATGGGTGTCTATCAAGATCTACAAAGATATTTTGGTAAAAGTCTATCATTACTACTAGATGATTTTTATGGGTTGTAGCTGAGTGGAGACCTATAAAGATTTTATTTGAAGGTTTTGCATATTCTATTTGGCAAAAAATCATCAGTGTGGTGAGTGAAAAGGGGTGGACTACACCTAATTCAAGAGTTGCATATCTAGTCTTGGTGAAAGGTGGTGATGTATGCATCATATGTCTTAGTACTTTGGTACCATTTATCTATGGGTTTCACTAAGTGGGGCCTTACCAACATGAAACTCGGTGACCCTGTATATTGTGTATATAGCTAGAGAAGGTGGGGTGGAGTTGACAACTATTCAAGAAACCATTAGCACCATGAGGACCTCGAGACATGAAAACAAAACAAAACATTAGATGTATATCATATGACATGGACATCTATGATATGCCATAACATGAGAAATAAAGGAGATTATGACTATGCATAATGACCATTTAACTGGGGATTATGTTTCCACACCAAAAGGTGAGTATATGTGACCTTTTTAAGTGACATGAATATTATTTGAGATCAATGAACTCACAGGACCCATTCAATTGCTAGAGTGGATAACACATCATCAAAGAATAATGATCATGTAGGCTAATTAATTCATCATCTTGAGAACAAACTTGTAAGACAAATTCAATTTATTTTTTTAAGGTATTGATAGAGTAGATTTGTGTAAACTTTTAATATGACACATAATGGAAATACAGGTGGGGATGATTGACAGCCACCATAGCTTAAAATTATCTATGAGGCAAACATGAAAATTTTCTAGACATTACACTGAGTGATAGAACTTCTAGAAGAAATGTTGTGACAACAATAACCAATGGAGATTTCACCGTATCCTGAGATTGAGCCTAACCCTAAACCACAACCACAAAAAATAAGGTGGGAATCTCATTTTGTAATTATTGACCAAATTTTGCCTTTTCAAGCCAAAATTGATCACCCCTTGTCTGAAAATTTAGCTGCCTAAGTCTATATCTTTGGTCAAGTCTAGTATGCAAGAAATGTTATATACAAGCCACAATAAATGTACAAGTCTAATTATTTTTAAAGATAAATTTTGGTCTTTTTCTAACTATTTTGTCTTCAAAGTTTTTGTCTTCAAAAGTTTTGCCTTCAGGGTTTTGTCTTCAAGTTTTTTGGTTAAGTGTCAAATTCTTTCAGACAATTTGTCTGAGAACGGGTTTTTTGAAAAAGAAGAAAAAGACTAATTCATTTAGGAAAATTGTCCAAACAAATTTTTTGAAGGGTATCTTTCTTGCAATAAATGGTTCACTTCAAAAAATTTGAAGGAATTGTTTCAGATATTTTGTCTAAAACAACTCCTCTGAAGGGTATGTTCCATTTTTCTGAAGGGTATCTTTTGCTGGGAAAATGTCCACTTAAGTTTTTTTGAAGGATAATTTTCAACTTTATTGAAAGGTATGTTATTTTGAAATTAGTCACTTGCATTTCTTTCAAAGGGTACCTTACAACTTTATCAAAGGAACCATTTCAAAAAACTTTGAAGGATATTTTTTCCTTTTGGAAGGTCTTTTCCAAAGTTGAGGGACATTTTCAATTTTTTTGAAGGGTAGGTTTCAACTTTTTCAAAAGAGTATTTATCAAGTTGAAGTGGTGCCGAAGGGGTCATTTGGAGAAGTTTTGAAAGTCATCTTAAATTTTCCAAAGGACCTTTCTTTCAGCTGAAGGGCTAAACAAAAATCTGAAGGAAGGAATTGTTCTGGACTTTTTGTTCAAAAACAACTTTTTTGAAGGTCCATAACATTTTTTTCAAAGGGCAATTCAAAAGAAAAGGGAATCTTCAATATTTTGAAAGAGTCATTCCAAAAAGCCAAAGGGTCATTTCCAAGTGCTGAAGGGTCAATCCAAACCCAAAGGTCCACTTCAAGAAGCCTGAAAGAACATTTTGAAGGGACAAACATAAAGTCTGAAGGAATGAATTCTTTTAGAAAGATTGTTTAAAGGATTATTTCAAAAAACCTAAAAAGAAGGCCCAAAACAAATGATTTCCTTTAGACAAATTGCTCAAAGGAAGAACCAAGTAAAAGACCTAAAATAAAGAAAAGAGCAAGCATAAAGCCAAAGGAAAAAAACTAAAATAAAGAGCCCAAATGAATTTCTTTGAGAAAAGTGACCACAGGAAAAGTCCAAAGATAAATGCTTGCAGACAAATTATATGAAAGAAATACCCAAAATGTGACAGCCTATAGAACATCAATTTAAAATTACAAGAACTAGTCATTGGAGTCAAAAAAGTTTGGTGGGAACCTAAAGACAAATGTGGAAATGAAAAATGGTAGAATCCTGAGCATATAGTATATAGAAAGCATAAATAGGTAGGTCAATGGTTCAAGTTATTGCACCATTACATAGCTTGAAAAGCTAGTAAAAAGTAGCTAGCATCAAAATGAATTTATAACAAATGAACCCATTTATAGTAAAACATAGTTCAGAATATCTTTATTCTATTGGTGTAATCATAAGGGAAGCATCTTACAAAATGTAATGTAATTGTTTCTAGTCTCAGGGTGGCACATGTCCAAGTGACCCTTGAATTCCCTTTACTCGACCTCCCTTTCAAGGCTATATTTATGCATTATTTTGACTCTTTTTAGGAGCCTCCACTAGTGATAGTGAAACTCTGGCTAGATTTGTACTTATAGAATTCTTGAAGGAATATACAAGTGGTTTCACCATTCGCACATTGTACTATTGAGTATAGGTTTAAATCTTGTTGATAATGACTAGTGAAAGAGTTACTCTTCTAGCATGCCAATCTATGGTCACTTACCAATGTGAAAAAGGGATGTTGTTGCAAGTATTTGTTAGTATTCTTCACTAAGTGTATAAGAGTCTTAGAAGTGGTGTATGTTTATTCTCTTTGTGGAATCATTCCTCACCCTCCTAACTATCAAGTACCTTCATGAATCTAACTTGGAAAATATTGATGTAGTAATGTCTTTTTATTATGACTTTGTGTGAAACATCCTTGTTTATCTTCAAGTAGTGGATTCTTAGTCAAATAGGAGGATAATACATATTTTCACATCACTATTTTAGTTTCTTAGATATTTTCCTTAACCCTTTTCATACATAATTAATAGATTAGAGAGAGTTTCAAAGGTACATCAAAGGGAGCTAGCCCCTAATCTAGAGATTCATCTCAGCAAAATTTTCACCCATATCAAGAGAGATGATTCCATTTTGTTGCTTGGATGAAGAGATATAATAATTTCTTCAAGGGTGTAAATCTAAGTGTCAACAATTTTTGGCATACTTAGTGGGACATCTAAGTCCTACAAGATTGTTTAATATTGGTGCTAGTCTTGTCATGGTTACAGATAAATAAACATATACATTTAGTACTTGGTGACTCCATTAAATAATTCAAAGTCTTTGGTTGATGATTAGTCCTTCTTTCCATGCCAAAGGTGACCACTAGGTATGTTGCTAAAGGTGTACCCTTCAATTTTGTGTAATTACCTCTATATTCCATCAAAAGGTTCAAGTTTGTCAACACTCATCCTTACAAAAGAGGTTTTGTGCTCAAAAGTTTCCAAGTTTGTATTACATTCCATTCCTAACATCCATAGTAATCATTCCAAAATGTCTATAAGAAAAACTTTTATGCCTTTTCAGGGGGCATCTCCCTTGCATCTTGCCCAAAATGATCAAATTCTAAGAGAAGCCATTGAAAATGTCTCATCTTTTAGTGGAGATGGTCCAATGACTACCATTGAGCACATCAAGAATATATAAAACTTTTGTAATATCCATAATATTACCCAAGAAAATGTAGCTATTAGGTTTTTGGCCTTGTCTTTTAAAGGAAAAGTTTTGGACTAGTATGGGACCCTTACCTATAAATTCTATTGGTTCATTGGATGAGTTGAGGACTCTATTAACTGATAGGTTTAGGGAAAAGAGTTATCACCTATCTTTAGCTAAGAAATTAAACATAATAAAAATGGAACCACATGAATTCATGCAATATTTTAATACTAGGTTCCAAAAAACTTGGGATAGAAGCCCAATTCTTGTGAGGCTAACCACAAACTATGCATTTTTGTATTACTTGAAAGCATTGAATAGCGACATTGCCATGATGATTCAATACATGGGTGGAAAAACATTGCCTATTTCCTTTGAAATAGCCATAAATTCTAATAATTTTATTTTCCAAGTAGGAAAGATAGCTCCTAGACCTCCAATGCCACTATTCCCTAGTTTGCATTCTCCTAGTCAAAATGCATTGCCCACTTTAGCTCTTTTCCTAGTCAAGAAAATTTTTCCATTGCCCCTACCAATGAAATCCATGAATTTAAAATACTACTTCAAAGTGTTACAAATTAATTGGTTTTTCTTAAAAGGAAACAAGCCCAAGAGTACAGGCCATATCAATCCTATAATTAGTTTGGACAAACAAACAAACCTCCTTTTCAAGGCAATTCATAAGGACAAGGGAAAATCACCCATGTAAAACATTATCAAAGCTATAATCTTAATTTTCCATCATCTTCCAAATCCCTTGTTCCCACTCAAAAAAATTTGGCCCAAGAATAGCCTAATTATCCATGTTTTGAACAAGGTCAAGAACAAGTTGCTTATGCCAATGAGATGCAAAATCAAGGCATAACTACATAAGGTGAGCAAACATCTCAATTTTAAAATTTTAAGATGCCAAATAAATTTGGGATGGATATTAGATAGAATCAGTATGATTCTCCTCTCATGAATCATTTTGAGGGTGAGTTTTGTGCCATTAATTATGTGGGGAATTCAAGCAATCAAAATACTAGTGTTGCCTCCAATACTATGTCTAAAAGGAGGGCTATTGAGGACAATCAAGGAATAAATCAAGGACCTTTTTTGACTCCTACATTATCTTATATGGGAGGTGGGTCTAATTCAGCTCCTAAAACATATGAAAATTAGAGGATTCCAAGATTTAGGCCAGCTACTACAACTCTACCTCCACAAGCTACATCACAAGGTGCAAATATTTAGAAAGAGAATCCCAACGTAAGTAATCCTTCCATTAATGTTGTGGACCAGATGAAGAAGATTCATATGAACATCTCATTATGGGATTCTCTAGAATTAACAAGGTAGAAAGATATACTCCAAGAGGAATTTCATGGTTTGGGTAAACAAGTTGGCCCATCTTCAAAATGAAAATGTGGTTTTGGCTAATGGAACTCAATTTATAGATGTGCAGGTGAAAAAAGATGAGAAGAATCCTCTTTTATAATTATATTTAATTAATGATGATTTATTGGTTTATAATTACATCATAGATAGTGGATCAAGTACATCAAATACAAGATAATGACTAAAGGAGTTTTGCAATCAGATGGATCACCAGCTAAGACTTTGGGGGTTGTGAAAGGTTTGAACTTTATTTTTCATGCTTTTCCTACCTTTTCAATTCCTCATGATGTGCTGGTAGCAAATTTACCTCCCTATTTTTCTCTTTGCTTGTCAAGAGACTTTACATCCAAGATAGGTGGATACTTGGCAGCTAATTGGTCCTACATGGTGTTTAGAACAAAATATGGCACTAAGGTGAAGATTGAGTCAAAACCTATTCATAGAGATCAGTTGGAACCATATTCACCTAAGGTAGAAAATATTAATTACACTATCATTGATGAAGAGGAATTTCATATTGATCAATTCATGTCATCTTCCCTTGAAGGAGTTTCTAATTTGTTCCTAGATGAGTAGGGAGATAACAACTATGAGCATAATCCTTACAAGTTTATTGATGAATCTTGTCTTGGGTTCTATTATATGCATTATAAGGACTCTTTCATGCCTAATTCGATGAATTAAAATGAAGATGTGAATGTCTTATGGTAGCTTTTCTTTGATGGGTCTAGAAGCAAGATTGGGGCTGGTGGTGGAGCAATGTTGCTTTCACCTTCAAAGGAAAGGTATTTTTAAAACTTTAAGATTTTATTTCTCTTATTATTTTAATATAGTAAAATATGAATCCCTCATTCATGGACTTGAGTGGCCAAGCAAAAGAGGTGTCAAAGAATTACAAGTGTTTGGTGATAATGAGATCATTATCAATCAAGTTAGAGGGTAGAATTTGACCAAGAACTCCTTGCTTAAGTCTTGAAAAAATATTGTTTGGGACCTTATAGAAGACATCATGTAATTTAATATCACTTCTATTCCAAGGGAAGATAATAATCATGCTAATAGGTTGGCATCTATTGGTGCTCAATTTGATGTTTTAAAAGGCATAAGAGAAGACAAGAATCAACCTCATCTAAAGGTGATTGTGAGACCTTCTATACCAGATAATGTCAAAATTTGGTAGGTCTTTGATAGTGATCAGAAAATATCACTTTTCCTACAAGAAGAATTTGAGTTATCTACAATGAATCAGTCTAAGCTTCAATAATAATATGGAGGGTAGATTGTCCAGCTAAAGTCAAACAAGCTTCTCAAAGGCCTAGTGACTCTTGAAAGAATATTCAAAGAGGATGATCATCTTAAGAAGGAGAAGGTAAGAATTTATACCAAGAAAGAAAACAATGAAAGGGTAGATATTTTCAAGGATAAATTACTTACACTTGGAAAGATATGCACTAGTCAAGAGAAGCATGATTTATTTGAACTATGTAAAGAGTTTAGTGATATTTTTGCATGGGAATATAGTGATTTTAAGGGTTTTGATACAATCTTGGCTCAACACACCATAGATATATATCAAAATGCCAAACCCATCAAGCAAAGATAAAGGCCAATCAATCCCAAGATTGAACCACTCATGAAGAAAGAACTCACTAAATTGATTGAGTCTAGAATCATTTTTCCTATCAAGCATTCTTCTTGGCTAGCCAACTTAGTCCCTATTAGAAATAAGAATTGGGATATCAGGTTGTGTGTGGACTTTATAGACTTTAATAGGTTCTCTTTGAGATATCATTAATCCCCCGCCTTTTATGGATAAAATTCTGCAAGTGGTGGCAGCCAGTGAGAGGTTTTCTCTCCTAGATGGTTATTTTGGGTATAATCATATTTCGGTGAAATAAAGTGACCAATACAACCCAACCTTCACCACCAAATGGGGCACATATGCCTACAAGAAGATGCCTTTTAGATTGTCAAATGTTGGAGCTACTTTTCAACATGCAATGGATATGACATTCCAAGGATTAATCAATGACATTGTGTTGGTTTATCTTGATGATGTAACAGTTTTCTCCAAAGATGCAAATGATCATCTAAAGCACCTAAGATAGATTTTTTAGAGGTGTAGAGAGTTTGGGATCTCTCTAAAACCAAATAAGTGTGTGATTTTTTTCCATGAAGGTAAACTCTTAGGCCACATTATTTCCACTAAAGGTCTATCTATTGATTATGAAAGAGTGAATGTTATTTTGGCATTGTCCTTGCCTAAACATAAGAAGGGTCTACAAAGATTATTCAGTAAGATCAATTTCATTAGGAGGTTTAATCCTAATTTTTCTAACCTAGTCTATCCTTTAACCTCCATGTTAAGGAAAGATGAGATATTTACTTGGATAAGAAGAAGGAAAGAAAGTTTTGAGGGGATCAAGTAGGCCATTGCCCAAGCTCCTACCCTTGCAAGTCTTAATTTCTCCAAGGAATTCAACCTGTATACTTTTGGAAATGAAGAGGTAATCTCTACCATTCTTACTCAAGCTAATGAGGAAAATTTGGAATAACCTATTTCCTTTTTCAATCAAGGTCTAAAAGGTTATGAGATAAGATATACATATGTGGAGAAATAAGTGCATTCAGTTATAAGGAGATTAAAGAAGTTTAGACATATGTTATCTAATAACAAGATTCACATTTTTTTGCCTCATCCTGGTGTGAAAGATTTTTTTTTGAGAAGATATTTGAATGAAAAAAGGTAGGGTGGATCACCAAAGTGATGGAATATGATATGGATATCAAAACAACTAAGTTAGTGAAAGGAAAAGGACTGTGTAAGCATCTTGCTTTAGACTTGAAAAAACAAAAATAAGTTATTTTGGCACTCTATGATGACCCTACAATAGATTTACCTTCATTTATGTGGATTTGGACATAGGACATGATCTATTTCCTTCAAACTAGTGAGTGTTAACTGGTCTTGATAGGGCTAAGAGAAGGTACTTTAGGCTGCAATCCATTCATTATGTAATTGTTAATGGAGTGATATTTAACAAGGAATTTTAAGGTGTTCTTTTAAGGTGTAATGATCTAGATCATATTGATAAAGTGTTGCATGAGTTCCATGATGGACCAGCTGGTGGTCACTTTACTCTAAGAACCACAACTGCCAAGATAATGAGGGTTGGTTATTTTTGGCCCAGCCTATTCAAAGATACCCATGCTTGGGTAAAAAAATGCTAAAAGTGTGATCTTTTTGATGGAAAATAAAAGATAGCTTCCTTGCCTCTTAATCAAATCTAGGTTGAACAACCCTTCATGTAATGGGGTTTGGATTTCATAGGTCTGATTAATCCTCCTTCTAGTATTGGTCACAAGTGGGTGTTGATAGCCACTAATTATTTTACAAGATTGGTGGAGAATGTAGCTCTTAAGGAGGAAAATGAAAACTCAGTCCTAGACTTCTATGAAGGTATAGTGACTAGGTTTACAGCCCCTTCAACAATCATTTTAGATAATGTATTAGCCTTCTTAGGAACAAGAATAAGTGAATGGGATTTGAAGCAAGGCATCTATCTTAGCACCTCCTCCAACTACTATCCCTAAGGGAATGGACTAGCTAAGTCCAAAAATAAGAACTTGATCAGAATCATTAAGAGAAAAGTGGAGGAAAATCAAATGACTTAGCACACCAAGTTAAAGATAGCCCTTTGGGCTTATAGGATCACCCCAAAGAGAGCAATTTGGAACTCACCATACACACTTGTGTATGGAAGGGAGGATAGACTTCCTATCTCACACTAGTTACCAAATTTAGACCTCACTTATCAGCTATAATTGATGGATAATGATAGCATGAAAGTTAGATTATGTGCATTGATAGAGCTTGAGGAGACAAGAGATCAAGTTATGCAAACTATGACAACTCACCAATAGCAAACAAAGAATTATTTTGATAAGAAATCCATGCCAAGGAGTTTTAGAGAAGGAGACATTGTCCTAAAATAGGATGGAGATAGGTCCAAGCCTGGAAGGCACACAAAGTTTGATGCTTTGTGGAGTGGCCCATATGTGATCACACAGTGCAAACAGCACAATGTTTTCCAACTCTCAAAGTTAGGTGGAGAGGAGTTGTATATCCCAATCAATGGGATATATCTAAAGCATTATTACTAATTTCTTCCTTTTCCTTTGTACATAGTTTCTTGTTTTTCCTATGTTCCCTAAGTGCTTATGCACATGTGTGAGTTGTCCTTATCCTATTTTATGTTATCTTTGCTTAGTCTTGTTGTTGTTGTTGTATGGTGTGTTTCCTTGTGTTTTATTTTGTCATAATCCTTTTTAGTCATCTTCAAGAATCCATTAACTCCATTGGCCCTTAGTTGTATAAGGCTACTGATCTGGTCAGTATAACAGGCATATTACCCCTGCAAGTCACCATTTTGTTAACTAAATTTTGGCTTTTTAAGCAAAAATTGGTCAACCCCTGTATGAAAATTTAGCTGCCTAAGTCTATATCTTTGGTCAAGTCTAGTATGTAGGAAATGTTATATACAATCCACAACAAATGTACAAGTATAATTCTTTTGGAAGATTTGTTTTGGTCTTTTGCTAAGTGTTTTGTCTTCAAAATTTTTGCCTTTAAGTTTTTGTCTTCAAGATTTTTGGTTAAGTGTCAAATTGTTTCAAACAATTCGTATGAGAAAAGGTTTTTTTGAAGCAAAAGATAGAGAATAACTCGTTCAGGAAAATTATCCAAACAAATTTTCCCAAAGGGTATCTTTCTTGCAAGAAATGGTTCACTTCAAAAAATTCAAAGGAATTGTTTCAGACATTTTGTTTGAAACAACTCTTTTGAAGGGTATGTTCCATTTTTATAAAAGGGTATCTTTTGTCAAGAAAAGGTCCACTTCAGTTTTTTTTAAGGATCATTTACAACTTTCTCAAAGAATATTTTCTTTGGAAAGTGGTCACTTGCATTTCTTTCGAAGGGTACCTTACAACTTTCTCGCAGGAACCATTTCAAAAAACTTTGAAGGGTATTTTTTTTTTTCAAAAGGTCTTTTCCAAAGTCAAGGGACACTTTCAATTTTTTTGAAGGGTAGGTTTCAAATTTTATGAAAGGGTATTTCTCAAGCCAAAGGGGTGTTGAAGGGGTCATTTTCAGAGTTCCAAAAGTCATCTTCAATTTTCCAAGGGACCTTTCTTTTGGCCAAAGGCTAAAACAAAAATCTGAAGGAAGGAATTATTTTAGAATTTTTGTCTGAAACAACTTTTTTGAAGGTCCATAATAGTTTCTCTAAAGGGAAATTCAAAATAAAAGGCCATCTTCAATATTTTGAAAGAGTCATTCCAAAAATTTGAAGGGTCATTTCCAAAAAACCAAAGGGTCATTTCCAAGTGCCGAAGGGTCATTCCAAAGCTAAAGGTCCACTTCAAGAAGCTCAAAGGAACATTTTGAAGGGAAACTAGAAATTTTGAAGGAATGAATTATTTTAGAAAGATTGTCTAAAGAATTCTTCCAAAAAACTTGAAAAGAAGTCCCAAAACAAATGATTTCCTTTAGACAAATTGCCTGAAGGAAGAACCAAGAAAAAATCTTGAAATAGAGAAAGAGCCAAGCATAAAGCTGAAGGAAAAAAACCAAAAATAAAGAGCCCAAATGAATTCCTTAAGAAAAAGTGATTGTGGGAAAATTCTAAAGATAAATGGCCATGGACAAATTTTCCAAAAGAAATACTTGAAAGGTGACGACCCATATAACTTCAATTTCAAACTACAAGAAATAGCTGTTGGAATCAAAAAGGTTTGGCAGGAACCTAAAGACAAATGTGGAAATGATAAATTGTAAAATCTTGAGCATTTGGTGTATAGTAAGCATAAATAGGTAGGTCAACAGTTCAAGTTATTTCATCATTACATAGCTCGATGAGCCAGTAAAGAGAAGCTAGCATCAAAATGACTTTCCAATATATGAACCCATTTATAATAAAACATAGTTTGATATATCTTGATTTTGTTGGTGTAACCATAAGGGAAGCATCTTATAGAATGTAATGTAACTATTTCTATTCTCAGGGTGACACATGTCCAAGTGACCCTTGAATTCCATTTTCTCAACCTCCCTTTCAAGGCTATATATATATATGCATTCTTTTGACTCTTTTCAGGAGCCTCCACTAGTGATAGTGAAACTCTAGCTAGATTTATACTTGCAAAACTCTTGAAGGAATATACATGTGGTTTTTCCATTCACACATTATACTATTGAGTATAGGTTTGAATCTTGTTGATAATGACTAGTGAAAGAGTTAATTTTCTAGCATGTCAATCTATGGTCAATTACCAATGTGCAAAATGGATGTTGTTGTAGGTCTCTATTAGTATTGTTCACTAAGTTTATAAGAGTCTTATAAGTGGTGTATGTTTATTCTCTTTTTGGAATCATTCATCACCCTCCTAAGTGTTAAGTACCTTCATGAATATAACTTGTGAAATACTAATGCAATAATGTCTTTTTTTTATGAGTTTGTGTGAAACATCCTTGTTTATCTTCATGTAGTGGATTCTCAATCAAATAGGAGGATAATATATATTGATGCATCACCGTTTTAGTTTCTTAGATATTTTCCTTAACCCTTTTCATACATAATTGATAGATTAAAAAGAGATTCAAAGGTGTATCAAGGGGAGCTATCCCATAATCTAGAGATTCATCTCAACAAAATTATCACCCATAGTAAGAGAGATGATTCTATTTTGTCCCTTGGATGAAAAGAGTTGAGCATCTCTTCAAGGGTATAAATCCAAGCATCAATAGTAATATGTAGAGCAAGAGAGAATAACCCAAAGAGTACAAAAAATGAAAAACTAAGAGTCTATCATGAATGGAATCATCACTATCCAAGGGGATGTGTGATGAGGCAAAGATAGGCATTACTCATGCAAGCTCAACAAAATGAGAAGAGGGATGCAATGGTTGTGTTAGCTAAGCATGATGCAAGACCAAGAGTGGATTATAATTGTTATCTTATGGTGAGGCATGTTGAAGATGGGATCAGAATATGCCCATTGATAGCCATAGATGTAGGGTGGAACATAGATCAATTATCATAACCTACAGTAGTGTGCATAAACTATTAGGAAATTAGCCATAGAAGCCAAACATGTCTGCGGAGGAATGTTGTTGATGCTAGTTTAGTAAGTAATCAACAAGGAGGATGGATCAATTTGAATCTAGAGTCACCAGATAATCAATATAATGTTCCAAGAATAACCAAATGAAGTCATAATGTCTAATTAGTAAAAATGTTTGTATCACCTTAGGCGATATTTGTGTAATCTGACTACCATGTGTTTGGTTTATAACCCTCTATGTATACTTTATTCAGTCATTACTTATTCTAGGGTTATTGTTGACCAAATTTTGACCCCAAGTCAAAATAGGCCAACCCCTATAAATTGAAACTTTTATAGGGTTGTTATATGGTATTTTCATGGTCTATAATGGTCTTAAAGGGTTCCATATGGTCATATGTGTCCTTGTTTGTTATTGTCCAAGTTCTAGTCTTATATTCATTTGATTAGTCATATGGTCAAATACAAGGTCTTGAATATTAAAACTTTTTTAAAGGTTTAATATAGTCTAGGGTCATTTCAAAAGGTTATTTTGATGTCATTTGTATCATATTATCATGCTCTAACTTTTGTTTGGCTCTTATATGCAAAAAATTGCATTTTGGCCACCTTTTGGTCCATTTAGAAGGGTTGGATGTGCCACTCTCAAAAGAGAATGTTTCAAGAAGGTTAAAAATACCCCTAGTATTATAGATAGGTTAAATAATGTTTAGGGTCAGTTAGGTACTGACAAATTTGTAGGTTTAACTTCCCAAAATGGTAAAATGACATTTTTCAAGCACTTTTGGGCACTTATATGGCCTTAGAGAATTAGTTGTCAATTGTAAATGGTTTGAAAGTGTCTCTTGGGATCTCTCACATCATTTCATATATTTAAACCAAGTTTTATGTTGAACTGATACTCCATACATCTTTTCCCCTCTGTCACTACCTTCACAAGCTCAGAAAGGCAAAATTGAAGTGGATGGTACGATCAAGGGAGAGAGAGAGAGAGAGAGATAGAAGCTGAAATGTTGTCCATTGTTAGGGGTATCAATGAGATACAAACTAGTGGAATTATTTTTCATAATGATGGCCTATTATATATGAACAATCATTAAGAGTGATAGCAAGTCACTATGGTTTATGCATTTGAAAGGGGTCTATTCTTGCACCTATTTTCCAACTCAGAAATTAATGGAGAGGAATTATTTTTAGGGAGGTTTTTAGAGGTTTTGGATCTTATTTTCATGGTGGTTTTATCATTTGAATCATCTTCATCAAGTACTTTCACTTAAAGGAAGAAAATCTTGCTACAATTCCTTGTTTCATCTTCATGGTGATCATTATAAGGGGCCTATAATGCTTCATTATTCATATAAATTCCCTCAATTTCATGTAATATATGTTATTGTGTCTGAAGATGTGTCTCTTTATCTATGACCTTCAAGTGTACTTGCTTTAGGAGACATAGTTTATGTTTGAAAAGTCTAATGGAGATTTGATTGTCAATACTTGGCTCAAATTTGAATTATATACCATGGTGTAAAGTTCTTAGATGGTATTGCATCATTCAAAGTGGATAAAATTCAAAATGGGAGCTAATATGCACAATTCCCATAAAGTCATAGGTGTCTCTTTCTTCAACAGACTTGTAAAAATAGTAAGAATAGTTTGAAGATGTTCTTTGCTTATATAAGTACATGACACACTTCCTCATGCACTCATATGCATTTTATTTCCTACTTCCATCATCAAGATGTTTCAAATATACTAGAGGCTCTCATCTCAACTCATAGACCTCATGTATTAGTGGACTATGTATGCATTTTGTACAGGACTGTAAGGTGAGTTTGAGTTGATGTGATGTATTATCATAAGCCTTTGTAGGCTATTGAAACATTGATAAGAGATGTGACGTTGTTAAAAAATTTTGATAAGGTTAATGACCCAAGAGATATCCTTATGTAGCCTCAAATAGTTAGAAGAGACCTACAGGGCTTAGGCCTATAGGTCCTATTTTGAGACCAAAATCAACATTTAACCAACTCAAAAGGAATATCAAACATGGAAATTCAACCTCATTGTATTCAAATAGTGACATGAGACTTCGAAAATATGTTCTATGTCACTCACCAAGCTACCTTGAGTAGTCAAGAAAGTTGGAATTAAATAAACAATCCTAAATATCCACCTATAGGTTGTACAGATGAGAACAAGTAAAAGATGGTCTAGAAGTGTCTCAATATGTTGGTAGAACCTATGGATAATGAAATAAACCTTTCCCAAATGTTTTAACCTTAAAACATAATGTAAAGTGGAAAGGATGGAGGTCCTAAGCTCAAAGCATAGTCAATTGTCCTAATTGACACCTACAACCACTAGAATATTGAGACTCTACCTTGAGGTAGATAATGATGCAAGTAAAAATTTTAAATATGTTAAATAAGATCTCATACACCATAAAAATAATGAATAGGTGTTGGAATTGGTCTTGGAGACCTAATAAGTCTAAGAAACTCAAAACATAGTCAATAGTCCTCTCATATGTACACCTACAACCTTTGTTGAAGTTAGTGTTGAACAATAATTAGATTGATGGAGGATTCTAACCTCCAAGGCATTGAATAAGTATCCAAGTTATCAACCATCACACAATAGATCAGAGTATTTGAAATGGTTGGAGATATGTTTAGAGACCCAAGAGGCCTAATTCAAGACAATACACACTCAAATCTCTCAAATGCACTCCTATAGCCAACCAATTGAGGAATTTGACTTTAGATAGTAATTTGGGTAGTGTTTAAGGTCTCAAAATAGTGATAGGACATAGAGGAATCAACCTAGCAAGATTGAGTTTGATAATGTTGGTATTAGGGTCTTAAAGGTTCAAGTTTGTAAACCATTCTCAATTCAATAAACCCAGGCATATATTGGGTCATTTGTAGGTTTTCTTGAAAGACTCAAGACTCTCAAAAGCCTGAGATTGTGATGTGTACACAATTTGTAGGTTATAAATACATCAGGGTGCTCAAGATATGGAGATAAAATGGGTTTTAAGTGACTGACCCATCAGAGAGAGCAAACAAGGGCCATAAGCCATGAAGCTCCATATAAGGTTCAAACACAATCTTTACTATAGGATTATATTGTGAAAATTTAAGTTTGCCTAAAAATATTGAGAGAAAGAAAGAGTAAGTATGTAAATATGGTTTCATATGATGAATTAATCTATGATATTTCAATCCCAAGATTGAAGTGAATAGAAACATTGAAACCTTGCACACAGTCATAATAGACCTAGCTAGTCATGAGGTAGTTTGATATTTGAGACCTCCATAGGCACAATCATGCTATAAAAATGGGTAAATATGGTGGTCATGGGTTAAAAAATATGTTAATGGAAATTTCAAGGTCATACAAATAGTGGAAGTACTCACTATTTTGTTTAGGACCCTGCCCACTCCTTGGGCAAGGGAAGACATGAGATCTAAAGGTCCATTTGAGCTAAAAGGACAAAAAGTAGGTTCTAGACCTCATGGGGGCTCATGAGGTAGTTAATATATGTATAAAATGTCTCCATACATTTTTAAATTGCAACACAATTTAGGTTTCCATCCAAGTGCCCTTGAGGGCTAGCAAGAAAGAGATAGGCCTTAAACCCCAACACACTAACCAATGTACCCTGAGCATACATAGGAGTAATGAACACTTACATAGCATGTATAATGATGTAAACGGATGTTTTAAATGTGTCTAATATTATCATATAAATGGGAAATATTTTTGAGATTAAAAACCCAATCTAGACCTATCTCGCAGTCAAGAAATAATAGGCAAGCCACCCAAAAAGCAACTTCATATCCTCATACTTTTCATGGGACCCACTAGTATCTATAGGTGTTATATGGTCACCTAAAAATAATCTTGTTCCATTAGGAGAGATAGAAGGGCTTTTCTTTATGAATAATTGTTAAGACCCTAAACAGGTCTTAAACCCTCTTAAAATCCCAATTGTGACTAGTTTGTAGAAAAAGACCTCAAAATCACATCTAATGACATATTTTGCTTCTAAAACATCTTTTATGTTTTTAATTACTCCAAGGAGGCTACCCCCATGTACTTCACTTGTATGGATGGATTGCCAAAAATAGCCTATTTTTGTATGTTTTTGGTGTTTTATAAGTGTTATGAGAATGGGAAATATTATAAATCATGGGATGAGGTCATTTTTGGACTTGTATTATATATTTACGTATTAAAAAATGCATAATAGATTCTATAGGTGATCAAACTAGGCCCACTTATCAAGGTAGCCTCAGACAGGCTTAAAATGAGACTAGGTGGTAAAGCCATTTCTTGGTTTGCATACCTCCACAGGGTTTTAGGACCCAAAAATTGACATGGAGGTTGGTTATATACTATGTAAAGTTAATTACATGATTTTAGTGGTATTTTCACATGTGTGCAATAATTTTGGAGCAAGAAAATAGGGTCCAAAGCAAGGAGGTCTAATTGAAAACCTAATTCAAGAGAGAGAAATGTATAAAAAATGGGTTTTCACACATAATCTAAAGATTAATTTTAACATGGAGATATAATTTCATAGAGGGTCTTATGATATTCTTTTAATTTTTTAATATCATTCATAAAACTCCCACACAAGGAGATTTTATAATAAAAAAGGCTACAAGGAAACTAGGCCTATTGAGGGCTTAAGAAGCAAAATGAGTTCTCGAGAGTTAGTCCAAGAACCAAAATAGTTTGTTTCAAACATGATAACATATTTTAATACCATTCATCTAGTTTGGAAAAGTTTAAGAAGGTGCAACTAAGTTTTGGGCCACTTGGACTAATCTAGGCATGGGAAATGAAGTGTTTCAAGACACCTATGCACTTGAATGATGGAATGGTAGGTTAGAGGATTTTATTAATTAATTTAAAATGTTAAATGAGTGGTTTTAGTTCATTTAAATTATAATTCATTGTTTTAAGGTCCATTTGTCACTCCTTTCATGTAAAGAAGGGTAGTTTTTTAAGGAGCTAGTCAACATATCAATCAAGTTTGGAACCCCCACAACCACTTGGAAGGTTGAATCTGATTCAAGAGTGATAAACATAGGACGTGGAATTATTTTGTATTATCTCATGACTCATTTTATATTTTCAACTCTCATGGACACTTATATCTCTCTCTCTAGGTATCAATCAAGGTTTGTAACCCCCACCACCACTTGGAAGGTTGAAATCTGATTCAAGAGTGATAAACATAGACTTGGAATTATTTTGGATTATCTCATGACTCATTTTATATTTTCACCTCTCTCTCTCTCTCTCTCTCTCTCTCTC